>JAHRHZ010000289.1:22307302-22366004 GCA_024137785.1 Ginglymostoma cirratum | reverse complement strand
TCCTGCTCCTCTGATGCTGCCTGGCCTGCTGCGTTCATCCGGCTCCATATCTTGTTATCTTCATCACGAAATTATTGTTAATTGAAAGCTTTGTACTCCTGAAGAAAACATGAGAATAGCTAAAAATTTGGAACTCAGGTTTCATTCTCACAACTCAAGGGCACTTTAAAACTTTAAACTGCAACTACCTTTTCCTCCTCTCTGTATAGACACACTCCTCTTCCTCCTGTTTACACCTTTTTAAAAAAATTTGTTTCTGAGCTTTTTTTGTCTTATTTTCTTGCGTTTAATAGGTAATAACTATCAAAATACCTTCACATTGGCTCTCCTTCATTTTTGATCTGATTAACTAAATTGAATTGAGTTCTGATGAAAGGTCACCGGATCTGAAATGTTAACTCTGCTTTCTCTTCACAGTTGCTGCCAGACCTGAGTTTCTGCAGTAATTTCTGTTTTTGTTAATTGAAGAGTGTTAGATACATGTGACTGATTGTCAGGTGTTTAAAAAGAGGGAGCTGATTCCACCCTCCTTAACTGCTGGTAACATTGAGGATATTTCTGAGCAGATGAAGGATGAAGATCTACCCATGAGATGAGGCCAGTACTCTAAGAAAACTCTGTTTTATGCTTTGCCCCTTCATTAAGAGCCTACTGGTCTTGCCCAGGCCAGAATCCCAGTACTGACTTTTTAAAATGTCTACACAAACAATGTGGCCACCACACATCATGAAAATGTATTTATGCTGATAATACTGCTTTAATAACTCGGGCAAAATCATTCCAGGATATGGAATCCTCTCTAAACCATGAACTACCAAAAATTGATGAATATTTCTACAAGTGGAGACTGCAACCAAATGTAGCAAAGTCCAATGATTCCGTATTTCACTTTGAAAATCCCAAGGAATGCCACATCTAAAATGTTGTGTTCTATGGAGCAAATGTGCGACAGGACCCAAATCCTGTGTTTGCTGGCATGACCCTTGACCATTCCGTAACAATGTCACCACTTCCTAAGTTTGTTGAAAAGACCAAGATGTGAGTGGATGTCATCCAAAGTTTCACCATTACAAGCTGGGATGCAAAAAAACACTATTCACCAAACTTCTGCCATAGCTCTGGAGCACTGGTCTTCTCAACAGCTGAGTACTAGGCACCCATCTGGGCCTCAAGTTATTGTAACAGTCTCAATGACGCACAACTTCACTCAGACATATGGTTAATCTCTGGAAACCTGAGATCAACTCCAGTTCAGTGGTTACCAGTCCTCTCAAATATCACCACTCCTTTCATTAATTGGACACAGCAATGTGAAGAGAAATAATATATATAGCGGCAACTTCGACCCTTCCCTCCACAGTGAGCATTCTTCAACACTATTCACCCCATCCCAACTCGCCATATAGCTCTACAATATCCCCTCTGTACAAGAATTAAACACTTTCCACCCCAGAACATTAATGAAATCTGGATGAATGCTTTGGCAGAAAATGCTCTCATAAATAAAACCATTGAGTGAAGTTTTCTCAGCTCTGAATGACATGGGCATTGGTGAGTCAGTTGTGAAAATATGGAGAAATCAGAAAAATAAGATGAGTCAAGAAAGAAAAGTCTGATTCTGCAACCATGTTTTGAATGATGAAGTGAGAATCTCACGAGTGAGTGATGAGTTGTTTATTTGCATGCCATTGCTACTTGGTCTTGCCTCATTGATCTCCAGTTGCCTATACTCCCACGTGCCAGATAGAAATGGGAAAACAAAAATTCTGGAAAGTAAGTCAGAGCAGGCTCTAGCTCACTGCTTGTTCCCCTGGGTCCTCCATCTTGAGCAGCAGTCCCCATCATCTCAAGTATGCTGCATGGGCAGCCACCCATCCCATGGATTGGACTGTTTTGTGCTTTGCCCCTTCATTAGGAGCCTAGGGTACATCTCATCTGGGTCTGCAGACCATCAGATTTCCTGAATTCCTCAGAGCAGCTCATTCAAGATTGCTTCATGTGAACCATGCTATTCATGCATCCCATTTCCAAAATAAGTATTCTTTAAACTGTTGTGATAACCTGTCCTTTGATCTTGGCTCCTAGACATTTTTGACTGTTTGATTACTCCATTATGTTGTTTTCTCTAGCCTATGCTGTAAAACATCTTTCAAGTCTGTTTCTCAGCTGGTGCTTTTAGAATGCTGCATATTCAGGAAGGCTAGCCTTCTCTTTCTGAAGTGTCACGTATGCATTGACCAGTTTGAGCACTTGAAATGTCAGAGTGGAAGAAGAGTTAGCTTGAATTTTGAATGAGGAGCAGAGAGAGAGAGGTGGCTGATACAAGCTGTTTATCATGTAGGTTCTGGAAGGATAGACAGAGTTAAGAAAAAGAAAATGATGCTGTGTAAAGAAAACCTGGTGGATGTCACAGGAGACAGATAAGACCTTGTTTATACAACCACTTGCCAATACAAGAATTTTGTTGAAATTGAGTTTATGGTGCTCCTTGTTATGCACATTTCAATATTTCCCTGAAAGTAGGCCCAGTGCTGATTTTTGGGTTCCATTACTTTAAAATCATAAATTAGTAGGACCTTCTCTCCAATGACGTAACAAAGGAAAAGATATCTCAGGATTGTAGGTAACTTGGAATGCAATGCATTGTTATTTTGTTTGTAACAGATAAGGATACTGTGGATAGAGAAAATGATCGTTTTGTTGCAATTATTTCTTTAGGGTGGTTTAAATGACTTCTTGTGTTTTGCAGTTGGACGGCTGGACTGATCTTCAGGCTGAAACAGGCAGACTTGGCTTCATGTCAAGTCGAATTTTCATAATTGGTTTCATCTTAGTAGCATGTTACCTTTTCTTCAATCTCTTCATTGGAGTTATCATTATAAATATTCGGGTATGTTGATTTTATTTTTTAACTACGTGCCATTGAATACTTGTTCAGTAAAACCACCCAAATAAATTATACTATTATTTATAGGAAACAACCAAAGAATTTAATAAGGGAGTCCAAACTGAACGAGAGACAACTTTGCTCCAAAAAAAGCAGGCTATATTACAGAGACAACAATCACATATTGCAGATTTAATGGAGAAACAGGTATTGAATTTATTCTGATTTGACTGAAACTCTTGTGTTATAAAACAGGTGTGACTGCCAGTTCCCAAATCTGGATGCATTACTTCTGAATGTTTATTGGAATGAATATTTGAATTGACTTGAGTGTGTATGTTTTAACATTCACATCGTAAAGTACTGAATTAATTTTTTAAATTCATTTAAGGAATGTGGACATCGCTGGCTGGGCCAGCATTTATTGCTGATCTTTAGTTGCCCGTGGGAAGGTGGTGGTGAGCTGCCTTCTTGTACCTCTGCGGGTCCATTCAGTGTAGGCAGACCCATTAGGGAGGGAGTTCCCAGGATTTTGACCTAGCGGCAGTGAAGGAATTGCAATATGGTTCTAATGCTGGACGATGGGTGACTTGGAAGTGAGCTTGCAGGTATTCCTGTGTATCTGCTTCCCTTTTGCTTCTAGATGATGGTGATCATATGTTTGGAAGGTGCTGCCTAAGGAGCCTTGATGAATTTCTATGGTGCATCTGGTAGAAGGTACAGACTGCTGCTATTGAGCATTGGTGGTGGAGGAATTGAATTTCTGTGAATGTGGTGCCAGTCAAGCAAGCTGCTTCCAATTGGCTATATTTTGTGTATGCGAAAGGAGAATGTCACAATGAGGAGTGGGATTCCTGAAATACATTCATATTTTCCAAACCGGAAGCCTGTTGTAACTCCCATTAGCTTTCTGGACAAGGCTAGTGAATTAACACAGTCTCTAGAATTAGCTTGGAACTTTTGGGTCTACATGGTTGAACACACCAACCGGTGTCATATGTTCAGTGAATAAACATTTTGCAACATTTCTAACATTTAGAAATGGTAGGCTGGTCTCACCAGTTATCAGATGTGCATGGACATGTGGTAGAACAAATAGATAAATGGTAAAGAAGGCATATGGGATGCTTTCCTTTATTTGCACAGGTATTAAATAAAAAAAAGCAGGGATGTAATGCTAGAACTGTGTAAGACACTAATTAGGCTACAGCAGAAGAATTGTCTACACTTCTGGTCACTATTATAGGAAGAACATAACTGTTCCAGAGAGAGTACAGGTGGGATTTGCAAAAATGTTGCTAGGACTTTGAAAATTACAGCAGTGAGGGAAGATTGGATAGATTAGGGTTGTTTCCTTGGAACAGAGGAGCCTGAAGGGTGACTTAATCAAGTCTACAGAATAATGAGGGGCTTGGATAAAGTGTACATTGACACCTGTTGCCCCTAGTGGAAAGGTCAGTTACTGGAGAGCACAGACTTAAGGTGGTTGGTAGAAGGATTAAAGGGGACATGAAGAAAATCTTTTTCATCCAGAGACTGGTGGGTGTCTGGAATTCAGAGCCCAGTTTGCTGGTTGAGGCAAAACCCTCAACTCATTTAAAAGGATTCGGGATCTGAAGTGCTGAAGTTGCAAGACTACAGACCACGTGCTGGGTAGTGGGTTTAGAATAAGCACCTAGTTAATTCAGCTGGCACAGACACAATCAGCTGATGGCCATTTTTATTGCGATGTAAAAATTTGATGGTTCTATATAATTCCAGGCAGAAGAGAAATTACTCAAGATAGAGAAAGTCATCTGTATTTTGTAATATTTGTATTTTCTTTGCCTTTTCTTCCAGAAAACCAGCCAATTTGAAAGTTTCAGCGAAATGGTAGAAAAATTCAAACAGACCTTGCGACATGATGATTATGTTTTGTTGGATGATTTATGCTCAAGTCTGTCATTCATTGATATTTACTTCACGAGCCTTGATGAACAGGATAATACTTTGTACAAGTGAGTAAGAGATTCCATGTAAGAGGAAGCTGGCTAACCTGCTGCATGTCATGTAAAACTTATGCAGGTTCATGCGTGTAAGAGAATGCAGGTTCATCTACCATTTACTTTCTCAGTTCACAATTCCTAGCGACCTGTTCTCAGGGTTTTGCGTCAATTATAGGAGACACATGAAAGCCATCTGCAGTTAGTCACAGATCATGTTTGCTTTCTCTGCCTTTGGTGCCCTTGGATGTTATGCTACGTTAAAAGTGCCTTAGAAATGCAGACTGCTGTTGTTGGCTGTTTGCCTGGATTTTTGCTCATTGCCTCCCTAGTGCAATGAGGTTATGGACTCAGGAGTTGAACTGATGTTTTCAAGAGATAAAATTACACGTTTGGAATGAACTAGGAATTTGGGAAACAAGTGAATTATGTATATAAGAAATAAAATTAATGAAGCAATGGTGAAATGGTCATAGAGTCATAGAGCTGTACAGCATGGAAACAGATCCTTCAGTCCAATTAGTCAATGCTGATCAGATATCCTAATCTAGTCCCATTTGCCAGCATTTGGCCCATATCCCTCTCAGCCCTTCCTATTCATACACTCATCCAGATGCCTTTTAAATGTTGTAATTGTACCAGCCTCCACCACTTCCGCTGGCAGCTCATTCCATACACACATCACCCTCTGCATGAAGAAATTGCCCCTTAGGTCCCTTTTGAATCTTTCCGCTTTCACCTTAAACCTACATCCTTTAGTTTTGGACTCCCCTACCCCAGAGAAAAGACCTTGGCTGTTCACCCTATCCATGCGCCTATGATTTTATAAACCTCTATAAGTCACCCTTCAGCCTCCGATACTCCGGGGAACATAGCCCCAGCCTATTCAGCCTCTCCCTTTAGCTCAAAGCCTCCAGCCCTGGCAGTATCCTTGTAACATTTTTTTGAACACTTCAAGTTTCACAACACCCTTCCTATAGCAGGAAGACCAGAATTGAAAACAGTATTCCAAAAGTGGCTTAGCCAATGTTCTATACAGCTGCAACATGACAGCTCAACTCCTATACTCAATGCACTGACCAATTAACGGCAAGCATACCAAACACCTTCTTCACTATCCCTTCTACCTGCGACTGCACTTTCAAGGAACTGTGAACCTGCACTCCAAGGTCTCTTTGTTCAGCAACACACCCAGAACCCTAGCATTAAGTGTTTGACACCTGCCCTGATTTGCCTTTCCAAAATACAGCACCTCACATTTATCTAAATTAAACACTGTCTGCCACTCCTTAGCCCATCAGCCCATCTGATCAAGGTCCTGTCATACTCTGAGGTAACCTTTTTCACTGTCCTCTACACCACCAATTTTAATGTCATCTGCAAACTTACTAACCATACTTCCTATGTTCACATCCAATGTGTTGGATTGGGTCTATAAATAATAGTTTAGCGATCCTTCTGTTTCTTATCAATGACAAAATAGAGTTCATAGTAAACCTTCTCAATAGTAATTGCTACATAGTGTGAAATGCAATTTGATACTTTTTTTAATGAGTGAACCATGATGCACTCAGGCTAAGATTATGTTCACCCATTAGTTGAAAAATCTGGAGAAATGGGTGATATAGCCAATCCAACATAAGTTCTCATCTCTGGTATTTAGATTCAAAACCACCTCTTTCTTAAAGCTGTGCGGATTCAATGTGAAATGAGTTGAGATTGATGCATTCCAGTTCTGCGGCCCATGTCACAAAACTCACTCTCATTCAACACTAATTTTCATTCAGACAGTCTAGTCTGTAGGATAGTCAACCTAGAAAATAAAAGGAAAACATTCTGCTGTGGGAGGGGTGTTTTGATGAGATTGCAGCTGAAACTTGTATCAACATAGAGTTTGCGTTATTTTGTATCTTTTGTACTATACCTTGCTTGGGTGTACTGGGGCTGATGCTGCATGCCTGAAAATGAAAGTGGCCCAATCACCTGCACCAACACTTCTCATCCCACTCAGCATAAAATATGGTCAGTAAAAGGAAAATGAGATCAATCAGAACACGCATTGACAGATTTTGTACTGATGACAGGAAGAGACAAAAGGGCAAAGAGATCTTGAAAGAAAGAGTGGAAGAGATCTGAGAAAATGTGGGGGAGACACAAAGAGAGAGAGGAGTGACGGGGATTGAATATGGGGCAGTTTACCTGGGAGTCACCTATTACCCAAAAAAGCAAAGGAGATCATCGTGGCTTTAAAATCAATTGATTAAGAAACAGCAATTTAGCTTGCAACATGAGCCAGGATAAACAGAAGATATGTATGATGAGTGAGAGCAGATTATGGTCCTGTATTGAACAAATAGACCAATGAAATGGAATGATTCTGACATCCGTAGCTGGCGATGGCTGTCTCTTCTGCATTCAGTCTTTTTGAGGATTTGAAGTTGATGCCAGCATGAATCTGCCCTGGCTCCCTTTTTGTTTAACATACATTTTCCTTCCTGAGTGCCTGTTTAAACATATCATTTGTAGAAAACTGGTGGCTCATAGCAATTATTTGTGAATTGTTAAAATCAAGGCAAATTGTTCCTATTTCCACGGCCTTGCCCATGAAGTCATCTATCGGTTTATCTTCTGCTCAGACACCTTGTTAAACTCACTCAGTTTGTTTAGACATGGGCATATAATCCCATCAGAACAGGAATGTCTTGTACCAGGACCCATGCTAGAATCATGGTCATCTGCAGATGTAACAGGCCTAAGCTGTCCTGTGTCTGGGTTTGTGTCAGCTTGCAGGTTGCTACAGAATTTATCTATTGGGAGAAAGAGAAAGTTATTTCCAAAATATTCAATTAATTTCATAAGCGTTTATAAAATCATTACACAGCTATTCCTTACAATGAGGAGAGGGGAACATGTAGAGAGGGAAGGACCTCCATAGCTGAATTTTCACATGGAAGTTCAGAGCATTGATCTACAGTCACTAAGCTGTTCTGGAAATGAGTTTGAACTCTGTATGCATTAATATTCATGCGTGGTAACACTACCACTATAAAAAAGCCTCCTTCAGGGGCATAAGTGCCATAGAGTCATACAGCACAGAAAGAGGCCCTTTGTTCCAACCAGTCCATGTGACCATAATCTCAACCTAAACTAGACCCACCTGCCTGCACTTGGCCCATATCCCTCCAAACACAGCTTATTTGTGTACTTACTTAGATGTCTTGTAAACATTTTAACTATTATCTGCATCCATGACTTCCTCTGGAAGTTCATTCCACACATGGACCACTTTCTGTGTAAAGAAAAAATTGCCCCTCATGTCTTTTTAAAATCTTTCTCCTCTTGAAAACCTTAAAAATCTGTCCCCTAGTATTGAAATCCCCCCTGCAGATAATTGTCATTTTCTTTAGAAAAACAAGGCTGTGTTTCTCTGAGCACCATTTCCTCTCCTTGGAGACAGTAAGGACTGCTCGGCCCAAAGCATTGACTTTCCTGCTCCTCTGATGCTGTCTGACCTGCTGTGATTCTCCAGCCTCACTCTATAGACTCTCTTTCCTCTTCTGCCCTCTGCCCTTTCCCTCCCCACCTTAGAACCCTCTCACAAGCTTTGTAACAAATCATGGAGTCATGGGAATGTAGATCTACTCCTTGAGTGTGTGAAATTATCCCGTATATTTATAAAATATTGGTTTGGTTCCAGATAGAGTTTTGTTTCCAATTCTGGGTAGTACAGGAAGAACACAAAGGCTTTGATGAATGTAATGATGAATGTAGTGAAGCTGTTTACTAGGATAGCTCAAACAATTAAGTTGTTACAGTTACATGCTAGACAGGAGAAACCAGGAAGGTTGCCCTTAGAGCAGAAAAATCTAAAAGCAAATTTGATGCAAAGCATTTAAAATTATGGAAGGACAACTAACGAGAGTGTTCCAACGGCTGAACTGTCAATAAATAAAGGGCCCAAACTTAAGATGATTTAAGGGAAAAGGACCAGTGCCAGCATAAGAGAAAACATTTCTTTACACAATGAGACTTTGAATTTGAAATACCGTGTCAGATAGAGTAGTGGATACAGATTCAATACAGTTCATAATGGAACTGGATCAATATTTTAAAGATAAAAGAATGCAGGGAAATGGAGAGACAGCAGGAGACTAATAGGAAGCAGCCAACATGGAATCAATGGGCTGAATAGTCTGTAATTATGCTGTAAAATTTGATGGTTCTTCTGCCTTGTGCCTAGTCAAATGGCAGTTTGGTAGATATGTCTATAATTATGAAGGATTGTAAAAACAAATAGATACAGACTCTTACTAAGGGTCTAGAACAAGTGGGATGTAGATATAAAATTAAACATTGCAAATATAAGACAGGCAGTGGAAGAAACATTTTACATGGACTGCCACCTTGCTGTGGAATGCATGAGCATGATTAATGATTAAAGGAGATACTTGTAAACATTGAACAATATGACAGGTGGAAATGGTTATGGGATCAGGATGGGTGCATAGCTTAGGAAAAAGAAAGAAAAAACATGGACTGGATGTAATGAGTGGCCTGATATATCATAACCTAAATGTAAAATAAAAGTATAAATTAACTAATAAAAAAAGCAGAAAAATGTGAATGGAAATACTTAACCAATGTGGAAGAAGAATATTCAATTCATAGACAACAGACATGGGACCTGTATCTTAAAGATGCTCAAAGGGTTGGAGACTACAGATTGCAGTAATTCTGTTGAGTTTCTGATCAAAGCTTTACTATCACAAAAGCAAGATATCTTCCCTCAAGAGACCGTCAGAAGGTATTTCCTTATTCAGATGCTTTAGATCAAGAAGGGTAATATTTATGGTAAGCTAGGAGCAAGCAATGCATATTCAGCCTTTTCAGCTACATAATTTGCACCAGGAATAGTCTTTATGGAACAAAATTAGTGGGTGGGGTGGGGAAAGGACTACAAGCCTTTTCTAACTGGTAAGAACTTCATAGATCTTAGAATCCCTACAGTATGGAAACAGGCCCTTCGGCCCAACAAGTCCATATCGACCCTCAGAGCATCCCACCCAGACCCATCCCCCTAATCTACACATCCCTGAACACTATGGATAATTTAGCATAGCCAATCCACCTAGCCCGCACATCTTTGGACTGTGGGAGGAAACCGGAGCACCCAGAAGAAACCCACGCAGACACAGGGAGAATGTACAAACACCACATAGACAGTCGCCCGAGGGTGGAATCAAACCTGGGTCCCTGGTGCTGTGAGGCAGCAGTGCTAACCACTGAGCCACCGTGATTGCTAACATTTGTTTCCTCTATATTTTAGATTACAGCAGCTTTACTTTGAAACATCGTATGTTCTGGGTAACTTACTGGAAGTTGATCGTCATCAAGGGCATTCTGAAAAGAAGGATGGAGCTGGGCTGAAATAATCCTAAATAAATAAAAAGAAAACTATATATTTTTAGAAATGTTATTTTACTCTAACTGTCTCTCAAAGGATATTTGGAAACTGGTTTTAAGTAGTGCTGTGCTCTGTCTTCATTTACTTCATTTCCAGCCTTCAACAAAGTGCAGCCCTCCCAGAAACAAAATTAGAAATTGCTGAAAAAAAATCAGCAGGTCTGGCAGTATTCGTGGAGAGAAAGTAGAGTTAACGTTTTCTCTCCACAGATGCTGCCAGACCTGCTGAGTTTATCCAGCAATTTCTGTTTTTGTTTCTGATGTGCAGCATCTGCAGTTCTTTACTTTTCTTTTCACAGGTCTTCCAGATTATTTTGTTTATTCTGGGCAAGTGCTGTTTTGATTCTCTCCTGTGCCCAGGTGATTATGCATCTTAATTTTTCTTTGTCGACACCCTTGCCAATGTTATAGATGAAATACTGGAGTTCCCAACATCAGTGGAAATTTGATCTTATCATTTTGATGTGATATATTACTAGGAAATTTATACAGTAATGCATGACCAAGGATCTCTTAAATGTTTGGAGAATTGATTCTGGATGAATCAATCATATTCTCTCAATTTATCCACGGTCTTTAAGTTGTCAGACCACTTGTCTGACATTTGGTACTAGATCAACAGAAATCTCCTCCAACTGAATATGGGAAAGATTGAAGCTGTTGCCTTTGCTACACTGGAAGAAACTTTGTTCCCTAATTATGAGCCCAAACCAAACTATTTAAAACCTTGGTATCATATTTGGCCTTAAGCTGAGCTTCTAACCACGTACCATGCTATTGCTAATACTACTTATTTCCACTTCTGTAGCATCACCAATACTCCCCCTGCATCCAAGCCCGTCTGCAGTTGAAACCATCATTCATGCCTTTGCTATATCTCCATATTCCAACGCAATCCCATATTCTATCTTCCATAACCATGTGGTCATGAAATACTCTGCCATCTATATCCTAACTTTCTACAAGTACAGTTCACACATCATCCCCACTTGGCTCCTTTTCAGTATCCCCTGAATTTTAATTTTTTTGTACTTGTTTTCAACTCTGTCATGGCCTTGTCCCTCCCTATGACTCCAACCTTCTAAGATACCTCTAGTCTTTTAATTTCTGGCTCCCTTACCCTCTTAATTTTAGTAATTCCACAATTGGTGGCCATGCTTTCAGCTGTCAAGATTCTTAACTCTGGAATTCCCTCCTTAAACATCTCTGTCTATCCTCTATAGGGTGGTTCATAAAACCTAACTTTTTAGTAACTTTTGGTCACTAATCCTAACGTATTAAGGTTGCATTACATGGTTCAGTATCAAATTCTTTTTGATATTGTTCCTGTGAAATTCCCCATATTATTTTACCACTGTGAAGGGGATACATTAATAAATGTTGTTTTGTTGGTGGATTTTCTGAGCATATTGATGCTTTGATGTTGATGGTAAATATTGAGGCCCAAGTTTATTCTCTTTGGTTCCTTTGGTCT
Source organism: Ginglymostoma cirratum (assembly GCA_024137785.1). Lineage (NCBI taxonomy): Eukaryota > Metazoa > Chordata > Chondrichthyes > Orectolobiformes > Ginglymostomatidae > Ginglymostoma > Ginglymostoma cirratum. The sequence continues at coordinate 22,354,198 of JAHRHZ010000289.1, read as the reverse complement.
CTTCTTGATCCTCCTTGAACTCCTGTGATGCTGTGGTTCCTTCCCTGACAGTACAGTTGTGCATTTTGCATAATACAAATAGAATGTTACATACCTTTCCAGGGCATCCAGTAACAGCCTTTGGATCAAACCAGCAAGGGGAATTGTTGAGCAGTTAAACAATACATTCAGTATAGCACTTAGTGCAGGCGAGTGCCATATTATATTTCTTTTGAGTTGCAGTTCTGGGATTTCACTTTAGTGTCATTCACTAGGGCTCGAAAGGATTACTGGATTCACATGATCGACATATCTAGGTTACAATGACCTTGAAACAATGGTGTAGATTGATTGCTCCTGGCAACTTCCAGATATGTCGCATTTATCTGAATGACACAGTTTCAACGTTTACAAGCTGTTGTGAAAAAGTGAACTATCTAATTTCTGTATTCGGGTGCAAGTCCACATATCATTTCTCGGTCCTGTGGTGTCTTCATTCTTTTGCAGCCCCTCCTTTATCATGTCTCCCTCCACAAACCTTGCTGCACTACCAACCCTGGTATCTCAGTCCCATTCTCTTATTATTCCCTGTTGTTTGCTGATCTTACATCTTTCTTCCATCTTTATATGACCATTGCTTCTTTTAGTATTTACCCATCTCTCCATTCCTACATCATTATCGCGTTGAACTATTTAATCAGACATTTTAGATCACAATTGTAGCATTCTATATTAAGTTAATAGGACATAGGTATTTGAGCTTACAAACATTTGGGTCCCAACTTCTTTGTTGCTTTAGGGATATCAGTATGCGGAAACCTGGGTCACTTAAAAGAATTCCAGATCTATTACCAGAGTGTGTCTCCTGGATCTAGACTCCCCAGCCAGAAAAATAATCTTCCCTCGATCTAGTCTGTCTCACCCTGTTAGGATTTTATACTTTTCAATCAGATCCCCTTTCATCCTTCTATACTGTCATGAATACAGGACCAGCCATGCCAATTTCTCCTCATTGGACAGTCCTGCCATCCCCGGTATCAGCATAGTGCAGCTACCTCTGTGCCAAGTATATCCTTTCTTTGGTAGGGAGACCAAAACTGCATGCAGTTCTCCAGGTGTGATCTCACTGACGCCCTGTATAACTGTAGGAAGTCGTCCCTATTTCCAAACTCCGATCCTCTTGCAATGGATGCTGATGTATAATTTGCCTTCCAAATTGTTTGCTGCACCTGCTTGTCAAATTTCATTGACTACAAGGACACCTTGATCCCTTTGAACATCCAATTTTCCCCATATATCACCATTTAAATAATAGTCTTTCTTCCAGTTTTTCACACCAAAGCAAATAACTTCACATTTAGTCACATTATAGTGCATCTGCTATATGTTTGCCCACTTGTTTAACTTATCTAAATCACTTTGAAGCCTTCTTACATCATTCTCACAACTCTCAAACTCACCCAATTTTGTGTTATCAACAAACTTGGAAATGTGGTATTTGGTTCCCTCATCCAGATCATTTACATATATCATGAATAGCTGGGTCCCAAGCACTGAACCTTGTGTACGCCGTTAGTCACTGGCTGCCTTCCAAAAAAGACCATTTGTTCCCATTCTCTTTGCTGTCTGTCAAGCAATTCTCAATCTGTGCCAATAGAATACTCCCTATCCCATATGCTTTAACTTGGCCCACTAACCTCTTATGAGCACCTTATCAAAGGCCTTCTGAACATTCAAATAAATTACATCTTCTGGTTCTCTCTTATCTATTCACCAAGTTTCATCCTCAACAATCTCAAGTAGATTTGTTAAGCAAAATTTGCCTTTCATTAACCCATGCTAAATGGCCTGACACAGATCAGAAATAATTAAATAACCTTGATCTCATTCAGTCAGCCCTGGTGAAGTGTACAATCAAGGGGGGTCAGTGAAATACCTGCTCCTACAATGACCCACAACAATTAAGGCACCCAAGAAAGTTAGCTTTAACAGTTTCTTTCTGTGTTATGTCAGACTGCAGTGGAAGAGAGATTGGATAAGGCCTGAAAATGGCATAGCATTTGTGATGAGTGATTGACCAATCCATCTTTGTTCCAATGCTGGAATCACACAAACTTTGTGTGGTCTCTAATTTATATATTCACATGCCTGCATACCTGAGTAGGGGTTACACGTCAATGAAAGGCCAGCATAAGTTCATGCTAAATGTTTGACTTGGAGCCAGCCTCTACCTCTTAAAATGGATATGTATTTTGGCTGGAGCAGGTGCTGCAATTCAGAAACAAGTGAATTTGACCTTAAAGAGACAGACTGATGACACAACGGAGCAGGGAACACACTCAAGTCTTCCAATGGAGCACTGAAGGTTTGCTACAGGTCATTGACAGGAGGGGAGGGTCCTCTACCCATAGAGAAGCCTGAGGCCTGTGTGGTCTTTCTCAAGAGAGTATGGAGGAGTTTGGCACCAGCTTGGCTCAGGATGTTGTACAGAGCTTGAATCCTATCCTTTCCAGGAACTATGTTAAAATACTGTCAATGAAAGACAGTACACAAGAAATCCATTTACAGTTTTGTTTGTGTTCAAGTCAATACAGTGTGGAGTTGGAGGAACACACATGCAGCATCAGAGGAACAGCAAAGTCGATGTTATAGGTTTCATATTATTGTGCAGTTTCACTTTCACTAGTTCAGAAAGCTCATTGTCTAGGTTCAACATTAGTGGTGATTAAGCTTGTGGGTTTGTTAAGCGGCTTTGGATTGATACTCAGGTAGATTTTATCATTCCTTTTCATTGCCACCACATGGAAAAGATCCAATCAATTAGTGTACTGACTGCAGTATGAACTTGCTTGTCAAGATATTCACTTTTGAGAAATTATCATATGCTAGGGGCAGTTTTGCTGCAATTGTGCAGGTTAGTCCATTACATTCCATGAAAATGGGTTAATAGCACATTGTCATCCATATTCTAGGTTTAAGAGATTTTGAATTTAGCCCACAGAATCTCCGTAATGTAGGTTTAATTAGTAGTGATGTTTTTCTTTTTTATCTGACAATTTTCTTTCAACCTGGGAATAGACCAACTGTAAATTGTGGATTGGAAACTAATTGTGTACAGTTGTGCACACTATATTATGGGAAAGATGTGAATGCATTGGAGACAGTGTAAAAGAATGCTTACTGGAATGAGAAACTTTAGGTATGCAGATAGATTGAAGAGGTTGGGGACTGATCTGTTTGGGTGGAAATAAGGTGAGAGGAGTTCTGATGGAGGTTTTCAAAATCATGAGCAGGCTGGATCTAGTAGATGAGGAAAAGCTGCTCTCAAAAAAGGAACAAGAATAAGACAACATAGGTTTAAACTAATGTGTAAAAGAAGCAAGGGTGATGTGAAAAAAAAACTTTTTCATTCAGCGAGTAGTATGGAATGCACTGCTTGGAATTGTGGTCAGGGCAGATTCAACTGAGACATTGAAGAGGCCATTGGATGATTATTTGCGTAGAAATAGTGTCCAAGGATAAGGGAAAAAAGCAGGAGATTGGCAGTAGCGATGCTCATTTGAAGGGTTGGTGTAGCCATGGTGGGCTGAATGGCTGCCTTATGCACCATAACAATTCCTTGATTCTGCCTGTAAGGTTTAGATACAAACTTTAAGGTGTTAGTAGTGGCAAAGCTGCCGTGTTTGCTGTTACTATTCTAACAAAACTGAGCAATTTTGAGTGTCTGCAGATCTGCTGAACAGAGAGCAAATCCAGTAATTGCTGTCAATGATTCTATACTCCTCCAAAGAGTGCATCTTTGAGGTCACCTCAGAGTGCAACCCATAGGCAATCATGAATTGACAAAACCTGACAGTTTTTATTCTGTTTTTACTGTAGAACCTTTGGGAAATGTTAAACCTTGTTGAATTACATATACTAGATTGTTTCACAGTATATTAAATTTGTAATTATTACTGAATATTTTCGCTGGCACTCAGAAGCTCAATTTATTGCTGCGTTATTTCTGTCATAACATGTAAAAGTCACATCTTTTGAATTTTTTGATTTATTTATAATATTATAGCATCTATCTTAATCTGATTATGAATATTTGTTTTGCTGTATGAATATTTAAGTTAGAAATGAATGATAATCAGTGCTTTTGACTTCCTACTTTGCTGTTTGTGAGATTTTAATGTGATTAGCTGTTTATCTTGCTTGCTATTGTCGGCACTGCTGGACCCTGTGGGATGTCCTTCCCTTGGTCCCAGATTTAAACAACTGTCAGAGAATGGGAAATCTACCCCGCAAACATGATTAGGATCACTCTGTAGGGAGTGACAACTTTTAAAAAGAAGTTTGAAATCCTAGAGAACGATAAGCTATCAGGATGTAAGATATCCTGAACAAGCAAACTAAAAATTGCTTGCTAGGCTATTAATTCTCTAAGCTATAGAAAATTTATGCTTTATTAGTTTCTTAACAATACCAATAACGCTAATCCTTATTTATACATTCGGTTGCAAGCTCTATTTTTTTTTAGGCTGAAAGTTGCAGTTTTTTAAGCTAAGTACAAGTTGTGTTGAGTTTGATGCATGAAGCTGAGAGAGTTTTAGTGCCATATCTTACCAAAGCTCCCACAGTAACTGGTGTTTCAGATGTCATGGTGAGTACATGTTGGATTGCTGCCTCATCTTACCACACACCATTCACAGAGCAACTTGCCACTCACAGAGATCCTGGAATTGATCTGTATCCCTGGTGCTGGTGCCTATTTAAAATCATTTTGTGCACCTAAACAAGAACTAGCAGTTCAGAGTATGCATTGACATTTGCCCCAGACATGGCAGGCAGGGGGAAATCGGCACTCTGCTTTGCTGAAATGGTGCTGGCAACATCCAGCAGGAGTTCACAGGTCAGACTTCCGCTTCCCGCAAGACCAGCAATAGAGGCCAGAGATACCAGACCATGCCAGCCTAGTCTGAGATTGGCACCCGTATTGAAGCAAGTTGTGGTTGTCTGGGAGAATGCCCAGCAACGTACAGAAAACGTCAATGACTTTCTCCAATCCACCAGCAAAAGTGCCACCATTTTATCTCTGATACTTGACACTCATTCTGTTCTGCTACTAGACTTGCTTCCCATCAAGTCTCATGTTCTACCACACTCTATAATGCATACAACATCTTCCTCACTTATCGTTACTCACACCAACCTGCAACACCACAAATACTGTATATCCTCTGTGTGGCCTACTCCCTTGCTCAGGACATTTCCAAACCTGCACCAACAGTAATGATTGTGACATCCACTTTTATCTCCCATAATATTTGTTTTCTCTCTCATTCTAGGTGCAAAACAGTTCATAACAGAGCACAAAGAGTCAAGGCAGTTGGCTTGCTAACTCTCATTTGGCTCCTTAGCCCTTATGAGCAGAGATCCTCACTCTGACTACACTGAGCAAGGTCTGGACTGGTATTTGAGGTTTGCTATGCTGGGATCCCCTGAACGAAGGCTATCCCCACGACTCGACTGAGGCCTTCTGACAAGAGTGGCAAACTTGCTAGCTTTGTGTCTGTTGTAAATGGCACTGCAATAGAGTTGTATTATGAGCCTGGTAAATCTCTGGCTGGGAAGGTAATTTGCAAAAAGGCAAGACAATGCAAGGTATGGATGGTATGAGCATTTAGGTAGGCTCAGAGTGAGTGAGAACTATGACAGCAAGCAAAGGACAAGATGCAGCCTGGTCCAGTCCGTGAGCTGTGTGCATGTCCTTAACTACAAAGTGTCCTTGTTGCAGTATCATAATTTCATTTCCATCGCAGCCCGAGATGCAGCATTGAAATGTAAAAATATCCTGTCCATGGATCAGAGATGAGCCATGAGAATTCATACAGGCTGGCACATTTCAGATACCAGAGTCTATGGATGTGGCATGCATGTGACTGTACCAATGGAGCATGCCTGAGATGTTGGTGCCCACTGTCAAATATGAAGATCTTTTGGAGCAAGTAATGAGTTGAACCCATTAAGAACTTGCTCTGGCTTACATGTTGAGTTTTCCCAATAGTTAGTTCGTTTGGTAAGGTTGCAACCCATGGTGAGTTGGGTTGTTATCAAGATGTTTAACAAGCAATAATGAGCATTAATTAGAAACTCAATGCTGAATGGTGAGAGTTTTGACACTATTTAAGAAAGGTGTAAAAGATGTGGTGAAATGGCCTTGATGTACTTATGTAAGGTATGAGTTGTCTGGTTAGCATGCAAAACAGTACTTTTCACTGCATCTCAGTACATGTGACAATAATAAATCAAATCAAATCAAATCAAATCAAATCTAAATTTGCTCCATGTGATATCAACAAATGGCAGGAGGAACCAGATACTGAGCCTGACAACATCTGGCACAGATATTGATGACTTGTGCTTGAGAATGCTTAATCATCAGCAAAATGCTGGACAGATCATCAACGATGCGATCAAGCTGCACTTGCTTAGCATGATCCTGCTCACTTACACTTAGTTTATGTTCAGCCAGGGCTACTCAGTTCCTGAACTTATTACAGCCTTCATCTAAATATGGACAAAAGAGTTGAACTCCAGAGATGAGGTGTGTACCACTGCTACATATCAACAAATCCTAGCAAAACTAAAGTTAGTGGCAATCATGGAGAAAACCCTCCACTGTTGATGTCATATCTGGCGCAAAGAAAAATGAGTGTGATCATTGGAGTTTAGTTATCTCAGTCCCAGAACATTACTGCAGGAGTTGCTCAGAGAAGTGTCCTAGGCTCAATTATCTTAAGTTGTTTCATCAATGACCTTCTCTCCATCATAAGGTCAGAAGCAGAGATGTTCACTGATGCTTAGATAATATTTAGTACCACTAGGACTAGCCAGATATTGAAGCAGTCCATTTTCATATGTAACAAGGGTTGGACAAAATCCAGGCTTCAGCTGATAAGTGGTAATTAACATTTAAACTACACAAATGCTAGGAATTAACTGACAAGAGAGAATGTAATGATCTTCCTTTGACATTAAAGGGCATTACTATCATTGAATTCCTCCACAATCAACAAGCTGGAGGTTACCATTGACCAGAAACTAACAGGACCAGCCATATAAATACTGTGGCTAAACAGCAAGTCAGAGGCTAGGGGTCTTGCAGCAAGTAACTCATTTCCTGTTTCTTAAATTCAGAAGTCACACGACATCTTTGTCTACCCCAATCCAACACCGGCACCTTCACATCATGTTTCTTAAATGCCTGTCACCATAGCAGGCACATTTCAGGAATGAAATGGAATACTTTCCAGTTGCCTGGATGGCTGCAGCTCCAAAATGTTCAACACCATCAAATTCCCTTGACTGGTAACTCATCCTCCACATTCAGCAATCACTCCCTTCATCATTGATGAACACAGGCAACGGTGTGTGTCATTGACAAAATGCATGGCAGCAACTCGCTCAAGCTCCTCCAATAGCACCTTCCAGGCATGTGACGCCTACTACCTAGAAAGACAATGGTAGAAAATATGTGGGAATACCACCATTTGTAAGTTCCCCTCAAGGCAAGCATCATCCTGACTTGTAACTGTTCAGTGTTGCTTCACTATACTTTCTGGAATTGCTTTGTAACAGCATTACCTGTGTCCATGGCTTCAGCAGGCGGGTCACTATCACCTTCTTAATGACCATTAGGGATGGTCAGTAAACACCAGCTTAGTCAGGGGTGCCTAAAATCATAGAATCTGAGCAAAGAGGCCAAATGACCCATTAAGTCTGCACTGACCCTCTCAAGAGTATCCCACCCAGACTTAGCACCACACCCCCCACCCCAGCCTGTTCCTGTAACCCTGCATTTACCATGGCTAATCCACCTAGCGTGCATATCCTTGGACACTACGGACAATTTAGCATGGCCGATCCACCCAACCTACACACCTTTGGACTGTAGGAGGAAACTGGAGCACCTGGTGGAAATCCATGCAGACACGGGGAGAATGCGCAAACTCCACACAGTTAAACCCGGCGCTGTGAGGTCCCTGTGCTAACCTGTAAGCCACCAGGCTGCCTTACCACTGGCAAATGAATTAAGAAGAATTACTGGTTCATCGAGTCAAATTTGTCATTAAAAGACTTTTGATTTCTCTTGGTCTTTCAGTTGCTGCTGGGTGTAAATCGTAAACCAAGGAAAAATTTACAGTCAAAATTCTTCACACCCTCAGGATTCAATAATTCCCTTAGGACTGTATGTGACATTTTTGTGGACTAGATCAAACCCCCTTCACATATATCAGGGAGACAGCCAGCCTAAACACTAACATTTATCTTATTTAAAGGCAAGTGTAAGGTACTATGTTCCAGATGTAATTCAATTGGTTTCACTCCACCTTTAAGCAAAACAGACATTTTTCTTACCTCTAGTTAAAATACAAATAGAAGAAGAATTGACATAACTTTAAATCTAGGGTGATGTGTGTATGAAATGAGCTGCCAGAGGAGGTAGAGGAGGCAGGTACAGTTGCAACATCTGAAAGGCATCTGGATGGGTCCATGAATATGACGTTACTAGATCAGTTCAGGATATCTGGTCTGCGTGGATGAGTTGGACCAAAGAGTCTGTTTCCATGCTGTATAACTTTATGATTCTATTGGAACACTTAACAGAAAAATAGATTATTTAATTACTGAACAGCAACTGTTCCTACATAGTAGCATCCAACAAACTTACTCTTAGCAAAGGCAATTTCAGTAAAATAGATTGTATCACATGCAGTGTTCCTCCAGGCCGGAAGGAAAGAACATCACAAGAAAATTCAGGCAGCAAGAGAGACAACTCAAGCATTTTGCTGTAGCAGAGAGAGATGTGTGGCAGCTGCAAAACCCCAACAACTACTGTAAGCTAAATTGAAACCCTGGTTCTGTAGGAGCCTGACTCCACTCACTCATGCTGCTTCTGTTGTTCCAATTTTAAAAAAAAAACTCCAAAGCCTCACAAACTGTTTACTTTATTAGCTTTGAATGAAAAAGGTACAAAATACACCTCTTAAAGCCATAGTACCATCATGCATCGCCAATAAGGTATTGATCCTTTAGCACAGTCACATCTTTTTTCATAAATGTTGCCCTCAATTTGCTTACCAGTAAACACTTATATATCCAATGCCTAAAATTAACACAGTGTGACTGATCTTAGTTAATCACCAATTCTGCTTTTCTAAAACCAATGACCAACTGAATATATGCATAGAGTAGTTTTAACTGTCAATTGTAGAGCTCATGAGTGCTTCCATTTAAAGGACGTGGATGAAACTAAATGCAACTGAATAAGTGTGGAGTACTATAATTATATTTATATAGTAAACTAAATTAAAACCAATCCTCTCTGAAGATATGACAGTAAGTTAAAGTACATTTAAAAGAAAACTCAGAGCTCTTTTCTTTTAGAAAACTTTATGTCCTCTACTTTGAATTCTATGCAATTTTATTGTACCATTTAATAAGATTTTTTAAAAAATGGAATATTTTGTAGAGCAACAGAAAAGATTTAAGTATAGCAACACTCAAGAACTATTTTGTTAATCCAGAGGGACCAACTAAAGTTGGGAGCTGCACTTATCATGCTTTTTGTGTTAAATGTTAAGAGAAATTAATTTCAGCTGCCTAGATTTTAACTTGAACCAAAACATGGAACTTAATTGCCATAGATCCCTAAGCCAACTCTTTTGAACATGTGCTTTTACAATTGTGCTTTTATTGCTGCAGTGTGTGTTTGGTACATTCAATAGATTTGAATTTTATTCTGTACAATAATTTGACATAGAAATCATCACATGACTGGACTTTGTATGGACTTCTTCCAGTACACCCAGGAATTGTGGTCTGATTGACACATAAATTAACAAGCTGGCATAGACAGATGGGTATTGTATCATGACATTACATAGCTAGCAGAGTTTTGGAACAGATTAACCTTAAATAGTGAATCTTTTGGAGGAGTATGGCATACGGAAAAGTGATAGTTATGGCAGTATAGTAGCTAGGTTCCCCTAAAAGCAATCACCATCCTTACTTGGAACTATATTGCTCTTCCTTCACTGTCTCTGGATCAAAATCCTGGAATTTTCTTTCCAATGGGGGGCGGGGGTACCCCTACACCCCTACACCCCAACACCCCAAGAACTGCAACGGTTCAAGAACGCAGCTTTACATTTTGTGATGCCTGTGCACAGATCTGAAAACTCCAAGCAGTATATTTAATCAAGAACATCCATTGATTGGAAATCAAATGGCATTTTTAAGTGTGTTTATTAGCTATTAAAAGTCTGTATTTATATTCTTTTATAGCTATGGCTTAATTGTTTTATAGATACCTACTAACATAAACAAATTGTGTGCACGGCTGAGAGCTCTGGGCACATGTTTAATGACAATGCTACATATATCATGTACAATACGTAAACAAAAGATGATGTTAGAGTTTCTTCACTCCTTTTTTGACAGTGTTTCAACCCATCTTTATTTGCTACCAATGGTTAATATTTTGTCCATGGCAAATCTATGATATCTAATTATCCAAGTGATCTAATTCTAAACCATATGTGGATTTACATTTAATCTTAATCAAGTTAATGAGGGTAAATACATTCTCACAGTCAGCACTTGATGCCTGAAATGTTGCACAAATGTCCAGATGAGTGGACATTTCATGAAACTGGTCATCTTTTAGGGCATAATTCACAAAATTACTGAGTGTATACATTTAAATCAGACTATTGTTCACATATCTCTGTGGCTACTTTCATCATTGTTTTGTACAAGTGGAATATTTCAATGTCAGTCACAAAACACTGTTTTTTCCAAATTCACAATCAATTGTTGTGGTGATTGCAGCCTGATCAAATGCATGCCAGTTCAGTAATTTCTCTTCCGGAAATTTGCAATCCAGGTGGTTGCACAGTTGTCAAATAAATGAAGGATTGCTGCAGTAACAGCATCACTGCTGAAGGAGAACCTTTTCATCCAAAACATGCAATAACAACATTCAACTAGATGCTGAGTCTTCAGTTTATTAAACTTGGCCTTTGCAAATTGCATTGCTTCAATTGTTCTTAAACAGCTTTTCTGAAAGAATTTGCACTGTAATGCCAGTTCACCAAGAACATTATTGGACTGTTGCACTTACTTGCATGCACCAAGCAGTAGTCGATCAAAACATTAAAGCTTTGTGTTATTGCTCTTACTGAAAATGTCTTGTCAGCCATCTCATTTCATTCAGAAGTAAAAATGCCACTGCATCACACCCTGTGATTTTGGTAAATTCTTCAAATTCCCTTTCTTCAAGAATGGCCTATTTGCGTATCGTATGCAGTATTCTTAGATGCATTTCAATACCTGTGAAATTGCAACAGTTTCCAAGCATCATCTATTCCAAAGTCTTCTCTGTGAACAATGGATTGTTTTTCCGACAAATGTTTGATTTCACATGGCAATACTGTCACTACTCCATTTTTCTTTTCAAACGTAACAGAATCTCTTATGTAAACATCACCATCCTCTGTAAATTAGAGTCATTGTTAACATAAAATTGCTTGAATGCTGTTACAATGGAGACACTGTTGCAAGTTGTCAGTTTCAAACTTCCAGCAAAGACAGTATTGTAAATAACTTCAGATTCTGGTTGAAACTTGACATACAAATTCCAATTTTTTTGCACTGAAATATCTGTACCTTAATCTATTATCAACTTATGGAAACACAATTTGTGCAATTCATCCAAAAGCTTACTGTATGGTGTAATGCATTCCACAAATACAAAGGTATAATTCTTGCTGTGCCAGCTCTCAGGAATTGCTATTTAACTTGCCACATGATCCTGACTGTCTTGCACAGATAGCATGGACACATTCATCTTTACTGCAAGGATGACATTATTAATTAGAACTTTCACCATACTGGGTAGGTCTTTTTGTACTCTGTACACTCCACCCTCATCTCACAATCACCTGGTCTTCCGGTAAGCATTTTTAAAAATCCGCTTTTGTTGTGGTTTTGTAAACTAGAAACAAAATGCATGTACACTTTTTAGGTTGAAATGCCATTTTAGGTAGTCTAATTTTCAATCATACCACTTTTTCCCAAAGCTGAACTCACCTTCGTCTTTGTTTTAGAGCAAACATTGCATAGGAAATCTTCTGTTTCATAAGTGTAAATCTCACCAATTTGTCCTTGCTGTTCATTTATTGAAGATGGCATTTCAGGTTTGATGATCTCAGAAAACCCTATATTTTTGAAATGCACACAGTATTTCTTTTAAATGGAGCTCAAAGATTTCTTTTGGATGTTGTTCTCTTGATAAGTTTAAAATAATTTTTAAAGTATGTAAAATAAAAAATAACTTGCTATTTTACATTATGTCCGACTGGAACGCCTACTTGATTCCTAGACCTCATGCCACCCAATCCTCCTGGGAACTGCTGTCTGTAAGCTGTAAACTCTCCACTCCTAGAACTTTTGGATTGTGGCCAGGCCTCTTACCCCTCCCCAAAACTGCTTCCCTGTACTAGACTTGCATTCAATTAGATGTTGGAGCTCTGATGTCGTGGAACCGGCTGCAAGAATACCAAGGACCAATTCTGATGGTTCAGACTTATTGGCACAGGCTTTGTGGCCTTGGGTTTCATGGTGGATCAATGGATGTCAGCAGGGTTTTTCTTCCTGATGCATGGCCATGTACAGCTTGCTCATCAGCATCTTTCCAGGGCAATTAGGGATGGAAATGAATGCTTAGCCAATGTTGCCTGCATCCCATGAATGAATAATAAAAATAAACTTTGAACAAGTGTAGCACTCTTACAAATGTGGCCAAATTGCTTTTTATTTACAGGTTTAGCATGATTTGGGTACCCAATGCCTCTACTTATAAAGCTCAGGATGCCATATGTTGAAGGATACCCTCACACCACACCCAAATTTCTATTATTACATCCTCTTTAAAATAAAAGCTAGTTGTACTGGAAACATTCAACCTCAATAATAAGCCACCACACTTTTCAAGTATATGATCCCAGGTCTTATCTTAATCTAACATGAAATCTCCCTGATGGTTCAGTGAGTAGCTGTGTCACAGTGTGGAGGACATTTTCCAGTTGAATCCACAGTCTGTACTGAGCTCTTTACTCTCAGCTGGGGAAGTATTGACCTCAGCACTGCTGGGATAAGGAGGAGAAAATTGGCACAAGTTTCCTTCTCTCATTGCGATGTTTCAATAATTCAATAATGTTTCAAATGCACGTGTCTAGACTTTAGGCAAAGAGCAAGACTGGGCTCAATGATGACACTCCAGTGATTTAATAGTCTCTTACCCATCATTGTCAAGACTTGCATCTGAATATAGGTAATAACCGTCAGGAGGGGAGAACAGAAAATTGGCAAGAGAAAATACAAAGTTTTATTGAACTTGTGCCAGAGAAGGAGCAAATTTGTCAAATCTGCATCTATCATTTTCACATTAATTGCAATGAACACATTGTACAGGAGGTTTCATTGCTACTGTAAATGCATTAGAAACATAGAGCTCATTAAAACATAGAGAAATACCTGTTTATGGAGTTTGATAGACGTGAGCGTTCAGATGATTCAGTCTGTTCCTTTGGTATGTGCTGTTGGGTGGCTTGTCAGCTACTGAACTTCTGTTTAAAACCAATTATCATTTTTCCACTGGTCTGAAAAACAAGTCACAAAGCTTTCAAGCACTGCAAATGAAAGCTCATGCCTTCTGTACTCTCCATTCAGCATGATCTCCTTACGCATCAATATACTAAAGATGCTAAAAAGTCAACATCTAGAGAATTATAATACAGTGAAAGAGACAAATAATAGAGTGCAATATGGATGTGGAACCAGCCTCCTTGGACTCAGGGGTGTTGCATTCTATGTACATAGTCGAAAAACATTCAATTGTTACAGAACCAAGTCCAGAAGAGAAAGAGTAAAGCTAAAACAAAAGAAGAAATTGAAAAATAAGGCAAAAGAAAAGCCAAAGACAAAGAGAATTTTGATGGAGAAGAGCAGAGATTGAAAGAAGCGCGCGCGCGCGCGCACACACACACACAAGTTATAATGGTATATTTAAATTATTGAATAAGTATGTGACTAATTTGTGCACATCATAAATTTACTCTAGAAAATATCAGAAATTGTGAAACAATTAAATACCATTATTATTAAACAACTAATTTACTATCTTAATCTGCATACGTATCATTTTAAAACTACACCAGGTACATGGGATACTTTGAAGTTTTAATTCTGGTTCTGCTTTGGTTTCAGTTATAACGATGTTTTCTCTCAAATATTTAGCAAAAGCCAAGCCAGTTGTGGTTTGGCTGCAGTTAGAAAGCAAAGTTTGCATTTTTGTGAAGTTGATATTTTCTCCTGCAAAACTCAGTAAACAACTCTGCAGAAACTGTTGACAATAATCATTGCACCCCTTGTTATCTAATGATCACTTTGTTCTGAGAAGTTAACATCTTGCGTATTTTCAGTTATGATGCAAGGGACTTTATTTCTCTTTAGATTGTGATACTTCTTAAAAAACTCATGTTCAATACTGAATTACAAAGCAGATGTCAAACATACTGATCAATACAGGTGTGCATTGGAATACCTCATCTAAAAGGATGCAGTATTCCATTGCCAGACATGATTGTTGGTCTAATTTGAAATATGTTTGGTCTATGTCTGGACACTATACAGGTAATATACTTAGGAGTTTTTGTGGTGCAGTGCTAGTGTCCCTGCCTCTGCCAGATGATTTGGGTCAAATACCATGTGCTCCAGAGGTGTATCATAATTTGTCTGGACATGATGATCAAAATGTCTAAAGGCACTAAGTGCCCCAAATGGAAAGTCATAAGCTTGCTCAAAATTGGGGTTGAGCTTCATTGACATTTTGTGCACCTGCTGTTGTCACTTGTTACACTTCTACAAGCTGTTAATGCATTGCAAATGCCAAAGTCAAGCAATTTGAAATGCTGACATCGATGATGTACACCAAGAAAGAAGTTGGAATAGACAGTACGGTAGACACCTTGTTATCTCAGACTCCAGCATCGGCAGTTCCTACTATCTCACAGTAGAGGAGTTTTGACGTAGGGTCACTGGACCTGATAGGTTAACTCTGATTTCTCTCCACTGATGCTGCCAGATCTGATGAGATTTTCCAGCAATTTCTGTTTTTGCTTCAGATTTCCAGCGTCCACAGTTCTTTTATTTTTTTGTCTAAAGGAATAGGAATTGGGATGGTATGGGTACTGTACTGATTGTGGATATAGGGGAGCACTCCTGCTGTTATAGTTCTTTGGAAACTGTTTGGCATTTTGGGTGCTCATTGTCAAAATCAAAATTGGGCATGTAATGATAGCATCTTCTACTTTGTCCATAAAATGTGCCTTACTATCCATGTCATAACATCTAATTGTAAAATTTCATTGTCAACAGTTTTAAAACCTTTTGAACAAGGTTACTAATTTAGCTTCAAGCTAAAGGCATGTTTATAATTTTCAATATTCCAAATCAGCAACTATGTTGAAATTGTCTAAATTAATTTCAGTTTGAATTGCCCTAGTCTATTGATTTATCACTGTGTTTAAATTCATCCATGTATACTATTGACATCAGCAAATTTGTGACATTGTTGTGACCTTGCAAACAATGGATAAATGTTGATTCTACAGATATAGTCAGTGAATAGGTGGCAAGCACATAGTGCTTCTAAATTGAGGGTAGTGTGTAGATTTTCTGCCTTTTTTCAAAGAGTGCTATGGGATCAGCTGTGTCCATTGCGTTTGCTACAGAAAAGGGAAGGGGAATGGGTTTACAATACTTAATTAAAAAGACAGCTCAAGTGAAAGTGAAAAATTGCCACAGTGCTGTCAGCCTGGATTATGTGGTCACATCGCTGAAGTGAGGCTTGAACCCACAACGTTCTGCCATAACAGCAAGAGTGCAACTATTAATCTGTGACTGACAACAAAGTAGTGCATCTTCCAATCGACACTAGTCTCAGACTACTCCAAATTTGTAGTCAGAATCATTATATCTCACTAGGAGAAGAAAGAATTGAACAGTCTGTCCTGGTTGTTTCAATAGGTCAATGGATAGTGGAGTCAACTGCTGCATCATAAAATGCCCAGAGAAGTCTTCTGAATTAATATGTTGAAGGCGTGCTCTCAATTACTATTGACCTAGTTTAGCTGCACATCTTGGGTGTGCAACTGATCAGTCATAGTACCAGTCAAAAAAACAGTTGTCATTTTATTGCATTTTATACTTAGCAGCTGATATTTCAATGCAGTGGTGAAGGAAAGGGAAAATGGATATGAAAGGTATGTGAATTAAAACATTTATAAATAAAATAAGGTTAGATTTTGGAGTCACTAATCTTATATTTTAAAAGAGGTTAAGTACAGATGATCTAAGAATAAAATGCTACTCAAACAAGTTCATTTAGTTATTGTTTCTGCCTGATTGGAAACATACTTATTATTTAAATCTGACTGTGCTACAGGTTTGAAAGCATATGGCCTACGTGGCAAGACTCCTGAACCAGCGACCTTGATTAAATGTCTAAGGAAATTAATTCAAGTTTCACCACCGTAGCTGGGGAATTCACATATTACATTTAAATAAATCTGGAATGAAAAATGAGTATCAGTACTATGAATCTACTGGATTTTCTTAAGAACCTACCTGATTCACTTATTTATGTCATGCATGGAAGAAAATCTGCCATCCTTACCTGGTATATAGGTGGTTCCAACACATAACAATGTACGGACTCTTAACAGACTTCTTTGAAATGGCTTAGCAAGTCACTTAGTGTCATAGAATCATAGAGATGTACAGCACGGAAACATACCCTTCAGTCCAACTCATCCATGCTGACCAGATATCCTAGATAAATGTAGTTCCATTTGCCAGCATTTGGCCCGTATTCCTCTAAGCCTTCCCTGTTCATCCAGATGCCTTTTAAATGTTGTAATTGCACCAGCCTCCACAACCACCTCTGGCAGCTCATGCCATACACGTATCACCCACTGTGTGAAAAAGTTGCCCCTTAGGTCATTTTTAAATCTTTCCATTTTCCATTCTCACCTTAAACCTATGCTGTCTAGTTTTGGACTCCACCACCCCCGTGAAAAGACCTTGACTATTTACCCTATCCCTGCCCCTCATTTCCTGAAGCACTGTAAGGTCACCCCTTGGCTGCCCATCCTCCAGGGAAAATAGCCCGAGCCTATTCAGCCTCTCCCTATATCTCAAACCGTCCAACCCTGGCAACATCCTTGTAATTCTTTTCTGAACTCTTTCAAGTTTCACAACATCCTTCCTACAGCAGAGTGACTGGAATTGAACCCAGTATTCCAAAAGTGGCCTAACCAATGTCCTGTACAATCGCAACATGACCCCCCAGTTCCTATACTGGTTCTATTTCTATTTGCCACCTTTTCAAGGATAACTTAGGATAGGAAATAAATGTTAACCTTGCTAGTATGCCCACATCTGATAACTTTCTTTTTAAAAAATTGCTGATAGGACAATAAGTAAAATAATTGATCATTAAAGTTGCCTAGGGCTCCCGAGTCATGTACTGTGTCCGTCAAGGGCCGCTAAGGCTGGATTGATTTGTATGCTGGGTTGGGAAATCTTTGGATTTGGCTGGAAAGACGACCCACCTGAATTGTAGAATTGGGTGACCTTCCCTGTTCCGAATCACATACAAGGAATGGCGAATTGGAATGGTATGGTAAAAGTGCTGGCATTATAAAACAGTAAGCTGCACGAGTTATGAGAGAGAGATTGAAAATTAGCAGTCAATAGAGTTGTAGGAAAAGATAATATATTAATAATAAAAGATAATATATCTGCATTCACTCAACTTGCTGGCAGCAGACTGTGGTTAAGCCGTTTGTAATATTAATATACTGTAAGGTTGGGCTGAGATCTGTGAGTGATTCATCTGACTTCATCACGAGAAAAAAAAGCAATAAATTATGTGTTAATACCAAATGAGAGGATCTACTTTTGATGTAAATACCGCTCTTGGAATTTTATGTGATCATTGTCTCATAGTTATGATCGATAAATGCAATGAACATTTCGAAGTTAATTCCAACCTCCACTTCCGCCCCTACACCCACCTATCCAGGGAAATTTATTCGATTAGAACATTTGCGTGCCATTTTTTTTGTATATTCTATTTTACTTTGCTGACATCCTTGACTAAGCCTTGCTTTAAGGCATAGACATGAGGCTGACGTGAGGCAGACCACACAGAACTTTTGAGTGAGGTGGAGGTGGTGTCAGTCAGTGTAGGTACCAGGTAAAATTTTCATTTCCACAGCAACAAAACCTGCTCGTATGTGCCAATTCCCTCGGCTCGCGGTTTTGTTGAATTTCTTGACTGTTAACAAATGATCATCCTTTGCCTTGTACAAATTCGCTTATGAAGTCGTCAGACATCCAATGGTGAGGAAATAATTCTTAACAAAGATGGACGAAAATGAATACAGGAGTCCTAGCACATACCATCACTGTGAGCATGGATATGCTGGTCATAATTATTAAAGCAAAAGGCACAAAAGCAAAAATGGGAAATCAATGCGAATTTAAAAAATAATCGGAAAGAGATGTTTAAATAGTGTCAGCAACTATTCAGATTTTAAAAAAAACTACTTTGCAGTGCAGTTCTCGTGCCGATGCTGGTTTTGCAGAATTAAAGCCAAATATGGCCAATATTTCACAAATCAAAATGATAGCATATAGAATAGGCTTGAAGCAGAACACCTACGTTCCTCTGCAAAACAAAAAGACCGTGAGCTTCCAGTTGCCGATCACTTGAACACATCACCCTGTTCCCTGGCCAACAGTTCTGCCTCAGGCTTGCTGCAGCGCTTCAGCGAAGCTTAGCGCAGGGTGAAAAAACAGCACCGCCTTTTCCGCTTGGGAACTCTACAGCCTTCTGGACTCAATATCAAGTTCAACAACTTTAGGGCTTGATGCGCCTTCTCCCATGTCCTTATCCCAACCCCTACACCCCCGACCTTGTTATCACATGGTCTGCTATTACACACTACCCGTTAATAGCCACAAATAGTCACCCATTAGCATCTACTCATTCTCTTAGGCTGACCGTTATCCACTCCTTTGGCCGACTGTTTTCCTCCCTCGTTGGGCTCTATCTCCATCCGTCGTTTACTCCTTAACCCCGTCTCCCTCACTACCTTCTACATAAAACCCAACTTTTTCCCAGCTGCCACCAGTTCTGAGGAAGGGTCACTGAACCCAAAACGTTAACTTTGATTTCTCTCCACAGATGCTGCCAGACGTACTGAGATTTTACAGCAAATTCTGTTTTTGTTTTCTTGAAGGAGATGTGATGATGTTCAAGTCTTTTGGAGAGGTTTACATCGTGGATCCTAATAAATAACCGGAGCGCCTTGTGCACATATTGGCTGGAGTCCATTGATTGTACCGCACTGTTACATTCTCTCTGGAACATGGTACTTTACACGTTAGTGCATAGCACGTGTTCACTCTTCATTCCTTTCCCACAGATATTTCTAATACCCTACAACAGGCAGAACAACCTTCAATCCTTTCCTGCAGATATTTCTAATACCGCACAATAAGCAGCAGAATAACCTCGTGATCGGATCTGCTTTCACCTCCTCCCTTCCCATCCCAGCAGCTGTCAGCTCACCATAACTGAAATTCCAGGAAGTCAAGAAAACGAATTTTTTGTTCGTTACAAAATACGACACTCCTGACATCCTTCAGCATTTGCACATGGCCTACACTCATCTTTCTCTTTTGTCGCTGGCAAAAAAAATTCTGAAAAGTATCAATAAGCGGTTTCAACAAGGAAACTTCGACACCCTGACATTTACGCTGTTTTTCTTGGGGTTAGGGACGAAGTAATCGTGGTAACACTTTTGGAGTGCTGTAAGCAGAATTGTATCTCCAAAGTTTCGGGTAGGACAGAGCAAAACCTTTGAAATTAGGTGCATAGTTATATATTGTAAATACTCAGTTAAATCAAATGATCGTTTATTTTACTTGGGGCAGCGTTGACTACAGATTTGTAACTGCGAGTTTTATTTACAAGATTTAACATAAATTAACACATTACAGAAAACCCTGACACAGCGATATTTCTCTTGCGATGTACAATCATCAACAGATATTATGCTGGTTACACTTGGCATTGAGGTGATGTGTTTCATACGTAAACCCACGGACCGTCGTTTACTAAAACAAGGACGCCAGAAACACATTGTTTTCTATGTATAAGTAACACGAAGCGTAATTTTAAAGTACACTGACCAGAATGAGGGTGCCCAATCGGTTTGCCTCCCTGATAAAAGGAATTTTACACTGGTTACGCCATGTAGTCAAAATAGTTGCAGTCTAAAGAGAGAGAGAGAGAAACCGTACTATCAATATAAAAAGCTCCCAGAAGATCCAACAGAACGTAAGGGCATCTTGAAAACAAAACAACGTGGCTGAAGTTCCGCCACATTCTGAACAAAGCCCGAGCGCATAAGACTATCTGCAAAATATAATCTCACACCAGCTGGCTACAGCGCATTTTGGGAATCAGACTGGGAACAAAGTCCCAAGTTATCCATTCAGTTTGCCGGTCATGCGCCGCAATGTAAGAGAATAACGGCAGATATTGAATGCAACATCACAGAATTATTTGTCATTTCCAGATTTGATTGTTGCTTTTACTACACCGCAGAAAGTCTACGTGTAAAACACAAAATAAGGGGCTCTTGGATGGATCGGAATTATATTAGACCAAACAGAATGGAACTCGGATGCTTTGGGAAGGGTAGGGTGTATGGAAAATTGCTATCGGAAAATCTGGGAAGTATCTTTTGTCAGGTTGCACTTAGTTTGATCTTCCTCTAAAATTCAAAACTCAAGTCAATTGCTGTCAATGTTCAAAGTGTGTATCAAATAATATGTGCAAGTAGAATTGAGCACTGTTGTGTTCTGATGTGTTAACAGCGTGTGTTCCAGATACACCGGTAATTGATTTACTTTCAATCAACTGCAATGTCTTTGGCTTTCATCTTTATTGCGGCGTTAGCCTTCTTCCTGCGTCTCAGTTAATTGTGTACCTTTATCAGCCATAATTATTTCAATTTTATGCCCCAATAGTTATAATTCCAGCCTTTTAAATGTTATTGCAGTGTTGTTAATGCAGTATTTTTTTTAAAAAAGTTTTAGCAAATAAAAATAATAACATTCGTGTTTAAATTATGCAGTTACCAGTGCAACGTTGTCACATGGTGCTTACCTGCTAATTCTTGCAGGCGATCGTAAATATTTTAAAGCAATAAATAACATGAATATTAACCAGTGAGCAAACCTGGGTTCCAGTTACATTTCTGGGGGAATTACAGTAATAAACGCTTTTCAAAGCATCACAATGAAATAACAATTATAAATGCTATCACAAAGGTAGGAGGGGACATTGGGAACTGCAATCGGCGTCGCCAACGAAATAGTTCACGATCTGATTTCAACGGAGGCATTCGTCTGAATGAAACAAGTTGTGGCCTCTGTTTGTCTAGTCCGGCCTTTCGGTTGGACTTGTTGCTGGTTATTTGCCTGATTATGGTGTTCCAGTGAAGTACACCAGTCGCGTTGCTGCATTAAATGCACAATTTCAATATTGTTGTGCCAGGGTCCTTTGAAGGAAGCGAGATCATTCGATACTGTAATCACGGCCGTACCTAACAGAGTCCGTGTACAAAATCCTTTACTTGTCGCTGTTTTGGCTGTAATTAATATCATTAGCAGAATTCCTACTGGGATTCGTAAATTGGTGACTTGCGATCGAAACTAAACAATATTTGAAATATTGACCATTTCACATTGAAGACATATCGATGGCAGACAACGATATTTGATTTATTGGTAAACGCGAGATTCAATTGACTTTTGTCAGTTGATGTTGCTATGGTAGAGAACAAGCTATGTGGATTAAATCCGTAACAGATTTGTTAGCTCAGAGGCAACTTGCTCTTGATGGAAATTTTTAAACGTGACTCCGTTTAATAAAACATAAGCAAACAAAAAATATTTAATTAAATGTGTTTGGAATAAAAGACAATTCTGGATTCAATTGTTGTAGCAGGTTGAAGTGGATTAACTTCGGGGACCAGAAGATATCAAGTGTTCTTGAAGGTCTGGCAGCGTTTTAAAAAATAAATACCACTAACTCCTACAGGTGTAAACATCACAGCGGCTGTAACTTATGTCGACCGAGCGTGCTGTATACACGCGCAACATTAAGAAATACCAAGGCGTGGTTCTCCCCACCTCATTTAGAATCCTATTTTGGGCATTTTGCGGTGTAGTAATCGGATTAAATTCTTTTTTTAGTTAACAAGCGAGTGCACTTTGGCAGTCAAATCGGTAACATTAACCAAAGCTGCTGCTGCTGGCGGGGTCAAGATGCACTTTTTAACAAGCATTTCCGAACACAGCAAATCGAAGAAACTACAAATAAAACAACATACGCGAGGACACACGAAAACAAATCAAATCTTTTATGTGTAGAAAGGCATACGATATTTAAATATGCGCGTATACCGATGCCAATCTTTATAAAATTACCAAGGCACAACAGGAATCAAGTGTACCAAATAACAAATCAGAATATCCTTTTCAGACAAGTTAATGGTGGCAACGTTTATGTGAATTTATTGTAAAAATCCCTTCTCTTCAGACTTCTTTAGGATGGATATCTGAGTTTCCATCGTTAACATTCCAACATAGTATAGCCGGGAGATCCTGTCCGCTCTCCCTGCCTTTATTATTAATCCGATTCAATATTCAATCACCAAATATTGTTCGATTTGATTCACATCTCTAAGCAAGGGCCAATTAAAACTTCGTTTCGGCGAGTTATCGAACTTGAGGACAAGTGGTAGAAATGATTAAAATCTGGAAATGTCTAAGACATGTTCCAGAGCCGGTCTCCGCTTGTATAAATAATTTGTTTCGCTCTAACTGATTATACAGACTACTTCCAACATTTTATTTAGAATATTAAGCAACGCTGAGCCAGAAATTGACCATATTTAAAGGAGTGCAAAAGAGAAGGAAATAAATATCCTTAATTTGAAAACAAGCAGATATTCCCCAGAGGCCACTTTGAGTTGGATCGTTTTAAACTCACTTGTAATCTTTAACTTACCCTCCCCCTCGAACTTACACAGGATTTTTTTGTGCTTCTGGTCACAGTTCTGCGAGCTCCCAGGACACTGCAGAAAGTGCGCCCTCTTACTAATAAAACATCGCCATTTGACGGGTCCATCCTGCCCCAGGCCGATAATTCAAACTGGAACTCAACGGAAGACACATCTCTCCACTGTAACTGTCTGTAATTATTGCCAGTGACTTTCCCACTCACAGTTTGGCAGTAATTGGTTCACTAAAGTCCTCACATCTAACACAGCCCGATGTAGAGGCGAAGTGTTATCTTTGCTTATAAACACGAAAGAAAGAGAAATATACATTGGCCAAACTTCTGTTCGTATCTTCTAACATGCAACATTTAAAAAAAAAAATCTCCTTTACCCTCTGAGATTAACATCAGGGAGGAACATAGTGTTAACATTTTCATTTTAGTGGAAATATATTGTAAAACAGCAAGAACTACAAGTTGCACAGATCACGACATGAAATAATACAATGTATTTCTGCTTTTTTTAAACCAGCAGCTAGCCTTTCATTTCACCAGAAATCTGAAAATAAAACAGGGCAAAAATTTCGCAAATATTATATAATGGATGGAATCTACTCATAATTACCAACTCGATGAAAACAATTCATTGGCATTCGAGACAGTTGCTTCAACAGAAACATTTCACCTGCGTGTTCAGTTCACAGAGGTTACTGACAAAGAGCAGTAAAACTAATTCTACAGTTCCAAACGAATGGAGTAAAGAAAATAACTCAGGCGATATCATCGCCGACCTTTTTATGATCGCGCCAGCAACTGGAAGAAATCAAACTGCGATGTTATTGTGAATTCATAATTTATAGACACTTGGAGAAACCACTCGATCTTGTCAACACAAAGATGATCCCAGCGCATAATGAAAGATTAGCTGCACTGTCCTTGGGTCAACCTATCGTTGTGAACGGTTGGAAGAATCACACTGAAGTGCCAGAAACACGGGTTGCGTATTGAATTTTCAAAACCCCCTTTTCCATTGAAAAAATTTCGACCCCGACTGACCGAAGCTACCGTAAAGGGCTCAATAAATAGGCGGGCTGCAACCTATTTAACACTTCGAAACATTTCCCACTGTATCTCCTCTGTAAGGGAGATATAATGCGTCACTGCGCCAGCCTGACTTGACAAGGAAGTCAAATTCGGCTAAGAAATCCAAGATAGCGACTGGAAAGTGTAAACGCAGACCCCCGTCACTTTGCAAAACGTGGCGATGTGCAAACAACTGTAACGGCTGAAGAATGGATGAACATCTTCTGTAAAACGTCCATACGAAGGAGTAGAACACGAAACAAAATGGAAAATGTTACCAAATTAAAAACAAACGACGTTTACCCCCACATTCTCAACGTTATAAATTGCCATATTATTTCGGGTGGGGTTTGGGGAAAGGGAACCGATACAACATAAGGTTATGTTACATATAAGCACTCACCCCGACGTGCAGGCTGAGGTAAATCTCCTTCGGTTTGCCTCCTCCAAAGGCCAGGACTGCTCCAACACAAATTTTAACAGAACAATTCGATCTGGCGCCGACTGTCAGTAATCCTTCACAGCTGCTTTGGAGTCTCCCACCACCAATACATCCCCCACCCCTTCATCCCACCACCCTATCCCCGCCTATAGACTTCATTTCTTAAACGTTTTCCTTTTAATCCTAAAACTGAAATTCAATCTCTTAAAAAAATCAGGTGCCTGGCCGCGGGGCGCTCGGGATTTATGCCACTCCTCTCTTCTCCCTCTTCCACCACCCTTTTTAGCTTTGGTCAGTTTAAAGCTTGAACCTACTGGTAATAATCCCGATGTTGCTTTACCTGTAAGCCATTGTTAATGGCTTCACAGAAGCTCAGAAAGTGCCGCAGCAAATAACGGGGCGAGCCTTCCAATTGCATTTGGGATGTGATTAGGAAGCTTAACAGAGGCTATTTGCAGACCTCCCCGGGTAACCCCCCTGCATCAGACAACACACCACAAACAGTCTAATACATGTTCTTCTCAGCGTCAAACACCATATTTAAACAGTATTGCTTTACTTCAACCTCTCTGTCTATATTTATCATATATTTACTTTCACAATTTGGTGCTTAATTTGTGCTCTGTAATTTCGTATCTAAAAATTCCGATCGGTTTTGCAAAATCAAGACTTTAAATAGACGTAGGAGGAATACTCAGGTTAATATTTCTCGATTGAATTAGAGTGATATATTCTGCAAAAAAGCCTCCAGCCGATCAGTTAATTAAATGGTCAGGTTAATTTAAAAATAATTTTCAGGAAAAATTCTAATGCATTATTTTCTTGGCCTCAAGACTAATGAAGAAAACCCAACAGATTGGATATAGGTTTGGGTATGGGGCATTTTCTAATAAATTACTTCAATTGGACCGTTTGGACGTTAAACTTTGCACGAGTTAAAATTTGACATCGATGAATGGTGCAGAACAAATCATTTCTCTGCATGAACACCACACTCGAACCATATCCTTTGAAAGAAAAATCCGTTAAGACTAAATTGCATACAGCGTCCCATTATTATTTACAATGTCCACACGAATACCTGCATTTCTGATACTGGAATATGGGGTTTAGGTAATATTTCAATGTCACCTTCAACATGCCGAATCTTCATTGCACCCGAGTACATCATTTTCCTATCTTAGACTCACCAGGATTCCAATTTCTGCTGGGCCTAGTAAGTTAACTCATCTCCTGAACCGAAAAATAACTCCCTGCTGGAATGTTTCCTTTTCATCTGTTTTCATTTTTTTAAGCTTTCCTGGGACATTTGATGATGGCGAGAGGTATGGCCACTAGATTGCTAAAAGCATTACATTTGTTTGTGATTGGACTCGCTCTTAGTCGGTCACGGCTTTATATTCACACATTTGCAAATACGTATCGATTTCCAAAGGCTTGCGGGCGTCGAAATGTTTGAAAGCTCCCTCCTTATAAAATGTGATACAAGATTACAACTAGGGCCGTGAAATTTATAAATCGAATACCTGTACAAAGTGCAATCTGTGCCCATCGATCACCACGGTTAGAATAGAAATAGCTTAATAGCTTACTGATATGCCCCCCGCCAAAAGAAAACCCGATTCAAGAAGATGTGAATGACTATGACTATAGACTGCAGGCAACTCTTTGCTAGAACTTGCTAATATAGCATTTTACTTGTTCTGAGCGATGAGGGTGGTGGGTATGGACAGAAATTAATTAACCCAAGTAATTTTCTTTTAAATGTTTTCAAATTTTATTACAGCAATCTACACTGTACAACCCTGCTTCCGAGATGCCACCAGGAAAAGAAATCGACCGTCATTTTGGACAGTGACCCGAAGTGAAAAAAACAGTAAAGATAATTCAGCCTTGAAAACACATATAGATACTATTTATACTCTCCGTTGCTTTTTTAAAAAAAAATGTCAATCCATTCAAAAGCCATTCTAGGTTAAAAACAATCGATTTGTAGCATGCTTGTTTTGAAAAAAAAGAAATCGAGTTATTTTCATTTTTGGGCGAAATAATCGCAGTGTAGAGGTAGCTTTGTTTTCTTGCTGCGGAGTTAGAAATGGAAGTAATTTCGAACATTCCTTCATCTGGGGTACAGCAATAGACATGCATCCTTTTTGTTTGTTTAAATCTTTTTAAAACTTTATATTTTCAATGTATTGCAACGTTTAACAATAATATAATTGATTTCTATATATACACAAATCCACTTTCGATTGTTCAGTAATGAGTAAACTTAGCTTAGAAAATCTGTCAAGGATACCGAACTACAGCACCCACTGAGTATTTAAAAAAATCGCACTCAAGTTCTTGCAATTAAATATGTTTTTTTAAAATTGGACAGAATTGTGGTTGATATCCAGGAGAGTGGCAACCCGCATACGCCATTAACATGTTGCAATGAAATCCTGTTTAGTGGAGTTTTACTTCCTCTCTGTGAGATTGAATGAAACGTCCAGTTATTTTGCATATTACACGGGTCTGTCCACTGCATATTGACATGCATTAAGACTGGACCCTGGATTCTGCAAACTGCTGTATCCAAAACTGCTATGCTGTTTAGGTTTCAGTCTGAGACCAGCAAGTCCAGGGTTACAACTGTCCCGGTAAACGTAAGGAGGAGCCGGCGATGCATATGGACAGGCAGCCGAGGACATGGCTGAATTGAGAGAGGAGCTGTTGAGATTATTAATGTTACTGAGGCTCGAGCCTGGCATTCCTGGTACAGCCGAATGCACCATAGTGGACTGCATTGTCATGGAGGAGATGGTGCTTGGAGCAGAGAACATGGATTGAGAAGACAGTGGGTTCATGGAGCTGAGAAATGGAAAACTTTTGGATGACAGTGGGCCTGGGGCCAGGCTCTTGGCCGCCCAGTTGTTGTAGCTGTAGCCGGCGTACATGTCATCGTAAGGCTGCATCAGGCCGTTAAACTGCGGCATAAATCCATTTTTACACAGATCCACCTGCTGGTTGCGTTCCCTCTTTCTCCATTTTGCTCGGCGATTCTTAAACCAAACCTATGGAGGAAGGTAACAGCCAGAGAGAATTAAAACCAAAACCACCATGCGGCATCCATTTCTACTGCGCGAGGATGTCTCCCGTACCAAGCAGCGAACAACTGCAAACTAGTTCTGTTACCTAGAATTGCCGAAATTGCAGAAAGTAATCACAAAGACTTTGGAAATTCAGTTTCAAATTGTTTGAGCAGAGATTTTAAACGCATTCACAGCATCTCTTTATATGATCATGTTATGGTCGCGTGATATTAGTGTGGACGCTCCAGATTAAGAAATTGTATAGACTGTGACTATCAAATTGTAAAAATGATCAGGTTAAATTTGTCAATTTGAAACCTTTCGTGATATTAATAGATGCGAACTGATTGTCGTTTATTTCTGTGCAATTCGACATTCCATTCAATGTACTTTTAACATTTTAAAATAAAAGTCTACCATACATTTGGTTTTCATTCTCATTTCTTGTTTAGAAAGATCTCTTTAGAAAGGCATGTACATTGCTGCCTGTGATCTGATCTGATTACAGATCGAGTTTATTCTGATAAGTAATTAAATGATTGATTCTGGATTTCACTAAAAACGATTTAATAAGCATCCTGAAAAAAGTCCATTATCTCATCTGTAATCTTCTGCCTGGTCGATTGATTTTGTTTTACTCCTCTGAAAGGAGGGCACTGTAGGTTCATAGCTATTATTTTTCCATCAGCTAATATTGCTAAAAACGATGCACGACTGAGAAAGTTACGTTTGTTTCATGAACAAAATTAATTTTTCCCAAAATAAAATTATATGTAAAACACAACGATTTCTTTTTACTGACAATCGCCTGACGGGGCAAAATAACCTAAGAGTCGCAACTGGCGGAACAGTCTATATACTTCAGTTACAATCACATTTCCTTATCTAAATGAGATGAGCAAAACTACACGACCAACAGAGGCTCTTCAGCCATTGAACGATAGTGTTTTCCATGAATGTCGTTGTAAAGTGCATTAATGTAGAAATTACACGAATGGTTACAGAACTCTTTTTAATTTGGGGTTCTGTTATTATTACTAAAAGAAATGACATTCAATTTAACGGGATAATTAGCAGTTGAGGGCATGTTGTAAGATTTCGTAATAGCAGGGTTACCTCGAATTAGAACAAAAAAATTGTCTAACTTTACTGCTTGGAAAAGATTAGACAATGGGGTTATTGTCAGTATTTCGCGGGAAAACACACAGAAATATATAGGTGCTCATTACCTGCTTTCTAACACAGTTTGTTTCTCTGGTAATGACTGGAACTGCCGTGAGCAATATGTTTGGTTTTTAGGAATATATATATATATCTAAAGCAGTACTTTCTTTTATCTATCTATAAAGCTGACACGGCAAATGTCTCGAATACATTAAAACTTGTCTGGTTACCAGTCGACAGTGTTCTCAGGGGCAAACATGCCAATTTATTTAAAGAAAAAATCCATTATGTAATCATTTCATGCAGTTTCTGATGAAGTATCAGTGCCTATTGAACTTCACCGCCCGAGTTTTCGAAAACACGCGCTTTGAGATCCGAGAGAGCTTACTCCGATTAAATATTCTTCGTCAATCCTCGGGACCTTACCGGAATTCGAATCCAGGTCCAGAGACAGGAAACACTTTAAACCCTTCCTTCACTATACATGGAGCAATTTGCTCAGATATCTCTTTTATTTTATCTGGGACCATGGCAAGGTGAATGTCCGTACTGCTAAAATAACTACTGGCCTAGCACTTTTAATCTTATTAGCGTTATTTCACCGAATGTTATGATGTGCCATTCTCAAGAGACAATGCGATATTTGGTCGACATATCAAACCGTATATCAATCACTTAACATTTTAATTACAGCCTGGACAACGCATGGTTATGGTGAAGTTTAATTCTTTAGTTGCGCATGCTCATCATAATAGCGTTCTGTCAATGCTTTCTTTAAACAAAGGAAAGCGAAGAGATTATGGACACTCACTCTAACCCTGGCCTCAGTAAGGTTCGTCCAAACAGCGATCTCTTCTCTCATTGACATGTCCGGGTACCGGTTCCTTTGGAACGTGGCTTCCAGCTCCTGAAGTTGCTGGCTGGTAAAATGAGTCCTCTGTCGCCGTTGCCTTTTCTTTTTGGATGGATCATCTGTACTGCAATCTTCTGATTTGTCCTGCATCGATTTTTCTTTATCTGCAAAACACAAACACAGATATGCAACATATGCACATCACCACAACTCGATCAGAACCTGATTTGTTTCAAACGTGATAGAATGTGTTAAAGCAATGTGGTGGAGACAGAGTGATCGAATGGCATCAAAATACAAGCAAGTGGAAGTGCCAGTGTTATTATCAAGATGGGATTGTTTAATGGCCACTATTTCACTTGCAATTGTTTCATTGCACGCGGATTGCTTCCAGGAAGAAAACACTCCGTTAAGGCTGTCCGTTTGGTGCTTGTTTACAAACAGTTAACTTTAATTTGTCCCCCTGACAGTTCAGAGCAGAAAACGTGGCCGCCTTTCACTGTAGCACTCAACTTTCTCTGGCAAACCAACAGGGCAACACGGAAACCTGTTTCACTCTGTCACTCTTGTCAACAAACTGCACCAGACATTAATGTCTAATATTAACAGAATACAATATGTTTCTACGATACAGCTTTTAGCGCGTAATTGTGAGCTTATCTCGCATAGTGCAATGAGCAGAACGAGGATCAGTTCAATAGTTTCACGGAAGTTTGGCTTTCACTTTAAGTTTAAATTTGCTAGTTGTTATTCCTTTCACTTCGACATAAAGACAAAAAAAAGGAACAAAAAAAAACTCAGTGGCTGGCTGTATTCCAGAGATTTAATATCACAGAGGGTCACAAGTTCACTTTCTCCCTGTTGGAGCACTGTACCAAACCTCAGGAACTCGGTGCAACCATTACCTGCTGCTTCCGTCTCCGAGGAGTCGCTAGCCGTGTTTTCTAACCGCTCCCTGCTTTCAGCCGACCTCAGCAAAGGGAAACTCGAAGCAGCCATGTCGCAAGGAACCTGGGGTCTTCCGCTTTCAGCTAGTTGCTCCACATTCATGGCACCTTTAAAAACAGTTCACCGTTCTTTTACTATTTCATTGATCATTCCGTTTTTATTTAAATCCATACGATAGCAACCGTATGTTCAGGTCAAATACACATGTATATGCCTCGATCAGTGAAACATGATGCCTTTTTAATAAAGGCAGACTATGTGCTTCAGCCGCACATATGCAGGCTGTGTAGATTGTGTTCAGGAGGCAGAGGTTGGATTTGTTCACAGTGCCGAGGGCAGGAATGAGCCGCCTGGATAAGGTGGTGGAGCTGATATACAACTCCTCCCCCCAGCCAGCAGATTCCTCCTAGTTTTCGCTCATGAGTCACCACCCACAAAACATCAAAATCGACTGAGCTAATGTGGGGAAAGCTCCCAGAGTCGGCTAAATTACCAAATTCACCTGAACCGTGCCCGTTAAATAAGCTCAATTGTAAAGTGACGGAAACGAGATTTCTTTCTAAATTCAATAAAGCGACAGGTCGGCACTCATTACAACTCGATATCAAAGACTGTGCTGTAAAAGTGACCCCAAAATATTTCATAGTTCTCGAAACATTTTATTTTTTCATTTGTTGTATGCCCGATTAATGCACAATGTGCACACAATCAATGCATTATAAATGCTTACGAAATACAAACATTCCTACAATTAAAATAATAAAATAATCTGACAGTCAACAACCCTTCCTTTTTCTGACTGTAAATTACTTCTTCAGTAAAAGTTAAAAGAAATAATTCATGACGTGGCTGCCCCATTTTGTCATTCTAAAGTGGGGACCACTTCAGACAAGATAAAATGTACACAGGCAACATTTTGAATTTGTTTCTTTATTCTGCCTTTTAAGCTGTCTACTTTGTCTGTATACCAAGATCACACATGTGGCTCCATGAAAAAGATAAAAGGAAAGTAAAAGAAATAATTCACATTTGGATTGAATGAGGATTTGTGTGGATGACACATCGAATTGCGGCTCAATAAAAGAAATTATACAAAAGGCATACAAAGAAGTTACTTTTCCAACGAGAAAATTTGTTTGGCTTCCCCTACAAGGATAGTGATACATCGAAACAGAATTTCACAGTGGTATACTTCGGGCTTGGATCCTGTTCTAGTTTTTCAGAGGGTCAGACGAGTTAGATGGAAAGTAGCTCTAGCTGTGATGCTGAATATACTCATAACATTCACACGTATAAACAATTTATGCTCCCACAGTTTGGAGCCACATGTGTGATCTTGGTATACAGACAAAGTAGACAGCTTAAAAGGCAGAATAAAGAAACAAATTCAAAATGCTGCCTGTGTACATTTTATCTTATCTGAAGTAGTCCCCACTTTAGAATGACAAAATGGGGCAGCCACGTTGTGTGCAAAGACCTGCGTGATTGACGTAGGTAGCTGTAATTAAAGCAAACAGTGACTTTGGTAAAGATCTTTCAACGAGGAGGGAGTAGTTTGTCAAAGTTTTGAATGCAATACATTCGACATGCCCAGTATTGCTGCCATTATTTGGAACATTAATCAGTATGGAATTAAGAAAAACTGACGAGGAGTTGGCATTGTAGTGGATATTTAAAAGCCTAGCTTGGATTCTCTGTGTTTTTCCTTGGCTTCGTATGATTTCTTTTAAGAAAA
This sequence comes from Ginglymostoma cirratum, assembly GCA_024137785.1. NCBI lineage: Eukaryota > Metazoa > Chordata > Chondrichthyes > Orectolobiformes > Ginglymostomatidae > Ginglymostoma > Ginglymostoma cirratum. The sequence continues at coordinate 22,321,663 of JAHRHZ010000289.1, read as the reverse complement.
GCTCTACAATTGAGCCGTACCATAACCATGACCACGGACATTAATTCTAGTGTTATGAATCATATTGTTGAAAAATATTTACTTTTGACTTTAAATACTACTAAACGCAACAATTTCAAATTCTGTTTTCATTACGCAAAGTTTAGTGATCCAATTCCATAACATTAACTCTTAGAAACCTAGATAATATTTATTACATGGGATTACAGTGTGGTTCTGGCACGTTACTGATTGTTCTGGGATCATTTAAACGTAAAGTTCCATTGGAGAGAAATCACTGTTCACGAAATATGAAACTAAAATTAATTCTCTCTTCATGAGAAATATCTGTTGAATATGTTATAATTGGTTAATAATTGTTTAATTTATTCGCGGTGACATCATAAAGGAGTGACTTTATGTGCGTTCAACACGTTTTATGTAATTTTATTGGCTTTGCTCAAATAAAAAATGTAAAATGCACGTTTTCATTATGATGTTGAGAACCTGCAATTGAATACATGAATTAAGCCTAAAATATTCAGACTCTATAATTAGGAACACTGGTGTCCAAATAAAATGCAGTTTTCAGACTTTCTAAATGTTAAAATGTGAAAATGTTTTAATGCTGGCTACAAAATTAAGACGACAGAAAATATCAAATTTGGAAATTAATTTAGATATTAGCATGGTGCCACCTTTTACATTAGATGTTAACCTGGCATGCCATCTCAGGCGGATTTAAAAATCTAGGTTCGAATTTGAAGAAACTGGTGACTTTCCATGATGTCTTGTGAATATTATTAAAAATATTAAACTGTAATTTAATGTATTGCTGTTTGTGGATCTTCTCTAAATAAGTAAGTCAACTGCTGTATATCTATACAGTCCTACAGTGACGTTGTCAGCTGTGAAACAATGAGGTAACATGAGGTTATGACAGGTGCCAGATAAACACAGCCCCATCATTCCTTATTATTTGATTTTACTAATATTTTAGAGCAATATGGGGGAGGGAGGAGATTGATGTTTATAAGCAAATAATATTTCGGTTCAGAGACATTTTCACTGCACAAAAAAATATTTTTAGGTAAACCAAAAGTCAAATGGAAAAGTATATAAGTCAACAGACCCAGAACCCATAGAAAATATGTTTGGCAAAAAAAAACTTATAGCAGAGTGAGCTAAAGTAGGCTAACAATTTGACAAAAGTAAAAACCAGGGATTGAAACTAACTAGAAAAAATTACATGAAATTTCATTTGTCACCACACAGAAAGAGAATAATTGATGGACTGTGAAGGTAGATTCATAAACAGAAATCAAAATGGCAAATTATTTCAGAATAAATAATATATTTTTAAAAATATATAGTAATTATAAATTGATTGCTGTGTCACCTAAAATGTTGACTGTGTAATCTTGTACAAGTTGTAATCACTGCACATAATACTTATTGCATGAATGTTTAATTGTTGCACATAGATATCTACTTCATATTTGAATGAACTAAAAAGAATGTATTAAATCTTAATGTGATCAATTTGATCAATAATAGTGTGGTATCTACACATAACATCAGTATTTATTAATGTCACAAATAGCACAAAATAAACTATTGCACACATACGAGAGCTAAATCACCAGGATTAATAGTGCAGGTCAGCCATTATTTCATTATTATGGCTATTCTGAATAAGATTCATAGTGCATAGTCTAAATATGTAAAATGTAACGAATTTACATAATAGCAAAGAGATATTCAGATAGTTTTGCACTGGATTCATCGTAATATCTCAAATAAACTACACCGGACATAATATCTTCACAAATGTAAACTAACCTTTTCCTCTCTTGTGAGAACAAAAGACATGGCAAACAGGAAATCTTTATTTTATGACTGTTATACTTCATGATCCATATGGATTTCATAAAGTATACTAAAAATTAAATTGCACTATTTAAAAAAATGCTTATTATTAAAGCATTAAGTATTGACATGAATATGCCATAAAGCAAATTAATTAATCTTGTTTCAGAGATAGTAGGAACTGCAGATGCTGGAGAATCTGAGATAACAAGGTGTAGAGCTGGATGAACACAGCAGGCCAAGCAGTATCAGAGGAGCAGGAAAGCTGACGTTTCGGGCTGAGAAGGGTCTCGGCCCAAAACATCAGCTTTCCTGCTCCTCTGATGCTGCTTGGTCTGCTGTGTTCATCCAGCGCTACACTTGTTATCTCTTAATTAATCTTGTGATAGGATAATGTTTATAGAAGACTGAAGAACATCATAAACTCACTTGTATATCTTCCAAATATTACAATTAGTAATTTATTCATTTCTCCCTATTTACCAATGCAGCCATCTTAAAAAGAGATGCTCATGGTGCTTGTGACTCAATTTATCTCAAGAACTCCAAAAGGTAAGAAATAAAAAAGTTTTATGGTTATCAAATATCAATAACAAAATGCCATTTTTCATTTAAAAATTACTTCAGAACATGATCCCTCAAACCTATAGAGGACGAAATAGAAGTATTATGACATATAATGTCAGGAAAATGTGTTCTTTTTACACTGTCAACATTCCATGGAAAATATTATTATAGAAATGAAGTACAAGGTTTAGTTCTCAACACCAAGAATATAGCAAATAATACAGTAATAGGAATAACAACTAGCAGACTCCTAATTTTATTTTATTCATCAAAGTACAAGGAAATACTACAATGGAAGTGCCCATAGCCTTTTTCATATTGATGACTCACGTGGCATGCATATGTGAAAAAAAAACCTTAAAACACATATATCTATTATTAAGGCTAAGTGTTTCCAAAGTTTGACTCTGTTGACTGGGAAGATTATTAAGAAATATTGCCAATATTGTGGTATTGCCAATAAGCAATTTGAATAATGTATACTACCCTTGGCAGCATTTTCCCCGCTCAGTTCAATCACTGTCAATCGATATATTTTTATTTTTGTAGAATTATTTTTCCTATACATTTCCTGACAGGTTGTCTAATTGTCATCAAATTATATATAACACGTGCCATTGTTATGTGGAGTTGGAAAGACATATTGCTTATTCAATGTTTGATTCTAGGTAGTTTTAAGGAAGAAATGATAAATGTGTGAGTGCATATATACATGAAGGAGAAAGCGATTGTATCATAATTGAGTAGGTTTCAGATCAATAATAATCAAATTCCCAATGCAGTCAAATTCTGATAATTCTACACAACATATCTGTCTCTCTTCCCCTCAAGAACTTAACCAATTAAAGCTACAATGAGAAAGGATTAAAAATTACTGTCTTTTAGAACAATTATTTGGTTAACATAACAGCTGTAGTCATGTTTCTGTAAGCGATTGTGTTTAATGTAATTCTACAGGAAACAGGATGTATAAAGGACGCATACTATCTCCCTAAATGGTGCACCTTCAATCATAAAGAGAATGAAAATCCATAAAAAAGGCTTAATATTTCCCCTCTAACGTTCTAATGTTTTATCTTGATATTGACAGCACATGCTACAACATAGATTCAAAGAGAACAGTACTACTCCAGAATCTCAACAAACTGACTATTCTTCATATGTGCTGAGGCAGAGATGATGTTTTAATTAACATTTCCAGTTAGGCATCAGCAAAACACAATTAATGTTTAATGAACAGAGGAGGCTATTAGTCTCTGTGGGTTATTCACTACAAACCAATGCCATTGCATTACACTGTCCTCATAATTCTGTATCTTCCTGGCTTCAAACATGATCTAATTTTCCCTTAAAAAAATGCAAGAGTCTCTGACTCAGCCATTTCTATGACAAAGCATTCCACATTTTAAGTATCCTCTGTACAAAGCCATGTATCTTGACATGCTTGTTCACTCTTGCTAAAAAAAATGCAAATCGACATTTGATAGTTGCATTATTGAAAATAGCAGCTTGTAACTTTTAAAGGCAGTTGCCTACTGTGTTTGTATACTAAATTGTAAAAAGATATTGCAGAATTACAGGAAATGTACTCCCTAGTTAATTAAGAAGGAGTTCTTAAATGTACATACTTCTTGAAATAAAAATGAGCAATATTAAGGAAGATTTTAGATAATAAAACATTCCACAAACCTATGTTAGTTATTATCCAATATACAATATCCATTGATGGCAAAGGAATGAGCTATCTAATGGAAGCAGGTCCGCCATTACCTGCACAGACTGTTACATATGAGTAATAAATGTATTCTTGACAATGCTACTGCAGCCCAGGACATATAAATTAATACTGTATTGATTGTGATTACTCCTGACTCCTTAATCAGAAGGTAATCATTTTTATTCATGCTGTCAAAACCATGATATTTAAAAAAAAACCTCTATCAAGATCTAGTGTACTGATCAAATCTTCACCTTCTTCATTCTAACAGACTGAGGCCAAGATCCCCTCTCATTCCAGCAAAGATCAGTGAGTTTTGCATTGACTAGCAGCTGGCTTTGGGACTTCCTTGGTGTTTTTGGCTCAGTCCCATTTCAAACAGTACTTTTACTGTCTGAACACGGTTTCAGTGATTTTGTCCCCTGAATATAAAACGCTGATGGCGTTTTACAAAGTATAATTCAATCAACGCTCATGAGCTTCCACAAAGTAAATTAAGAAAAAAGTTCTGAAGCATAGTTAGTGTACATGAAAGACGAGCTGCAACATAACTGTTACAACCTGCCATTAAACTGTATCTAATTTCGTTCGTAGTTCTTACTTTTAGATATATTTTGGTATTTCCCATAAAACAGTTTCAGACCCAGATGGGTTTTAGTCCGTAGCTGTTTATCCCAGGTGCATGCCTGTGGCCCCGTGACTCTTCCCAACGTCTCACAACGCTCCAAGGGAACAGCAGTACTTTAAAAAAAAATCAAGCTCGTTAAACAAAAAAAAGGTGCAAATCAACGTTTGATAACTATTATTGAAAATAGGTGGATTGTAATTTTGAAATGCAGTTGCACACTGTGTTTGCAGACTAAATCGTAAAAGTTATTGCAAAGTTATGGGACATGCCTTCCTTAGTTAACTGAGAGAGGGTTCTTAAAGATGAGAAATAATTGCATCTAGAAATACAAAGAACAATATTAAGGCGGTAGTTTTAATTTTCGTTGACCTTCAAGGGATGCATTATCTCAAAGAAATTGTACATTTGTGCATCAGATTTCTATGCGGACCAAGCCTAGCAGTAAACTACAACGAATCAGACAGTATTCCATGCAAAGAAATTACCAGATGGACAGTGCCTTCATTGTGTTATACTTCAGAACGCCCCTAATTACTTAGCTAAAAAGTTGATGCTGCATCAATCAGAATTATGCTGGGATCAACATTGTTCCAGACTGAAGCTGGACATATTATCAGATCATAAGCACTTTAATTCGCCACTCATTTTAGATAGGAAAGCCTTAACTAAAGGTACATTTCATCCTATCAGTTACTGTCTCTACTTATATCAGTAAACACGTTGCCTACCATGAGACTGGATGTTAAACAACGTAACCAGAATCTGTCTAGTTTAAAAGGAGCAGGATGGAGACATTCCGTGACTGAGAATTAATTGCACTACGACTGGTATAATATTTTGTATTTAATGATGTGGTATATCTGATGAAATATATTCGGGAAACCTCACTCCCTGCTGCTACTATCCTGAACATCTTTTCACTTTCCCCCCTTTGCCGTCTTACTTCTCGCACTTTTCTTTCTTCCAAATTGTCATTAAAAGATTTACCAATTGCATTTTCAACAGACCTTTAAACTGGCTACTGAAACCTTTACGCATTTTGTTTAAGTAATGTATCTTTACAGTTATAAGTTGGCAGTTCAGCTTCCGAACAAGCGGCCATCTGTATATCTCCGAAATGGAGCGTTCGAGGCTGCGCTGGTTGGGACGTTAAGGAGAGAAGAGAGCAGACTTCACAGACGATTGGGAAAGCCCAGAGAGCAAAAGGGAATGAACTAGTAAGGTTATGTGCAGTAAAGGAGATATTCCCTTTCCCCATCACAATCCCTCCTCTTCCTAAAACAAATCTCAGTGACCATAAGATGTGTTCTGCACCCTGCGAACAGCAACAAGGAGCGCGAACATATAGTTTACGACGATATTTGACCCCTCGGCCTGGAAAACCAGGGAGTCAAATTAATCTAAATCCTTAAATGAGGGTTGAAACAGCGAAAAACGTAAATGGGTAAATGATGCAGTAATTTTCTTGTTAGGTTCGCGGCGAGATTGTTTTGCTGCTTATTTCCTTCGATGTAGGAGTGATCCAGATAAATAGGAAAATGTGGTCCCGGCTCTCAATTACAAAGCATGTCGTTAGCTGGCCTTGAAGGGATTTAGCAAGGCATTGACACTCGAGCATCAGAGAGGAAACAGAAGAATATAGTGGCGCGATACAAGAGATGATCAGCCCAGAATTTCTTCAACAACATTATGAATTTTTGTTTAAACCGTGTGCCGAAATGGTGGGCGGTGAAGAAGCGGATATTTTCATATGTATGTTGCGACGTTTTAAGAAGTTAGAAGAAATCAAATAAAAGCATCAACTGGAAGCCATCCACCCCCTCCCCACCCCTCCCCAGTCCAGCATATGCTTGAGTTGGACAAACACGTAAACCTTTGTTTTATGCATTTCAGTAGTTTCATTGCATCGTTCAATTAATATTTATTGTCGAGGCATTTTCGGCAATGATAGCCGTTACATAAATAAGCAGCTTAGCAAGTAAAACAAAATCTTTTGAGGCCGTTTCCATCCATCAGTTGGCACCAGCTTCAAAATGGTAAGGACTATATAAAAGATTAACATTAATACATTGAGATTGTCCATTCGACATATTTGTTTGACAAATGAAATAATTCAGTTACATGAAGATTAATGGACTGGCATCCAATAAGGAGCCAGATTTCAACGAGAAATTTCACTTGCAGCAAAATTAATGGGACCGCTGATTAGTATGAATAAACAAGATTGACACTATTGATTGGTGCGTTTAACTTGGAGATTTTATTTTGCAAATAACACCTTTGAGATCTGCTTTCATCTGAAGAGGTCTCACCTCCCTGAGCGCTTCTGCCTGTTTTTGTTTGTCCCTCTTTTGTCTCTGCTCGTGTAAAGCCTTCCTTAAATCCTAACTCGACCATGCTTTTGACCATCTGCTGTAATATTGCTGTATGTAAAATAGATCAAATGATGATGTGGTTTAGTGTCAAATGTTGCTTGATAACGTTCCCGCCGAAACGAAAAGCTTCGGGGTGTTTGCATGTTAAGGGCACTGCACAAATACAAGTTGTTGTTGTGTAGTATGGATTTAATTTCAGTGCATAAGTTACACAATGACTTGCAGATAAGTTTTAATCTTTAACTCGAGCATCTTACACTGGTAGATACCGATCTGTTTTCTTGCGCTCAGATTTGTCAAATCAGGGCCATTTTCTGGTTTGTGGGAGAGGAGCTGGAGACACAAATGACCAGGTCATCATCTCCTCACAATCTGGGGCCACCTGATCTGTCCCTTATGGGAAGCGCAAAAATTGCAGTTATTTTAGCACTTAATGTAGAGAAAATGGAAACATTAAAGATACGGTTTTACTTAACAGCCATCTCAAAATGCATAAATTTCGTCTGTTATATTAAATAATCCAAAATCTTTCAGATGCTTTGGGTGAACGAGCGGTTTTCCGGTTTTGGAGACAAATAATATTTATCCCTGCCTTACAGGAGAAGAAAAAGTCTCCAGAATTGAAGAAATGGCTGCAATTCGAAACATTTCTTGTTTGCGAAATTCTGTTTTGCTTTCTTTTTAAATGTCCCAATTTCAGATAAGTCCTAGTCGTTAGAAATTAATTTTATTTTTTTTTCTAGCAAATAGCTATGTCTGGTTCATCTCAAGGCTTGATGAAATATTAAAATCGTACTTTCTTTTCTTAAGTCTTCAAGAGGTAAGCAAATGGGCTTGAGTGATTAACTTCGACAGTAATTTCACGGATTTTTTCAAACGTCCTTGTACGCTTATCTTTCAACATAACAGCCATGTTTCATATACTCAGTCAAAGTGGGAAACATTTTAGCAGAAGTGTTGTCGGTAGGAGTGCTGGCAGAAATGTATTATCTTAATATCATGTCACAATTATTTTAAGGAAGAGAATGTGTAGCAAAACGGATGTTGTTCAACGATCTTGGCATTTTCATACAGGGTTTCTGGCTGTCATTCAAGCGCACAATGTTCAAACGGTCAAGCTCGTTATAACTGTACGATTTGTCCGTGTTATGTTCTTTTTCAACTAGAACACGCTCAGTAGGTAAAAATTGTGCTGCTGTCATCCATGAGCTGTCTCGTTTTTCTGCTATCAAATATAGACAGGTCTCTACGGAATAGTTTATTATGTTAAACTCTTGAGTTTCGATTTTCTGGAATTTTGTACGGAGATATCAGGGAGGAGTTGTGTTTGGGTCTTCTTATAAATTGTACGCCTTTGAAAGATGTAAGAAGTTGTCTTTTTAAAATGCACCTTGCATTCTTCTGTGAGTTTTAATTTCAGTAGGAAACAACCAGTTTACATGGAGGTTCATTGGTTTATTCCCTTAAAAATAACAAGCAGTTTCCTGTTCCAGGCATGGGGTCAATCTTAAACAATCTTTCTCAGTATGTTATTTTCTTTAAATGCGGAAGACAGAGAAGGCTGGGTGGGGGATCTGATTGAGGATTACAGAATTCTCAGGGGAACGGACAGGATGGATAGATCCTCCTTGCTAGAGGTGTCAATAGCCGAAGGATACAGTTTTAAGGAAAGTGACAGGAGGCTGAAAGGAGATTTGAGTGAAAAAATCACCCAGAAAGTTTTGGATATGTGGAACTCACTTCCTAATGGAATAGTAGAAGTGAGAACCCTTAAGACAGTTAATAACCATTTAGATGAGCACTTGAAATGCCAGAGCATACAAGATTATGGGTCTAGTGTTGGACAATGAGATTTGATGATTGATGACGCGGACAAGATGGGCCGAAGTGTCTCTTTCTGGAGTAAAAACTCTGTGACTCTAATATAGTTCAATATGCAGTAATGCTTTCCTGTGTTTACTGCCGTGTCTGTCCTGAATTATTAATGATCTGGTTTCTGTTGAAACTTGGATCACATGTGTTGGTCTACAATCTTTTCAGTCTGAATTTCAAAGACAAGGAACTCGCAACTTACCATTCCGGAAGTAGGTCAGCTCCCAAACTGCTAACGGTAACTATTACCCTTTCTCTTGGTTCCAGCAGTGATCTTAGATCCCAACGATCAGACCCACATCGACTGATCAATTAAGTTTTGGAATGGTGCCTCTAATATTTGACAACTTCAGAAGAGATTTCATGTAGGAATTTATTAAGCTGTAGTTTGCATTTGACTTTTTGTATGAAATCATTGAGTCAGTCATACTTCTATTTAGATAAATGCCTGGTTTTTCTTTTATGCATGTTTTTCTTTGTAGATGGGAAGTTTATTGCACAAAATTATTTTCAGAAGTTGACATGTGTGTGGTTTGCTTTGCCCAGGTACCTTGCTTGGGAGTTGTGCTGATAAGATTTCAGAAAACTAACGTTGCAAAATTTGAACTGGTGCACTGTTTGAGTGTTGTTTGGGGACCAACATGGCACCTACACATTGTGTACACACTGCTAGGGTGTTTGCACTGGATGCATTCTCAATAAGGACAAACTCTGGTGCATTGCAAATGGCAGTCAGAAGTACTGAATGCAGAGTAAGCAGATAATATGCAATGTTGCTTTGATGCTCAGGATTCAATTTTGATGCTGTAAAGCTAATGTCCTCTGAACCTCACTCAGTTGAACACTTATTCAACAGCAGGAAGTTCTCCAAATCTTCCCATGCTGTGTCCGACCACAACCATCACTATAGCAAAGGGTCATCAGTGGTTTATTTTCTAGTTGCCGGTTATGTCATTTGATTGATGCTTCCCATTCTTGAATCCACAGGGTGTTGTATGGCAGGTACTTAGGGAAATATCACTGAGTTCAAGTTTTTAGCATTAACCAGCTGCTCACAGACATAACTGTCATAAATGTAGATATTTCCCTAATAGCAAAGCACAATTTGGTGGTGAACAGAGGCCACAGAGAGCTGCAGGAGTAGAATGTCTCTCAACAAGAGCCAATAATCAACTGTTGTGTTCAGGGAGAACTTTTCTGACATGAACTTCAGTGAGAAATGACCTTCACAAATGGCCCCTCTAATTTCCTTTTATTGTATACAGTCTATTCATTTGAATGCCTGGGAGCCTTTAATTTTTTAGCACCACATGTGCTATTATAAGCAGAAGAACAATGGGCAATATACATGATAATTTATGGGATGCTGCAATGGTCATGCATTCATGTAGCTTGCAGGAAACATGGGTCCTCACTGACATTTAGCATATTCTGCAGCCAGAACTGCAACCACAGAGCAGGACAAGGATTGCACTACCAATGGCTGTGAAGGTAATTGCAGTGACTAAATCTTTTGCTTATGGCTCTGTTCAGGCTGAAATTGAAGACATTTGCAATATGACATCCATTCTTGCATCAGGGAGATCATTGACATGCTCTATTCATTAAAGTCCAATGAGATCTTGTTTTCATTTACCAGAGCAAAGCCAGTGGTATAAACGCACAACTTCACAAAGATTGCAGGTGTCTCTATGGGTCAGGGTGCAGTAGCTGTGAGCATATCACTCTGAAGACACTGCATGTCAATCCTGCTATGTTCCAGAAGGGTTTCCAATCTCCCGACATCCAGTTGGTGTGCAAAGATTAGTAGACAATCATGGATCAGTGCCTTGTGTCCAATCAGTGGCCATGATGACTCTATTCCACAGTAATCCACTGTGCCACCTTTATTTGAGCTATTATGCAAACCATGCCTTTTGTGTGACAATATCCATCCATCGCATAGCTCATAACTCTGGTACACAAACATATCCATAGCACGCAAACAACAAACTCTATGCTAGCATATAAAATGTTATCAACCAGACCACTAATGTAAGAACTGTGTGCTTTTACTTTTGTGTTTTTAAAGACTGAAGTAAGAAAGGTTTAAAAAAATCAGTATTTGAAATGGTGGCTGTACGAAAGCACTTAATCTGACAAACATGCCAAACATCATGTAAACAACTGAACAAATAGTAACTAAAATTTGAGATGCAGCTGATTTGGAGCTGAGAGGGTGTACAGGTGTAGCTTTTGGTGGAAATAAGAAGTTGATTGGTCCGTGGACAAGTGACCAGTTATCAATGACAGAGACAGAAGTTGCTGGAAAAGCTCAGTAGGTCTGGCAGCATCTGTGAAGAATAAATCAGAGTTAACGTTTCGGGTCCGGTGACCCTTCCTCAGAACTAATGGCAGCAAGGAAAATGACGGTTTATTTGCAGAAGATAGAGAGGGGAAGGGGTTTTCCTATCTACTATCAGTTCGAGGATGAGGTTTTCCTAGCCACTGTCAGTTCTGAGGAAAGGTCACCTGACCCGATATGTTAACTCTGACTTTTTCTTCACAGATGCTGCTAGACCAGCTGAGATTTTCCAGTGACTTCTGTTTTTGTTCGTGACTTACAGCATCCACAGTTCTTTCGGTTTTATCAGTGACAGAGACTTTTTTGCTTTCCAATAACTGTTGATTGGTTCTCAAGTAATTGAACAGTTCAGAGCTGGGGATAAAGAAGTTACAGAGAGAGAGGGAGGGAGAAATCTTCAGTTCTTCCCCAGTCTGTGAGTGATCTTTCTGTTCTCTGCTGTCAAGCTAACTTTGAAACAAAACAAAAAAAATATCCTTTCTACAGCAGATGTTGTACACTGTGACTTTTAACTGATAAGCCAGGGACCTTTGACAAGTGAACCAGCCACTTTGTATTTCTTACCAACCAGTAGAAACATCCCGAGAAAGATGAGTGAAGGAATGGGCTAGCCAGAAGAAGCACAATAAGGATCAACCTAGCAACCAAACTTGGGAACAAAAGCTATTGTTTTCTTGACTGCTTTCCCCTCTGCCAAATAGCATATTTTCCCTGTCTGTCTGTCTGTGTGTGTGCATGTGTGTGTGGCTGTGTTAGGGGGAGATTGCATGGGGATTAGAGGTTTAATAAGTAGTGTCATATGCCAACAGTTTATAACTTCTTATTTGTCGCTAGAGTCTAATTACTTGTAATAAATAGTCATTTTTGTTTAGTACAGAAACCCAGCCTGCACTTTCTGTCAACCTGGGTCTGAAAGTCAGATAAATTGTGGAACTTTATGTACATTATAAAATCTTTAACTTTTGTGAGGACTCTGGGAATAATGGGTCTGAATCCCAGCACACTATCCCAGTGAGCCATAATGCTAGCATGCAGAACATAGCTCCTGCCACCTGAACTACTCTGGAGGAGCCCTGCAATAATTTGTAGAGTGGGATTAAAGAATCGTTTTGATTTGCTGCATGGTATATTTGTACAAACCCATTTGGGTCCTTCTGAAAGCTGCTGCATCAAATTTATCCAAATTCTCTAGCAGCAGATCCTATATGTGACCCTGCTCCATATCCTGCCACAGGTAACTCTTGCCATGTGTGTCACGATGTGCAGATCCTGTTTCCATGCTATCCTTTAAATAATGCACAATGTCAGTCTGATCTGGTGGTTTTGAGTGTGAAATTTAATGAGAGTACTATGTCTTCAATACCATTGTCATCTTGAAGTATTTCCACTGGTATGACTAGTTTTAACTTTTTGGGATCTGAGAAGAGAAAGTTACGAGAAAAAGGCAGAGTTCTGAGGGGCATAGACATGATAGATAGAGTAGATAGATATCCCTTTACCAAAGGATTAAAGGCAGAAAGGCACCTGCCGTTTAAATACAGTGGCCTCAAGAGCAGGTGAACAGTTGGGAATTCTGTGGAGTAACTCAGTTCATGACTCTCCACTGCCAGTCCAACGTCTACAAGATGCAAGTCAGGAGTGCAATCTACTTGCTTGGATGAATGCAACTCCTACAACACACAAGATGCTGCGTGCCATCTAGGACAAAGCAGCCTGTTTGTTTGCCATCCCATCTGCTATCTTAAACATTTACTTCCTCCACCACCAATGCACCATGGGAGCAGTGTGTACGATATAAAGACGCACTATTACAGTTTTCCAAGTCTGGTTTGACGGCTCCTTCCAAATCCATGATCTCTAGAAGGACAAGGGCAGAAGATTGATGTTAGCACCACTAGTTGCAAGATTCTCTCCAAGCCACACATCATCCTGACTTGGTAGTAGTTTGCCATTCCTTCAGTGTCATTGGGTCAAAATCCTGGAGCTCCCTCCCTGACAGCACTGTGGCTGAGCCCACCCCATGTGGGCTGCAATAGTTTGAGGTCGCGGTTCACCACCACCTTCTCAAGGGCAATTATAAATGGACAAAGATTGCTGCCTAACCGACAAGACTTATCTTGTCAGAAAGTACAAAGAAAGTTAATCTTGGAGGGTACAGGATGGGGTGTAAGGTGAGACATGCACTCCTACACCATTTGCAACATGAAAAGAATGTGACAGAGTTGAGAAGTGAAAATAAAGATCAGGTGCAAGGAAAGCATCATCATCCATAGTTTCAGCCCCACCACTGGCCACAGGAATCAACATCTCAACAATGGCCAGCTCCATCACCTTCGTGGGGAAAAAGGTATTCAGTTGTGCCTGTCCCTTATCTTTTGTTAAACTTCTTGGCTTCTTTTGTGCACCATTGTGTCCTGCAAGACAAGGACATGTGGCAATGAGTGTTATACAACCTATTTGGTTGATGTGGCTGTCATAGATGGGTAGCTGACAGTGTGTGCAAGTTGTGAAGTGTAGGTATGTGTCTTTCGTCAGTGATAACAAGGTGAAGAGCTGGATGAACACAGCAGGCCAAGCAGCATCAGAGTCGGAGGAAAGCTGACGTTTCGGGTCTGGACCCTTCTGCGGACCCTTCTTTTTCTGAAAAAGGGTCTAGACCTGAAACGCCAGCTTTCCTGCTCCTCTGATGCTGCTTGGCCTGCTGTGTTCATCCAGCTCTACACCTTGTTGTCTCAGATTCTCTAGCATCTGCAGTTCCTACTATCTCTGTCTTTCATCAGTGCTGTCTGTCTGAGAGTGTAGAGGATCACATGAATATCTAAAATGAGTCCTGATTGATAGAAATTATTGGTAACAAGTGATGTAGATACGGTGATAATTGTATCAGAGATAAAAAGGTACTGCAGATGCTGGAGAATCCGAGATAACAAGCATGGGGCTGGATGAACACAGCAGGTCAAGCAGCATCATAGGAGCAGGAAAACTTGACGTTTCGGGCCTAAACCCTTCA
>JAHRHZ010000289.1:22256971-22301383 GCA_024137785.1 Ginglymostoma cirratum | reverse complement strand
CCCTTGACCTGTCCGTCCTCCCTGGACTGACCTATCTCCTCCCTACCCCCCTACCTACACTCACCTTTACTGGCTCCATCCCCGCCTCTTCGACTTGTCTGCCTCCTCTCCACCTATCCTCTCCTCTATCCATCCTCTATCCGCCTCCCCCTCTCTCCCTATTTATTTCAGAACCCTCTTCCCCTCCCCCATTTCTGATGAAGGGTTTAGGCCCGAAACGTCAAGTTTTCCTGCTCCTATGATGCTGCTTGACCTGCTGTGTTCATCCAGCCCCATGCTTGTTATCTTAGATACGGTGAATTGAGCATTGTCCGTGATTGTTGGTAAGATATGGCATTTGAAGGTTCACTGACCTTAGCCACTCTTATGAGGTAATTAAACTTCTTGCAACACTGTCTTTGATATTTGAGTAATGGCAATGACTTTAATGGCTAACTGGTCTTTCTGAGACATGTCTGCAGGATTTCTGTGCTCATAGGACAACTTTTTTCATTTGTACTTCCTTCAGTACAGGACCTGAAAGCCTTGGAGCCTGCTTTCCCCCATGTTGTGTCTATTCAATGTTACCTGGTTAAATTCACTTCCTGCACGACTGTCAGCATCTGCTATATGCACAATACACCTTGCCTTTAAGAAATGGAGACTGTTATTAACTGGTCAGACCCATTCATGCTTGTGGCTTACTGATCAATTGTCCAGCCAATCAATAAAATAGTTAACACTGAAATCATTTTAAGACAACAGACAACATGGAGTTGCATGTATTACAGTCATATGGAAGGGTTAATTACACGTCACAATCTTCACGTGTTTTCAGGATTATTAAATTGAATTGACCATCCCCATGACATGATATTGACTGCAATGGGTTTCAAGGGAAACAAGACATCAATGTTCGGTTAAATCCATTATCTTTGTGGTCAGGATTCAACTGCTGCCCTGTAACAAAGAGATCATTGCTCAGTAAAACTCTGCAGTTTGAAGTTCTAATTGGAGGTGCTATAAGGACATTGGCTTGAAAAGAAAGTGGTTTACTGTGCCATTATGCCATAAATTTATCACATAAATTTGATGTCAAATTTATGTGATGACTGATGCAAATTTAACATTAAATTAGTAGAATAACAGGGACAGAAAGCGAGAGGCAGAGTGATGAGACTTGAAGCAATAAACCTAATTGCAGCCTGGCACTAATCCAGTTTGTTAATTTTTAACATTTAAGTAGCAGTCAACACAAATACAGAGTGATTTCTTAATTGGACACGATACGTTCTTTTGCAACATAGAACATTAACAACCTGAGGAAATGAGTCACCAAATGTGCTCCATTAACATCAGTGTCGACCTTAACAGCTTTACTGAAAATGTGTCCTATAAATTATGGAACTAAAATACATTGTTTTCACTACAGTTTGATCACTGGGCACCTGAGAACACACAACAATACTGTTTGACTCTACCAAATACTGTAACAGTAAGTACACTCTCGAATGAGTGGAGACACATGAAATTTTCTAAAAAAAGTATAATTAATAATTCTGACACTTGAAAAGGCACAGATTGCATTGTGTGTATCATTGAATTAATACTATATCTCCCCATCTGTTTCTCTATACTAGTCCAAGATTGACATTTGGAAAGAGCATGGACAGAATCTTATAGTGGGTTATGGTGAGATTTGTGGCTGAATTGGATGAGAAGTCTGGCAAGGCCCATCTCCACGTCAAAAGAATATCACTACAACTTTTAGTTATTTTAGTCAATTGATTCAAATGTATTATTACACACCTCTGGGACAGATATGATGTGACTCGTGCCTTTGTATTTCAGAAGTGGTAACACTGCAACTATAACGCATGATCCTCTTTGTTCCCTCTTTTATGATTTTCACAAATGGTGTGTGGCAAGTTTCTTGCTAGGCAGTGACAGGTTGCCAATTAAGGGGGATTATAGCTTGTTAAACACCTCATTGATGGCCTAACTTACCTCATTAACATTCAGCTTTCTAACATTGCAAACTCGGCAAACAAGCTAGACAACTCAACATGGAAGCCAGAGTAACTGATCGATTCAGCTTGCTCAGAATGACCGCCGTGTTGTGTGTGAACAAAGTGCAACTCAGGGAATGACCCACGGGCACTCCTCAGGCACTCTTCATCCAAGGACATTGGCATCTGGCATGTGCCAACCCCTAACAGCTACAATGGCATTTGTCCTGTACACATCCAGGCCATCTAGTGGGCACAGAATCAGAGTTCAGGACACACCAGCAGCTAGCATTAAAGGTTAGGGGAAGATGTGTGTAGAGATGCTTGATAAATGGCTCACCAAAATGTCAATGCAACTCCTACAGATGTGCCAGCTGTCTGCATGGCAAACACGCTGTACGTTCATTCAACTAAATTGCCAATGTCAGAAACTGGTGGGGGCTAGTCCTCAGTCCAGTTAAGGGGGCAGGGGGGCAGGTATGGCTGTCTTTCATGGGTTTGTGCACCATCAGTCATGGGTACAGTCTGCACACAGTCCAGGGACTTGGCCACAGTCAGTCATCTGCTTATCGTGCTCACAGTCAGGGTATTCATTCCAGTACAGTCTGGGGACTGGGCGGTGGTCAGTCTTGTACGGCCATGTCAGTCAGAGGAATGTGCGGTCAGGTGGGGAACGGTAAACTCATCGATTAGGAGTTTGGTTAGTTCTGTCTAGAGGCTGTTTGTGGAAATCAATCAAAGAGAGGTCTGGGATATAGAGAGTCCTGGGTGTCTGTCGATCTTTCAGGAGGGTTAAGGGTGATACCTGTAGGGACAGCAGGTATGGCTGCCAGAAGGGGTGGGGTAATCAATGTTGGCGGATGAAAGCAGAGGCATTTGCTGAGGTAGGGACAAGGATGGTAATGGAGGGAAGCACAAGGTTAATTGGGCACTGTAGAAAAGCATCAGATGGCATGGTAGGCCACGGTGGGGGAGCGGGGGTGGGGATGCGGGAGGAAGGAGCGGAGTGGAGTGACTGGCAGCGAGCACCACTGTAGTCTCCATAGGGCATGTTGGTTGCATGTTGCTTGATGTGGCTGCCTAACTAAGAATCTGAAAACAAACACAGGAAGACCAGACCTGATGACAAATCTGTGAGAAGCAGTAAGTTGCCACGGAGGACAAGGAGCACCCAGCTCAGGGAGAGGTTATAGCTGTAGAGCTCCTCAGGATGTATAGGATGTGGAGGAGGCCGAGACATTTTTGACCCAGACTCCATTTCTTGAGGATGAGCGAGGCACATCCCAATGTAGCTTCTGTATCTCCCCAAGCACTGTGACAGGAAGCAGCCTTTGTCTGGAACAAAGCTCAGCTGTATTGCACGCAACAAACCAGAGCCTCATTGACACCTGCTTCCACCAGAAGAGAGCTAGGTACATTAGATAATTGTGGAAGCAAAATATTTGTTGGTCATGATAGTGAAACATAGATTGCATTGTTGGCATGATCTTCAGGCTCTCTCTACTGGTTCCATTTTTGTTCCCTTTTGCTTTCTGTAAATAAAAGCTCATTTTTAGAATTGTCCGATTGCTTGCCTGAATGTTAGACAATGACAAATTGCAGGTCTACAGTGGGCACTGGGGAGAGGGAAATACTGATTTAAGAAGGTGTTTCAATAGAATGCTGCTACTGATAGTAAACTACGTGTTGTGGTGTTTAAACAGCAATGAGGGTGAGAGAATAGAGTCATATGTGTTAAGTAGTGTCAGCCATGCTGGCTGTGTGCAATGGGCAGCATGGTTTTGTGGCTGGCAGTGAGGGGACACACTGCACTGCCAACCCTTGTCTGAGTGGATAGCAGCCTTTCAAAGATGGTGCAGCCGCAAGAGATGCCAGGATTTTGGTGGATATCGAGGAGTTGTTTTGGGAATGGTGCACAGTAAGATGGGGCTGGAATTGTATGTGAAAGATGCTATGGGGCAGGGAAGGTAGTTAACGAGGTGAGACTTGTAGGAGATAACAAGAAAGCTTGCAAGGCCTTGTAATAGAAATCTTTCCAAAAACCTCAACCCAATTTAGGCTGAGCCAATACAATTCAGCCGATTTTTAAAAAATAAGCAATTTTGTCCATTTGCAACATCTCCTTTGCTCTGTTATTAAATGCTTGAATAATGTTGCACACAGATTATTCCAAGGTCTATATTTGTCTTTGGCATGGAATGAATTTTTTACCAAGGAATTTATTCCTTTTCTTTCATATTTTAGCTACATTGGTGAAATGAGAATGGCAGAGTCTTTCGGAGAAAATCAAGTAAAAGCATAAAATCCTCAAAAAAAACTGTAGGTAGACAAAGATTTGAAAGAAAAAGTTCAGCTAATGTCTGATGTGTTAACATTTTTGCTAATTGGAATAGGTCAAACTTAAACAGTCCCAAAAAGCGAAAAGAAGTCGAAGCATTTTAGCTGTACTCATCAGATGCAAGAAATGGATTTGAAGATAAAGGATCGCAATTTATATGACAGGAGAAGAGTGTGATTATTGGTTGGGCCATCATTGACTTGGAGCTACAGGAAGCGAAGTTCATTGCCAGTCTTAGATCTCAGAACAGCTACACAGACTGGGTCAGGTTATTTTTGGTTATCCTTGCTGACTGTTCAAAAAAACAAGCCTATAAGATGCTCAGGGCAGATTATATATAGATTTTTACCGGTTTTATTATTGTATTACAGCAGGTACTAACAAAGTCTGTGACATTAACTTTTTCAGTAGCTCTCAGTCAGTAATTGCTTTTGGTATTCTTGGACAAGGGACAATAAAAATAAGGAATGGTTTCTGATCACTATCTAGATCAGAACTGCCAGATCAGGATATCATCAGATCCAGTTAACTTACTGCCATCATCAAGTTGTTTGCTTATTGTTCTGAGCTCAGATGTAGATGTAAGAGTTGCCATTTGCTGAGGTACCGGATGCTAACACCCATGTGACTAACCAAACTATAAGCCATGCTTCTTGTAGCAATGTATAGAACGAGAATGTCTCCCCTCATCAACAGGCCAAAAATATTAATTCTGCAGCTGTTGTTTTATTGCCAAAACAAACTAGATTCTTTTGTTTTTGTGGTGAATTCTAAACTTTGTGAAAAGAAAGAATGTCTGGAGTGGGTCATGAAACACCCTTTATTTCTGACACAGCATTAGGTACTCTCAGGTTATTTGTAATGTAGTATAGCAAGGTTTCCTAAAATATGTCACATTGTTCCTAATCAATGATATGATTTTGCCTCCAACACGGTATTTAAACTGATGCAGCAATGTTGATGTTATGATGTCCAGTGAACTTGGATTCAGTGCCACAAGTGTGTCAATGACCTAAGATCTTAAAACTTGGAACATGCTTACATGAAAGGTTTAATGAAGGATCCATTTGTGTATTTTTTTTCAACGTTGTCTTTTGTACTCCTCAAATGTGTGATGTGAAGTGATGCTCAAACCGCACTTCAATTGGCATTAACACTTATGAAAAGGTTTTGGGGGTTTTGGGCAGGGTTGAGGACATAGGACTTGGGCTACATCAAGGTCCAGTAGTGGAGGCCTGCGACTCCATGGGGCATGCTGTGCTTGGATTGGGGACCGGGACACAGGCTAGGAGCAGCACCAAGGCCTGTGATTTTTATCCCTGGAGGAGGGGATAGTGGAGCTGGCAGTGAATGAGTAGAATTGGTTCATTTGTCAAGGCAAGACAAGAGGAAAGCCCTGGAATGGTGTGATTGCAAGGCATATTCTTTACAATTGAACAAACTAATGTAAAGAGGCCTGTGCAGGAGAGGTGAGATAATGTCTGGTATATTAAGAAGGAGACATTGATGGTTTGTGATTTTGTGGGCACTATTGCATTGGAATTTAAAGAGAAACCAAATGGTGAAATCTGTAAAGCAAATTGCAAACAAAGAATAACATGTCACAAGATTGCACTGCTGTCAGAGATTGTGTTTCTGTGTACACACCTCAAAGGTGGAGGATGGACTTCACCTTGACTATCTTTGTCTCCTGCATGGGTGCAACATTTAATGTTGCCACCAAAAGCCGAAGGGTTCAAAACTAGCCTCTGAGGAGGAACAGAATGCATCAGAGGATGCAGTGTTACATCATGCTCTGCACCCTGCACCAGCACAGATACACACAGCTCAATTGGGAATCACACCTCAGAAGGAAAGGAACCATAAACCAGTAAAAGCATATCACAATTGCATGCGCAGCTGCCAGAAACTGAGATGGTGCAGGAAGGGAGCCAGATACTGTTGGAAACTGGCCTCTGGAGTTGTCTGTACATTCACAGTGAAGTTCATGGAGATGGATGTTAATATAAGAGGGAGTGTGGGTCCTGGCATGAACTATGGAGGAGTCCAAGAGGACATAACAGCACAACTGCATTACACCTCAGCACCTGGAAAAGAGTCAAGGAAACCTCCCAGTAGTCATGCTTGAATGCACATGAAGGAATTTATCACATTATTTTCACAAGTTAGAGAGTCGTTGTGTTTCTAAGTGATGTTTTATTTCAACATCTTGCAAAAGATCACTAGTTTAAGCACCATGTATGAAAATGCGTGGACATGGTCTTCTTATAATATGTAATCATCTTCATCCAACTGAGTACCATGGATGTTTCCAAGGTGACAAACTGGTTTTCTTCTGATGAAAGAGGGCAATGAAGTGAACACTGGTGACACAATGATATATTTGGAAGCACTCAACTGCTGTAATTTTCTCAAGATTGCAGCCTGTCTTGTCTTAGATCAATCTGATGCTTCCACACATGGCCTTGCATATCTGACTGCAATGTCTCACTCTCTCCTTCCTCCAACTCCTCATTAGTTTGTCTTCCACAACTCATCCTCTGATAGGGATTCCCATTTTGCTGCTCTAGGGAGGGCTGGGCACAACGAACAACCACCTTCAGGAGTACTCTCAAAGTCTTGTACTGGAGAGAATCATCTCATCAGTCAAGGCATCTAAATCTCTTTTCCAGCAGACCAATGGATCTGCTTAATTATGGATCCTGTTGTGCTATGGCTGTCACTATAACAGTGCTTAGGTTCGGAACTAGGACCTGGAACAGATGTCATGAGCTACTTCTTCAGGAGGTATCCTTTGTGAAACAGCAGTTATCCTTCCAATATGTCAGATCCATTAGACAGTTTGTGTCACCCAGAAGTATCTCAGAATGTAAGAGTAATGGATGCTGTCCAGGTACCTTGTACATACCTATATGATTTGCTGTCTGTGGTAACAGTCTATCTGGACATTAAGTGAGCACTACCCCTTTCTGTTTATAAATGATGCCCTGCTGGTGCCTTGTTGGTGGCATGGGTATGATCAATGATGCCTTGCTCCTATGGAAAGCCACCATTTCTGCAGAGCTCCTGGCATTTTTAAAAATCTAACTATTGTGGCCAGTAGTGAAAGCAATAAATTGCTCAGCATAATGAAACATGACAACTGTAAAAGCATGAATGCAGTGGTGTGCTGTTTTGGCCATTTGGGTCACTGCTGGACAGCTTGAAATGGCCCTGATGCAAAAGGTTAGAGCCACTATGGCTTGAAGTGCCACTGACATTAGGTAGTTTCCCACACAGTTGGATGTGATCTTTGGGGTGAGCGTGTCATATAGAGATGTCACAGTGGTTTGTGAAAGGCACTGTCCTATTTCATTTGTGGATAAGTCATACACACACTGTACGTATGATTGTCAGGGCATAGCCTCTCCCTGCATCATTGTGTCTGCAGTGGCATACCCCTAGCAGTCTCTTGATGCCCAGCAGGGAGATCTCCTTCTTGCACTTCTGTCTCTGTTCAACTGGCTTCCTCCCTCTCCTTTTCAATTTCATATTCTCATCTTCACCCACTGAAATTTCTCCAAGAGAACACATTACACCTGTACTGACTCAAGACTAACGTGATAGTGACGTTAGCTTATAATGTGTGACCATTTTGTAGGTGCTGTAATGAGAAATACCTACGATAATTTTCAGACCTTCATCCATGTCAAAGATTTTCCAGTGAAAAAACTATCAGCAGCCTCTCTTACTTTAGGTCAGGCATAGACCCAGCCGTAGTCTTTACCTCCACCTTTTCAACTAACAATGAAAATAAAATGCCCACCAGGTATGTTTCATGACCAGGTGATTTATTATGGTTTTGGAGTCATATTATTGCTGTTAATTGGACTGCTAACATGGTTAAACAATTGTCAATTAGACTATTCTAAATGGCAGGCACATTTGTGATTTTGAAGTTTGCCTCCTCATTGTATATTTGCCATCTAGTATAATGACACTGTGTTTGCAACCTGACATAATCACATGAATAATATACTTCTGTGGAACTATAAATGTCAGAATGTAAAATTCAGTGCCATATAACATTACAAATCAACCATTTGATGTGACATTTTCCTGATCTGATTAGATTATAAAAAACAGTAAAGATTAAGTTCCAGCAAAAGAAATGCGCTTTTTTTGCATTAGACAATAAGATTAAAGAATCTCACCACAGGAAAGAAAAACACAAAATATAATTTACATTAGAAGTTCTATTTTTAAATGCAGGAACAGATGTTTTTGGAACTATTTATTTGGTAGTGATGATGTTTTTGTGTGGAAGAGTTACTGAACTCCTCAATATAACTCAGCTGGCACATACTGAGATGAATCATCAACACATTAAATGATCGCTGGGTCTCTGAAGGCACGACTACTTATTTATCTAATTTATGCACAGTTTTGAATTGAAAATGTTATTACCTTAATGATATCATCAGCATGTATATTTAAACACATTTTAAAAATAAAACAACGAACAGAACAAACTAAAATCTACAACTCAGTTATTTTTGGTTACTGTGCTTTTAAAAGCCGGGGTAGTAAGTACAAGATATTGAAGCAGTAATATATTGTGAAACTGACTATGTGGATGGATGTTCAATTTTTATCAAATTTTTACATTTGTTTCACTGTGTCATCTGCATTTCTTTAGGAAAACACAAACCATGATCAGCCAGGAACTGACAATTATTATAGGCTTCCTGGTAGCGAAGCTGTGATATTGCTCTTGCAATTTTTTTTTAGTGGTGTTAATTCATTTCTTACTTAAAGCGCAGATTTTAAAAGAACAAAGTTGTTAAATCTGTTCCTAAAAGTGATTTTGTACATTTTAACTACTGCAGACACAACATTTAAATTTGTGGGGGTTTTGCATGTTAATGTTTTTAAAAATTGTTGTTGCAGTCATTGGATTTCAAACATTCAGTCTCATCATTAAGGAACCAGTTCTGACAGAATTATACCTCTAACTCAGCATTGCCAACTTGACGCTATTTTTAAGGGCCAGGCATTTGCTTTGATTCTGAAATCATGGAACATTGTTTTCCATTCTGAAGCTCACATACATGTATTTCCTGACAGTATGAAAGAACACTGACCCATTTCAGCATGCTCATACACACCCTATAACAAATGTGTTCTAAATAATATGTTGAACAGCATAAAACTGTACTAAGGGATAAGGAGCCTGTTTCCACACATAATAAGTCGAACCTGCAAGTAAGCTGAAGAGATATTTCTCAAAATCTCACATAACACTGAAACAGCCTATTATTTCACTTTCGCCCTGAAAAATCCCAGACCTATTACTGAGTACTGTTCACCTGAATGCATAGCTCTCTATGACTATTATTATTTGGTACAAGTTCGCACTATGACTTTTTTTCTATTCATGCGATGTGGCCACAATTGGTAAGGTCATCATTAAATCACCACATCCCCGTTAACATATACTTTTTTTGAAAGTAGGCCTTCAGTGTAAATTTCTTGTGCAGAATAATACAACACAGCAGCAGGCAAATTCGCTTGTCATTTTGATCTTGGAAGTACTTGATTAAACCTGCATAGGAAGCACTTAGCGCGGATGGCATAGAGGTATAATTCTGTCAGAACTGGTCCCTTAATGATGAGACTGAGTGTTTGAAATCCAATGACTGCAACAACAATTTTTAAAAACATTAACATGCAAAACCCCCACAAATTTAAATGTTGTGTCTGCAGTAGTTAAAATGTACAAAATCACTTCTAGGAACAGATTTAATAACTTTGCTCTTTTATAAGTTCCATAAAGTCATATTAAATGAAAGTGTAGACACAATAATCCCATTGTGTTAAAATAATCTTCCCCAGTCAGCAGGACTGTCAGACCACACAAGTGTTAAAATGACACAAGATGACTCCTTAGAGTGAGAATGCAGAGCAAAGCTAAATGCATTAATTGAGCTGAGAAAAAGCCTTTTGACCGGATATCTATATTTTAATGGGGTTGCAATTGATTTAAAAAGTTTATTCACAAGTTTGCCATATTTTGTCATTTTTAAAGCAACCATCTCCTTGTTACAATTCTTTATTTTGTAATAAAGATAATAGTGGATAAGAACACAGGTTTGCTGGTATATTAAAAGAGGAAGCACCATAGATGTGAAGTGAAAAGTTGGCATCATACTGTTAATATATCATCTATAATGTGAAACTCAATGGAGCAAGAAAGGCCATTTAACCTATCCTTCGAACAACTTTGAAGAAAGTATGGAACTAGCAGAGCCAATTAATGTATAGATATTGAATTACACTGCCATGTTTGCTATGCAATCACCTGAAGTGGCAAATTAATCATGAGTAAAATTTAGGATGATAAAGTGTTTGTGAAAACCTTTATCTGATACTCAATGAAAATATAGCAAAATATTACATTACTAATGCAGCTTATTTTGAAAATGTATTGACTCCGAACTGCACTGAGTATTCGAAATATAACCTGAACAATAAGTTATACAGCAGTCAAGTGCATCTCAGTATGTGATTAAATTGGTTAGTAACAGTCTTTATTTGCTAAATATATTTAACAAATTGTCATATTCTTCTATTCCCCCTTTATTCTGCCTTTAAATATGAACTACCATGAACTGTGGACATAATGTATTGTGGTTCCTGTGCTAGCCTCCATATCCGTCACCAACCCACAACAAGGCAAGCCTCAACTACACCCTCTTGTATATTGCAAACAATAGCAATGATGATGATCCTCCCTAAGTAAAAAGGTTCTCTTGTTTGGTTCTCTGCTTGAAAGCAGGCCCCAGGTGATTATTCATGGAACCATGCAAAGTACTGCAGTAAGTATTTAAAATTTTGCATAGGGCAAGAATGAAGTCCTCAAGTTCATCCCAGCTGGGATGGGTACCGAGCGTTGTGTTCTTGGTGTTACAGGTCCACGTGCTAACTGTCCAGTCAGCTGAGTTAAGCAGAACCCCAGGCAAGACCAGGAGACAATTCATTGTCAATGAAATCCTGATGGCATGACCAACTTGTTTAACATATTCCTGATAGAAAGATCCCCTGTTACACACCATCCCCAATCCACCCATGCTTACCATGCCCTGCTTAAGATGATACGGGTAGGGGTGGAAACGTCTGAACAACATCATTTTGTGAAGGCAGTTAATTTTCTAGAAAGACACAGTTCCTTTCAAGAGGGAATGCTGGTCTGGAGTTTGTACTAATTTGCACTTTTTGGGGGCTGAACTAAACAAATCCAGCAAAAAGAGACTGAAAAATTAGTTGAATGTCATAAATGGAAATAAGTTTCCATAATCTCTTGTACTTCTGCTAAAAGAAATACATCAAGCTAGAAGCAAGACCTGAGCACAAAACTGATCATTTTTCCAAAGTGAATTATGTAATCATTGTGAGTTTTCACTAACTGTACTAATTTAGTGGCCTTTGAGGAAGCCATAAAATTCAGCTGGATCTTTTGGGTGTGAGGACGCTCGTGGGTTTGTTTTAAAAGCTTTTGAATGAATATAAATATCACACACACACACACACACACACACACACACACACACACACACACACACACACACACACACACACACACATAACATACCGGCTGATTAGCAATGCAGATTGATGCCTGCAGCATAGCTTCAATTCCTGCACCAGCTGACATTACCATGACAGATTCACCTTCGCAACCTGTCCCTTGCCTGAGGAGTGGTGACCCTCAGTTTAAACCACCAGTTGTCTCTAATGAGAAAGCAGCCCTATGGTCTGTAGGATTTTAGTGACTTTACCTTTACGTTTAAGAGAATTACTACTGTCCCCCAATATAACCATCAAATGAATCTTTATAGTTCCTTAAAGTCACTAAAATTACAGTTATACAAAACTGGGTTATGTACAAGCGATTGAAATTTCTTTTTGCGATAGGCTGTTTTTGAGCTATATTAATCAAACTGCACCAAGTTATCAAACTTGAATATATCAACAAATTACTTTTTAAAAGCAACATGTTAAAAAATTGCCCAATTGCATTGTTTTATGAAATAATTTGCAGTTGGAGATATTCAAACAAATTTGAGCAAAACCCTGAGGATAAAAGCCTTAAAACTTATGCAATTTTGAGTGAATGTATGTTCAGATCAATAGTTACAGCCAAAATGCTGAACTACAAGAACTGGATGAATCTTCTTCTGCATATGGACAGATTAGCAACTACTAAACCAATGGATTCAGCCAAATGGGTGTTCAGCCAACCAAATAAATATTTGCTAGCCAACTGGCTAGATCATAGGCATTAGTTTTACGCAGCAGGCACCTGCCTGAAATTGGTACAAGTCGTTACACTGCATGCTGACTAATTTAAGATAGCTGGCTCTGAAAAGAAATCTGATCCAAAAATGAACTCCACCAGCTGGAGTGGAGGAATACCAGATATGTGTGTGTCTATCTGTGTGAATGCATCATCTATTACATGAAATTCAATGGTGCGAGAAAGGCCATTTAGCTTATCCTTCAAACAACTTTGAAGTAAGTATGGAACTAGCAGAGACAATTAATGTATGAATATTGAATTACACTGTCATGATTGCTATACAATCACCTGAAGTGGCAGACTAATCAGGAGTAAAATGTAGGATGATAAAATGTTTGTGAAAAACTTTATCTGACACTCAATGAAAATATAGCAAAATATTACATTACTAATGCAGCTTGATGATTTGCACCATCACTGCCTGTTGAAATTTATATAATAAAAATATTCTTCCAGGTTTATGAAGATATTGAGATTAGAAAGAAAACAAAACTAGGCTTTAACTCTTACATTGTATTCTAAATTATTCAATTGTGACCATTTACATTCCACAAGTGATATTCTCACAGTCCAAATAGGACCAAAACCATACTGTTCCAAAGAATAATTGAAAAATACTCCCTGTATTTATATAGTTTTATAACGGTAGTAATGAGATATTCCTTCCTTATTCCTTACTCTTGTTCAGTTCTCTGCTTGAAAGCAGGTCCTAGGTGATTATTTATGGAACCATGCAAAGTACTGTAGCATGTTATTTAAAATTTTGCATAGCACAAGAATGGAGTCCTCAAGTTCTTCCCAGTGGGTACCAAGCAGTGTGTTCTTGGTGTTTATTGGTTAAACATTTATATAGTTTAAAAACGTAATTTAACAATAAACTGTTTAAATCATGGAGAATTGGAATTTGAATCTTAGTAAATCAAGCACAGATTTATGTCTTTCAGTGACAGAGGTGCTGTTGCCCAATAGAATCCCTTCTTCTGACAGACCAATCTTTTCAACATGATGATACTTAGCAGATTTTCTGAAATCTATGTGCTTTTTGATTATTCCTTCTTTAAAAGAACAAACAATAACAGGCACTGACAGGCTGCTGTAGAAAAACTAATGCATCAATTTCACTTTTACGCATATTTTGGATTCTATAAATAGTCAACAGCAACATACTTGGAGTTATTGAAAGCACAATCAGAAAATTGAAAATTAATTATTCA
The DNA here is from genome assembly GCA_024137785.1 of Ginglymostoma cirratum. Lineage (NCBI taxonomy): Eukaryota > Metazoa > Chordata > Chondrichthyes > Orectolobiformes > Ginglymostomatidae > Ginglymostoma > Ginglymostoma cirratum. Next base: position 22,287,505 of record JAHRHZ010000289.1, on the reverse strand, counting down.
TCCTAATTTGTGATTTATAAACTAATATCTTAGGACAACTTACTGTCAATTTTTAGACAATTGTAGTAAACATAACAGACTTGAACAATGGCTGATCTTTGAAAGTATTCTGCATTTAATGAAAATCAGTGGGAGATTAAAATAACCAGCAGCAGCAGCAGTTGTGGACTGCAGACTCCTTATGCAATATTATACGGTAAGAAAGTAGAAAGCTCACATTCACGTTAGTGGCTTCTACACTCTTGGGATACTAACTGTTACTATGGTCAGTGTCAGTGATCATTTAATTTGTGTGATAAGCTGTTTGGTCAAGTGAATATACCCCAAATGCCTCAGATGTTTGATAGCTGCAAATGTGGAACAGATTAAATATAGACAAAATGCACTAAAAAGGTTGTAGATCTCATTATTTAACTTTTATTGGTACACTGATTCTACTGTGGCATTAGAAAAGTAAAATAATTAATTGAACATGAGACCTCACACAATCTTTAATGGGAAACTATCAGAGCCAAATAATGTTGAAAATGTTTAACTTATGTTGAATTTTAAAATATATTTTTTCCATTCTATTTTAGAATGGCATAGAATTACATAAACTATGTATTATTAAAGCAGACCATTTTAGACCAATGGGCCTAAATATTCTGTGCTGGTGCTTATACTCTATGAAATCCTCCCAGTCCATTAGTCTCATGCCAGTGTCAGCATATCTTTCTATTCCCTTCCCTCTTGTGTTATTTTTAATTTATTTGTGGGGTGTGAGTGACACCAGCAAGGTCAGCCTTTATTGCCCATTTCTCATTTCCCTGGAGAAGATGCTGATGAGTTGCCTTCTTTAACTGCTGCAGTTCTAGGGGCAAAGAAACCCTACCGTGCTGTTAGGAGGTGAGGCCCAGGATTTTGACCTGGTGACAGTGAATTACAGGCAATATCGTTCAATAGCAGGATGGTGGTATTCCCATACATCTGCTGCCTACGTCTTTTTAGATGATAGATGTCGCAGAGAGAAACTTGGTGAGTTACTGCAGTGCATCTTGTTGAAGGTAACCACTGCAGGCACTGGTGATGAAGGGAATGAATGTCGAAGGTGGTGGACCCAGTGTTGTACAACACATCTGTTTTTTTTTTCTGGATGGTTTCAAGTTTCAATTGTTTTGCTGGAGTTGCAATCTTGGAAGCAAATGGGGAGTATTCAATCACAATTCTACCTTGTATCTTTTAAATGATGGACAGGTATTTGGGAGACAGGAGGTGAGTTACTCACCTAAGAATTCTTCACTGATCTGCTCTTATAGCCACAATGTTTATTTAGCTGCTATTGTTCAGTTCCTGGTCAATGGTACCCCTTAGATGTTGGCATTGGGGGCATTAGTGATGGCAATGCCATTGAATGTCAAGGGGTGATGTTTCCTGACACTTGTGTTATGTGAATGTTAGTTATCACTTACCAATGGATAAGTGGCTGGATATTTGAACCCAATAATTTCCCATGACATTCTACTATTCTCTGAATTAGTAGAGTTTTCCTTCTTTCCCTGTTAGATTAATGAGTAATTACGTTGTATTTTTGGTCCCCAGTTTTGGATCATCCTATAATATTTTACTGGAATTCAGAAGAACGAGGGGTGATCGTAAAGAAAGCTGTAAAATTCTAACAGGACTAGCCAGGGCAATTGCACAAAGGATGTTCCTGATGACTGGAAAGTCCAGAACCAGGGGTCACAGTCTAAGAGTATGGGATAGGCCATTTAGGACTGAGATTAGGAGAACTGACTTCATCCAGAAAGTGATGAGCTTGGCATTCCTTTCCACAGAAGGTAGTTGAGTCCAACATGTTGAATATTTTCAAGAAGGAGCTGGATATAGTCCTTAGAGCCAAAGGGAGTAAATAGAATAAAGCTAAAGTGGAAAAGGGATACTGAGTTGGACAATCAGCAAATGATCATATTGAAGGCAGAATAGGCTTGTGGGGCTAAAAGCCCTAACCCTGCTTGCATTTTCTATGCTTCTACATTTCTATTCTGACAGGATAGGCTGGTACGCAAACTGCTTTCAGGTTTCTACCAGTGGTACTTATATCATGTGCAAAAGGATGCAGTGAGAAAACAATTTGAGAGGGGGTGGTGGATTTATATTTTTATATTCTGTTTCTTTGTCTTCTGTATCACATCTTCCTGACAGTACAGTTGCAAAAAAAATGCTCACCATAGGCAATTGTAGCCATGATATTTTCTATGCACTATACCAAAGCAGACTGGGACAGTTATCTTTTACATTTCTTTCATAATATAACTTCATTTTATCTATAATATATACACAATGGAATTCTTATGAATTATGTTCACTGCAAACATTGTTACATTTTTATGTTTGAAAAGGCGCAGAAAATGCAACAAACAATCTCAATAAGTGAGTGTGATTGGATGATATGTGAGTAATGAAGATTGAAATATGTTAAGATTAATCCTGGATTAAAATATCTGCCACATCCAGCAATACATATATTCTAGTAATTTAATTTTAAGAAATCAAACTTAGTGACAGCATTAAAATAAATTTGCAGTTCACTGACCATCTATGCAAATAATACTGATAAAATATTTATGATTTTATTAAACACACTAACATTTCACAAACAACTATATTCTCAAGTATTATTTGTTAACAGAAATAATGTAGGTTTCTGTGTGAAGCATCAAGTATCATAATGCAACTAACTTTTATTGATAACAGCACATTTTATGAAGTTTTAAAACTACTCAATAGGAAGTTATTAAAATTATTTTGTTAATAGATTCAAACAATTGTATGATGAAAAAGTGTTGAACCTTGGAACATTAACATACCGTGCTACAGAGTTCATGAATATGATTTTCAACAAGGACAGCTTCTAAAGCTCATCGCTGCGTTTGTTACCTTTACATCTGAATAATTCTAGTACACTCCTGGCCAAGCTCCCAATTCTAGCCTTTGTAGAGTTCAGGTGGCATAAATTTTTGCTGCTTATATCTTCTCATGCACCAAATAGTGTTCACTGATGACCCCTTTACTCATTGACTTAGAGTGAATCTCATTTTGGCAATCCCTTTGTTATGAAATTCCTATCCTGGTTTTCAGATCCATCGACAGTGACATGTCTCCTTGACTATATAACTGCTTGCTGCCCTAAAACTACCTGAGGTCTCTGTGTTTTTCTAACTCTAACTTTGAACATATCCCAGTTTTCAACAGTAAACTATTAGCAGCTGTGCCTTCAGCTGCCTAGACCCTAATCTCTGTAATTTCCTCCCTAACCCACTCAACCTCTAACACTCGTTTAGGAGGTTCCTTAAAACTAAGCTTTTTGCCATCTGTCTTAATATCTCCTGTTTTACAGAGTTAAACTGTGTTTGATAATGCTTCTGTGAAGCATTCTGCTATATCTTTGCTATGTGAAATATACTATATAAATACAAGTTATTGTTGTACCAGGTAAATATTGAGTAAACACAAGGCCTTTCCTCAAATATTTGTTCAATTCAAGGGGTAATGAACTATTTTTGTCACCTACAGAAAGTGGCTTGATAATAGCATTGTGGGAGGCATGCCTTTATGTTTGGCCAGAAGATGGCAGAGAAAGTGAAATAATTAAAATATTTTATTAAAATAGCAGCAGATAAAAATAATTCTAACAGACATCAATTAGAATAACAAGGGTTATATAAAATAGAATATAAATATGAAACTGCATACTTGGTTCCACTCTTTTGCACAATAAGATTACAACTTAGGGTGAGAACCAGCTTTTTCTTATTTAATTTGAAATTTCCTTAGCTTTCTCAACTCACTGGTTGATGGTTAAAGGGAATTGGAAACTTTTCAAGCAAATGTCACCATCCAGCAAACCCAAGTCAACTATAGTAGTCCATATAAATATAGGTCACAACAAAGTTCATAGAAATAGTTACTAATGTAGCAACATTACAAGTGTAATGAAAATAAATGTCTTTTCATGGTTGGTACATAGAAACCAGAGCTATTGTTCCCTCAGAGTGCCTCAAACACAAGCTCAGAAGGTTGCCTTCAACTGAACCAGTGCAGCATTTTTATTTCCTAGATTATGTGACCCTGTGATTGAATTTGTCAATTTAATAGCTATTTAGACTGAATTAGGAGTGATTGTGTTGTGAAGTCATTCTCACTAGAAACTGGATTAAATCATATCCAAACACATCTTGTTTAGACGCTCATGGTAAGCAGAGTGTGACAGAGAAAAAAGAAAACTGTTGGTTAAACTGAATAGCACAAGGACAATGGGTAAAAGGACTGCATGCTAAATCTAGACTTTCAACTCTCAGCTTCCGTCTTGTGTCTTGCTGTATCTTGCACTGGTTTGTGGGTGGCACTATAAGTATATGCATTCATTTGCCTGTAGATTTTCTAATCCACTCCACCTAAAGACTGCACCAATCTGTACATTAACTCAAGCATACAACTATCATTTATTAGAGGGTGACAAAAATCTGGTGTTGCTATTCTCTAATACACAACCACAACGGGGACTAAAACAGCATCATTTAAGAACTATAACAGTCTTTTCTAAACTGTGTTTAATCTCACACCAAAACCATATACTCAACCTCAGCAAACAAACGACTTCAGCAGAGTGGAAACAATAATATAAAGCAAAATATATTTTTAAAATGAAAAGAATGAGAAACCAATTAAATCAAATGAAATGCTTTTTCACACAACTTTAAAGCTTTGAAAAAGCATTCATAAAAATGCATTTTTACTGTTTTCTACACTTTGAGAAACTGTGCAGTCCACTCCCATATCAAATATTGCAAAAAGCCATAAAGAAAGGTACACTTATTTGTACTTTGCAGACTAAACATCCACTGTCCCGCTTGCAAATTTAAACTAGATGTGAGACGGCATTTATGGGATTTCACACTTCAGGGATTAAATGAATTACCAGTTTAAGTGAAAACTGACGCTGCTTTTAAACTGCCACTTTTGCATTGATGCCCACTTAAAACCATTTTGCATCAAAATATCAAGTCAAATTCAATCTCATTTGTCGCTTTGCTGTGTTTTAAGATTGAAAATTATTATATGAGGGCAAATATTTTGTATAGAGGTCCCTTAAATATATCACTCTATATTTTCAACCTGTAACTTTTTGAATAGAGAAGTACTGTCCAGAGTTCTCACCCATCATGTTATCAGGGAAAAACATCCTGGTGTCACATCAAGGGAGTCCTACGCCAAATGTCAGCTTCTTGACTGCCTAAAACCAATAGTTTCAAAGCATTAAGCCATGGTAACGAAGGTGACTGAAGATATCAATAAGTATACTGACATTTCTGTTTTTGACAGAATAAAGCAAAATATGCTATTTGTGTTAGTTGGCTTCGAGGAGATGCTGTGCCCAAAGATGTGAATTTGCTGAATTCATGTAACTGACGAATCCCACTTTGACAACAGAACTTCCTAGTGATAATTCAATCATCTCACACTGTTAAGCTTAGTAACTCCTCCTGCTTAGTTCCCCCTTCCATCTTAAACAAAACTAATAAAAACAGAAGTAGGCAAACTGAACAAAAACAAAATGAATGTTGAAGTTAAACATTATTCTCAATTTTTTTAAAGGTAGTGAGATTCCCTCCTCAGGATAACTGACATGATCTGGAAACTGAATTTCCTTTCCCATTTCATCAAATGCATTAATGGCATTCTAGCTTCACATAAATTCTGCAGCATGTGATTGGAAGTGAGTTATTGCATGTTAAACCTGAAAAGAACGTTGCACTTCAAAAAATCATTAACAGTTGAGAAAAAGTCACGACAGAAACACAAAGCATACAGCCAGGTTGCTGAACAATTAATTGTATCTACTATTTTTTGTTGTCAATGAGCAAGGCAGGAGATTATTATTTTGAGTACAAGCAAAAGCTTGTTGATGCAAAATCCTATCACACAGCAACCACACCTTTTGTACCATATTTCTTAATCTGCCGTTCTCCATTGAAATTGAAATGATAGAATGTCAAGGAAAGGAAAGAAATAAAAGAATACAGAATGAACCATTCACGAAAACAGCAGACTGATTTCCAACACTTGTTCCTTTAAGTTATATTATGTGTGAAATATTTTAGCTTTTGAAATAAAATATAATTCATGCAAAGACAAAACTGAAAATTGATGCGTACCAGGAAACATGCCCATGAGCTGAGGATATGTGTCAATAACTTACAGACATGTCCATGCTTTTTTAATTTTTTACAGTGTTGGGAAAGGTTTTGAAATTTCTGTTTTAATTAGGAAGTTGTTGGGTAGACAGTGGCATGGTGGTGATAGCATTGGATTAATAATCTAGAGTGCCATGTAAGTATTCTGGGGACACGGGCTGAAATCCCATCATGGGTGGAATTTAAATTCAATTAATCAAAATCTCGAATTGGAAGCTAATCTCAGTAATAGTGAGTTTGAAGCAATCATCAATTTTTATATGTTTTCGTCTTTGGTTCACTAGGGAAGGAAATCTGCCATCCTTCAAGGAAGGAAATTTTCCCTCCTTCCATAGACTGGCCTGTATGTGGCCTGTCAAGTCACTCAGTTCGAGGGCAATGAGATTCAGGGAGCAAGTGATTCCCAACTGCCATGTCAGAACATTGAAAAGAAAAACACACGTTGGTCTAAAGAATTAGGCCACATGATTTTGGTCCATTGTAAATGGCAGGCACTTAGTCAAAACACGAAGTCTTTAGAAATGACTAATAGGTAATTTATTTTTACTTGTTGAAACTTTATTGGAATTTCTTGTTGGTGAATTGAGAGAGTATATTTCTCCAGATATTTAATTTATTTTCTTTGATCCTCAAGAACATTTACAGCTGCAGGCCTGGCAATGTGTATGGTGAAGGTGATTTAGCATTTAAGGCAGAAATATGTTTCATTATCTGCAAAATTTGGTTCTTATAGACCAAAGATCATAATAATTTTGTTCAGAACTGTGAGGAATAAAAAGGATCTTTATTTAAAGTAATCTCCTGCATTAATGTTTCTTCTGCCTCAATTTCCAATCTGATTCATTTGGGTTTCTAGATTCCGCATGGCATGGATGACGAATATTGTTTATTCTGAAAATTACAATAACTTAGGAAAGCACCCTTTTGCATAATTTAGAAGCAGAATGAATTTATTCACCATTTTAAGGAAAATGTTAATCAATCTTACAACGTCCGTTCAGCTCTGTAACATTATTGTCAGCCTTTAACCTTGGCATTAATTCTAAATACGAGTAAGTTTATTGATAAAGATCATCTCGACTAATACATTGGTTTTCACTTTTTAAAATGCTAATTTAACAAAATTAATGTGAGCTGTTGTTACGAGGTTGACAAGCGATGACTTAAATGGCCACTTTTTTTTATCTGAGATTGTATATGAATCTTTGAAAGCAGTTAAAAATGTTGAAATGAATTATGTTTATTCTTCAACATCACGCTCAACAAACTGAAAGGAAACCAATGGTTGATTTTTGTTTAGAATTTCAAGTACGCACTGTCCATTCACCAATGAAGCTTCAGATGATTGGTTTGCTGGTATATGTTTAAAACAGGCTTTAAAATACACGTTACGCAAACAGTGAAGATAGTTCACAGACGGTCCATGTCGTGAACACAGTGAGACCAAACAATCCCAATAAATCGAATTCATTTAACATGCAGTTGATTAATTATGTCCCTGAATCAGGAGGCTGCTCTGCACATAACTCCCCTTTTCTGGCCTCTGGTTACGAGAGCTCAATTGACTTGACCAAATTCCACGACAAAATTTTGTATTTTCTTTTTAAAGTAGGGCGCAATCTGGATCCGATTTTTACTCTGCTCCGAAGCAGCTCAGTTAAGAAGGTCCACACACGCGACACGAAAACCAGCAGCGACCAAAAGAAACGTCTTTTCCCCCTTACCTGAATCGGCGCAGAACGGCGACCTCTTCCAGTGATGTTTTCCGTTTTGTCCACAGCTTAGATCTCTGTTAAAGCAATCACACGAAATAGAATGATACTTGGACGGGGAGAATTGTTGAAAATAATGTCAGTATTTAAAGTCGCCCAGAAACATATAGAATTATAAAACTGCTGGGTAATTACAATCTCCAATGTAGGATCAGCACTTTCCCCAGTCAGCTCAGCTCACTCCTTCCAAGCGGTAAATTAAGGGCGCAGAAGTACAATGATAATTTGCTGTAATTATAACGCGTTCGCTTTTGGCGTAAAATCCTCTAAATATCGCAGTAGCCTCGTGTATGTTACTGCTGTAATTAATTTATTTTAGTTAGTACATATCACTTTTAAGTTGGAAAGAGGTGGATGGCTGTTAAAATTAAAAGCAAAACACTCCAAGTAAATGATTTTTAGGTCGAAATGAACTGCTTCTCGTTCCGAGAGATAAAATGATTGCAAATTATTATCATATTTTCCTGGGGATATCTGTGACAGGTAAAGGAATCTGTGAAAAGAATTCTTAGTCACATTCCGCGTACAAAGCCAGTGAATATTGAATGCGTTCATCACTTCTTGCCGCCCCATTTTGAAAATATATTCTTATTCCCTAGCTTTCCTATTTTACTCTATCCCAATAGTTTTAAAGTTGTGCCTCGCCCTGAGTAATACAAACGTCAGAAAAAAAATCGAAATTGTTTATTCCCTAAAATTAACGCTCGTAGCTAATTAGCAAATCAGTTCAGTAGTCAAGCCATTGACCCTTATGTATTTGAGTTGCCATTGACAAGCGAGATGCGGAACCTTGGCGCAAGGGACAAACTGATTCTATCAGTAATTTGCTTATCAAATCCTTTTTCTTCATCGGATATCATTGCTTGTTGATTATGTTAACCAATACATATGTTCGCCCAAATACAGTTTGCTTCCCCTATGCCAATGAAAAGATAGCACCAACGTATTTGGAGCATTTATCTATTCCCAAAGGAGAAAATTGTCAAATTGGCCGTGTTGTGACTCCACATACAAATCGTTCCAATTATAGTCTTAAATACTACGATCAGCAGAACTCTCTGCAAAGGGCGGCGATCAGATTTCAGCATTTTCCTGACATTTCCCCACCCCGCTTCCCTTTCGTTTCCGCCCTGAGTTGGTACTGAGGCAGAATCAATCCTCTGGCAGAGGCCATGTAAGGAGAAACTTGATTGCTTCTCACAATACAGTGCATAAACTTTTTTTTAAGCAAAGAGATTCCATCCGGGCTCATAGTGCCCACTTTGTGCCCGACACTTCAATTCTGGATACACATTTCATCCATTAAAAAACTGTGTGAAATAATTCACTAACATCACACAAACGATGTAGCCAGATGTGTAGAAAATAGCAAAGGTCTAGGGATGACATCTATTAATTCGTAATGATTAGCCTCCAAAGAATACTGAAGTTCTTTAAATAAGCGCAACGTTAACACGCCGAATTTCACTCAAATATTTCAATCTATAACTGTTATTGATCAGGTTTCGGCAATTATAAATGATTTGGACAGAGTAATATTTCGTATTGGAAATTATCTTAGGTTTGCTCTGTGCAAATCTGCACTCTTTTATATACAGCCGCCTCTGAACATGTACTGGTACGGCCTTCTCTCGTGAGATTTTCATCTCTACTAGCGATCTTGTGTCTAGGAACTGGCCCAGGAACATTGTACAAAGATGTTCAATCAAATCGCACTGCTCCCCATTGCTACTTTTAAAGGTTGTTCGACATCATACCTATGGGCGACTACTGCACCACACAGTTCAAGGTAAGCCAGTTTTCAGAAAGATTGTCTCTTGTAAGGTGTTGGTAGATTACATTCACGGAGAGCATTTGGATGGGGCTCAGTAAAAAAAAAACTAAATCTGTATAAATGGATGTTTTGAAAAATCTGAAGGACATTTTACCTTTTTCCCTATGTGAAGTGAGTCAGGAGTTGGACGAAAATGACCCTTGATAGTTTAACTGCAATATTTGAATCTGAATAATTGCAGTTAATAAATCATTATATTGTAAAAGTAGAAAGGTACTACTGGGGCAAATAACTGCAGTCAAAGCCAATCCAGCAGGTAAGGCCTCTAAACAAACCAAACGATTATTCACTAGGTCTGTCTTTCACAGGGTCACATTTGTCAAAGAAAATACTCTTCCACTGTCACCAACTTATCTTTTTTAACTGGACTTTCGATTTTACTTGGCATCCTCAGGAGCATTGCATTAGAACACAGCCGATATGTTAATACATACTAAATTCTTTAACTGAACAGGGAGTCACAGACTGACTGAAAATAAAATCGTGTTCACGTTCCAGTCCGGGGCATTCGGTTGCCGAAGATAAAAACTATTAAAAAAAAGCAAAGAAATGCGGGTGCGAAGGGTCACTGGATCCGAAATGTTAACTCTGATTACTCTTCGTAGTTGCTGCCAGAAAAGCTGCTGAGCTTTTCCGGCAATTTCTGTTTCTTGTTTATAAAAACTACTAATTTTGATCTTGTAAATCTTGTAAATAAATCTTGCAAATGAAGTTATCGGTCGCAAACTTTCCACCACAAAGGCTGTTCCGCACACATATGCACTTACATTACAGCCTACATTATTGCTAAAATCTATAGCCAAATATGGTTTTATTTACCTCAACACGAAGTAAACGTTTGTTTACATTAAAGTACCAGCGGGAACACTCTTTTGTTCTTTGACCGAAATACAAATCTCTCTCCCAGTAGCTTCTAGGGACTGGGTTGCCTTCGATTCCAGTCACTTAACCTTTTCTCGAGTTGGATCTGTCCCCAGTTATAATTATGATCGTGCGTTTATGGTTTGTTTTGTTTCCAAGTGCGAATCTATGACTGTCTGTAATCTACCCTAACCCTATAGCGACATATTTCATTTATAAACTATGCGTGTTATTTATTTTATGCTCGCTTTCTATACTTCATCGCTGCAGTAACATGTTGAACCACGCTAACAATTGCTCTGCAGGTTGGGTCGAGATCCATTCTGAGCGTCTGTAATGCTGCTGCTGGGGAAAGGACCTTCTCTCTCTATAACCCGACAGCAACACTTCGATTGTTTAAAATCTCAAATCAAAAAGTTATATTCGGTCAGAAACAAATGCCGTAAAGTAAGAAAAAGCCGATGATAAGGATTTTCAAATAGATAGAAGGCGAGGAATAATTTACACTCCTCGTTCGTCTATCAGGACTCACTTTTACTCCATAATGTAAAAACACCGCTCTGAAATGAAACAAAAACAGAAATTGCTGGGAAAGCTCAGTAGGTCTGGCAGCATCTGTGCGGAGAAATCAGAGTTAACTTCCTCAGATCTCATCTGCAGTTTTTTTTCTGGTTTCCGCTCTGTAATGACATTTTCAAACTTTTTTGGTGGGCTGCATTCGTGAGGAACTGTCGAGTTCCCTCACACGACTTCTATGCGGTGTGAAATAACAGAAAATACCCCAAACCCCGCCGCAACGTCAGAGCTTTAACTGGAAAAAAAAGCCCCCTCATAATCTCTATTCCTACAGTCAGCGAACAAAATGCTCTGCGAAAGAGCAAGGTTCGAAATGATATAGGGGGCGGGAGAGAATGAAAACCAAACAGTGAAGAATGAATACCCAGACTCGCTGCTTTTACCTGACCTTTAATCATATTGCCTTGGCCTGCTCGTCTTTGTGAGAATCTTGTTTGCAATGCTGGCGAGCAGCTGAACTTATCGACATTGCAACGTTTTTACAAAAGCACGTGTTTTCACTTTCCCCCATTCTGTTCTTCACGCGGGCGAGCTCGGAGCTAGGGGACTCACCATTTATGTGCATAACTTGGAGCTTTCGCTGTCTTCGGTACATGCTGTTTCCGCATGAATTGAAAGCATAGCTCCAGAGCAGTGCAGGAGGCCGGCTGGCTTTGCAGTTTGGTTCCGTTCCTGAGGCTCGGCAGCTGTCTCCCTGGCTGACAGGTGACGTCAGGCCTCCCCACCCTGGGGCCAGGGCTGTGTATGTGCGCTCAAGCACAGCACAGGTTATGCAAGAAGCTGGATGTCATATTTGTTTCGTTCAGCTGTGTCGGCAGTGGTTATAACTGGGAGAGAATGGGTGCAATTCAAACGGTTGGCAAACCCAGAGGGAGCTGCTTCTTTAAGGTCGACCACCCTCTCTTGTTGGCTTCCACTGGGGCATTGGCACCAGACCCTCCCCCACAATAAGAATTACTGCAGTCATGTCCTAAGCCCCTTTGATCCTCGGCAAATTATGAGCACCTTTCATCTGTTTATGTTGAAATATAAGCTAAAGTGTTGCTTTCATAATCTTTTAAAAGAGATTACATTGTAAACAAGCGGATTAGGTACATGAGCTTTCCTAGAAAGAGGACATCGTTTTTTATTTGGCATTTAAATGCCCAGAGGACGCACTTCGGTGCAAATTCAGTCATGACAGCTGTGCTAGGCGAATTGTTTATTATTAATTAATTTATTTCACCATTTCCAAGAGAGAGAAGTGCATCATATACATTTTTCACCCTTCAGCCCTTCCCTTCCCTAACCATTTCACCATGTCACATATCCCCTGTGATAAAACAGGGCAGCTCGCTCTGAGTTTACTACTGCGAAGGGGAACTGACTGTTCGGACATACAATGTAGCGAGCCGGCCTTTCTTTGAACGGAGGCACCAGTCGGATTGGAATAAAGAACTCAACAAACCAGCCACACCTGGATGTAAAATTCACCCCACACGCTTTGACATTGTTTAATGGGGGGTCCAGTGTTTATCTGATTGTGCCGTGGGCCTTTGTGAGGTACATTGTTATATTATGCTAAACAGTAAACATTTCGTTATTTATAAACACTCAGCTGGAACATTTTTTATTGTTTTACACAGCTCTATATTAATTTAGTGAATTTAATTTTAACGCTGAAACCATTACGTGTCTTCAACCCATTAAGCAAGTTTAGCGTGCCGCTCTCATCCAACTGGCAGACAGCACTTTTAGTCGAATGCCAATTTGTCTGCAGAAAATGTGCAAACCGGTGCTGTGAGACATTCAGCAGCACGTTTTGGATTGGACATTGAGCGAAATGTAATCCCAAAGGCATGTAAGTAGACTTTAAAAATGCTCCAAGTATTCCATTGGGTCTCCAGTACATTTTCTACACTCGTTTTTATGAAGTGAATACTTCTGTTTGAGTTTGTTAAAAAATGTACTGGCAGAGAGAATGGAGTTCTGTGCACGTGTGCAAGTATACACAGAGCTTCATTCTCGAAGTAGTCAGAATGCAAGTTTTCAGTTTGTTTGCACACGTTATATTGTTGGCTGATCTTCATACTAAGCAGATTTCTTAGTTACAGTATAACCATAGCCTGTGTGATATATAAACATTAAAATCAATTATAGTACTCTGTTGTTTTGAGTAGAAATGCAATTATCCAAATGTACGTGTAAATACTTTGTGTGATGGAGAAACACAAGTTAGGTGTTACCCTGGCTCACTGATTGTACTTTTGTGTCTTAGTCAGCATGTCGTCAGTTCCTTCCAAAGACTGGAACATATATTATCCAAGTTGATGCTTTCAGTGGAGGGTTGAGGGACTGCTATACTGGCAGAGGTGCAATATTTCAAATGAGATGTTGAAGCTGAGGTCTTGACTATGTCATTTTTCAAAATAGAATAGAGGCTGACTGTAAAATAAAACAAAGAATGTGGATGCTGGAGATCTGGAACACACAAAAACAGAAAATGCTGGAGGAATGTACTAGGTCCGGCAGCATCTGTGGAGGGAAAACAAAGGTAACACTTCGAGTCCAGTGACCCAATACACTGTTTTCTTTCCACAGATGCTGTCGGTCCTGTTGAGTTTCTCCAGCAATTGCCGTTTTTGAGTGTTAGGGGACAATGCTTGCTGATCTGATGAACATGTATGTGATAGTTCTCCTATAACGCGATACTTGGATTCTTACGTGACCTCACGCTAAAGAAAATCGCCATAGAAAATCGTGTTATTGTGAAATTGCTATAGTGTACTGCAGAAAGTTCTCATTGTCAAAACAGCGTCCACTATTCATCAATCGCGTTACAGCCAATTCGGATTAACAAAACATGCGTTATAGCAGAACTACCTGTAATTGTGTACCAACATCACCCGTCCAAGAGGCCAGGCGCCAGCTCTCTGACACCTCCTCCTCCCGTCCCCTTGATCATGACCCCACCCCCGACCACCAAACCATCATCTCCCAAACTGTCCACAACCTCATTGCCTCAGGTGACCTCCCACCCACAGCCTCCAACCTCATGGTTCCCCAACCCCACACCGCCAGCTTCTATCTCCTTCCCAAAACCCACAAACCTGACTGCCCTGGTCGACCCATTGTCTCCGCCTGCTCCTGCCCCACCGAACTCATCTCCACCTACCTCAACTCCATTTTCACCCTCTTGGTCCAGGAACTCCCTACCTACGTCCGTGACACCACCCACGCCCTCCACATCCTCCAAAACTTCCAACTCCCCGGTCCCCAACACCTCGTCCTTACCATGGACATCCAGTCCCTATACACCTGCATTTCCCACACAGAGGGCTGAAAGGCCCTCTGCTTCTTCCTGTCCTGCAGGCCCGACCAGTCCCCCTTCACTGACACCCTCATCTGCTTATCCGAACTTGTCCTCACCCTCAACAACTTCTCTCTCAATTCCTCTCACTTCCTACAGACAAAGGGGATGGCCATGGGTACCCGCATGGGCCCAAGCTATGCCTGCCTCATTGTAGGTTACGTGGAACAATCCCTCTTCGGTAGCTACACAGGCCCGAAACCCCACCTCTTCCTCCGTTACATTGATGACTGTATCGGCGCTGCCTCGTGCTCCCACGAGGAGCTCAAACAGTACATCCACTTCACCAACACCTTTCACCCCAACCTTAAGTTCTCTTGGACCATCTCTGATACCTCTCTCTCTTTCCTGGACCTCTCTGTTTCCATCTCTGGTAACCACCTGGAAACCAATATCCATTTCAAGCCCACTGGCTCTCACAGCGACCTAGAATACACCTCCTCCCACCCACTTTCCTGCAAAAATGCCATCCCCATTCCCAAATCCTTCACCTCCGCTGCATCTGCTCCCAGGATGAGGCATTCCACTCCTGTACATCTCAGATGTCCTCGTTTTTCAAGGACCGCAACATACCCCCGTCAGTGGTTGCGAACACCCTCGACCGTGTCTCCCGCATTTCCCGCAGCTCAACCCTCACATCCCCTCCCCGCAATAACAACCAAAACAGAATCCCCCTCATCCTCATGTACCACCCTACCAACCTTCGGATCCAACACATCATCCTCCGACACTTCTGCCATCTGCATCTGACCCCACCACCAAAGACATTTTTCCCTCCCCACCCTTATCTGCTTTCTGGAGGGACCACTCTCTCCGGGACTCCCCTGTTCGCTCCACACTCCCCTCCAGCCCCACCACACCTGGCACTTTTCCCTGCAACTGCCAGAAGTGCTACACCTGCCCCTACGCCTCCCCCCTCACCCCCATCCCAGGCCCCAAGAAGACTTTCTACGTCAAGCAGATGTTCACCTGCACATCTGCTAATGTGGTATACTGCATCCGCTGTTCCCATTGTGGCCTCCTCTACATCGGGGAAACCAAGTGGAGGCTTGGGGACAGCTTTGCAGAACACCTACGCTCTGTTCGCACTAAACAACTGCACCTCCCAGTCGCGAACCATTTCAACTCCCCCTCCCATTCCTCAGATGACATGTCCATCCTGGGCCTCCTGCAGTGCCACAACGATGCCACCTGAAGGTTGCAGGAACAGCACCTCGTATTCCGCTTGGGAACCCTGCAGCCCAATGGTATCAATGTGGACTTCACAAGCTTCAAAATCTCCCCTCCCCCTACCGCATCCCAAAACCAGCCCAGCTTGTCCCCGCCTCCTTAACCTGTCCTTCCTCCCACCTATCCCCTCCTCCCACCTCAAGCCCCACCCCCATCTCCTACCTACTAACCTCTTCCCGTCCCCTTGACCTGTCCGTCCTCCCTGGACTGACCTATCTCCTCCCTAACTCCACACCTACACTCACCTTTACTGATTCCATCCCCGCCTCTTTGACCTGTCTGCTTCCTCTCCAACTATCTTCTCCTCTATCCATTTTCTATCCGCCTCCCCCTATCTCCCTATTTATTTCTGAACCCCCTTCCCCTCCCCCATTTCTGTAGAAGGGTCTAGGCCCATAACGTCAGCCTTCCCGCTCCTCTGATGCTGCTTGGCCTGCTGTGTTCATCCAGCTCTACACCTTGTTATCTCACATCACCCATCCAAGAAACTTTTCTGCTCATGCTGGTTGCTTGAAATTATAATGGAAATTGGCTGCCTACATTTCCTAAAATTTAAACAATGACTATATGGTTAAACATCAGGACAGATTTCCAAAAAAACTTACTCAAATATGACAGTGTATTAAAGGAGCACCTTAAAAGGGGAATGGATTAGGAAGGCAGTTTGGAGGGTTTATGAAGCTGAAGGTACATTTGGAAAGACGGAGCAATTAAAATCAGGGATGTATGTGACAGCAGAATCGGAGGATGGCACAGGACTGCAGAGGTGGAGGAAGGTACATAAACAGGAAGAACAAATCGATGGATAGACTTGAAAGAAGGACTAAAATATAAAAATCAAGGCATTGACAGACTGGAAGCCAAAGTAGGTCAGTGTGCGCAGGGCTGACTGGGTGAGTAGAACTTGATGCATGTTTAGATATAGGCGAGTGAATCGAGTTTAATTTAATATAAATTGAAAACTATGTGACTGGCTAGGAGAATATTGGAATAGTCAAATCTAGAGAAACAATAGCATGGTTGAGGGTTTCAGTAGCTGATGGCTGTGTTGGGTGATGTTGTAGAGGTCAAAGTAGGCAAGTGGATGATGGAGCAAATTTGTGACTGGAAGTTCACCTCTGGTCAAAAAGGACACTGTGGTTTTGAATGGTCTAGTTTATGTCAGATAGGTGCCAGTTAGTGGGATGGATTTGTAACTAGAGAATGAAATTTGTTGGTAGGATGCAAAACAATGACTTTGGTATACTGAATCTTAACTGAAGGAAATTTCTGCTCATTAGCATTGGATATCAGACCAGTAATGTGACAACGCTGAAGTGATGGACAGGAGGTAGAGCCAGATGGGATCAGACTATACCTAAATCTCGACATGTTTGCTGATAATGTTGCTGAAGGACAGCATGTGTCTTAGAAAGAAGGCCAATGATGAATCTTTGGATAATCCAGAAGTAATGCTGCATGAGAAAAAAATAGAAGACATTTGCCAGTGATTCTTTGGCTACAACTGGATAGAGAAGAATGAAAACGGTTGCACCCAGACAGACAATTTGGGAAATGTGTTGGAGGAGGATGGTATGGTCAACCATATCAAAGTCTGCAGAAAGGTCAAATAAATTGAAAAAGAATATTGCACCATGGTGTATCACATAAGATGTCCTGTAAAGAAGGATAAGGAACAGGCTGATAATGAATTGTTCGCATTAACTTTTAAAGAACTGAATTAAAATGAAAAGTTTCACAACATTTAAAACAATTGCACAATAGATTTATGGCATGCATAAACAATTCTTCAAAAAATAAATATCCTCCAATAAAAATACAATGCTGTATAGAGAGACCACTGATGCTAACATATTATTCTTTCACCCCGTGACTTAGCTTTAAATCATGGTTAAGAGGAAGTAGAGGGTTTTCTCTGCTGGCTGTCAGGTTTCTACACTACATATAACAAGTCTGAGATAATATCAACTCGATGGATATAATCTTATTACCTTTGTTCTGCTGGAATGTTCAGGCCATTTTCACGCCAGGAAACTGAATCTCCAACTCGTGTGATTTGCTCTTGTTCTTTCTCTGAACAAACCAATAAGCAGCCCACGTCAGTGCTTATAACATAATAGAAAGGACAGCTGGGATGAAGTCTTTAAACCAAAAGAAAGGCTTTCTGTTAAAGATATCCTGGGGAACTCACAGTGACAATAGTGACAATAAAAATCCACAGTGAGAGTGGAAAGAGCTCGATAGTCAACATGGAAAGGCTGACCCCTGGCTCATGAAATCATTTCAGGAGGTTAAGATTTAAGTAGTATTGGCAGAGGGAGACCACCAGCCTTACCAAGCATGCATAGTTTAAAATTATTTAAGTGTGAATTGTGGGAATGAGAATCTAAATCTGCCATTAGAACTAAGCTCAATGATGTCTTAAATTCCAGGGAAATGAGTTGTCTGCAACTCTTAGGTGGTAGCCGTCATTCTCTCACCCCTCCCAGTAATGCTGCACTCATTTGAATAACATCATTCTGTCAGTTGCACTCTCCAGCCTTCTTCACCATCACAACATGCATTCACACTCATCTTCAACCTACTGTCCTCTTGTTTCCATCACTCCCTGGGACCCTTGCCAAATGTCTAACATCCACTCTTAACAATCAGTGAGTTTGTCACATTCTTACCAAACTTGCAGAAAAGTAGTAATGACTTCTGGGAATGGCAAAAATCCAGGGGTAGATCCTCAGCCACGGTCATCCTGACATTGATGGAGGAAGAAACCCTGTCAATTGTCAAGCTAACACCTGTGTAAGTAGCTGTCAATAGAGATCCAAGGGTGGAAAAGAGACCTGGTGACCACAATAGATAACAGACTGGCACATAATAGGTCACTCTTATTTGATAAATCTCATCATGGTATAATTTGCACTCTACTAACTTGCAACCTTACATCACAAATATTCAAGTTTTTCATCTTTCATGTGCTTTGCCAGTGTTGGCATAGGAGATAGAGGAAGAGCGCATGGATCTCTCAGAGAAGGACAATCTAAGCATGCATCAGCACATTACTCTTGCACATGCCCCACCAGCACATATGAATTTTAGTGGGTTCAGCTTTGTGCTTTTCCTATAATCCTTGATTCCCTTACAGATTAAAAATCTATCTTAGTTTTGAATATACTACATGATCCAGCCTCAACAGCCTTTTGCAGCAAAGAATTCCACAGATTCACAGCCATGTGAGAGAAGAAATTACTTTTCATCTCTGTTTTAAATGTGTGAGCTCTTAATATGAGATTATACCCTCTGGTCCTAGACATTTCCATAATGGAAAACAACCTTTCCCCATCAAATCCTCAAAGAACCTTGTATGTTTCAATGAGGTTACCTCTCATTCTTCTATGTTCCAATGAGTGCAGGGCCAATCTACTCAACCTCCCCTCATGAGATAGTTTCTGAATGAACTTTCTCTGGACTGCCTGCAATGCCATAATATCTTTCCTTAGTTAAGGGCCCAAAACTGTACACAGTGTTTCAACTATGGTCTGATAATTGCCTTGTATAATTATAGCAAAACCTCCTTTCTTTTCACTCCACTCCCTTTGAGATAAAGATCAATATTCCATTTGTCTACACTATTTCCTAATGTATTTGGATGATTCAAGGAGTGTATCCCTAACGTGAGTGCCTGTTGTCTCAGGCATTTACACTGATGACCACTTCCACTTAAAAATGGTAAATGTCATGCAATCAGAGTGGTATGTCACCATGTGCACACTGGTCAACATCAATGCTTTGAAAACTGTGGCTGTCAGATTACACAATATAGATCAAAGAATCAGTTTGTCACTTGTAGCCAAATGCTCTCATTTTCTTGGTTAGGAGGGAAAGTACAGGTTGACACTAAGAGGGAAGGTCTGATAGCAGTAGGGGGTTCTCCTCAGTGCCTCGACTTTATGGCCCTTCCCCTCATGCCTTCAAATAGAGTCATGTGTGCTGTCTTCTGTCTCAATGTCAGAGTCAGATCTTCACAGGTACAAATGGACCGGTCTTTGTCACGACCATCAATTGTTTTGAAACTTAGGGACATCATGATGGGCATCTTATGTGTAGCAGCAGGGGAGCCAGCAACCTACTTGTAGCTCTGCTATAGCCACAGAAACTGAACGAAATAGAAGTGATAGAACACATTGAGGAAAAGGTCATTTGTTTAAACCATTGCTTCCTTATTGTACTGTCATTTTTCATTGATGGTTTTAGTGAATAAAACCAAAATGATCTTATTGCTATTTATTGTCATGATATCTACATTGTTGGAACCATTATTGATTCTGGTCAGGCTTGGATGAGGAGGTAAGACTATGAGGAAGTAAATGTTGACTGTAAGAAGAAAATTTGTTGGTGGGGTCATGATGATGGACCCCACGATGATGAACGTTTGTATAGTGACCATGATGAGATGATTTCAATGCCACAAACAGGCTTCTTAAATGGCTTCTTACATGCCTCTTGAACAGACAAGTCTGCAACAACGTATGGTACTGCAGAAGTTTTTTTCTCCTTGTCGTCATTCTCTTCTATCTTCTTTGAGGATGCTAGGCACTCTCTCTCTTTCTTCGTCTGGTGCCAACTCTAGCCCTCTCTGCAGTGCCATGTTGCATTGGGTATCTCATACCTCTGCTATTTGAGGGGTCCTTGCTAAAGCATATTAAAGGACACTTCCACTTCAGTCAAGACAATGCAACCTCATTTTGTTAAGCTTATGGTACAGTCTATTGTCATCCTGGTAATAAAATGGGCCCTGGTAGTATCTGTCCAGCACCTTTGTTATTGGGTTTCTCACTGGGTCGCCAGCCATATCTTTGTTATTCATTGTCCGTTAGGACTAATCATTAAGATAACTTAATGGAAAGCAGAGCTGTGAACCTGCGATTGCTGAATGAGCCTTGGTAGCTCCATGATATTTAGAGCACAAGTGCATTATCCTCCTATGGTGGTCACATACCAATTGTACATTAAAGAAATCCTGAGAGGGAAGCAAAACTGACAACTCTATGGGTGTGACTGGCCTAATTAATGACAAAGTTGATACAGTTGGAGGCCCTCGCAAATAAGACATCATTGAACTGGCTGATGGACCTACTTTAAACTTAGCGCTGTTGTCATGTTGATTATTAAGGGCAAAGGCAGCCATTTTCTTCACTTGAGTGGAAGTTTCCTTTCATGAGATAAGACTGCAGAGGTTTGTGACTGTCTGCTATCGTACGCTGTGACTTTTGAGGCTTTACTGTTTGGAAAGATCAAGAAAGTTGATATTTTGCTGATAGTTCTGTGCTTTCTTTGCGGTGCACCCTGTATCCATCTCCTCTGTTCCATCGAGTTGCATGTGGCTGTGGCTACTGCTGCTACTTGCATTGCTACCCCTGTGGCTATAGCTGTGGAGCTGAAGTTCAGAGCAAGTAGATTCCATGTCACAGGGAAGACCCACTGCCAGCAAGGAGAGATTACCCTCAGAGGCATCGAAGGTAGTTGCATCTGTTGCACAGAGTAGTTGGTCTCAATAGAATCAGTGGGTTTAGATTGAAAACATGCTTCTGTCAGTGCAAGCCTTTGGTTGACCACATCATCCTGTTCACCTTAGAGATAGTAAGAACTGCTGATGCTGGAGTCAGAGATAACACAGTGTGGAGCTGGAGGAGCACAGCAGGCCAGGCAAGGTCAGAGGAGCAGGAAAGTTGACGTTTTTGGGTCGGGACTCTTCTTCAGAAAAAATCCTTCTGAAGAAGGTTCCCGACCTGAAACATCAACTTTCCTGCTCCTCTGACGTTGCCTGGCCTGCTGTACTCCTCCAGCTCCATAATATACTGTTCACCTTATTTCAGTTTGACAGGACAATGAGCTCCAACTGCTCTTCCCTTCTTTACTTTGCTGACTTCCAGGCACATTTTGCAGCTCATGTGCTGTCAGCAAAAAATGAATTCTGTGTTTATAAAAGGCACATATAACTTCCTTGCTGGGCTTGGAAATTGCCCTGGGGAAAGCTACCAGAAAGTATATTGGAAGGCCAACCCAACATCCTTCTCTAGGTACTTTCCACCCAGTTCACTGCTGAATCTGCAGCCAACAGCCTCAGAAAATTCTGCCCAACGGACGCAGACCCACAGCATAAACTTGCCTTTTTCATCACAAATTTTCATTAACTAGGCAATCTCACACAGAGAGATCAAAATATGGTTGATGTAGGAAGTTGAAAACTGGCAGTTGAAAACTGGGAGAGTAGGTGCTTTTCTAAAGTAGGGTTTGAAGCAAAAATTGGTGGGATGGAATAGTGAGATATTCTCACATTACACACTACCTTGTGCAACATGTGCCCTGCAAACAAAATAATGGAACAGTGTAGAGAAAGCTTCATTGTAAATGTAACCAATGTTATGCTCAAACAAGGAATCTAGTAGATTGCCATTGAACTGGTTATTGATATTAGACAAAAGATGAAAGCAGTTTACATTTTATAGAATTGACTTCCTTTTCAAACTGAGTACAATTTAAAACTAAGTAAAACAATGTTAAGTACATGCCTATTTTACATATTTTATTATTAGCTCAATACGCTCATACACAGCTTACTTTTAACACAATATTGTGAAAAATCTAAACGTATTGTAAAACTCTCAAAATAAAATAAGAACATAAAACATAACATAAGTTATGAATCTATTTATTATCATCTTAAAATAATATTGGCAAAATTATATCATAACATTTTCTTGACAGCATATAAAATTAATGTGGCAATATCATTGCTACATTAAGATAAGATAATATTCTGTATCTATAGAAAATCATATAACTCTTTGTATTGTGTGAAATATTATTGCACTCTTTATTCTATCTATATAATTAAAAGTTTTGTGCCTGGCACATTACCAATATAATCGTAAAGTGTGATAAGCTATCTAAGGTCTCTATACCACACAAAGTATGTTGGCAGACTTGACGTTCACAATCACTAAAAAGCATCAATCAATAAAACATAAAATATTTACAAACAAAGTCTGATTCTTTCTAATAAAGACAAATTTAGCATTATCTATGAAGTTGATATTTAATTAGCCTTGATTTTGCAAGTACAGTTTTCAGTAGAAGCTCACCTACAGTAACCACTCATTGGATTAGCTAAGCGATGTTTTATTGGAGCAACTCACCTAATTTGAGGAGGAAACCAGTCTTTGAGATCTGTGGATTAGGAAATCTATTGAAAGAAGAAAAGTTAAAGGCAGAAACTTACCATCAGAGGGGAAATTGTGATGGTGCGAGAAAAGCAGACTGGTTAGTCACAATTGAAAAGTGGAGACATGTGCATGGTACTACCATTTATGTTATTACTAAATTGTTGTTCATTTTGTTGTAAGAATTTCAGCAAAGAAGGTGGCTGTTTTGGGCTCTACAGTAAAAACACAACTGTTAGTTACATGGAAGGAATTAGTGATTGAATCTTTTCAGTGACGTCATGGATGCAATAAAATCTACATTTAAAACTCGTACGAAATACTTAATTTGATTTCTAAAATCATAATGAATTTAGATAAATTTATGACACATCAGGCCTGAACTGTGAACTTGAGTTGGCTTTTAAAGATTGTCAATAATCATAACAATGTCGCATGCTTTTCAATATTTCAATTAAAAGCATACAGGACTCATCCTTTTTTTCCTTTTGAGTTTTTAGATATGATTCATGATTGAACCTTAATTCTTTCCTGAAAACTAAATGACTGAAATTATTGTAACTGTAGACATTTATACATCTCAGGATATTCATACAACTGTACTTTCAAACACGAGACTCATTCAATTTGAAAGTAATTAAATAGATTTATTTCAAAGTCAACTCTGAATTTTTAAATTTCCAGCAGGGGAACCTTCTATGACTGAAATTGGCTGTTTTTGTAAAGATTGAACCTTGCTGATAAGTCAGGATTTTCTCAATTTCCCTGGAACAATTTTGCTGAGGAATAGTCCAGAGCTGGATCACTGAACTTTTCAATAGTTAAGTGGCAATATTAATCAAATAGCAATCACTTGTTTGTAAAATAACATTTCCATATATTAACCACAGGAAAATTGCATTGAGGTCTTAATTCAAATTAGAAAAATTAAAATCCAGCAGAGTTAGGATTGCTAACCTATTTGCGTTGGAAAGTGCACCTCAATTTTCTTCATTTTGGCATTATCTTCATTGTACCATACCTAACATAAAACAAGTCTTTGTGCTCTCTCCTCAACATCAGAAAACCTTATTCTCAGATTACAACCATTTCATTCACGTACAACCATTTATTTTGTAATAAAATCTAATATTTTTAATCCTAAAGAGATTATGGATATTTACATAAAGAAGTACTGTATTTGTAATCTGTTGATTTGGCTAATCTTTTGCAAAGGTGGGAAAAGTATTGTATGGCATTTCCTTTATACATGAGTAATATAGTGACATATTTTTGTAAGATTTACACCATTACATTGTACATTTGTAAACAAATGAAGGTTTGCCAGACACTCCTCTATGAAGTTAACACCCCTTTAAAAGAGGTTTACTCTCCCTCAACACTCTTTAAATGACAATATTTACAAAGATTTCTAATTAGTTTAATGTCTTTTTCATTTTCTTTGTACCTGCTTCTCCTAACATTTTAAATATATCCATTTATACATGGAATACTGAAGACTTCACTGGTCTATCTTACTTGGAGGAGGTACGAGCATTTATGTTGTAGAATTAACATCGGCAGGGAAGCAATCGTTAACCCCGGGTACTTTGGTGAGCCTACCACTTATACTGTGTGTTCATTCGATTTCCTTACACAGCAGGATTGAGTAATTGCTTTTTGTTGTTCCCTCAACACTCTTGTCTGGACCCATTATTTAAACAGAAAAAATTTAGAAATAAACAGAAATGGACAGAAATAAACTAAAAGATGTGAAAATGAACCACAGTTCTTTGTAATCATTGTAATTTTTTAAAGGGGTCCTAATGGTTGGACTCCCTCTTTAAATGCCAGTTGCCATTCATTAGTACAACTGCTGAAGCTCTCCAGATCCTGCTAAACTAGTATCTGCCTTTGCTAAACAATTCCCCCTCCTACGCATACTTATGTCAACGGCAAACATTGTATTACTGCTTCTGATCTCATCGAGGTCACTTGAGCAGTTTATGAACAGTATCATTTTGAGCAATAATCTCTGGGGAACCCTATGGCATTGCTACATCTCCATTGATATCCATTTATAGTTATACTACATTCTTATTGTCAAGTCAGTCTCCTATTCACATGTCACCAATTCTGAACCCTCTCCCCTCTGCAGTTTGAGCTACTTTGTCAGGTATCTTTATATAACATTTACTGGATTGCTCCTGTCCACTGACATTTTAGTGTTCTCAAAAGAATCTAGTAAATTGGCAAGGTAAAATCATCTGCTCATAAATCCATATTGTCTTTCATGAAACATATTTGCTTTGGCTCAAATATATGGGTTATATGTCTTAAAATAACCTTTAATTTTTTATTACTGCTGATGGCTGTCTAACCAACTCATAATTTCCAGGGTCATGCCTGTGTCATTTCTGAACAAAATATTCAATATTTCCATTTATTGGATATTACTCCATTTGTCTCTGAGCTCTTAACTATTTCAATGGGATCTTTGTTACCCTATTCCTCACTTTCTAAATGGAGAAACTATGATAACTCTAATAAATATATTGGTCAACATTAAACTGACTTACATGAACCCCCAAATGAAAAAGAAATAACAACATTTAGGCTATAAACTTTTTATTTTCTAAGTCCTTGGCATTTTGAAGATTGTGATGAAATGCTTTTACTATTTTAGACGCATATGTGGGATGAAGGAAAGAGAATTTGGATTGAACTGATGAAGTAATTCAGTAATAGCGTATAATTAATTATTAAGTGGGTCCTTCCAACATTGAGTTCCGGATTCTTAAAAAAAAGACGTTACTTGGGCATTGCTGGCTAGGCCAACATTTATTGCCCATTTTTGATTGCCTAGAGGACAGTGAACTACATTGCTATAGTCTGGAGTCATATGGATTACTAATGGGACTGGAATAAAGGATGTCTATTTGAAAAATTCACTTTTGTTCTATACTTAGGATGACAAATAATTATTGCCTTGCCTCATGAGAAGCTTAGCTTTATAAGACAAAATAAATCTATTTTAGCCTTTTCTAAACAAAAACATCGGTACTTTAATTTTAAGACTGAGTATTCTAAGTTTCTTAGCCAGATATCAGTAACAATAAAAACAAAAAATTAATGACTGTGGCTAAGAGTCATAATCTAGATATGATCAAAGATAGTCATGGTTTATGAAAAGCAATATTGATTTACCAGCAGGGAATTGAACCTAGCCAGTTTACTGGATTTTTTTTTGAGGATGTGCTATAGCTAATACACGAGTAACCCAATTAATGTATTAGCTTATGACAATACTTGATAAAGTTTAACCTATTTTTTGAGTGCTGTATACACCCTCAGGCTCAAGGAGGGTGGCGTTGTGGCTCAGAGATTAGCACTACTATCTCACAGTGCTAGGGACCTGGGTGCAATTCCACCCTTGGGCAACTGTCGGTGTGAAGTTTGCATGTTCTCCCTGTGTCTGCACGGGTTTCCTCTGGGGGGTCTGGTTTCCTCCCACAATCCAAAGATGAGTAAGTTAGGTGGATTGGCCACGCTAAATTGCCCATTGTGTTTAAGGCTATATAGGTTAGCTGTGTTAGCCATGGGAAATGCAGGGAAATGTTATGGGGCAAGGGGAGGGGGATGGGATGTTCTTTAGAGGCTCGGTGTGGACTTGTTGGACTGAATGGCCTGTTCCACATTGTATGGATACTATCATCTCCAGATCAGGTTTAACAAGATTGCCTACATGATACAACCTAATTTCCAATGCCCAGTAAACCGTCTGTAATTTTATTATGGAACAACATTTTTATGAAGTTTCCCTTTAGGAATCCCAAGGGCTGTCTTTTGTGCATTGTGGTGACCTGCCCATGAACGGAGCCAATATGATCATGTTGAGACAACTCAATTTCATCATCTTGCCTTAACTTTCCTTTGCCTTCTTGCCAGCAAAGGAAAATGCTTCCCACATATTGGCTCTGAAAACATTACAGCCCAGCATATGAAGAAATGAAATGTTTCTTTATGTTTTGACATTAATTATTAAAATGAACTATTATGGTAAATGCCATTAATGGTATGTGGGCGGTGATGGCTACCCAGTATTTATTACTCATCCCTGATTGCCCTTGGAAAGATAGTGATGAATCACTTGTTTGAACCACTCCACACTGTGTGGTGAAGGTTGAGGCAGGGATTGGAGGCAATTTAGAATCGTTAGTAGTGACAATGAAGGAACAACAATATATTTCCAAGTCAGGATGCTGTGTGCCTTTGAGAGAAATTTACAGGTGATGGTGTTCCATGTCTGTTGCTCTTGTCTTCCCAGCTGGTAGAGTTTGAGGGTTTGAAAGGTACTAATGAAGATGTCTTAGTGAGTATGTCTTGTAGATAGTACATGCTGCAAACCATGGTACATACTTAATAATGTAGATGGAGAGCAAATCACATGGGCTGCCTTGGCCTGGGAGGTTTGAACTTCTTAAGTGTTGTTGGAGCCACATTCACCCCACAAGTGGAGAAATCTCTATGTCTAAATTGCTCTTGTAGATTTCATGTGGCTAGTCCAGCTAAACGTTTGGTCATGGATGACCCCCCAAGGATATAGAAAATGGTGGTTTCATTGTGGGTGATGCCATTGAGCATGAGATGATTAGATTGCCTTTCGTTGAAATAAGCATCACACTTGTGTGGCACAAATGTCACTTACCTCTCAGTAGCCCAAGTTTGAATGTTGTTCAAGTCTTTTTGCATGAGTATATTGTTGATTGTTTCCTCTGATCAGGGAATCTAACATTTGGGAATCTCAGTACTTATCATGCATGACTGAGATGAAGAGAAATTTCTCCATTAAGAGGGTTGTGAATTATTGGGATGGTCAGCAGTGTCGCTATCATTGAATACATCTAAGCATTTGCGAGACAGATTTTTGGTCTGTCAGGGTATCAACCAATGTGGAAATGGGTAAAAAAAAGTGCAGTGATCATATTGAATGGTAGAACAAGGCTCAAAGGTCAGATAATTAACTGCTGTTTCATTTCTTGTGATCATCTATACACGGACAGCTTCACTACTTAAAATTTGCAGGCGGTACTGAACTCTGTAATCATCACGAAATATTCCAACTCCTGATATTACGATGGCGGGAAGGTCATTGACAAAGAAGCTGAAGATAATTGACCTTGACGTGAGAACTCCTGCAGTGACATCTATAGCTGAGATATTTTATTTCGAACAATTACAACCACTTTCTCGTGTGTTACATATAATTCTAACCAGTGTAGAAATCATCCTTGATTCCCAGTGACTGGTACTCCTCAATGTCACTCCAGGTAAAATTCTTCTCTAATGCAATGTCTGATTTCAGCCCCATCTTGCCAGGTGCTATATCTGCAACAACTCACCACTCAATGGATATCCTACAATTTGTATTGACTTACCCTGCACCCATGTCATCTTTAAAAGGCCGTTGGACATCACATGAAGACTGTCAATCTGGACGTTCCCTGTATAGTTTGTGACATTTGCCTCAGACATGGCAATCATGGGGCAATGGTAGCCCATATTTGGAGGCAGTGACTCGGAGGTCCTGCTGGACAGGGTGCTGTAGAGGTGGGACTTCCTCCTCCCCCAGGACCAGCACTGTTGACCACATAAATTAACAATGCCAGCTTGATTCATGGTTGCCACCAGGTCAGTTCAGTCTCAGTCATCTGGAGAACTACCCAGCACTGTAGGATGAAGGTCAATGACCTGAAAACAGCCCCAACATGGCTTAAAGAGTGTAAAAGGGTGGCAGGCTGCCCAACAATCAGATCCTCAACAGTTCTGTGGCATTTTCTAAGAACTGTAAATAGTAAAAATTTCAAAATCATTCCCAGGTGCCTCTGCTTTTTACATTTGTCTAATTAAAGCTAATACCACTGATCTTTATCTTGTATTTCATGTTATTTAGCCAATTTAATATAATTATTTATCCCCATCACATTGGATTTCCTTTCACCCATAAGACTTCCATGAAGTCTGTTCTCAAATGTCTTCTTAACTTATGGAGACTTAACATCCACTCTGTTGTTGTCTTTATGCATTTCTGTTGCGTGCTCAAAGAATCCCAATAATTTTTACTCACATCCAGATATGGTTTTGCATATTTAAAATTCCTGATTCCTCTACTAATTCCTGGCTCTTAACTGATTACCAAGTATGCATTATTTTACCCATAAACCATCGGAACTTGCTTATTCATGATGAATCACTTTTAACATACATTAAGACAGCCTTGTATTTATCATGTACCTTCCTCATCTTTAGGATGTCCCTGTTGTTTGGTTATGGCGGCCAATTTTCAGAAAATAATGTTCCAAAAAATTAGTAATGAAATAAATGGCCAATTATTCTGTATGTTTCTTTGAGAAATGAATCTTAAACAGGAAACTAGAGGAACTCTTTTGCTGTTCATTGAATATTTCAATAAGCCTATCCACCTAAGAGGGTAAACAGGGCCTTATTTCAATATATGAGCCGAAAAAAAAAATCCTCTGGAAATGCTGTATTCTTTCAGGCTCGAACTGTCAGCCTAGAATGTCTGCTCAGGTTCAGAATGGTATTCTACCTCGGATCAGTGGCTCTATCAATGTTCCACATAGCGAACAAAAGCATCTTAATTTATTTGCTCTATTTATTTATTTTTTTCTCTCCCTCTTTCTGACTTTCCAGCTTTATGAACCTTACCTGCAGGACATAATGTATGATGCACAGCCAGCAGGCTTTATGTTAGCCTTGATGTTATGTTACTCTTTCTGAAAAAGGATTGACAATCTTTGAGGCAAACATTGAACAAGATAGGTGAGAGCTCATTAGAAGATTAAAATATGTACATACCTCTTCCACAGGACTTCATATTTTCTGCCCTGCTGATAAACTTGCCTAGCTAAAATGGATACATCATAAAAACTTGCTGTTGCTCATAAGTTTCTTGGTGGTGCAGAAGTTAAGTATTATTGAAAAAAGAGACATCCTGTTCAAGCTTTGCATCTTTCATTGATCAGGACAGAATCACAAAAATACAAGTTTGAAAGGAAACAGTATATGTTGCATGACAATAGGATGCTGCTTGGTTGTGAGGAGGATTCTAATTGGTAGAAGCTTTGCCACGGAGAATGTACCAAGCAAACCATTGGGGATGGCTTTTCCATGGGTAATGTTTACCAAGCTTTTGTTTTGTTGAAAAAGATGCAATGTGGAGACAAGAGATAACAAGCATGGGGCTGGATGAACACAGTAGGTCAAGCAGCATCACAGGAGCAGGAAAACTTGACGTTTCGGGCCTAAACCCTTCATCAGAAATGGGGGAGGGGAAGAGGGTTCTGAAATAAATAGGGAGAGAGGGGGAGGCGGATAGAGGATGGATAGAGGAGAGGATAGGTGGAGAGGAAGCAGACAAGTCGAAGGGGTGGGGATGGAGCCAGTAAAGGTGAGTGTA
>JAHRHZ010000289.1:22228624-22251971 GCA_024137785.1 Ginglymostoma cirratum | reverse complement strand
AGGAGATAGAAGCGGGCGGTGCGGGGTTGGGGAACGATGAGGTTGGAGGCGGTGGGTGGGAGGTCGCCTGAGGTGATGAGGTTGTGGATGGTTTGGGAGATGATGGTTTGGTGCTCGGGGGTGGGGTCATGATCCAGGGGGCGGTAGGAGGAGGTGTCAGAGAGTTGGCGCCTGGCCTCAGCAATGTAGAGGTCAGTGCGCCATACTACGACTGCCCCTCCCTTGTCCGCGGGTTTTATGGTGAGGTTGGGAATGGAGCGGAGGGAGTGGAGGGCTGCACGTTCTGCTGGGGAGAGGTTGGAGTGTTTGAGAGGGGTAGAGAGGTTGAGGCGATTGATGTCTCGACGGCAGTTGGAGATGAAGAGGTCGAGGGAGGGTAGGAGGCCTTTGTGGAGACAAGGTCTTTTTGTTTACAAAGAACAGGGGCTAATGCAACAGTGCCTCTAAGATATGTGGCTGCACATGCACACAGATGCTCTAAAGTTCCAAACATGGCAATTGGCATTGGCATGCCATAATCAGCAATGACTTCTGTTTTGGAGGTCAATGCAGTGCATAGGTCTTAGAGGATCATGCAGCCAGGAAGAAAAGTACAGGGAATGTTGGCCAAAGGTGTAAATATATGTAGCTTGTAGCTTGAGTAAGTGAGCCATACAGTGAGTCTGCTGGTAATCTTAAATTGGCTGGCAGTTTGACTCTTAGCACAGTTGGAATTACTTAGGAAGTGCTGACAATCATGGAGTCACACCTTAGGTTAGGCACTGTATTCTGAGCTTTGCAAGCATTGGCTCGTTGAGTATGGTCAGTACACTGCCCTTTGGAAACAGCAGAAGGGAAATGATTTGATATGACCTTCCAGTCATTGGTAACATACATACCCAGCATCATGATGGCACTGAATTTCATATTCCACGTGCTGGAAATTACATGCCCCTCCCCAACGGGTGAGTTTTTAGTGCAGTGTACTAAAATCTTGCAGATGTCCAGTCCATCACCTTCCCACTCAAACTTGAGTTCATCCCCATTGTGCGGGGAGCAGGCAGGTTCTGAAATTAGCAGTTTGCTCACCATATGTAAGTAAATAATTAAGGGTCAACTGTACGTGTTAAAAGATCAATTGACCGCAATATGCCCTTGCCAATGCTTTAGTCCAATTGGCATTGCCAGGTGGGTGGAGTGTGCAGCATTTTCTTGTGCAAAGTTTTAAATATGTAGAAAAGAAAAGAGTACTATCTTCAGAAGGGTGGCATATGCTTATCAGGGAATGATCTAGAATTTAGATTCCTTCCTTGCTTTTTCTCCATGTAGAACTTAAAGCCAAACCCTCTATCCCCTTAATCCTCACCCAAAGTCATTAAGCTCTCCCTTCCCAATATCTCTACTTACCTGGGTCTGCTGTTCCTTGGAGCTGTCATCCTGGGATTTCTTGCAGTCCCTGGGCACCAGCTATTGAGTTCCGTACCACATTACTCGTTCGTGTGGTAGGCTTCAGACTTTGTTCCAATTTGTGAGACAACATATGCTTCTAGGGCAGGCTGAGGTAGACATGAGTGACGGTGGGCTTCACAGACAAGACCTCTGGGTTAGTTAGCTCAGTTAGCTGGAGGTCTGGTCTGCAATACAGAATGCTGCTGACAGCTTGGGTTCAATTCCAAGACTGGGTGAGGTTACCGTAAAGGGGTCTCCTTCGTAATGTCATTTTGGCTCAGTGGTTAGCATTGTTGCCTCACAGTGCCAGGGACCTGGGTTTGATTCCAGCCCGGGTGACTGTCTGTGTGGAGCTTGCACATTCTCTCCCTTGTCTGCGTGGGTTTCCTCCAGGTTCTTGGGTTTCTTCCCACAGTCCAAAGATGTGCAGGCTGGATAGATTAGCCATTGGAAATGCAGGGATAGGGGAAGATGCTCTTTGGAGGGTTGCTGTGGACTTGATAGGATGAATGACCTGCTTTCACACTGTGGGGATTCTATGATTCTCCTCTTACGTGCAGCGTGGTGACCCTTAGGTTAAGCTGCGACAACCAATCATTTCTCTCTGATGACAGAACAGCCCCCATTATCAGAGATAATAGGTACTGCAGATGCTGGAGAATCCGAGATAACAAGGTGTAGAGCTGGATGAACACAGCAGGTCAAGCAGCATCATAGGAGCGGGAAAGCTTGACGTTTCGGGCCTAGACCCTTCATCAGATTATCCATCCTTTAACTGGACTGGTGATTGTTAAATAATATTTTAAAACTTTTTTTTCAGATTTTGCTTCTTTTTTCGTAGACTTCGTTGTAGACAGTTTTTTGCAGTTTTGTGCACCACATTTGCATTTTGGAGAATGTTCTTGTCAGTACTGTACTTTCTATTTATTTGGTATTATTGGGTTAAATTTTTTGCTACTCACTTAATGGACTAAAAATCTATTCTGACAAGCCTCTATAACTGCTGCTGTCCTGGTATCTACACATTTGTGTTGAAGTCTCTTGCAAAATCCTTGTAATTTAGACTTTAACTTCCTATTTTTATTTGTTTAACAGCAGTGATATTTAAAGGTAAACTTCATGATCAGAAAATTAACTGCTGCATGCTTATGATAATTGCAAGTACACTTCACAGAATAGATACAAAAAATGTGCGGATCTATGTTAATCTGTGTTTTGTCTTTTCAGATGCTGGTGGACTTGCTTTGTATTTCCAGCATTTTTGCTTTCATATCTAAACCTGCAATCTGCCTAAATGTTTCCAGTGAAGGAGTAATCTGCTATGAACTGAAGTTGCAGTGGATTCAGTACAAATGACTGCATCTGTGTTTCTTTATCTAAGCAGCTGCTTGGATATGCAAATACAGCAAAGAAATCAAAGAACATAGGACAGCTAAAGGATCACCAGAAAGCTCTCCATATTTACAGTTTTAATCCTTAGTTCCTCATTTCAGTCACATTCAAATAGTAAAACATTAATTCAATTATCATTTTCCTCAGCAGTTTATCAGAGTTTGGAACATCAGACCCTTCAAAGCTACAAATTTTATGTGGTGTAGTGGAGATCTTTCGCAAATGTTCTTTAAGCTGTATCTATGCTGCAGTTATCAGCAGACTGCAATTTACTGCCAGAAAATTCCCTGTTTACATTGCCTGACTAGAACTTCAATGTGTAGTTACATGCATATGCAGAGCTTTTGACCCAGCAGTTAAAATTTAAGTAGAGAATGTGGGTGGCAATGTCTACATGATTGAGTTAATTGTAGGTAAGTTTAAAAAATGACTGCAGTCTGTTATTGCTGTTAGTATGAAACACAGGCTTTGCCCAACCACTGATCAGCAGGAAATTAGACCTAATAGTATCAATCAAATAAGTGAAACCTTGAGAGATGATTTTCTATGAACTGGTGAAGGAGACAGTCCTCTTTCCTTTGGCCCACACAAGGCTTTTTTAAATCAAACTTGGCCATCATTAGCAGATGCTGGACTCTCTCTAACATTTTGTCACGGAGGTCTCTGCTAAAAATTGACTTGTAGCTGCCATAGACTCTTGCGTAGTAATGTTGCAAACTCATCAATCTTGATACTGTACGTACTAGTAGGTGGACTCCTTCAATTAATTTGCCATCTACGGCACATTGTAAGAGATCAACCCCGATATTTGTGAATGGAGATGTCTAGGTACAGTGACAAGAAGGAATCTATTCGCTGCTAGCAGCTATCAATACCACTTTTGTGTTAGAAGAACAAAAATCTACTTCTGACACTTTCTGTGAAACAAAGAAATTTGACTATGCAAGATGAGTGACAGCACTTAAGGAAACTTGGAAAAAATTAATAAGTGGTCTAAGCATGGAAAATGGATACTGATATGGATAGAGATGCAAGGTACTGAATCTTAAGTAATTTCCCATTAAAACAGGAAAAAGATGAATAAAATTTGGTTGTGATAATCAACTGCTCACTGAAGCAATTCTCAACAAAACTAAATAAATATAGTGATACATCCTGAGCTAATTAAGTTAAACCAAGTTATTTTAACCTTTTGTAGCTCAATGCTAATGGCATTTAGAATATTGTAGTCAATGTTATATCTCCATTATTTCATTGGCAATATTGGATAAAATGTAGAGAAGCGCAACAAAGATGATTCTAGGACTTTTAACGCTAAATTACATACTTATAAAGGTAGATGAACAGGATTGGGCTTGTTCGTAATTAGAAAAGGAAACTAATGAAAGACAGGCATTCATTTTTTGAAAAATCCTTGCCAAGTTATTCAACTTATACTGTGATCATAACACAGGTGGACAGGGGTACAAAATTGGCCAGAATCCAGTGAGACTGCAGGTTAGAAAAGATAAAGTCATAGTTTTATGCAATCTAAATTAGTTAAATTTATGTTCAATTACTCCATATGGAGTTAAAGAAGGATTGAATGATTGCTATTCAATCCACCTGAGGAACTTAAATTTGAATCAAATCCAAGTTGACAAATCAAAGTGCCTTCTGTGTACTAAGCCATAAAGGTCCTATATAGGTGCATTTTGTCACACCCAATCTTTAGTCAGAAAAAAATGCTTTGAAATTTGTGCAAATTGTCTTGAAGTGGTCAATGTAACCAGAAGAATGTTAATTGGGCAAACAATTGGGGCTAAGCCATATTTTTAGGGCACATTGGGAAAGCTTCATTTTGTAACATGGAATTAACTTGTGAGTGTCTCACGCTGGCACAGGGCAACCAAAATAAAACAAAATTCTGACACGTTGCCCTGATGAACACAAATTCACCAAAAATGTTTTAACAATAAAGATTATCAAAAAATCAAATGAGAATTTACCATCAAATGTTTGAAAAACCTGGTACAGATCAAAAAGGACACAGCTGACCAAAAAAACTGAACATGCAGCTTGGGTTTAGGAAAATTAGATGAAACTTCTTGAAGGTCTTAGTCCTATGTCTTCAAATTTCAATTTTTATTAAATTATACCTTATTATTTTTGAACAGCCACCCTATTTGTTGTGGATCGGATTGAACTGTATAAAAATAGATCTAGTGGCCCAACTGATCTATGATATTTTTGAGACTGCACCTAAGTGTCCTGCTATTTTAATAACCTATTCCCACTATGATTTCAGTCTAGTCACTTCTTTCTCGTGTACATCAAGTCAACCCTTAAAAGTACCATTTTTATCTGCTTCAACTATAGCAGGCAGCAGAAAGTTCCAAGTTTTCACCACAATATAAACTCATCCTAAATTTAATCAATTCACAGTTATATTTCTGTCCACTTGTTTGCCCTGAAGTTCAAAGAATTTCACTGTCACTCAAACTGCTCCATAATTTCAAAGATTGTTCTCAGGTCACAACGTGGTGGGCTGAATTTTTGCCCCCTATTCCCACCATCCACCCTGAAGGCAGAAATGGAAATGATGGAGGGGGCCATAAAATTACTGGTACAGGACAGTGAATCATTTTCATATCTCTGGTCCCTTGGCAATTACGGCCAAATCAGGGGAGGATGGGACAGGAATCCTGGTCTCCACTTAATTAATGTTAATTGACACTTGCAAAGCTGATTGAGAGCTTTTAAGGCATTAGAGTTTAGGTTTTAGCTTGGAGCCAGTTATGGCTGCTCCATGGCATTATCCCATCCACGTAAGGTGGTTAACAGGGCTAAAGGAACTAGGGAAGGGTATACCTTTGCTGCTACAAAGGTGATTGGGAGAGTGAGTGTGGTGTGAGAGCCTTGAACAGAATTGATATCCCCTGGGCACCACAGGGCAGAAAGGACAATAAGGTGATCATGTGCTCAGAAGTAAGAAATCATAATGAAAATCAAATCATCAACAGAAGATTTATCATTGAACATGGAGCTACTTGGAGATGATTGAGAAGTAAGTAAGTAGTTATTGACACCTGTGCTTTGTGAGTGAAAACCTTCAATCTCACAACCGATGATTGGTATGTTCTGTTAGTGAGCTCTCAAACTCAAACCTTGAACTGCTTCGTTTCCGGCTCCCTCCAGAAATCAACTGCCCTCTTTACCAAAGCTGGGCACTCTCATGGCCTCACAGGATCAGAGAGGATTTCACTGCCATTTCTGGATTCAGTTTGTGCAGAGCATTAACATTTCAGACATGTCGCCATCAGGGGATTGAATGGCCCGTCAGCAGGATATCTGAAAAAGAAAGGCTGTGACTCCGTCAATGTCCAACTGGTCCATGACCACAATTAGAGCCTCCTGCATTTGTGTACTTGCATTGCTGGTGACTGCCATGACTCCTTCATTCTCTGTCAGTCTAAGCCACCCTAAATTTTCACTCCAATTCCAAAGGTGAAAGCGCTAATCCTTGCAGGGAGGAGATATCCCTTGAAGAGATGGAGACAAACTCCTGTAAAACAGGAAGACATCCAAGATAGAAGTGATAGGTTTGGCATCATTCGGCTTATGATCCCAGGCTTCAGCCACTCATGGTCACCATGCAATGGAACAGGCTACATCCACACCATCTCACACTTCTTCATTGTTTGGTGCCATGGCAGTTTTGTTGTGTTTTCGCGGTTCTTTTTCCATGGGGGAGTTGGTTGGGCCTGAGCCCTGCGCAACCCCAGATCCATTGCTGGCTCCAACTCTGGCGTTGAGGTTGCAGAGTCTTCAGTGTCATTGTTGAAGGGACCCGGAGCTAGAACCATGGTGACTAATAACTGGTGGCAGCATCAGGAGGAGCATTGAGAGGGGGAGCAGGAGGAATGAGACCAAGTTCCCGGCTCTAGCTCGGACCCCTAAGACCCCAGAGCCTGTTACAGAGGACCAAGCCAATGTCAAACAGCGAACGGAGGAGTAGCAGAGATAACAAGATGGAGAGGGAAAGATGAACTCTATTGCAGTAAAATCTTACATTACATTCAGTATTTCAAAATGGTTCCAGAGCATTGCGACACCATATGTTTTGCATGGGACAAATCACTTTTCACTATATTTTTATACATATGTGACAATAAATGTAAATTTAAATCTAATACAACACTAAGATAATATAACCAATGTCACCTGCTCAGCAGAAGTTGCATTTCTGTTCCTGGCCTAGCCAGGTAGGACCCTCAAAACCCCTCCTAACATTTCACAGGCATTGTGGTGATCTGCTCCACTCGCAGGAAAATGGGTCTCCAGAGGATCATATGGATGATGAGGGCCTGGAATGATACAGTTTATTGAAGGAAGACCATGAGCAGGGAGTTAGAGATGAGGCAGAGGAAAATGGTACTGGACATAGACATGCCCCTGTTTCCAGACAACATAGCTTCTTTCTGCTGCCCTTCAGGAAGAGAATTGCTCCTCTCATTTGTAATGTCCAGCATTAGCTCCATGTTGGCAATGGTGAAACAAACATCTGCCCTTCCCTAGATGCCAAACTTCCAGCTGTTGTGACCTCTCACTTTTTTTCTGATACCATGAGGCTTTGGCATCATGTGCAAATCTCTTCTTCAGGGCAAGTAGCAGATTCAGTGATGACTGTTGTGGGTGTCCAAATGTGACCCACATTTTCATCTGACCTACCATCATTTCATCACTGCCCACACTGGCTCTAAGTTTCTAAATCAATTAAACCACTGAACCCTGCAACAATCAGTTTTCCACAGGATTCAGGTTTTTGACCCCAACAGAGATCTAACTCTTGATTCCTGCCTCCGTGACAGAAATATCCTAGCCTACTTTTGTTTGTCAATTGTATCTTCTGAATCCTTTTAATGTCCTTGTAAACCATATCTGTTCATTATCCCGTGGTTAATATCCTTTTTGTAGAATGGAGACCACTACGGCATCAAATACGCCAAGTGCTGCCTAATCAAAATACAATGCAAATTTAATGTTACTTTAGTACCTTGTTTTGTGTTCCTTTAGAAGTGTCACAGTGGATTGGAACATTAACAGGGGCCTAAGGTTAACCAATGATGGGGAAGCTATCCAAGAGTTAGGGGTAGAGCTCGGTTATGTGAAGGACGTGGTAGCCTGGTGAAACCAGCAGATTTAATGTTATGAGAACCAAAATCAGCATTTTTCCACCCATTTCCCCTACTGGAGTTCATTTGGCTGATCTTGCCTCTCCCACCCTCCATGTCGCTGATAAGTTTTTACTTCAGCTGGTAAGTTGCTGCTGTAGCTATTGGCGCTTTCTTTGCTAGGAGCCACATTAAGTACACACCGTTATTAAAGCGTGATCTAATTTTGGTATGTTGAGTTCTCAAAACACGTGCGTAGGATTTATTCAAACCACCATAATCCTTTAATAAAAGTTCTTATTTATTTTCTAGTGAATGTTCAAATATCTTTTAAAAGATATTTAAAGCCCAGAAACATGA
This sequence comes from Ginglymostoma cirratum, assembly GCA_024137785.1. Taxonomy (NCBI): domain Eukaryota; kingdom Metazoa; phylum Chordata; class Chondrichthyes; order Orectolobiformes; family Ginglymostomatidae; genus Ginglymostoma; species Ginglymostoma cirratum. The sequence continues at coordinate 22,243,638 of JAHRHZ010000289.1, read as the reverse complement.
AGTAAGCGCAACATAAAGAGTTTAACAACAATCGTTGAAAATCATTAAAATAATGTGGTGCTGTTTTGAACATGTAAATATTTACCTCCCACAATAATTGTTAATTCTGTGTTAGGATTATTAAACCTGGAGCATATACTTTCATGCTGCATTTATCATTTATTTGCACTTTCTGGAATTTAAAAACTTTAAGCTATCATAACTTTTGAAGAAAAATAATTTCCAGAAATGTATGAGTGAGTTTGCAGCTGAGGCAGATTAGCATTTCTCATTGTGTGCATTGAAGAGAAGGTTTTAGAGATCAGCTGCTTCTGTTTTATGATATAATCTGTGAATTAATAACATAATTATTATATAGCAAATAATTTGTAACTTTTATGATGGCAGTTTTGTGAGTCAGAATATGTTGATTAGCCTTTCTGGCTTCCAGACATGTGTAACTTGAAAAATATAATTTAAAGAAGGCACAACGCTGACAGTGACAGCTTCTTGAAAAAGTGAAAGGAAAATGGGAATTGTGTGCAATTTCATACATGTTGATAAAGCAGTAATTTGAAGTGAATGTAATTGACTAAAATTTGAAATATATGATTTACAGCTTAGATACACTATTAACTGTTAGTTTAATAAAGTTGTGCATTGTACATTAAAGTAAATTAATTTGGGAGTAGAATTAATGCAGTTGTCACTGCTAGTGCAAGAAAAATTATGCAGACATGATGTGGTTACAATTGGAGTGGAATTTCTTGTATTTGTGTGAGAAGCATGCATAATCAAAGCATAAAGCAAATATCCATTTTAAAAGATCACATCTAGAGCACATTGTTAGAGGAGAGAGAATGTCACAAATGTTAACACTGGGAAGAAAGCATGTAACATCTATTTTCCTTTTTAATATAGATTGTGACTTTCGTGCTTGATAATATGATATTTCAATAGAAAGTAGACATTGCATCAACCACAGGCCTGTGGAATGTGGTAGAACCTGGGAATCTGTAGACGTAAGGGGGACAAATTCCAGGATTGGAAAAAAAAATGGGTGAGGCAGGTGTGTCTATTGGCACCAGTTGAACAGGATATTGCTTCCTTACTACAGCATGAAAGACATTGAAGAACACGTGGGCAGAGATTTGGTAAAGAAAGATGAATGGACACCATGTCTATGTGGAATCTATTCATTTAGGGATGATTGCAAAAGAGATCTTGTCGCATATAAGCAAGTTCACAAGGCTAGTAAACTTGTGGATACGAACTGCGCTATATGTTAAGCAATCCAAACACAGGAAAAATAGGTGGCTGAACATATTGTTTGAAAAAAAGTGTCAGATGATAATTCCATATTTTTGTGGCCTTGAAGTTAGTTAGCTCCTCTGATTAAGGGAATGTCATTAGTAGATAGCTGCATAACATAATAATTAACTGCAGAAGGTCTGTTTTGCAAATCTTCAATTTATCCTTACTTAAGATTCAACTAGGACAGTTCATCTCCAAATCTCATTACAGTCATGGTCCGAAAAAAATGGCTGAATGCCAGAATTATAGTGAGAGAGATTGCCCTTGCCGTTGAAGTAGCATTTAAGCAAATGGAAGATCAATGAGACAGAGTAGAATTGATGCAAACATTGCTGATGCTGAGAAGTTGAAATCGAGCTTAATCTTCCTTTCTGACAGGATGTTTCTCCATGTGTTCACTGGTCAGGGATGTAAGAATGAGCCGGATCCTTCAGAATTTAATGTTTAATCTCCTTCAAATAATGTGAAATGTTTCATATTTGTAATTTTGATTTTGGGTGATAATGTAAATGTGACTCAGCCCTTGTCAAAGACAACGGATTTGTGTCTCCATTGAACTCAAATATTACAAAAGGTTACTGCCACACAAATAAATTGTGTGATGACAGTGATTCAACTATCTGACTTACAACAAACTGTCTGCAAGTATATGTAATGCCAGTGGGCCTTGCAAATTTAGAAATTTTGAATGCAATGCAATGATTTCCTTCAGTCTCTGCAATCTGAAAACCTTATACACTTTCCATCCCAAATAAATTAATGATAGCTTCTTCATTTGTAGTGACTTGTTATCCTGTAATTCTTTTGGCCATCAGATTCCTTTCCCTCTATGTGTTGTCTCCTGGCAGGCAGACAGCTCTGGTATGCCCATTTCCCTCTAATATGGAAGTGAATAAGATCACAAAATGTAGGCCATTTGGCCTATCAATTCTGCTCAGCCATTCATTGAGATCATGTTGATCAGTTAATTCTCAACTCCACTTTCAGGCTTTTCCACTTAGTCTTACTGATTAAAGATATATCTATCTCCACCTTGAATATACTGAATGACTCAGCCTGTACAGCCCTCTGTGATAAAGACTTCTACAGATTCACTATCCTCTGAGAAGAAATTCCACCTCATATCTGCCTTAATTGGAGACATCTCACACAAAGATTATGCCCTCTGGTCCTCGACTTTTCCACAAGGGAACCAACCTCTCTGTATCTACCCTGTATCAAGCCTGTAAGAATCTTGTAATGTAACGATAAGATTGCCTCCCATTCTTCTAAACTCCAGTGAGCGTAGGGCCAACTTACTGAATCTTTCATAGAAAATCCCTTCATATCAGGAGTCAATCTATTGAATCTTTTCTGGACTGCCTTCAATACTAAGATATCTTTCCTCAGAAAAGGGGACCAAAACTATCGTAGTATTCTTGGTATGCTCTAACCAGTGCCTTATATGATTTTATGAGGACTTCCCTATTTATACTTTATTTGAAATAAAAGCCAACATTCCATTTTCCTGCCCTGTTACCTGCTGAAGCTACAGGTCCCACAAAACCTCTAAAAAAGGAAACATATCATTTGGAGTGATGTTCAGTGTTCTTTCAAGACACTCATCAATGTCTGAAAATGTGGGGTTAGCATATTCTTCACATGCTCTGCAATTGCATTTTTAATCAGGGTATGTCCTGTATTGGGTGGCACTGCCCAAAGCCATAATCAAACCAGACCAAATCAAACATGGAATGAGGGAATGTATGTCAGTGAATAATTTATCTTGAACTTACCCTACAAACCCAGCTCCTATGGACCCATACATACCTGATGTATTGGCAAGGGTGACTTTACAAAGTCTCATCGTCACAGTAAGTATACTCCTTCCTGTATTGTGTGACAAATACTACAGAAAGGGACAAAACAACACCAAGGACCATGCTGTTTTTTGTTTTATACTAAGACTCTTAAATAATACATACAAGTTAATGAATACCGCCAACTAAGATATTAAAACATTGCATTCTCATGTTCCACGTACTATTCAGTTTCCACAAGAGTCCAATTAAGTGCTATTGAACTAACCTGATTTTGCTTGAGGCTGAGGGGTTTGTAAAATCATGAGGAATGTAATAGGGTGAATAGCCAAGGTCTTTTTCCTGGGGTAGCGGAATCCAAAACTAGAGAGCATGGGTCTAAGGTGAGAGGGAAAAGGTTTAAAAGGGACCTCAGGGGTAACCTTTTCACTCAGAGGGTGGTACATTTATGAAACAAGCTGCCAGAGGAAGGGGTGGAGGCGGGTACAATTACAACATTTGAAAGGCATCTGGATGGGTATATGAATGGGAAAGGTTTAGAGGGATATGGGCTCAATGCTGGCTATTGAGACTAGGTCAGATTGGAATGTTTGATTGGCGTGGACGAGTTGGACCGAAGGATCTGTTTCTGTGCTGTATAACTCTATGACTCTATAAAGAGGGATGAATCAGACAAAACTGAGGCTTCATGAGTTACTGCTACTGCAATTTGTAACCTTGTGCCCCAGCATATCCCTGTTAATCAACAGCAAAGCAAAAAAAAATCAATTTAGTACTTTGTTTAAGATGAATTGAAGAGGGCATACTAGAGATTCAAGCATAACTACAGTAAGGAATCAACTTTGTAAAGTGATAACTCAGGGTGGCCTGCAAATTATGCAACAAAACCACCAGCTAAAGACAGTCAAAGCTCTTAATTCCTATTGAAATGAGAGGAGATAGACCATCAAGTAATAATGACCATGAATGTCAATATTAATCAATGTGCAGTCCTGAGAGTGAGTGTAACACATACAGTAAAGTGTTTATAGCATTATGAACCCAAAATCAATATGAGGCTGCTGTTTATGCAGTGTTCAGCTCAATATACAAACATGTTGGTAATGTAATAGGTGATAGTAAACTTTATCAGGACCTCGGCAACATCCAGACATTGGTTGACAAGTCACAGTTTACATTCATGTAGCACGCTTGTTGGACAGTCACCATCTTTCATAAGAAAAGGCCAGTCATCTTTCAAAGCTATTCAAAAATGTGCCATTGGGTGAGTTCCAATCATTATTGTACTTTACCTATGCTTACAATATCTACAATGTAGTTATGAAACAGTAGTGATTTGGTAATCTGTGATGAGTACCCTACCTCCAAAATCTTTGAAGCCTTTGTAGCATCTACAGGCAAGAGTGTGCTGGAATATTCACCAAACACATGGATAAATGCAGCAAAGCAGGAGTTGAGAAGCTCATCGCTCCATGATAAATCATTCTATTTTTTATTGTCCCAGCCACTGAACGGAATATTCACTCCATCTATCAGCGGCACAACATGTCAGCTGTATGTACATTCTACAAGATGCACTGCAGAAACTCATCAACTTCATTTGACATCAGCTTACAGCCCAGAGACCTTCACTATCAAGAAGGACAAGACCAGTATTATTATCTGAACAACATCATCTCCAAGTTCTCTTCAGTGTATCACACCACCTTGACTTGAACATATATCAATGTAACTTTATCTTTGCTGGGTCAAAACCCTGAAATTCCATTACCACGTCAGTGAGCCAGCAATGTATTATGGAAACAAAGGTAGTTATTCTTGTGACCAAAAGAGCATTTACCAACAAAATTCAACATTAATGTTGTGTTACATTTTGAAACACACTCCAGATTACATATTCACGGAATTTTTGCTGTAAATAAACACTATTGCATTCAATACAGCTGTTACTGTATAAGTCTATTGACTACAAAGTATGAATTTGAAAAAAATGAATCAATAAATAATAAAAATGGTTGCAGTTGACTACTAATCATCTCACAACTCAGCCTTCATTCATTCAGAAATTGTCTTTGGCTCAATATATCATTGCATGCATGTAGAGCTGAGTTTTCTAAATTTTTGGCAATATTTTTTCCAGTGAGATTCACAGTCTGTCATGGTCTATGGTGACTCTTTTCACACAATCTTCAGCACTTATTAATAATGTATCAGGGCTCTACAGCCTCTGACTCATGGAATTGTGCTATAGGAAAAGCAGTGTTGACCACTATTTTTGGGACTTTGTGACTTTCATTAAGTTGGTGCTATATTTAAATCGCCCAGCTCAAAAGGACTTGAGATGCTGCAAGCTAGGAAAAGTCTTTCACACTGTGATCCCGGCATTTATCCCCAAGGTAATCTTTGAGAAAGGTACTTTAGCTCCCTGGCTTGCTGACAGGGATCTGGAGGTGTTAGTGGATAGGATGGTAGAAAGGAGGACAGTGCCTTTTATCTGCTGACCAGCAAAGGATGTCACACCACCAGACTCAGTCAAAAGATACTGAGATAACTGTCCAGGTCAGTGCAATACCCTGGGTGAAACAGAATGCGCACCAATGCAGGAAGAAGTTTAATGATCTGCTGCACTCTGCAAGGGTAAATGCCATCTTCTTCTATCTCCCCTCTCGCATATATATGGCCACCAGTTGCTCTAACTCTCTACCACATGTGTAACCATGGCTTATGAACTATAGCTCGTAATATTTCGTGCATCATTTTCATTCAACACCTCTCAGTCACTTCATCCTCCCAAATTACTGACCCATCCTGCAATATGCTGTTCTGACTTACTCATTGCGTACACCTCACGACCTCTCCTGCTCATGCATGACTGCTAGTGGCTCTTCCATCTATTTCCATCATACTCAATACCCCCTTTTGATTCATTGTAGGAATGAGTGTCTCACAATGAGGCCAAGAGGGTGAAGCCAGTGTGGGTGGGATGGGTTGGGGTGGGGTTTGCAGGTGGACATACAGCTCCTCATGCATATGAGGAAAAAATATTGGATTTAGCTGGAGAAGTGCACAATCACTCATGGGGACACAGACATCTCCATGGGCAACCAACCCCTTAAGCTTCAATGTGTTGTGCTGTGCTGGTCTCTCATTACCACCAATGCTAACTCATTCTTAACCCACACAAGATGTTAATTGTCTCACACAGTTAATTTCCTCTATTCTCTGATAGACACGAGTAGCACCCAGCAAAACTCTGCCCCAGAGAGGCCAGTACCAGAGACTCTCAGCTTCAAGTGCACCTCTGAGGAAGAAGCCTTTCACTGCATGCTTCACCATTTCGGAGCCTTTAGATACTCTACTCAGGTTAGACTCATGAGTATAATCTGGTAAGTGCATCAGTGACTCATCTCTGTAGCTTGTTGTGGAAGAAGAGTCCTAGGTCTTGGATGCTGAGAGAACTGTTGGAGACCAGGTACCTGCTCAACAATAGGTAGGGAGTGATCCCATGGTTTTAGCTGTTAATCACGTTATCAAAATGTGCAGACAGGCGTAGGAATAGCAGGAAGGTTTGTCAGAGGCAGTCAATAAAGTGGATCAAAGGATAGAGGAGTCCACCAACATTACCATCTGGTGCTGGCTTTGGTGTATGTGCATCTGGCCGTCCCCATGGACAGGTTGGTGACTGTCATGGAGACCCAGCTCCAGAACACTGAGTGTCCCCTGAATATGCACACAGAGCTGCACCCCATCATTGTAACCATGGGTGCTCAACAGCAACTGAATGGTGAGATGGGGACAAAGGACGTTGACCTGACTCTGGGTGCCCCTTCCTCACTGGTACCCTGGATGGTTTGGTTAGGCACCGTAAGGAGGAGAGCCTGAAGCACACATCCATATGCTTCTGGTTAGGAAATTCCAGAAGTTTTTGAGTCTGCCATCTCCTTACCCCTGTGATGCTATATCCTGCAGAAATTCAAGTTGAGGAGTGTGAACCTACATTTGGACAGGACACTCTCAGGAGCTGTCAAGACACAAATTCTTCAGGGGACAACCATCCAAGTCTTCAAAGTCAACAGGGCTATCCACAGAGTAGGTTCATTCCATCCCAACTTCAGATGTTGAGGGTGTGCTTCGATATATTGGGCAGAAAAGGAAGAGAAAAAACATTGTCTGAGATGGCATGGAAAACATGTTGCAAAATTTGTTGCATTTTTCTAAATATATGCTCGCTTGCACGCTTAAAATGTCTGCTCCAGTGTCTTTGTCATAGTTGGTCCTAGTGAAGATGGTTGTGAGTGAGAGATGAGCAGCTGTTACAGACATCCCAAGAATGAAAGAAATTGGAATGACCGAGCATTGCTCACTTCTCATAAGCAACTGACTCCTGGAGTGTCAATTGCATCACATGTCACAGATCCTTGAACCATGATGATGATGACTACAACCAAGGCATTGCACTTTAACGTGGACAATGGTGAGTTAGATACAAAAATCAGAGAGCATGTCCATGCCTGCTCAGCACACATCATCCACACTGAACCGCTTGACCCTGCTTTTCATGGGGGAAGGACATAAACAGATGTGATCTGGTGAAAACAACATCCGTAACATGCCAATACATTTATGGGACAGGAATTACAAGACACTGCGAAGGTCCCCAGGTACTCCTTGAAACAAACTACGGGAATAAAAACGGAAGGTAGCTGTAACTTTCACGGTGACTGGGATGAGATTGTCACCTCGCCCTTCGAAGCATAAATCAGACTCCAGCAGATGACACCATTCGGTGATGGTAGCTTGGAATATCGTTCATCTATGGCTGCCCAGAGTTTCAGAGAGCTGTAGAAAATTACAGTGAGGACTGTGTTATTTTGATATCTCACCATTCTCGTTCACCTCTTTGGGGTCCCTTACCTGCTACATCACCCTCTGGAGGCTGTGTGGGAGGCACTGGATCTAACAGTCCTTGCTTGCTTTGCTGATAAATTTGTAATTGCTGTTTTCTTCTACCGCTACTTTGTCTGTGAACCAAGGCCACAAAGACTTGCAGCTCCATGTCCATGTTGAATGAGTGAGCTGGTGATCTGTGAAGAATGTCAGAAAGAGAACACCATTTCAGTAATGGAACTCAGCAGCCCACAATCATAATTAAGTGCTGTGTTAGTATGCACCATGGAAGATTCACAAAGATGTCAATGTCATGCCTTCATAAGGATGTCTGAAGTAAATTACCTTTTCTGGGTGAATGTTGCAGAACTAGGATTTTCATGCCCAAATGGGAAAGTGTTACAACAGTGCTAACAATGTAATCCGTAATTTGCCATGTTCGTTCTTGGAAAATGAATGACTTGCCAATTCAGTATAATTTGATGGATGGAATTGCCGAATCAGTGAATACAAGATTCAAGCAACTGTCCCTAGGACAGCTTCAAATTCAAACAGTTTTACTCCGACTTCAAAGAGAAAAACAGTGTGCCGTGACAACTCAGCATGTGGTTACAGCCATTTTGTCTCATTTTTGCACAGTAACTTTTGATCAAAGATGGCAGGGCCTCAACTTCATATCCTCATGAGTTACTTATAGGCTCCATCTGAGCCACAGGATGATTTCTCCCATCTGTCACATTCCCTTTGTCTTGCAGTCCCTGTGACCTTGTGACTCATACAGCAACATGTGCATCCCTTTGGCCAATTAGAGTATTGAACAGTGACAAGCTGCTTGTCTTTCCCTCTTTGCTAAAAAAGCAAGGCACGCCATAAGGCTGACAGACTGTAACCTAGCACTGAAAAGCCTATAAGTTAGACTACAGTGCAAAGCAAAAAGGCTGGCAGTTTACAACAAAGCACAAAGCGAGCTAAGAAAGGAAGCTAAGAACCATCAGATGCATTTTATGTAAATGCACGAGATATGCGTATGAGCAGCAAATGTACCTGAGAACTGCAATCAACATCCTATGACTGACACAGACCACCAACTTTCATATTTAAACTGTGTTCCTCAAGAAGTGCTGCTTTTACATTTATAGGACGGACTTAAAATTGCATCCAACAGGTCTTTGGTGCCAAAGACCAACTGAGATGTGCAATGCCCACTGATGAGCTGCCAGGTGCCCGCGTTTTAGGGTCAGAATAGGTAGCTGTCAATTGAAGGTTGTTCCAACAAATACTTTGAATCAAAGTTTTAATCAATTTCATGAACACAGAAAACTTGAATTGAGCTATTTTACATAATGGACTTAGATTCAGTCCTGTTTCATCAAACTATTAATTGGGTCCTCACTATCACCTGGCACTTTCCAAAGCAGGCACATCTTTATGGAAAATAAAGTCACAGTTATATTATTCGATGCCTTTCCTGACCGCAGTACATCCTAAATCACTTTAAAGACATTGACGTATATTTGAGGTTTAGTCATGGCTCTAACATAGAAAACATGTAAAAACCAAAAGAACTGCAGATGCTGTAAATCAGGAACAAAAACAAAGTTGCTGGAAAAGCTCAGCAGGTCCGGCAGCATCTGTGGAGGAGAAAACAGAGTTAACGTTTCGGGTCCGGTGACCCTCCCTCAGAACTGAGAAAGCATGTAACCAGTTTGTGTATAGTGAACTCTCACAAACAGCTATGTGATAATTGTTAGATAATTGGTTTTGGTGTGTTAGTTGAGGAATAAATATTGACTAAGAAACCTCAGAAAATTCTCTTTACTCTTCTTCAGATTGGTACTGTGGGAACTTTATATCTTCCTCTGTGAGCAGACAGGCCCTTGGTTTAATACCATATGCTAAAGAAAGTTCCTTTAGAACTACAACAACGAGATTATACACTCAAATCTATGGAGTGGGAGCTGAAGTTCTAATCATTTGTCTTTGAGGTGAGTTGCCATGATTGACACCATAAAATTAGACTCCAAATGTGTAGAAGCTATAAAAAAGATACTACTAGGTCTCTGATTCACTATTTGGATTAGTAACATGTAATATCCGGTGTCAAACAATTTTACATTAAAATTACGCAGTATTTTGATAATGAAGTTATTCTTAAACTGCACCTGATAACTTTAGCACATGTTGAAAATGATCCTCCAGCAGATGTTCTTGGGTCAGTGGTAGAAGGTTAAGCTCTCATCTGAGGTGTGAACATGCACACGGGGATGATGATCTGGTTATGTGAGCATGTTAACGCAGCACTTGTGCTTAGACTCAAACAGAATTTTAGCAGCCCATTTTATTTTATATGATATCCAAGTTTGACTACAATAATTTATCAATAACTTGTCCAGAAAGCCTTCAAGTTTTTTTAGAAGGCACTGACTTTAACAGATAAATATTTTAAAGCTATTTGATGATACTTTAGTTCATCATCTGCTTTTTCTTCTCACTGGCATTGAAACTTAAATGAGTCATTTGTTGCTTCAGTTGTCACTAGTATTTATTTTGTTCTTAGTTCCCTTTTCTGATACCAATAAATTTGACAATTAGAGTCCTCCAGGCTGATATGTTTGGAAGAGAAAGGGAACCTAAGAAGAGGTGTCAGGTTTTCATAGTTATTCCATGTTGTCCTACAGCCCCACACATTGGAATCTGTGGAGAAAATTGATATGATTTCACTTTGACAGATGATGTGCTGGTGCAGGCTCTGTTGTAAACATGTTCTTTGGGACTCTTACTGGGCCTCTTCTGCCTGAGGTCCCCCCTTCACCATTCCCATCCACCTGCTTGCCAACAAGCCCCTTGCTCCCCCAATCCTCGGAGATCATTATCGTTCTTTCCAGTCCCTGGAGAGCGCGTCCAGCTGCTCAAAATCCTCCTGCCAAGCACTCACTGCTGCCAGGTTCAGATGAGAGGCAGCATTCCAAAACTTAAATGAGGCCATGGGGCAAAATGACTCAAGCTTTTTGGTGGCGTAAATGTGTGACTCTAAGTTTGTCTTGAGCTGCTGCGCACCACACTCCAGATGAATTCAGGATTGAGAAATTAAATAAACAGGACAACCTATTTTAGCATTCACAATAGTCTGCACAACACTACTTCAGACAGTTTCTTGCTTAATTTATTTATTTAAAATATTGGCTATTGCATCTTCAAAGAAAAATTTGAAATATCTAAAGTTCCAAGACCATGGGGAGAAAGTGGGCAGTGGAACTAATTTTTCTTTCGCAATGGGCCAGCACAGATGTGTTGTAAACTTCTATGGCTTCTTGGTTTGTAATTAATGTATTTGATAGTTCAGGAAAAAATCAAATTAATAAAGCCTCAGCTAATTTTATAAGGAAGAGAAGAAAATAGACGGGATATAACTACAATATTAGCCAGCCTGGTGTCTTAAGAAAACCTATCCATCTACTGAGATAAAAGGTACTGCAGATGCTGGAGAATCCGAGATAACAAGCATGGGGCTGGATGAACACAGCAGGTCAAGCAGCATCATAGGAGCTCCTATGATGCTGCTTGACCTGCTGTGTTCATCCTATCCATCTACTGGTTTGAACTGATGTCCTTACTTGTCCCTTGTTTATACTGTTAGCCTTTAGTTTGTGTCAGGATTCCTCAAAGTTTATACTGAGCAGCGCTCTGAAGTCAGCTCAAGCATTAGAAGGTTATAAAATACTTGCCTGAATACACTTGCTGACAGCTTTTCTGGGCTAAATCTGGTTAGGGATTCAAAAGAAGTTGTTTACACCAGGCTTATATGAAGCTCTGGTTAAATGGTTATTGAGGCCAGAAGCTGGGAATTTTAAATGTCACATGGGAGTGATTCAGAATTGGTTGCTTTTATCATTGCTCTGCTGTAGTAAAACCGCATTTTACTGAATTTCATAATCCAGAAGGGAGGGCTTTCTACTCCAGTGAAACAGTTCAGCGATGCTGTGCAGGATTTTACTATTGGCCACAGGACCCTGACATGAGGACCAAATTCCCCTTCAAGCCTCACTGCCCTGACTTGGAACTATACCGCCATTCCTTCTCTCTCACTGTATCAAAAGCCTGCAACTCCCTCCCTAATGGTACTCTGCTATCCCTGCACCTCAAGGACAGCAGCACTCAAAGAAGGCAGCTGACCACTACCTCCTCCAGAGTAGTGAGGGATGGGTCGTAAATTCTGACCTGGCCAATGACACCCATATCCCACAATGAATTTCAAAAAGGGCAACCACAGTGTACGTTTGGTGGGAGCTAGGCCAGAACAATGAAATGCCCATAGGTAGTTTCCTAATGAGTATTTCCGAGCTCATTATCCTGAGTGAGTGGGATATAGATAGCCCAATCAGAGAACTGGCAGTTCATAAGCTTCAGCAGCCCTAATAGGAAGGGTGAACACTACCGACCCAGCTCAGTGATAACAAGCATGGGGCTGGATGAACACAGCAGGTCAAGCAGCATCATAGGAGCAGGAAAACTTGACGTTTCGGGCCTAAACCCCCAGCTCAGTGATTGAAGGAACGCCTCACCAGGGAGGCACCTAAGAATGTTAGTATAACTGAAAAATATTGGGTTGTTCTGGGTGGAAAGACCCACAGAGTGGAGGGGAAAGCTCTCTGAGGGAATGTTTGGCCTTGAGTGGTGGGCTATCCATGAATGAACCATGGAGTTTTCAGCTTTGATGGCCATTAGGACTTCTGTTGGGAGTCTGTCTCCGTGGAGTTGGCAGTCTCTGCAAGTGCTGGATGAAAACTCTTTGCTGTTGATAAAACACTTAAAAGCCTTCCAATAGAGGTGTTAATTATTCAAATTAGCTTCCCAATTCTGTTTAACTGAAAGCAAATCTTTGTGCAGTTCATCAGTGGGAAATGCAACAATAACCAGAATGCACTAGGAAGTGCTCCTAAGTAGTTTGTGATACAATCCATAATTTCAGAGTTTTCTTTGAGACAGATTCTATTTCAAAAGAGAAATTGGGAAAGGAAACTAAGCCTTCCAGTTTCTGAGGAACAAAGAGTGAAATTGAAGTTAAAATTCAAAATTTCAGGGGAGACTAAAGTGGTTGAAACTATATAAAAGGATAGAGAGCCATCAGGGCTCAGGTGATGATCCCAGTGGTGCAGTACAGGCAGGGTGGATGAGACTGAAGCTAGATTCAGGAGCTGAAAATAGGTAAATATACAATGGTTGCAGTTGTTTCTGTCACTTGAAGATAATATTGGTGCATCAATGCCATTCAGAGTACCGTAAGTAGAATTGAGGAGGCTCGGCAGACATAGGACATTTTTGATGATGATCCTGCCAGTGAAACTTGGGTTTGTTCTGCACTGTTGTGGGCTGGGGATCAGGCTTAATCCCAGAAGAAGAGAAACTGAAGTTCTTTGTGAAGAAAACAATAATTAGAAGGACTTTGTGACTGAGATTGATGATAAATCGGTTACTGGATTACTGAGCCAAGCCAAAGTTATACTTGCCGTTTGTAGTTTATAATCAACCACAATTTGCCAGTTAATTCATGCTTAGCCAAGTGACAATAAAATCTAAATCTAAAACCTGATCCTGGGTTCTAGGGCATGACTGCTTACCCAAGAAAATATTTAATATTTGCTTTGTTTCATTTTTGTACTGGTTTTTTTTTTACATCAGGGAATCATGTGGCTTGTACTTTCAGTAAATAACTGCAACTTCAGATCTCCTTCTTCTAAAAATCGTTGCATATCCTAATTTAGATTATAACAGGCTGCCAATTACCTCTATAGCTCGCCTGCTGCCCAGCCTACCACCCTGGGTCTGGGCAAATCCTGAACTCTAATTCATACAATTTTATTTGGAGAGAATAATGCCTTGATTTTAACACAGGGTAAGAATTGGGTGGATGGCTAGAGGTAGGAAGTGGTGGCTTGAAAAAGAAACACCTAAGCTGCTGTTTGGCTGAACTCTATCTTCTGGGTCTTATTTTGGTACGATCGATGAGCTGCCCAATGAATCACTTCAGGAAATACATAGCCCGCCCAAATTTGCTGCAAAGTCTCTGGACAATTTAAAGTGGGAATGCGCCTCTTAAATGAATGTTCTATTCCCTGATGCTGTTCCACAGCTTGCAGTAGGTCTAAGGATTCTCTCTGGCATCCTGATGCTGCATGGGAAGACCCATTGGAGATGGCCACTGGTAGGAAGGAGGTACTGTTCTCAACATTTACAGGAGTAGGGCCAGTGCTAGTCACATCATCTCAGGTTTGTTCCAGTATACGAAGAGATTCAATAGGTCATAAAAGAGCAGCAAAGGTAAATGAAGCTCTTAAACTTTTCACCTTTCTCATCAGTGCCTGATAACACATCTTTCATCACATTCATTATCATCAATATGAACAATGTCCTAATCTTCATTATGTCCTTCAATTTGATCACAAAGCATATTGCAGAACCCCTCTTTATCATTGTTAACTCCGTCTTTGTGCTTCACATAAACAGCATTCCCTTCGCAGAGCATAAAACTTTTTAATAATGAACTAATCCAGGACTACTCGCTCATTTACATTCTGCACACTTAGATTTGCATTCATCCTTTCCTCATCTTCAATGTTATGACCAGCCCCTGAGCAAGGTTCCAAGTTATTATGGCTCCTGATCGGTACCTAAAACGTTGAGTTGCTGGATGAGGAGTGGTGAACCAGATGAACTCCTCTCTTTATGCATTGACTGGTCACAACAAGGTTAATTATAAAAAGATCCCTCCTTAATGAAAGTCTTTCCCCAGACCAACTGAATTTGCATTTTAAAATGAACCAATTTAACTAGACATTCTTGAATTAGGGCAAATACGAGTTCATGCATTGCATAACGCAGAAAGGGCCAATAATGCAGAACACATACACACATTAGGAAAATGAAATGAGTCTAAAAACAAATTTAAAAAAATACTGAGATAACAAAGTGTAGAGCTGGATGAACACAGCAGGCCAAGCAGCATCAGAGGAGCAGGAAGGCTGATGTTTCGAGCCT
>JAHRHZ010000289.1:22187075-22228224 GCA_024137785.1 Ginglymostoma cirratum | reverse complement strand
TCCTACTATCTCTTAAAAAATATACTGATTAGTCCCTCTGGGTCATTCATGAAGAGCAGATAGTGGAATGTTGATATTTGAACAGTTGATTTCTGAATTCCTGTATTTTATCATTTCTTTTCCTTTTGGCAGAGGTCAACCTGGCAGTACTCAGAGCAAGAGGATCCTTCTGTCATCCTATTCTATTTTGACTGGCTTATTAGCTAGCTGGGTCCTATCACTCAGAACAAGAAAGTAATTTTACTTGCAATGCAGGAGTGACTTGTGAATGGTTGTTTGACTGTTACCATCACAGCACGTTAGCACTTGAACCCAGGCTAGTAAACACAAACCTCAGTTCACTAGCACACCTACTCCCATTAACCCACACAGGCAAGGTTGCTGTTGGCTTTTAACCCCTTTATTTGTGCATTCCTGGAAGGAAAATACAAAACATGCCTGCAACAGGTAGCTTTCTGCTCAGAGGTGTAAAATAGTCAGCCATTGTTTGGTCTTGTTAGATCTCTTTCTCTGTTTGAAGATTCCCTGATATTTTACAGCTTTACAGACATTCCATTGGGTAACACAAAGAGTTTGCCATGCAACACTAAATTAACATTTATCAGACAGTTTTGTCTGTAGCAGCTCTCTTCAAAAAAAGCACACATTTTGGAACTAGAAGTTACATACCTGAAATACTTGAGAGCTCTGATCCATTGTAACAACGCTTTTCCCAAATGACAGCCAGTCTCATTTCATCACAGAGGGTGAAAAATAGTTAAATATATGAAACAACAAACATATTCACATAGACACAATCATTCTCTCAGCCTTGATCAATACTATCCTTTCAGTTCTAACTTGGTTTCTCTAGGTTCTGGATAGAACCTTGACAATCACATGTATTTTTCTTCCAACTTGGGTGATTTTTAGTTGGTACAACTAAAGACAAACTCCAATGGACTAACAATATGGAAAATGCTAATGGCTTGTGGTCAGTATAGATTGTGTTCACTTTATTTTGGATATATGTCTCAAAATGTTTCAGAATCACTAATAAACCAAAACCTCGTTCCCTACTGTCTCTGATATTTGTTTATTTGTCTGGAGAAGTATCCAATTGGACTCACTATTCTGGATTCAGCTTTCTGAAGGAGGACAGTACCAGCATCTACTCTGATGTCACTGGCATTGATGTACACTTTAAATGCTGGTTAAAGTTTGGAGCTGCAAGAACAGGCTCACTGTTTAAAATGACCTTCAGCTTTTCCAAAACTGTTTGGCATTTCTCAGTCCACACTACCTTTGCTTTTGTCTGTTGTGAATCAGTCAGCAGTGCAGCTACTGTGCTAATGCTTGGGATGAAAATTTGGTTGCGCCTAAAGATGCCCAAGAACCTCACAATTTCCTGTTTTGTTGTGGCTGCTGTGTTCTTTTGGTTGGTACTCCGGCATGCAGTTAATCTCTTCTTGAAACTGGGACCTAGCCAATAAAAATGTTGTCTTATGAGAGGGACCACTCCCATTTCCACATCATGTAAAGCTTTAGTGGTACAGTTTGGCCTGTCTCCTCATTAACTCCGCACTGCATAATCACAGCGAGCAGCCTTAACAAGCCTCATTAAGACTGCTCACTCTCCTGCACTTAAGTGGACAAATAAAGAGTTTAAGTTTGCTTGTACTTCTGTATTGGTTAGCCAGGTAGGATGGGATTCAATGAGGGCCTCAGGCATGTATCCTTTGAGTTTACTCCCATTGATACTCTTGTTATATAGGGTGGTGGAAATTGGACAGACCATGACTTTCCTGGTTCCTTTGTGGGGGTAGTATTGCTTTGTCAGGTTGAGAGAACTTAACTTTTGTTTTTTATCTCAATCTGTGGTATCAGTCAGATAATTCACAGTCCAAAATTCTATGCTACTCCACATCTGCCAATGCACTCAGTTTTAATGGTTTACCTGATATTGGTAGGAGTTGTGATATATGTGGTCTTAGATGAAATGTTGAGGTCATGGCACACACGTTGTCTTTTGTTTCATCACTGTTTGGGAGATTTTGCACCTTGATACCTACTGCACTCACTTGTGGAAAGGGCATGCCTTTTTACATCTGTAGAATTTGATTGGGTGGTCCCAGTATCCCTCCATACCACAGCTTATTGTGGTTTATTGCCTCACCCTGGGGAAATGTGGCCATTTTACTTTTGGACATAAAAGCTTGGTAACCTGCAGGGATTTGTTTAACTTCATCTGCACTCTCAGGAGCACCTTTAGAGGCATTTTCAGTTGCAGAATGCCAGAACCATAACCTGGTCTGCTATGATCTTTGACTGACTCCCATTCTCTGTCCAAGGTGTACATCCCATGGTTGATCCCACGAGCTTTTCCTGTAGCTTCTATCCATTGGCCTGCACTTACTGTTCAGCAGATGGCAGACACAGGTTTC
Organism: Ginglymostoma cirratum; assembly: GCA_024137785.1. NCBI lineage: Eukaryota > Metazoa > Chordata > Chondrichthyes > Orectolobiformes > Ginglymostomatidae > Ginglymostoma > Ginglymostoma cirratum. Next base: position 22,225,801 of record JAHRHZ010000289.1, on the reverse strand, counting down.
TTGGTCTCACCTCTCACTTTACTATCACTTTCCTTTTGCCCTGAGGAGGGTGTCGGGGTAACAGGGATCTGTCAATTACTGTATGTTCATCAGCCAGTGTGGCTGTCTAGCTGGACGCAGTCATTCTCTTTTCTTCCAGGTTTATTCTTATTGGGAGGGTTATGAATTTTTTGAACTCCTCAAAGAGAAACCTCACAGAGGTTTTCATTAGTGGCTTTTGTTTGAAGTGCCAGGTCTGACTTAAGCCTTTCAAATGCCAAGTATATCTGGTCAGGCCTTTTCCTGAGAGTACAGAATTTTTGATGGTATGCCTCTGGAACCAACTGGCATGTATTCCAGATAGCCCTTTTTTACTGCTTTGTAATAAATGTCACCTTCCTCAGCAAGAGTCAGTAAAGCTTGGATCCTGTCCCAAATTCCTACTTCGCAGTAATAGGATCCATTGGTGGACTGGTTGTGGCACCCACTTGAACAAGAGAAAGACAGCTTCAACTTCTGCTTTGTCAATCTTAGGAATTAGATGAGTAAACTGAGTTGTATCCACCCTTAAGTCTAAATCGTTGGTGTTTTCACAATAGTGTTTCTGCTCCTCAATTCGAGCTGTCTTAGCACAAACCTCTCCTGCCTTTTCCCCTGAAATTGTTTCTGTTCCCTGCTTGCTCTTTTCTTCCTTTCCCATTATTCTCTTTGTCTCTCCTTTTTCTGTCAGCCCTCTTGGTCTTTCCTTGCCTTTTTCTTGAAATTCTATTTTCCACTGCTACAATTTTAAACTCTTTGCCATTACAGTATCGATTTAATTGCCTTTAATTTCCATTTGTTAGTCATTAGTCATCATTTTTAAAGTTTTGGTTTTCTAGCTTTCGTGTGAAATTCTAATCCCAAGTGCTTTGCTAAATACTTATAGCTTGTTTGTGGGACAGAGCTTTTACAACATCAAAATGAATTCCCTCAATTCTGTGGATGGTATTTGATTGTAGTTAGCATCCAGCAATCTTAATGAGAAAAGGCCTTAAATGTGTGGTACTTTATTGCGTTATAGCTATCAGATGGAAGTGTAATTAGTAAGATAAAGATTGTTACTAACAGTATGTAGAGATTTGTTGATATAGGTCATCACTCCATGAGATCCTAAAATATTTTGCCTCATCTTCCACCCAAGCCTGTAAGACATCATCACATTGGGTGAAGCTTAATGCTGTCTCCAACATTAACCCTTTCAAGACCATTACCTTATACAACAATCCCTTCATATTCTGGATTAAGTTACTCTTCACCATAAAGTGTCAAAGGAATACGGGACAAGTGGTCATGGTACCTGTGCAGAAAATTCAGCTTGTTGCCATTCTGATTAATTTGTTCTGTGCTTCATCCAAGACCATTATCTGTTTGGTGGGCAATAGATTGTTGCAGCTTGTACTTCATTGAGAATGTATCTGACTCATCTGCTAACCATGCCAAAATGGTGATAACAGCCATGCAAATACTACAATTTACTACAGTAGCTTGAGTGGAGCATTAACATCCATGTAGGCCATTCAGATCTTGTGGTCTTGTTTCTGTGTTGTATGCCCTGTGTAATCCTATATGTTACATCTCTCAGTTTGCCATTCACTGCTGGATCATAAAGATGACGGATGCTTTTTAAGCCAGGCAGGTGAATTCATTACATTCTCAACAAAAAACAGATGGAGCATGCATGTGGCTATGTCAGAGTTATAGGTTTCTCTGGTGTATGCCACCAATGACTGCACACACGTGGTTTTGCAGAAGCAGTGTCTCAATGCTCAGACGTACTGCAACTACAAAGATTATCATTAGTTGAGTGTACTGTTGGCGTACTTTCATTATGCAGCAATCCACTATTCTTTCCGTTTTTCAGTCACTGCATTGAACCTAACATTAGCTGTATTATGAAAAAAAATTTACACTGATTCATGACTCCACTTTGCAACACAACTTCACATGTCCTGGGTGAACACAGTGAGAGCAATTCTGCCATGTGAAATGTCATAATACTGAAGCAATGGTTCTGCTGCTGGGATCCTTCTGGAGAACTGTGGTACTCACTGGGAATATGTTAGATTTATGCCGTAAGATTTAGTGCGCGTATTTGCTACTGAAAATCACTCTCATCATTTTCACATTATGGAGCATAAACTTATTTTGATGTTTTGGCATTCTTATTTTGTGCATTTATGGGTATAGGAACCAAATTTCCTGTTCCTTTGGTGGCCCTCATTGATTCAGAACAGATGAAAAGTAGGTGATTGGCTTTGGGTCAAATGGTAAGTGTACGCTGCATTTATTATAAAATGTGTTATAACACCTTGTAACACAGTATTATGAGCTAGGTTCCTCATGCCAGAGACAATAAAGTCCACAATGTGGTTTTTGTTTCAAGAAGTGAAGACTTGTCTGCTATATTTCAAAAACATTAATTTTCAATTTTCATCCAATGTTACTCCCAACAAGTCATTGAGTACATGATGAAAATTTTGTGATCTGCCCTCAATTTGAGGAACTGTGTGGATGACAACTAACAACAGCCTATTCCTTCACAACTCTGCAGCTCTGTACACATTAAATTTAATGATTTTAGACTTTTGTTTCTTTTCCTTTTTAAAATCCCACTTTGTCCGATTATATTCTATTATGCTTCATTCAACTCTGGAGTTACAGTACTTTATTCATCTCTTTTCTGATTTGGCCCACCAATGGCTCAGACTTAGGCTATCAGGTACCATTAGTGTCTGAGTCGCTGTTGGGTTTGCTGGATGTAGTAGAAGTTGTGCCGCATTCACATTCAAGACAGTGGATGCAAATCTTTAAATATTTTTTAAGGCAAAGATGGATTCTTGATTGCCAAGGGGATAAAATATGTTAGAACACAATTTATTTTCATGCTTGTTAAGTTTGCATAATGAAAGTGTCAAAAATTTATGTCTTTTATATTTGTTTTATTGTGACTGGTATCATGCATGCACAATGTAATGGCTTTGATGCATTGGCTTTTTGTTCCATGAAAGTGGACACAACAATGAGTTTAATATCTAAAAATTTCTTTGTCTTTCCCAGTATTAGTCCAATAAAATATACGTGAGTTTTTTTGTTTGTTAACTTTGCGCTGGCTGCATAGGAAACCAAATAAAAATCCGCGCAGATACAATATTTGGAAAAAAAAATGTGGTGTTATTTTACCACCATTTAACATTATTATGGAAAGTAGTGCTGGTAACAAAATTTAGATTTTAATGTCTGAATAGTTTTGGACCAGTGCACAAGCTAGCTAGTATAACTGAAAACCAGCCTGTGAAAATCACAGTGCATTGCGCTATAGGTTGTGAAATTTACCTGGAGCTCCCATTGTAACCATCTCCCATTGACTATTTCTTGCAACTGAGCAAAGGTCTTTTGCGCGGGACCTATGCTGTATAAAATTTTGTGTTCTTCAGCTGTGATATCTTTTGAATTTATATAGGATTCCTTGCCAAAGCAATTTGTGCTGTTCACTTGAATTAGTGACATTTCTCCAGATCTTGTCTTTTTTCAAAATTTATTTGAAAGTTTTTGGTATAGAATTAATATTTTGCTTAAATAAAAGTTGACTGAACCGAGGTTTGAATCCAGTGAAATTTGTAGCATTAGAACTCAGCATATATTTAAATGAAGACATTTTAAATTGGTCTTTTTCAGGTTGGCAGGATGTCATGATTGTTGTGCCACAGCGGTGGGTGCTGGGGCTTCACATCATTACAATTTATATAAATGATTTGGATGAAGGCATGGTAGCTAAATTCGCTGATGATATAAAATCCCTACAGTGTGGAAACAGGCCCTTCGGCCCAACAAGTCCACACCAACCCATTGCCCTGTTATCCACCTAATCTCAAAATCCTTGAACACTATGGGCAATTTAGCAAGGCCAATCCACCTACCCTGCACATCTTTGGAGTGTAGGAGGAAACCCATGCACAAAGGGAGAACATGCAAACTCCACACAGACAGTCGCCCGAGAGTGGATTTGAGCCTGGATCGCTGGCACCGTGAGACAGCAGTGCTAACCACTGAGCCACCATAAAGATAGTGAATTGTAAAGAGAATGTAAGGAGCCTAATAAAGGATACAGAATAGGATGAGTGACTGAGAAACATGGAGTATAATGTGGGAAGGTGTGAAATTGTTAATATTGGCAGAAAGAATAGAGAGGAAGCATATTTTCTAAATAGTGAGAGATTGCAGAACTCTGAGATCCCTAGAGATCTAGGTGTCCTGGTGCATGAATTAGAAAAGATTAGTATGCGGGTACAACTAGTACTTCTAACATTCGTGCTGTGGACGACACATTTAAACTGCACAACACTTCAAACTGTTCAGACCAGGAACTGACATTCAGAGTCTCTTGCCTGACTGTTATTGCACAGAAGATGGCCAAGTAAGGGAAGTCGGAATACTGATTTTTGGACCTGGGTGGTTGAGAGGGCATTGATCCTGTTTCCTCTGGACTGGCACAGAAGGTCATGGCACTCAATGCTGCCAGTATGGAACGAGATAGCCATGAAGTCAGTTTAGAGTTTATAATGAGGAGAAACTGTGAGCAATGCCTTAAAATGGTCAATGATCTTCTGTGCTCCAAATGGATAAGTGGCACCATCTTTTCTGACCACATTTGTGCTAATCCCGTCATTGCATCCACCTCCTAACAAGGCCAATGGTCTACTGCTCTCACTCTTGCATGCAGAATTTTCACTTATTGGCGATCACCCAATGCATCTTCCCAGACTACTAAGACTTCTTGATCTTTGTACTTGCTAGTTACTCATGGGAGACACATCGCTGCCTTTCTTGCACCGCCACAAACAGCTTTTCCAGCCATTTTCATTTCATTCAGTCCCTCTCTTTGTCTCACTGCAGGAGAAAATTTTCCATAATAAGTCTGAAAGGGCAACAATGTATGGCAGAGTGGCCAATGTCACCGTTTTCACTCCCTATAAGGTGAAAACCCTTGAACTTGTGGGAGCGGATTAAGACCACTCATGTGTTGATATTGACATTTCAATGCAATAAAGCAGGGGGCATTGTGATTAGTTGCTCTGTCCTCCCATTGCCATCACTTTCATTGCATTCTTCACATGCACAAAATTTTATGCTTATTGTGCAACTAATTCCTCTGTTTCTCTTTTGTAGGCACCAGCAGATCCATACAGCCTCACACCCTAAAGAGTCCAACCTTCATCCCATCAGCTCCTCATCCCTGAAGAAGCTACATATTCTTCAGAGGATGAACCTAGAATGTATATCCTCTGCCAGATCAGAGACTTTCACCTGGAACAGTTCTCTTTCTAGACTAGACTTAGGGCGACAAATTTGATAATTCACTGGCACATCTCTGGAGCTGGTCAAGGAAAAAAACACCCGGGTCACTGGTACTTGGAGGGCTGGCTTAGCTTTGACTCTGTCATGTTGGCCATTAATATCTTTGTTCAAATACAAAGACAGATATAAGAGCAATAGAAAGGTTTGTCAGAGACAGTTGGTGAATTGTATCAAAGATTAAAGGAGCCCACAATGGACTGTTGAAGTGGCAAGCAACTGGGTTGGCTACCTAATAATTACCTGGAGACAGGGTTGTGGTGGAGTGGCAGCGGGAATGAAATACTGAAGATTATGGACCAGGTTGGAATGTTCAAATACAACGGGCAATCATTCTCTTTTCACTTCTGGGTTTCTCACCACCATTGTGTATGCTAGGGTGTGCATGACTACTGGATGAGTTGGGTAGATTTCCAGTAGAAAGGACAAAATTAACAATAGAGTCAGAACAGTGAAATGCTGTGCTTGGATTCAACAACTTTTCTCATATATTGCTGTGTACAAGAGAAGGGTAACAATTATAAAAGTTTACCTCATAGAATTTTGCTGGTCTGGGTGAAATCAGGATTGTGGCTTCTCCATTGTACTGGGTGCATGTGTACCTGAGAATCTAAGCAGCAGGAGTTGAGTGCCCTGTTCCTGCATTCTGAGCATGAAATGATTATTGAATTAAGTGGTTCAGGAAAGTATGTACGTTGCTGATTTACCTACATTTAATATCATGTATAATCTCTCCACTCCCAATTCTGTTTTACCAAGAGTACTCCATCACATCACTGCTTACAGACACTTAACTTTCAAGACCACCCGTTCTTCACTGTCTTTACGCTTCTATAGATCCCCATTTATTGATTCACCACTGCCACTTATCCCAATCCTTATGTAATTTGATGCCTCTGTTAGCTCATCCAATAATAAACACACATTGCCAATTGGAACAGGTACACATCTAATCTGATAGTCGCTCTAATCTGCATGTATCCAACAGATGAACACATGTCTTACAGACATTTAGAGGTATCTGTTGTTCCTCGCAGAAAAGGGCAGTGTACATTGCAAGGCACTAGCAAAATACAATCACTTCAGTGGGTGCTATAAGGCAATAGATTTTCATTTCTGAGCCACATTTAACAAGTGGTGCAAGCAGAATTATGACATGGAGAACAAAAACAAAATACTGCTGATGGCAAAAATCTGAAATAAATAGAGAAAATGCTGCAAATGCTGGGTAGTTCTGGCAGCTGCATGAGAGAGAAACAAAGTCAATACTTCAGATTTCCTTTCTGTTAACTCTGTTCTCCATTCCATAAAGTCTACATAACAATAGAGGACCAACAGTAAATTTGTGGCAAACATACAGTATTGTCACACACTGTCTACAATGATAGTATGCATGAAGGAGTCCAGCTCAAGAATAGATGTTATGTGTCATTCAGTGGCTGTCATCCATTAGTAGACTGTCATCCGCTGTAGAAATTTAATCATAGCAAGCTAATCCACCCTTGTGGGTTCTGACAAAGACTGTGTAAACTATGGTTATCTTGCCTGCCACCTTAAACGATAGGACAAATGCTGTAACAATGGTGTTACAGTGCAACACCGATCTGCATCAAGCTGATCCTATGCAGAGAAGTAGAAATAATGTATTTCTCACCCAGGAGAGAGATGAAGTCTCAATTAGAATTGCAAATGGAACTGCCACTCAACACACTTCCAGATCTCATTCATTTGCTCAGTCCTTGCCCATTTTTTGACTCACAATGCCCTTAGGGAGGGAATTCCAGGATTTTGACCCAAAACAGTGAGGGAATGGTGATATATTTCCAACTTAGCATGGTGAGTGGCTTGGAGGGGAATGGGCAGATGGTGGTGTTCCTGTGCATCTGCTGTCCTTGTCCTTCTCGATGGAAGTGGTTGTGGGTTGGAAGGTGCTGTCGAAGAATCCTTGGCAAATTTTTGTGGTTCATCTTGCAGATAGTATACACTGCTGCTATTGAGTGTAACTAAGTCTATCCCAGCACATGTACAAATGGAGCAGTCTTTGGAGTCCTCATGGTCTACAACACTACGTTCTTCGGCCAAGAGCATCACAAAAGTCAAAGTAAGGATCAAAGGACAGCAGAAGTATCATGCATGACCATTTGGCAAAGAAAAATAAAAGTTTTGTAGTTTACCAGGGCATTTATGAAGCTGTTATGTTGTAAAGTTTCCATATTTTATCAACTCATTTAGTATGTTTTACTTTGCTCTTTTTCCTGTGTTGCCTGATGTTGTCTGCTGTGTACAAACTTGCCCTTTTAGTTGCTTGAATGCGAAGGTATGGTATGACGTGAACCAGTTGGTGCATATACAATGGGTGGTTGGTTAGTTACAGATTTGCTTTGTGCCAGTGCTGGTCAGAAGTGTTACGTTGAGGTTGTGAATGTTTGGATCAGTGTGAGTGACTGTTGGGGTGTCCTTATCATCCCAAACAATAATTTGAGAGGATTCCCTGTCTTCATTTAATTATTCTATCTTCTTCTCCTCCTCTCCTGTGCAACCCTTATTGGATGATGAGTGACTTGTACTGCCCCCATCTGCAGTCCTTGTTGCTGTGATAAGGTTTGCAGAAGGCAGTACACAATAATTATCCTAGAGACCACTATCACTGACTTGTACTGAAATCTCCAGTCCTGGCAGATATCTGAACTATATTTTGAACTTGCCATTGGCTTGGTCAATGACACATCTGGTATCAATTTCACTGTCTTTGATGTTCACTTTCGGTGTTCTTTCATAGGTGTCATTAGTAAGGTTTGAAGTGGAAATCCTTTAATGTCTGGCAGTTATCCCTAAAGGTCTTCCAGTTATAAGGTGTGACAAGGGAATTCCAGTATAAATTGCCTACTTGAACTTCATAGTCCTTTGAGAAGGCATCTCCGTTGCGGTTTACTCTACAAGGCAAAACCTTGTGATATTAATGATGAGCTTTCACAATGGCCGAGGTAGAAGGTTTTGCCTAATGGCTGGGGGTATACTTGCAAGACAAGCTACTGATCACGTCCTGCAGGGATTAATCTTTGACCTGGCATTTTGCTATTTCCATAAATGACTAGGATGTAGTTGTTGGGAGAAGGTTACAAGTTTGCAGATTATACCAATATTTACATGTGTCTGTTTTGTGCAAGGAAAAGGAATTTCTACAAGTTAGTTTTAATGTGCTGGAAGAATCAGCCAAACTCTGTTAATTAACACAAACTTAAACTAGAGTGATGTTAGCATCAATATCAAGGGTGCCTACATACTATGTTAACAAATTAAAATCAACTGAAAGAGAGAAAAGAATTTTGGAGTAAAGCTCGTAAATTTCTAAAGCATTAAACCAGTACTGTGAAATTAGCCAAAGCAAATGTGTCATTAGGTTGCATAAATAAAACTATTTAATATAAAACAAAGCAAATTTGATTTTATTGAGAATATAAGATCCTGAATGGGCTTTACAGGATATTGCTGAGAGGAGTGGATGAGTCCAGAACTAAAGGACATGTTGAAAATTAAGAGTCTCCCATTTAAGAGTGAGATTGGAAGAAAGGTAGCAGACAGTAAAGTGGAATTAAGCCACAATCAGATCCACCTTGATCCTGTTATATGGTGGTGTCAGCTTGAGTTGCCAAATAGCTTACTTCTCCTTTTGTGTATTTTTGTACTGATGATTGTACTTGTTATTTGCTGAATCCAAAGTGGCCATGGCGTATCACTTTCTAAGATTCTGAATGTGAAAACCTCCAAATTGTATGATGAGTGATCTCACAAATGCTCTCACAAATTAATTTTTAGAGGAATCCTGACCGAACTTCTATTAATCAAGATTTGATTTGATTTGTTATAGTCATGTGTACCTTAGTACAGTGAAAAGTTTTGTTTGCGAGCAGTACGGGCAGATCAGAGTAAGCAAGGATGTACAAACATTAGGGTGCTTAGACAGAGTGAGACATACGTGTTAGACTACAAGTAGGTGTGTGAAGCAAGATCAACATTAACAAGATCAACATTATTTGAAGTTAAAGAGTCCATTTATCAGTCTAATAATGGCAGGGAAGAAGCTGATGCATGTGCTTAACCTTCTGCATCTTCTGCACAACGGAGGAGGTTGTAAGAGAGCATTACCAGGGTGGGATGGGTCTGTGATAATGTTGGCAGCCTTTTGGCAGCAAAAACTGTAAATGGAGTCCGGTGGTGGATGGTTGGCTTTGTGAATGGTCTGGGCTGTTACACACAACCTTCCATAGCTTCTTACTGTACGGAGCAGAGCAGTTGTCTTACCAGGCCAATATACACCCAGGTAGTATGCCTTCTATTGTGCATCTGTAGAAGGTGGTGAGAGTCCTTATGGACATGCCGAATTTCCTAAGCTGACTGAGAAGAAGAGGCACTGTTGTGCCTTCTTGACCGTCACATCTAAATGGGAAGTCCAGAACAGGATATCTGTTATTGGAACTTCTATTAATCAAGATTTGATTTGATTTATTATAGTCATGTGTACCTAAGTACAGTGAAAAGGAACTTAATGCTCTCAACACTCTCAAACTCTGCTCCACTGATGTAAATGGGGTTGTATTCTCTTCCTTTCTTTCTGAAGTTAATGATCAGTTCTTTTGTTTTGCCGATCTTGAGAGAGAGATTGCTATGACACCAAGCCCTCCATCTCCCCTCTGTATTCCTAACCATTGTTGTTTGATATCCGTCCTACCATGGTGGTGTTGTAAGTAAACTTGCAGATAGTGTTTGTTTGGAATTTGGCTACACAGTCATGGGTGTGCAGGGAGTACAGTAGGTGGCTGAGGATGCATCCTTGGGGGGCTCCAGTGTTGAGGGTTATCGTAGAGGAGGTGCAGTTACCTATCTTCACTGATTGCAGTTTATGGGTCGGGAAGGTGAAGATCTAATGGCAGAGATGGAGCTGAGACCTAGGTTTCCGAGTTTTGAGATCAGTCTGGAGGGAATTATGGTGTTGAAAACTGAGTTGTATTCGATGAATAGGAGTCTGATATAGGTGTCCTTGCTGTCCAGATATTCCAGGGCTGAGTGCAGGGCTAGTGAAATGGCATCCACTGTGGACCTTGTTATGTCAGTAGGCAAATTGCAGGGGATTGGGGAAGGCTGGGAGGCTTGAGTTGATGTGGGCCATGACCAGCCTCTTGAAGCACTTCATGATTATGGAGGTCAGAGCCACTGGACGGTAGTTATTAAGGCACGTTACATGTGCTTTCGTAGATACGGGGATGATGGTGGTATTCTTGATGCAGGTAGGAACTTCAGCTTGTAGGAGGGAGAGGTTGAAGATGTTAGTGAATACCTCCTCCAGCTGGTCTGCACAGGATCTAAGCACACTGCCAGGGACACCGTCCAGGCCCGTTGCTTTCCTAGGGTTGGCTCACAGGAAGACTGATCTGACTTCTGCAGCAATAATGGAAGGAACAAGTGCATCCAGGCTGTCAGAGTAGGTGACAAAGTGTCACTGACATTCTGCTCGAACCGAGCATAGAAAACATTGAGTAGGTGTCTTTATCCGCTATCTTGCTCTGCTTCATTTTGTATCCTGTTGTGTTTTGTTTAGGACTGGCCACAGGCGGTGGGTGTCTGTATGGTTAGTTTGGACCTCTAACTTGGTCCAGTACTGTGTATTGGCATCTCTGTTGGCTTTGCGGAGGTCATATCTGGATTTTCTGCATAGGTCTGATTGAATGCTGTGCACTTGGTCATCAGTAGGCAGTGGATTTTCCAGATCATCCAAGGTTTCCAGTTGGGGAACACCTGAAATAACTTCTTCAGGAGTCCTGACCTGTAACTAATTACGTGAAGTGTTGATAGATTTCATATCTGACTTAATGCAAAGTTTTCCAACTCCTGGAAGGACCTTCTGGGAACCATTAATTTAAACTGAAAGTGAACACTCTATTTTGGCCTTTCCCAAGACCCTGGTTGAACACTATTCAAAACGTCATAAAAACTGAAAGAGCAGCGAATGCTATAAATCAGGAACAAAAACAATGTTGCTGGAAAAGCTCAGTAGGCCTGGCAGCATCTGTGAAGAAAGAAACAGATTTAACCCTTCGGGTCCGGTGACCCTTCCTCAGAACTGAGGATGCTGCCAGACCTGCTGTGTTTTTTCACTCAAAATGTCATGTTTGGATTTGGTCTCCTGAAATAATGGGGATAAGGAGAACTTGGAAAGAAGGAACACGGCATTAATTTATAAAATCTTCACACTTATTGAGTATGTTATTTCTAGGAATGTGAAGACTTCAGCATAGTTCCATAGGTGTACACAAAATTGTTAAAAAGGATTATGTCCAGTTAGGAGACTAATTTAGTTGGGTAATTTGGAAAAGGTATAGATCATGTTTTTTATGATTCTAAAACGTAGAGTTAGGTTAAATATTAAATGGATATTTTACTTTCTTATAGTAGGCCAATAGGAAAAGTTATTGCCTGATGTGTTGAGTGCTGACCCTGTGTTTCAACAGATTGCTGAACTAGTCTCTGATTGGAAAAAATAGCATACCTTATAAAGAGGAAGATAAAATATTAGATGTAGGTCGTCTTCATGGTCCCCTAGGTGAGTTCAGATTACGTAAGGAAATGGACAGTGATATATCGGAGTTTCTTTACCATGATTGATTTTGTGTTTTTTATCTGCCTCTCTCAAGAGAATTTTATAACCAGTGGTGGGCAGGCGATATGTATGCTGGTGAATTTGGAAGCCTAATCTTCATACTCCAGGCACTGCAATTATGTGGAGTCTCAAAGGGCAGTATGTGTAATACCCTTCATTTTTGACAGAGACTGGAAATACATGGCTACCAAGTTGTCTCTAACTCTGGATTTGAAGCTCCTAAAGCAAAATCATAAGCCCCAATTTGTTGACAATGTGGGATAAAGTATTACAGGGAATACAGATCTTCAAACGCAAAACTTCTGCTGGATGAATCAAGCCTACAAGTTTCTTATTTGCTTATCAGAGAATGATAATTGTAGTGATCTTTGCAATAGTTGACTCATTTCTATATGTGGTCTGACAAAGAAGTAGATGTTGGAAATGGATCATTCTCCAGAACTGGAAATATTTCTGCAACAAAGTTGATTCATAATCACAGTAAAAATGGGTACAATCCAAAATTCCAGTCCCTGGGAATTACACCCCTATCTGAGAGAAGAACATTTGAGAATTAACTACCACTGAGCCTTGTGTACATTCATAGGTACTAAAGCAATTTGCTACCATACATGTAATTCTCCCATAACACGATAATGCAATCTCGTGCCATGGAAAACCTCGTTATAGAAAATCGCATTATAGAGAAATCGCTATAGAAAACTGCTATACTGTACAGTAGAAAGTTCACGTTATCCAAATAGCGTCCACTATCCATCAAGCATGTTACAGCCAATTCGTGTTAAAGAAATACACATTATTGCAGAAATACCTGTAATTGTTGTCTTATGCACATCTGAAGCAACACAACCTCCATGGTTGATAATACATCACTTCAGTGTTAATATTACTATTTGATCTGATTCCGAGCTGCAAAGCTTTTCATCCAGGAAGACAAAATTTTGGGAAAAGTGAACTCCATGAATAATTTCTTTCCTAGGACAAGGGGTTTTGTAGTCCATCCCCTACAAACTCAGCCTCAAAATAGTAGTAATGGCAGCACAGTCCCCTCTTTTGTCTGAGCCTCAATATTAAGTACTTCAAAACAAGTACAAAGAGATAAGTGAGAGCTACAGAATAACTACTTTCTGTGACTATTCACTTTGATTCACTTCAAACACAGACCTCATTTAAAGGTGACTCTTAAAGATGCCTCAGGGAAGGAAATGTTCGTTCCCTCTAGCAAGATATGGGATCAAACTTGATTTTTTTTTGGAGAAGAGAGCTTTAGATGTCTTAATGTTCAACAAAATCCAGAACTAACTCAATTTCTAAACTGATGTAACGGAGCCGTGTCAAGCAGCCATCAAGCTGCTTTTATCTTATGGCTGTTTGTCATCCGTACTTTCTCATTCATGGTGGAAGTTTGTGTTTCTACAGAGATTTGTGCCTGCTGCAGCTCAGACAGTGTATGCCTGATCTTAAACAGACCACAATACCAGTTGCTCAATAGGGGCTAGATGTTTCTCTCCGCCTAGGGAAAGAATAATCAGTTCTCTTGGGTTGTTTCTGTGGATAGCTCGTAGTAAATGGCTACAGAATAGAATTACCATTGACTTGGCAGTTCCATGCTCTTTTTGCTGAAGAAAGCTGCAAAAGGGGCTATAAAACATGCAATTAAAAACTTAGTGTTATGGTCATTGTGACACAGAGGTCATTCAGCACTGAGTCCATGCTGGGTCTCTGTAGATTAACTCGCCAATCCCAGTTCCATGCTCTAGATCCACTCCCCTTCAATTTTTTCCCCACTTTACTTTTTGAAATCATTTATCATCTGTGTATTCATCTGGCACATCGATGGCAAGTCCTAGTTTGTCACCATCTGTTGCATGCAAACATTCCTACCTTGCATCTCTTGCCCCAAACTTTAAATTGGTGTTCCCTAGTCCTTGCACCCTCAGCTAACGGGAATGGCTTTTCTTTGTCTATCTTGTCTAAACCTGTCATAATCTTGTACACCACTATGAAATCTTCCCTCAACCTTCTTTACTCTAAGGAAAACATTCTCAGCTTCTCCCATTTAATCTCATAGCTAAAATCATTCTTCCTTGGAATCATTGCGGTAATTACCCTCTATATGCTCTGACTTCCATATTGTGTGGTCAGAAATGAACACAACCCTAGTTGCAACATAGCCAAAAGACTTAGCATACCTCACCTGCTTTTCTACTCAATATCTTTAAATACGGAGACCAAGATCCTATACGATTTACTAACTGCTTTCTTAATGTGTCTTGCAAACTTCAATGATTTATGTGCACAAATCCTATGCCCCACTTCCCTCATGTGTGCTTTAAAACTGTGCCATTGAATCCATATTACCTCTCCCTTCTGCCAAAATATATTATCTCACAATTCTCTATATTAAATTCCAATCTTCCCATATCTAACTTTTCTGCTAGTCTACTTATATCCTGCAACTTTTGACTGACACCATCCTAATTGTCAAACGTCTGTGCTTCTTTTAGAAAATTTGTCTCGTTTAATCTGAGGAAGGGCCACCAGACCTGAAATGTTAACTCTGATTTCTCTTTACAGATGCTGCCAGATCTGCTGAGACTTTTCAGCAACTTCTGTTTTTGTTTCTGATTTACAGCATCTGCAGTTTTTTTTGGTTTTTTCTTGTTTATTATTTGGTTTAGCTACTCTGCTATCTCTATACATTGTAAGCAATATTACTTTGTCTAATTTAAGTCCAATTTCCAACAGTTTGAGGCTACAGCACTCTTTGCACCAATTTACTCGGAATTATATAGAGCACAGAAACTGATTGTTTGACCAACTACTTGGTATTAATGTTTATTTTTCATACAAGCAGTAATCCTAATTTCAAGTTCCTGTGCCTCTTCATTCCTCCTTTCTTTTAAATACGTATTGAATTTATTCTTACATTCTGATGATCTCTGGTTCAGTACTGACTCTGATAATGCATTCCACAGCTTTATTAACCCCTTCGTTGAAATTGGCAATAGGTGACACAAAATTACAGTTTGATGAAAGGCCATTGACTTGAAATGTTAACTGTTTTATTTCTCCACAGGTGTTGCTTGGTCTGTTGAGTGTTTCCAAGCTAGTTTGATTGCTTACTTCACTCAGTGAAGACAAAAAGAAGGGATCTATTTTGGACACCTTACTGAGGTGAAGCTGAGAGCATATAGTTTTGCAGAACAGAGGGAGTTTATTTTGCATACTTGGCTAAGGTTTGTGTGACACTGGATGCTGAGGGGAAAAGTTTTCCAGCTTTAGTATCAGAAAAAAATAGTTTGCGAAAAGAAATAGTGAAATTTATGATCATGGAATGCAGCCAAAGTGCACTAATGTCAGTACATTTTGGGAGCTACTACAAATTAACTCCCATTAAAATTCTAGATTTAAGAAAGCTATTGTGTAATCTAAAACTCTTAACCTCACCTCACTACTCCACAGCCAATTCAGGCATGATACAGGTCCTTCATGTGTCACTTTGGGAAGTTACTAGCACACTTACCTCTGAGTCAAAGGTTGTGGCCCATGTCCTGTTAAATGAGAATGTTTATTACACAGGAAAAAAGGTATTCAGCCTGTCAGTTTGAGCCCAGGTGTAGAGTTTAGAGATGGAGACTTGGAGAAAGGGAATTGTCTCAAACACTTGGGTAGTGGAAAAAGTTGGAAGTATGGAAATGGAAATGATAATCATCGGTTAAAGTAATTATAAGAGGTGCTGTGAAGTGTTGTGTAATAGAAAAGTTTTGTGGAAACTGAGAGGAAGAATCTGCAAGACAGTTGTATGACTGGCTTTATTGTATAGTGCAACAACAAGAAGTGAGGAAAAAACTGGATACTTATGAACTGAGCACAACAATTTGGATGTGTGGAGTGACGAGAATGGAAAACATCAACAACCAGCACATTAGATGGCCGGTAAAGATTACGGATTGGAGGAGCATCAAAGAATGTAGCTTAGAAGAGATTAAAGTGATATGGTAATCTGTTAGAGAGAGTGAGTGGAAATGTAGTGAGTCAAGTGCTGGAAAATGGGACCGCCAAGAAAAAGGAGAAGTTGAAGAGCTAAGATAAGATGGAAAGATGTTGTGATGAGAAGCTTAAATACAGCAGGATTGAGAGAGGAATCTGTGATTGAAAGTAAGAGATGGAGAAAGTGGAAAGAGCAAAATAGAAGAGAAACAAAAATCCAAGAGTAATTTAGCTTGTTACACTCATTTTTCTTTTTCCCGTAATCCTGAAAAACTTGTTCTTTTCAGATGCGTATCTAGTTTACTTCTGAAAGTCATGATTAAAACTGCTTCCAACATATTCTGAGGCAATACATTATGGATCCTGAACACTAACAGCATGAAATGAAGTTTTCCTTTGGTTCTTCTGCCAATCACCTTAAATCTGTATTTTCAGGTTCTCCATCCTTCTGCCAATGGGAACAGTTTCTGCCTATCTAAACACCATGTGGTTTTGCTGACTGTCACCAAATCTCCCCTCATGCTTCTCTTCCTGAAGAAGAACGCTCCAGCTTCTCCAGTTGATCTGTGTTATTGCCTTCTCATACATCCTTTGTGGTTTTAGGTCAAAAGCTATAGGTCATACTTTTAGGCCAAGGAGAGGCAGATTTAAAATGGAGATGAGGAGGAATTACTTCTCACAAAGGCTCATGAATTTGTGTAATTCACTGCCCTAGACTGCTGCAGATGCTGAATACTTTTAAGGAGCAGATAGACAGGTTTCAAATTAGTCATGGATTAAGAGTTATGGGAAGGCATACAGTAAAATTGAGGTGAGGCTGAGATGAAATGAGCCATGACCACATTAAACACAGAGCAAGCTCAGGGGGCTGAATTGCCTACTCCAACTCCTAGTTCTTCTGTTTTTTTGGTTCTTATTTTCACTCTCCCTATAGCCTTCACATCCTTTCCTTATATGGTGCCCAGAATTGAACTCAACACTCCAGATGAGGCAGACCCACTGTTTGTAAAAGTTCATCACGTCTCTGCTTTTGTACTGCATGCTTCTATTTAGAAAGTCCAAGATCCTGCATGTCCTTTGATTCACTTTCTCTATTTTCCATGTCACCTTCAATGATTTTCCATGGAGATCAGCAATCATAAAACTAATTTTAACCCTGTCAATACAGGCAGATGTCTTACCTATAGCCACTGTTTAGGTATCAACACCCATCAGGTTGGGAGGGAGTCCAATTTGAATTGTTTAAATGATTCTGAGGAATTAAATACTTTCCAGCTCTCTTGCTGTGAGTGGCTGTGTGGTTTGTGACCTGTCTCTGGCAATTTTTAAAAAAGGAAGGTATTTTAAGTGACATGGACATTGTTGGCTGGGCCAGGATTTATGGCATATCCCAAGTTGACCTTCAGGATGTTGTAGTGAGGTGTCTTCTTGAATCACTGCTGTTCCACAATTTTAACAGAGTGGCAGTGAAGGAACACATTTAGTTCCAAGTTGTGATGGTATGTGTCTTGGAGGGGAACGTGCAGGTGGTAATGCATCTGTGCATCTAATCCCTTGTCCCTGTAGGCGTTCGAGGTCATGGGTTTTAAAAGTGCTATCAAAGGAGCCTTGATGAGTTGCTGCAGTGCAGTTGGAGCTGGTACACACTACTGCTAATGTGCATCGATGGTGAAGGGCAAGAATATGGTGGATTGGGTGTCACGTAAGTTGGATGTTTTGTCCTGGATGCAGTCGAGCAGTGTGCATGTTGCTGGACCTTACTCATTCGGCTAAGTGGGATGTATTTAATCACATGCCTGACTTGTGCATTGTAGATAGTGGACATGAATTGGGGAATAAGAAAGAGAGTTAGTTGCTTCAGAATTGCAAGCATTTCATCTGCTCTTGTAGCCATTGTATTTATATGGCTGGTCCAGTTCAACTTTTGGTCAATCCAGCCAGCTTCATAAAACATAAGACTTTATTTCAAAGTATGGTATAAGTATGGTATCACCAGTTCTGGTTATACCAAGCATAAAGGAAGGTGGTTGTTAGAATTCACTCAACTCAAGATATTGCACGTATGTGGCAATTGTTATTTGTTAATTATCAGCCCAAGGCTGGATGTTGTCCAAATCTTGCTACATGTGGCCATGGACTATTTCAGTATCTGAGGAGTTCTGAATAGTACAGAACATTGTGAACTCATCAGAAAGCATCCCCACTTGTGACCTTATAATACAGGAAAGATAATCGATAGAACAACTCGTGACAGCTCTGTCTAAGGCACTACCTTGAAGAATTTCTGCAGTAATATCCTGAGACTGAGATGATTGACTTCTCAACAACTGCAGCCATCTTCATTTGTGCTTGATATGACTCTAACTAGTGAATGCCATACCTGCACCCCAATTATATGTAGTGTCTTATATATTGTTTTACTAGCCAAATAGCTGAATGATTAAATAGAAATATTGTCTGAAGAAAAGCCACGAATTGACTGAACTTAAGCCATGATAATCCTTTCTGACTTCTTGACCTATCACAAATCTTCATGAATGGAGCAATCCATCTGAAAAAATTAGGTATAATATTTTTGCAGATCTTCTAATTGGTAGTGATTCAAGTTGGTAATAATGAAGTGAATTTCTAATTTCACCAAATATGACACAATCAGAAAAAGACCAATATTATCATGTTAGTAGGGCTTCTGCTTCATGATATGCTTGAATCCTGTGTTGCTGCACTGTCTCCAACGTTTATACCTTTAAACTTTGGCTAAGATTCTTATCATGAAAAAGATTGATGACTTATGAATGGCTGCCCTATGAGAAAAGGCTGAGCAGCATGGATCTAAAGTTGAAAAGAACGAGATGTTATCTTTTGAAACATAAAAGATCCTGAGAAACGTTGACAGGGTGGATGCTGAGAGGATGTTTCCTCTTATAGGGAAATCTACAACTCAGGGATACAGTTTTAAAAAATTAGGGATTTTCTATTTAAAATGAGATGAGAACGAATTACTTCTCTCCAAATAGTTTTGGTCTTTAGAATTGTCTTCCCAAAGAAGAGTGCAAAATGACTCATTGAATAGATTCAAGGCCAAGTTAGATTTTTGATTGACAAGCAAGTCAAGGCTTATGGGGAACAGGCAGGGAAACAGAGTTGAAACAAAAGTCACAATCTTATTGAATGGCAGAGGAATTGAGGGGCTGAATGGCCTATTCCTGCTCCTATTTCTTCGTGCTTGATTTAGTTTATCATTCTACTCACTCACTTCAACATCACATGAACATGTTGCATGTTATTGAGAATTGTAGACCTCAGCTTAGCCATGTCAGACCAGTCCGATGCAGAGACCATGAATCAACTATGATTAAAGGGGGAGAGGTTGCGAGCCTTTCATTTACTCCTTAGCAATTGATTGCAAAATAACATTGGTAATGACCTAGAATTTGACCTATTCTTCAAGAAATAGCACACAACTTTGAGATTCACAAAAGATCAAAACACTTAAATTGATGCATTCGATATAGAAAAATAGTCTGCTTGACAAACTATTCTTTGGAGTGGGAGAGGAAACTGAAGATTGATTCATCAGTTTTCCTACAATGCCATTATTGGTGATATGATGCATTTTGAGATGTGTCTTTTAAATGAAAACAGGATTGCAAACACTTTTTTTTCATAAGATGAATTGAAATAAAAAAAAGGAGTGTTGTGAAGGGAACAAAAAACACTCAAAGAACTGCAAAACATTTGTAAAGAGTTGCAATAGACTTTTACACCAAATGCTATTATTGATCCTCTCCCAATATAGTTTAATGTATGGTTTGCCTTGCCTGAGGCTTCTACACCAGTGTTGCCTTTACCAACTGTAACCTGATGATATGTTTCAGTTTTGTTGGAATCTGCTTGACTTCTTGAGATGTCTGTGGTGTGGTTTAGAATTTCGAGGTGTTGAAAATGATATTTATTGAAGTAGTTGCTCTAGCTATAAAACCTGATGACCTTGCCTGGATTAATGGCAGAGTTTCTAGATCAAATTTAAAAATCAGGTCAACGTGAGAAATAAAGTATTAGTTTGTTCTGCACTTATTTATGAAAGGAATGCACTGCTTAGAAACTGGAGATACGGTGATGCATTAACACAGCTGTAAAAGGGACATTTACGACAGCACATGCAATGCAGATTCCTTAATAACTATCCTGAGAACGAGGGCACCAGACAGCAGCTACTCGTAGAGATGGCAGTCTTATCTGATATAGAGATAAAATGTAGTCTGTTCCCAGAAAGTTGTCCACTTCAGCTTTAGTGAGAAGCCAGCTACTCATACCTTGCTCGTTTTGCTTATTCGAGGCCAACTGATAAAGCTGGAGTGGCTGAACGCTGCAATAAAAAATAAAAGAAATGCCAGCACTGATGTCTTATCAGACACCATCTGGGTAAATCTACCAGTTCAGCCACTAGACATTAACTTTATTCTCTTGCACTCTGGTTAACCTCTGAAAATGTCATATAAATAGTAAAGATAGCTAAATAGAGGAAATTTGAAAACAGCTTTCATCTCAGCATTTTCTTTATTGCAGAGTGACAGTGAAGAATCACAATTAAAATTTGGGCGTGGCAAAAACAACTTTCCCAGCAGCTTAATTGTACTTTTAACTGTGTTTGAGTGTGTCAAAGTCAATCCATTTTCATCAGGCAATTAGCCAAGAAGATGATACCCACATTTGTAAACAGTGTGACTGAATTCAGCACTGAACAAAAAAAACAAAACTCTGAAGGCTTTCAAGTCAGGCTCAGCATATGTGGAGAGAAGTGCCAAGTTAGCTTTTCAGGCATATCCCTTCACGTAAGTGAATGAAAATTCATTGCTAGGATAAGGAACCATAATAACTCTAGGGATTATGCAGTAATGACTGGCAAAATCCTCCTTCCAACATGTTAAATAATGATGACACATGACATTAAACTCAGAGTATGCACTGTAAAACCTCAAGACTAATAACTGCAGCAAGTTTGGTATTTTGAACAAGGCTGGCTCAAAGGTTTAGACTTTTGCAAGAACTAATCTGTGAACTCCCATCCAGAACATTAAGCGAAATAATGAAGATGTGGTCAGTAATTTTAGAACAGCATGCAGCACATCTCCCCCATCCCCCCGGAAGTTTCAGAAACTCAGGGCAGAAAATTATTGTTGTGGAATGGGTGGACTGATCCCAAATCTAGAAGGAAAGTTGGTGGTGGTCCAATGGACCAGAAAGAAATCCTTATTACAGCTATAGTGTGCTACAGGCAGGTTGAAGTTCTGGAGGTTTGGGCTTCCGCTATCACTGGGGAGAAAGCCCCATCCACTGAAACTGTGACCAAAATACCTTGGAATGCCAAAGTTCTGGAGTGGCTGCTGCAGGGACTGTAAACAGATCATAAGACCATAAAATGTAGGAGCAGGATTAGGCCATTTGTCCCAAAGAGCCTGTTCCTCCATTCAATCATGGCTGGTACATTTGTCACTTAATTTCCTGACTGATGAAGGCAAACATGCCATAAACCTTCTTCAGCAACTTATCCACTTTAGTTGCCGCTTTCAGGAAACAATAGACCCCAAGATCCCTCTGTATAACAGTGCTCCTAAAGGTCCTGCAATTTACTCTATCCTTTCCTCATTCATTTGACCTCCAAAAATACCTTGTCTTGATTAAACTCCATGTACCATTTCTCCGCCCACCTTTTCCGCTGATCTATATCCTACCGTACCATTTGAAACCTTCCTCAGTATCCACACCTCCACCATATTTTGTGTCTTTTGCCGACTTTCTAGTAAAACCACCTACATTTTCTTCCAAATCATTTACATATATATTACAGACAACAGAGGTCACAGTTCAGATCCCTATAGAATATCACCAGTCACAGACATCCAGACCTAACCCTATACATCGAGAAGTGACTTTTGTGCTGAGAAGGCTATTCAGGAAGTCAAGTCTGGTAATGGAGAGGACCAGTTGCTTTTTGCGTTCTGGTCTTGGTTGTCTCCAACACACTTTGCGGCATAGCTTGTTCTAAAAAAAAGTCTTAGTTATACACAAATCATGGCAGCAACTGAGGTCAAGTAGTATGTGGCCTATTTCATTTATCTTTCCCAGGCCATGTTATCTGAGAATGGTTGACCAGGCTTAAATGTCCACATCAAGACTTGCATTAAAATCCTGGGTAGGTAAAAATAGTCAGTCTTTTGAAGTTTTGCCCCTGCATCATTGGCAGCAGAACTCAGGTAGAACACACAAGAGGGGAAGCAATTGTGAATTTGCTGGAGAGATGTGGGGAGGATGCTGACCTGGAAAGAAGGAGGGGTTACTCAACAGGATGCTGATAGAACAATTGGGATTTACTGTCCAATAGATTAATATGATGTGTATAGAGTGTGGATGAAGAGGATTTGCATGCATTTTGTGCACTATCTCCGCATATTTATAGCCAACAGCATTGACAAGTAGCAAACAAAACAAAGAGCTGAAGGTGTAAATCTCTCCCTGTCAGCACACAGAGTTTGCATCAGCAAGCCCTCTGTTGTGTTTTCTCATGGTGATACACAGAAAATGGGTGTTTTGTGCCTTTGTTAAAGCTTTAGTTTGGACCCCAAACATTTAGTGTGCATGCCCACCAGCATTTGGACACACATGGACCAAAACCTCAGGTTTGAGCTATAGTTTCCCTACCTCGTGGAAACCTTGGAAGAGTTAAAGGATAGAAGAGTGAATTTCTGACAAAAGAAAAAACTGCAATGGAGTCCAAAGATAGACTGATGTTTAAACTTTTAAGAGCCATTTAGACAGACATGTGAACTGGCAGAGAACAGAGGGATAAAGACCATGTGCAAGCAGATGGGATTAGTTTAGAACAGCGTCATGGTTGGCAGACTTGGTGGGCTGAAATGCCTATTCCTGTACTGTTCTTTGTTCTGTATTTGCCATCTTTTCAACAAGAAAGCTAATGCCAAATGCTGTACTCTGTAATTTTGGACCAAGTCAAGGAGATTGAGAGGGGAATGCTTACATTTGTGCAAGACCCCATAAAGTTTGACCAGGCATGCACCCTGAGAAGACATGTTGGTTTTGCTACAGACCGTTAACAGTATGCAGGAAACAGCAGTTGTGAGTGAAAAGTCCAACTTCATAGATGTTGAGAATGGGCACTACAGACTGTCTCCAGTATTGGGGAGTAGAGAATAGCATACCATTG
Source organism: Ginglymostoma cirratum (assembly GCA_024137785.1). NCBI lineage: Eukaryota > Metazoa > Chordata > Chondrichthyes > Orectolobiformes > Ginglymostomatidae > Ginglymostoma > Ginglymostoma cirratum. The sequence continues at coordinate 22,202,558 of JAHRHZ010000289.1, read as the reverse complement.
ATCAGTCACTGCCTAGTTCAAATCAGGTAAATCCTGACTAGCAGCATCTTGATTTAATTCAATGCATTGGCTTCAATAGGGGTCTTGGATCTTAGACTCTCTATCCAACAAATGAATCAAAATTATCATAGCGGACAATGTTCTCCGAGGAGCTTAATATTCAAATCAACATATTCCTTAAGCCTCAGGACAGCCTGTGTGTCGATAATTCAACACAGCAAATTAACTGAGGTTCATGACCCAATATCTGGTTTCCTCTGCTTAGCCATCACAGTACAATGTCTCAGCCATATTCCCATCTTTTTTAAAGGACGTAAAGGACCTTTGTGGATGAGTACGTGGCAAAATTATGATCTCAGCTGATAGTTATACTGAACAAGTCAGATTTCAGAAAGAAATCTGGATTGATTGTTCATATATTTAATTTTTGTAGTTGGTTCCTTTAGTAGTTAGTCACAGAAACATATTTAAATGAGGTTGTGGACCTGTATCAGATTAAAGGGAAAAAAAAATAAATAAAGCTGTGTATGAAGAAAACAGTTTAGAAAGATTGTAACAGAAACAGAAAAAAAACTTTTCAATCAGTTTCCCATTGCTATCAAATACTTAATATCAGAGAAATGTCACTCATATCTCAAATCTTTAGTTTCTCAGTAAACTGACTCTCTCAGTTTTTTTTTCTTCTACTGTTGAGATAGTTTTACAATTTCTTTCCAAGTCTGCAAACATGAACATTTTTTAATTTTCAGTTCACCTCTTTTCAGTTCAGATATCTGGAAAACTTCTATACATTCTCACAACTTTGAGACTCCACATACTGCTTCTTAGGATGACTAGCTTCCCTGAACTGAATCCCATGATTCTTCTGAACTGAAGTTAAATGGCATCTGGTCTGCATTTAAATTCAGCAAAAGTATGTTTCATCCGTTAACATCACAAATGCCCTGCCAGGCACTTGACTGAAGTCACACTCCTTCTCAGAAATGATAATGTTTAGGTCAGTGTTCCAAATAACTTTCTGACCCCTTTTTTTAAAAGAAAACAAGTACCTCACAGAACTGACCAAAATTCCATCTGCTTCTATTTTTAAAAAATAAATCTCAAATCAAATGCATTTATGTACTTTTTAATCAGAGCAGATTAAAGCACTAATCAGTGGACAAAAGTAAGCACAAAATGCTTCCTGTCTTTTTTTCCCATATTAATCAGTTTTATGAGTGAAAATAACAATGTGGAAGTTGAAATCCTACAGCGGGAGAAGTAACTTCAAATTTTGTTGTTGATATTCAGGAACATTATAGAGGCAAAGGGAACTTTACCCCATGTCCAATATATTCTAGTACAAGATGCCAAGTTGGAGCACCCCTTACCAAGCACCATTACAATAAGCTGGCTGTGGAAGTGTTGCTTTAAAACAGCAAAGCTGGTGTCTTAATGTACAATAAAGAGGTGGCAGAATTATTTAGCTTGTATCCTTGTCTACTTTGCTGAGAAGGTGCAACTATTCCTTAATTCTCAGACTTCTTCCTATTTATTCATTTGTGGGATGTGGGCATCGCTGGTTAACCAGCATTTATTGCCTGTCCCTAGCTGCCCTGGAGAAGGTGATGGTGAGCTACCTTCTTGAACTGCTGTAGTCCACCTGCTGTGGGTTGATACACAATGCCACGAGGGAGGGAATTCCATATATCTGTTGCCCTTATCCTTCTGGATGCAAGTGGCCATGAGTTTGGGAGGTGCTGGCTAAGCATCTTTGGTGAATATCTGCAGTGCATCTTGTAGATAGTACAGAATGCAGCTACTGAACATTGGCGGTGGAGGGAATGGATGCTTGTGGATGTAATGCCAATCAAGTGGCTCCTTTGTCCTGGATGGTGTGAAGCTTCTTGAGTGTTGTTGGAGCTGCACTCACCCAGGCAAGTGGGGACTATTCCATCACACTCCTGACTTGAGCCTTATAAATAGTCAACAGGCTTTGAGGAGTCAGGAAGTGTGTTACTCGCTGCAGTATTCCTAGCCTCTGACCAGTTCTTGTAGCAACTGTGTTTACATGGTGAGTCCAGTTGAGCTTCTAGTCAATGATAACCTCCAGGATGTTGATAGTGGAGGATTCAGTGATGGTAACACCATTGAATGTCAAGGGGTGGTGGTTAGGTTGTCAGTTATTGGTGATGGTCATAGCTTGGCATTTGTGAGGCGCAAATGTTACTTGTGACTGGTCAGCCCAAGCCTGGATATTGTCCAGATCTTGTTGCATTTGAACATGGACTGTTTCAGTATCTGAAGAATTGCGAACAGTGTTGAACATTGTGCAATCATTGACAAATATCCCCACTTCTGACCTTATGATGGATGGAAGGTCATTGATGAAGCAGCTGAAGATGGTTGGGCCTAGGACACTACCCTAAGGAACTCCTGCAGAGATGCCCTGGAGCTGAAACAACTGACCTCCAACAACCACGACCATCTTCCTAAGTAGCACGTATGCCTCTACCCACCGGAGAGTTCACCCCCTGATAACCATTGATTCCAGTTTTGCTAGGGCTCCTTGATGCCACACTTGATCAAATGCAGCCTTGGTGTCAAGGGCTGTCACTTTCACCTCAACTCTGGAATTCAGCCCTTTTGTCCTTGTTTGAACCAAGGCAGTAATGAGGTCAGAATGGAGTGGCCCTGACGGAACCCAAACTGGGCGTCACTGAGCAGGTTATTGCTGAGCAGGTACTGCTTGATAGCATTGTTGATGACATCTTCCGTCACTTTACTGATGATCGAGAGGAGGTTGATGCGACGGTAATTGGCTGGTTTGGATTTGTCCTGCTTTTTTATGTACAGGGCATACCTGGACAATTTTCCACGTGTTTGGGTAGATGCCTATGTTGTAACTGTCCTGGAACAGCTTGGCTAGGGGAGTGACAAGTTCTGGAACACAAGTCTTCAGTACTAATGCTGGAATGCTATCAGCGCCCATAGCTTTTACAGTATCCAGTGTCTCCAACTGTTTCTTGATTTCATGAAGAGTGAATCGACCAAAGACTGGTATGTGTAATACTGGAGACCACTAGTGGAGGCTGAGGTGGGTCATTGACTTGGCACTTCTGGCTGAAGGATCGCTGCAAAAGTTTCAGCCTGATCTTTTGGACTGATGTGCTGTGCTCTTCCATCATTGAGGATGGGATATGCATGGAGCCTTCTCCTTCAGTGAGTTGTTTAATCCATCGGTTGAGGGATCGCTTAGCTCTGTCTATCCGGTGCTGCTTATGCTGTTTGGCATGCTGGTAGTCCTGTTTGATTGCTTCACCAGGTTGACACCTCATCTTTAGATATGCCCAGTGCTGCTCCTGTCACGCTCTTCTGCATTATCCATTGAACCAATGTTGATTCCCTGGTTTGATGCTTATGGTTGAGTGGGGAATATGCCGGGCCATGAGGTTACGGGTTGTGCTGGAGTACAATTCTGCTACTGTTGATGGCCCACATGGCTGTCCAGTCTTGGGTTGCTAGATCTGTTTGGTCTGCCCCATTTGGCACGGTGGTAGTGCCACGCAAAACAATGGAGGGTATTCTCAATGAAAAGGCAGGATCATGTCTCCACAAAGACTGTGCAGTGGTTACTTTTACTGATACCGTCACAAACAGTTGCATCTGCAGCTGGGAGATTGGTCAGGATTATTTCAAGTATGTTTTTCCCTCTTGTTGATTCCCTCACAAATTACTGCAGACCCATTCTAGCAGCTATGTCCTTTAGGACCTGACCAGCTCAATCGGTAGTACTGCTGCTGAGCCACTCTTGGTGCTGGACATTGAAACCCCCTCCCAGAGTACATTTTGTGTCCTTACCAATCCTCAGTGCTTCCTTCAAGTGTTGTTCAACATGGAGGAGTGCCGATTCATCAGCTGAGGGAGGATGGTACGTGATAATCTGGAGGGGGTTTCCTTGCCTAAGTTTAAACTGAAGCCATGAGACTTCATGGAGGCTGGAGTCAATACTGAGGACTCCCAGGACAACTCCCTCTCGACTGTATACCGCTGTGCCGCCATCTCTGCTGGATCTGTCCCGTTGTGGGACAGGGCATATCCAGGGATGGTGATGATGGTGTCTGGGACATTGTCTGTAAGGTGTGATTCTGTGAGTATGACTATGTCAGATTGTTGCTTGACTGGTCTATGAGACAGCTGTCCCAAATTTAGCACTAGCCCCCAGATATTAGCAAAGATGATCTCACAGGATCCACAGGGCTATTTCTGCTGTTGTCTTTTCCAGTGCCTCGGTGGATGCCAGGTGATCTGTCTGGTTAGTTAGGGGAGTTAGTAGCTTTTGCTTGTTCCATCTCTGAAATAATTGCGGGTGACTTGGTATAATTCAGGCAATGTCTGTTGACCCTGCCTTCTCCATCTCGAAGGAGGGCTTGAGGTTTGAATGAGTGAAATTATCCATTCTTTAAACTTGGTTGGACTAAGATGGCATGTGACTTTTCTTAACTCTGTCCTCTACAATAAAAATATTACTGAAACATGCAGTAGAGTAACTTAAGAGAAGAGTAAAAAAGAGTCAAGTCTCGTTTTGTTTCTCAGAGCTCTTTCTAGGATGCAGGCTGAACAACGCAAACCAAAACTGCTCAAAAAGTTGCTTCAGAGATAGTAGGAACTGCAGATGCTGGAGAATCTGAGATAACAAGGTGTAGAGCTGGATGAACACAGCAGGCCAAGCAGCATCAGAGGAGCAGGAAAGCTACCTTTTCGGGTCCGGACCCTTCTTCTGAAGAAGGGTCCAGACCCAAAACGTCAGGTCTCCTGCTCTTCTGATGCTGCTAGGCCTGCTGTGTTCATCCAGCTCTACACCTTGTTATCTCAAAAAAGTTGCTGTTGTTTTGGCTGTTTGGTTAACTTTACACCAATGCCTTCGCCAATGCAAATGCAGATGAATATATTCAAGAAATCCTATGTATGTTTCCCAGAATGGGAATATATCTTCATGTTCAGAAATTGTCTAGTTGCTTCGTCCTCCTCCACTGCTGTAACTTAGGCATAAACAGGATGTCTATTTAATGACTATGAAAATTATGGTTCCACAGCAGGGTGAGGCCCATTGAAATCTCTAGTGTATGCAAGCATCTAAAACCATAAGATATAGGTGCAGAATTAGGCCATTCAGCCCATCAAGTCTGTTCCATCATTCAATCATGGCTGATATGTTTCTTAACGCCATTCTTTGTCTTCTCTGCATAATCCTTGATCCCTTTTCTCGTCAAGAGCCTATTTATCACCATCGTAAATACAGCCAATGACTTGGCCTCCACAGCCTTCTGCAGTAAAAAGCTCCACAGATTCACCACCCTCTGGCTGAAGAAATTCCTTCTCATCTCAGTTCTAAAGGGTCACCCCTTCACTCTGTGGCTATGCACTTGGGTCCTATTCTCTCCTGCTCATGGAAACATCTTTTTCATGTCCACTCTATAGTGTTCACTGCGTGTTTCCAGATGCATCGATGTTGTACCTAAGCTTCTAACAAAACCTTCTTTCTACCAAATAAAAACCAAAAGAACTGCGGATGCTATAAATCAGGAACAAAAACAAAGTTGCTGGAAAACCTCAGCAGGTCTGGCGCATCTGAATGGGTCCTGAGGAAAGGTCACCAGACCCAAAACATTAACTCTGTTTTCTCCTTCATAGATGCAGCCAGACCAGCTGAGCTTTTCCAACAACTTTGTTTTTGTTTCTTTCTACCACTTTTGCCCTTGTCCCTCAGGCTTTGCTCAACTTGATCCCACACATTCCTCTGGTTGACTCACCCCTTTTCCTCAGTAAAGTAACTTGTCATTTTGTCAAAGTGACTCTTCTTCAGGTTGTGTAGAAGATGACCCATATTGGACTTGAGATATTAAGTCTGTTTTTCTTTCTCCAGCGCTTTCCGTTTGTATCTCAGAACTCCAATATCCGGGTATCTTTCTTTTCCAGGTACTCACTTTCCGTTTTCCCAGTTTTGACTACAAAGATTTGCAAAACAAAAAAGTGCTATGTTACGGATTATGCAAAATTGTACTCTTACTTTATGTGTTTTAGCTAACCAAAAGTGTATTACGTGGGTTGAATGTTACATTTGAGGCTAGTTAAAACTTGCTTGGCATATTTACTGTAATGTAAAGTCATAGAAGTAACTATCTCAGGGTGAAACTTTTTCTGTTTGAAAATACCACATAAAACCTGAATCAAAAACAAAAATCAGATTGCACAGCTTTTAAATATTAATTAAACATACCTTTCATAATAAACTTCTAAAATTCACTCTGGAAAGATGTTCCAAACATTGTCGTCTTGAAAAGCTGAACAACCTGTGAATCTCTGAGATGCCATTTATCTTGATTCTCTAATATTACAATGATCCTTGATCCTGTAAAGTAATTGCACACTAGTAATATGAAACTTAGATCAGGCTTACGATTTAAAATTAGATCCGCTACATGAAATGGAAAAGGAAATAGCCTTAAAACAAAGCAAGTAGTTTTGACAGCTGCAAAGGCAGAATGGCACATACATTATAACACAAATCAATCAATATGGTTGAGCTTGTTCTTGAGTGTTCTGTTCGTCTGTAGACAGCTGTTCTCTGTGTGAATAGTGCAAGACTGATGATATCAGTATGAGACCTCAGGAAACTGTGAAAGTTTATGCCACTACAAGAAAGCACATCTCAAAGCATATGTCTCTTAGGGGGAAAGCTTTTGTAAATTCATAAAGCCGAAGTACAAAGGGATCTGGGAGTGCTAGTCCAGAATTCTCTAAAGGTTAACTTGCAGGTTGAGTCCGTGATTAAGAAAGCGAATGGAATGTTGTCATTTATCTCAAGAGGGTTGGAATATAAAAGCAGCGATGTGCTTCTGAGACTTTATAAAGCTCTATTAGGCCCCATTTAGAATACTGTGTCCAATTTTGGGCCCCACACCTCAGGAAGGACATACTGGCGCTGGAGCGTGTCCAGCGGAGATTCACATGAATGATCCCTGGAATGGTAGGCCTAACATACGATGAACGGCTGAGGATCCTGGGATTGTATTCATTAGAGTTTAGAAGGTTGAGGGGAGATCTAATAGAAACTTACAAGATAATGCATGGCTTAGAAAGGGTGGATGCTGGGAAGTTGTTTCCGTTAGGTGGGGATACTAGGACCCGTGGGCACAGCCTTAGAATTAGAGGGGGTCAATTTAGAACGGAAATGAGGAGACATTTCTTCAGCCAGAGAGCGGTAGGCCTGTGGAATTCATTGCCACGGAGCGCAGTGGAGGCCGGGATGTTGAATGTCTTCAAGTCAGAGATTGATAAATTCTTGATCTCGCACGGAATCAAGGGCTACGGGGAGAGTGCGGGTAAGTGGAGTTGAAATGCCCATCAGCCATGATTAAATGGGGGAGTGGACTCGATGGGCTGAATGGCCTTACTTCCACTCCTATGTCTTATGGTCTTACAGTCTTATTACTTGTTCCAATCCAGTCCACCACATGCATTGGTGAATAGGCTAAATCATTCTAGTTCATTAGCACATTTTTATAATATTTTGCATCATTGTTGTTTGGTGCATGATGAGGGAACATCATATCACAATACCCTGTTTTGTGGAAACACTTCCATTGTTATTACCTGTGCATAAATCATTTGCAGCATTCAAGGCCACTCAAATTTGTTAAATTCTTGTGAACATAGAAAAAGACACAGAATCGTTCAGTCCCTTAAAATTGTTCTGTCATTCAGTTAGATCACAGTTTATCTTTAGCTTGACTCCATTTATGCACCCTGTTTCCATGACTGTTAATTGTCTAATGAAAACCTACCAATTGCAATTCTGAAATTTTCAAATGATCTCGGCCAAACAATGTTTTTATAGAGATTCAGATTTCTGCTGCCATTTGTGTGAAGAATTACTTTCTGATATCACCCAGAACAGTTTAGCTTTAACTTTTGTCTTCTAATCCTTGACATTCCCACTAGACTGCACTCAAAATATTGAGGGTCCCCCCAAAGGCTCTCATGTTTCCTGGGAATACACTAAGAAGAGAGAGATGGCTCAGGATATGAGAATCCTGTAAATATTGACAAAGAGATTAGACCACTGGATATTCTGAGAATTTTATCATAAGAGGGAAGTATTTCTTTATGGTTCAAATCAAGGAATTAAACCAATAAAGATAGTAGACTGAATTTTACTTTTTTTGTTATACCAGATGCTTCTGAGTTTCTCTGATATTTTCTATTTTAAGTTTAAACTTTGTAACCTTCTTTCTGTCCTTGCATACCAAACATTACCTTCTTTGTAAACTTATTACCGATGTGTGTGTGGGTGTGCGCGCGCGCGTGCGTGTGTGTGTGTGTGTGCGTGCCCGTATGTTTAATGTTACATTTTATTATTTTTCTTTGGAGTTAATAGGTATGAAACTTCTCTTGATATTGTTCATGTAAATCTTGTAATTAGCTCCATCATTTTGATCTAGTTAACGACATCTTTAATTGAAATATGATAGTTGCCTGCTCAAAAGAAGTAATACTTGTTGCAACTGACAAAGAGTGTGGTGAAAAAGAGGCAAGCCAATTCCCCCTCCTCACCTCAATTCCCTCCAAACTTCTATTTATACTCCCAGACAATGCTGTTGATGGACATGCAGTAAAATCACAACATGCTGCTATTGCACAGGCTCTAGACTAAGTATACAAAAAGAACGATTAGTGGCAATGAGCTACTTCAAACTTCCCTTACTCTGATCCATCCATGGTCAGAGGTGACAGATACCATGAGGTGTCAGTAGTGGAAAATAGGACGAAAATACAGCAAGGTCTAGGTTGCATTCTCAATCAAGGAACTCAAGAGGAGAAAAGAGGATATGTTTTCACAAAAGGTCCAAAAACCCCAAAGCAAATCCTGAAAGGAAAGGATGGTGATGATTTGACAGGTGAATTACTTTACATTGACCCTAAGAACCTGGCCCCAGTGCTGGAAAATATTCAACGACCACGTGTGAGTGATTACGTTCAGTTAATCTATCATCAAATTCAACAACCTCTCATCCTGCTCAATGTACCATTGCCTTCATCACTCACCCAACAGAAAGCTCGTTAGTATGTAACATTGAGATACTCCATCTCATGTCAGCCTACATCCACCTCTTGCAATTTCCACATGCTTCCTGCTATTCTATCTCTGATGGAGCATCACCCATACATTTGCATTATATTGACTGACATTATTCTATCTCCTGCTGTAACAAGCCATATATGACCACTAAAAAAAATGCAGAGAATTGATGGCAGAAGTCAGCCTGCATTTCCTGAATCCTTTGGAGGAGACAGTCCTCTGCATTAAACAACAGCATTCATACAGACTATTAACTCCAGTGTCACTTGAAACATTCAGGCTTACAGGATATCCCTGCCTCATTCAACTTCTCAAATTCTATTTTGCTGCTGTCTTGCTAACTGGTGTGAGGTACAAACGGCAGATGATACATCCATGCACCTCTACCTTTCCACTAAACACAACTTTTCTCAATCCAACCTTCCCCTTCTTCATTTTGCTTTCAGCAACTACATCCCTGGCCAGAAGTGCAGTGTCACCATGAAGTTTGCAAGCAACAGTCCACCTCTGCTGAAAATGCACCTTCGTTTAACCTGATATTTGCAGCTAACAGCTCAGATTGTGCTGCTGTGAGAGCTTCAGATGACAGTATAAAATGGGAAAAACATGTTGTGAATCACTAGGCATGAGTGTGCTACAACCAGGCATAGAGTAAGGACAGTTCATGTGCACATGCCAATGCCCCAGAGGCTGAGGGGTTACAGGTATGTAGAGTTGCAGGGGACTCAGATGAGGGCATTGATGGGGAAGTGCGCATGAGATTCCTTATTGCACACACACAAAGATGATTGGCGCATTGGTAGATCTTCGTGGAGTCTGATGAGACTGTTGAGGAACAAGGAGTCCATGGCACTGGACTTTGAGAAGAGCTTAGAGTTCTTTAGAATCCTTTCTGTGTGAGTGGTGGCCAACTCCATTATACTACTTTACAGCCAGCCATGATGCAGGGTCTGGTGACTGATGTCTTTGCTTGCGTAAGAGCACAATTGAAGCCATGCCACACCTCAGTGCTGCAGTGGAAGCTGTCCTAAATCTATGAGATCTCTGCTGATCACCATGCAATCTCAGCTTGGTGCCATTGCAGGATCAAACTGCTACCACTATAGCCAGGAATGCCAATGCTTAACAGGCATGCAGGATCTCACAGAAACTCTCCTCTTACAGTGGTCCTTCAAACTATCCTCCAGCAGGTTGCTTGGATTGCTGAGAGGCTCGGAGACAAACCTGCTAACATTTATCAGGATGGTAGAGTTTGTGCTCCTACCACAGTGTTTGCACTTGCCTTTCCCAAGCATTCTGAAGTGGTGCAGTATGGATTGCCTGTCACAGGCCAACGTACCCAAAGTGAAAGAATCTGAAAGTAATTTTCCTTCATCCTCTTCTCCTCCTTCTTCTCTTTTATCTCCTTCTCCTTATGCTTCTTTCTGGTAAGGTGTATGTCTGGAGAAAAGGCTGTTCCCTCATTAGGACAAGGTTATGAAGAATGCAGCAGGCCACCTCAGATTTGGAGCCATGTTCTGCAGAGTATGGAAGCATTTGCCAAGAGTGACTCTGGCAGCAAAAATGTTGTTTGAGAAAGACCATTGTTACGGTAAGTTTGGAGAACTACACAGATTCATTTTGAGCCCCACTCTTTCATTGGTTGTCATGCAGGCTGGGCAGTGAAGAAGGTGTTTGATACGTTTGCATTTGCTGGTCAGCACATTGAGTATAGGAGTTGGGATGTCATGTTGCAGCTGTATAGGATATTGGTTAGGCCTGTTTTGGAATACTGCATTCAATTCTGGTCTCCCTGTTTTAGGAAAGATGTTGTTAAACTTGAAATGATTAAAAAAAAAGTTACAATGCTGTTGCCAGGGTTGGAGGGTTTGAGCTATAGGGAGAGGCTGAATAGGCTGCGACTTTTTTCCCCAGACAGTTGGAGGCTGAGGCATGATCTTGTAGAAGTTTATAAAATCATGAGGACCATGGGTAGGTTGAATAGCCAAGGTCCTTTTCCTAGGGTAGGGGAGTCCAAAACTGGAGGGCATAGATTTAAGGCAAGAGAGGAAATATATAAAGGGTTCCTAAGGGGAACTTTTTCACGCAGAGGGTGGTGTGTGTTGCAATGAGCTGCCAGAGGAAGCAATGGAGGCTGGTACAATCACAACATTTAAAAGCATCTGGATGGGTACATGAATAGGTGGCTTTAGAGGGATGTGGGCCAAATGCTGGCAAATGGGACTAGATTAATTTAGTATAAAAAGCATGGGGCTGGATGAACACAGCAGGTCATCCAGCCCCATGCTTGTTATCTCGGATTCTCCAGCATCTGCAGTACCTTTTATCTCAGATTAATTTAGTATATCTGGTCAGCATGGATGAGTTGGACTGAAGTTGCCGTACAACTCTGATTCTAGGTTGTAGATCTGGTTGTAGGAGTGTACAGATCAGTGACCACCTTCTTGGTGAAATGTTAACACCTCAGGTACTTTTGGCTGATGTGGAGATAAGGGCAATTTGAAGACCCTTAGTGTGTGAGCTCTTCCACTCAAAGATCTCCTCCTTCTCACTGTGCACAGCTTCTCCTTTTTGCAGCCTGTGCTTCATGTCCCCGTCATGCTGTAGTCCAAGAGGGACTGCAATTATTATCCCAAATAGCCAAAGTGGATTTTCTGGCTATACGCTCCTCTGTGTCAGAGTCCAGCAGCAATCCCTCCAAATTACTATTTTTCTTTCAAATTGTTAAAACAACACTGAACAGAATACTTCCACTCACTGAACAGAAACAAAAGAAACTTAAAAAGTTTCTGACCTGGAAGATCCAAGGTGATTCTTTTAATTTGCATGAGTTTGTGTCCCTCATGCAGCTAAACACATGTTCAAGTTAGATGTCTTCCTTAGGGGCTGTGCTGAAAATGAACAGAAGGGATAAAACTGCCATTTTATAAGATTCCAGTTTCTGTAGCACTGGCTAAGGCGGGGCTATGGAGCTGAATTTTGCAGCCTGACATTTTGACAGGAATAACCCTTCTTGCTGAATTTAAACTCTCATGTATTATATACTTGAGTCCTTCCTGGAATAATACATCAGTTTTTTTTATATATCCTATTATATTGCTCTGCAAATTTACTTTGATTACTTTAATCCATCAACCAAAAACTAGTAATCTGCAAATCATAATCTGAGTTAGTGTACCTTTTTAATATCTTTCTGGTAAAGTCTTTGCACTAACTTACCAGAGATCATATAACAAGAATAATCACACATTCATTTTGTGAGAATAAAGGTATAAAAGAGTAAGCATTGTGTGAGAGAGGCTGTGGTATTTCAGAGAGCTTTACAATGAAGGGCTACAATGCTTTGAGATTTACTAATGATAGTGATAGGACTGTTCAGTTTAGACTTATTTATGTTCCAGACCAGTTGCTTTAATAGCTTGACACATTTTGCAATTCTATATCATGAAGAACATTTCAACTGATAAAATCAAACAGATGGCAGCAAAAGATCTCTGTGTCAAAGGAATTTCTTATCAATTGACATCCGTAATCATTTATCTTGAAATATTATGGCATTATCTAAAGGGATTTCGAAGTCTGTTTGTCAAGCAACTTGATCAGCTCAAAGGCAGAACAAGAATACCATGTAAGGCCGTGACAGAGAAGCTACAGTGTGATTTATGTTCAATATAACTCTTTTGGTGGTCCTTACTTGCATATATCTATAGAAGTCTCATGAGCCATACTTAAAATTCTTATATTCAGTTTAGCAGTTTATTTTATCAGCTTTAAGTATCATAGCAATACCTTTCGGATTATCCACGCTACAGAAACAGCTCTTGATTCTTAATTTGCTTGATGTTTCTTCTTCTTAATTGATGAAATTATAGGTGAGAGAGTTTTAGTGAGAATAAGTTTCTTAAAATGTATGTCTTAAAATTTTAATTTTGACATGACTGTCATATCCTTCTGGGCACTGACTGATGAGAAAAAGGTAGGACAGAACCAGATGGTGAGGTTGTAGACATGTTCGCTGATCCAGTGGGTTTGGTTGCAAACATTTCATCACCTTCTAGGTAACATCATCAGTGCGCCTCCAGTGAAGTGTCGGTGTTCTGTCCCACTTGTTATTTGTATGCCTCGGTTTGCTGGGGTGGTTGATATTACTTTCGGTTCTGTTTCTCAGTGGTTTGTACACAGGGTCTAATCCAATGTGTTTGTTGATGGAGTTCCAGTTGGAATACCAGGACTCTAGGAATTCCCTGGCATGTCTCTGTTTGGCTTGTGCAACTATGGATGTGTTGTCCCAGTCAAATTTGTGTCCCTTTTTCCCGTGTGTAGCAAGACAAGTGAGAAGTGGTCGTGTCTCTTAGTGGCTAGTTAGTGTTTGTGTATCCTTATTGTCAGTTTCCTTCCAGTTTGGCCTTTGTAGTGTTTCTCTCAGTCCTTACATGGTATCTTGTATATTACCCCAGTTTTGCTGGTTTTGGGTATGTCAGTAGCTGTGGTGAGGTGGTTGACACCTATACGGAGTCTTCCAAAGGAATGGATACCCAAAAAGCACAATTTGCTGTTACGTCCAAGACAGGCCACGAGGAGGACACAACACGACCAGACTCACTAATTACCCTACCACACATCAAGGACATTTCAGAGATAACCACAAGAGTACTTAGGCCCCTAGGTATCAGAGTAGCCCACAAAATATCAACCACCCTACGGCAGTTACTGACAAACGTAAAGGATCCGATACCTAAAATTAGCAAAACTGGTGTAATATACAAAATACCATGCAAGGACTGTGAGAAACACTACGTAGACCAAACCAGAAAAAACTGACAATAAGGATACACGAACACCAACTAGTTACCAAGAGACACGACCAATTCTCACTTGTCTCACTACACACAGACAACAAAGGACACGATTTTGACTGGGACAACACATCCATAATCGCATAAGCCAAACAGAGACACGCCAGGGAATTCCTGGAGGCATGGTATTCCAACCAGAACTCCATCAACAAACACATTGGATTAGACCCTGTGTACAAACCACTGAGAAACAGAACCGGAAGTAATGCCAAGCACCCCAACAAACCGAGGCATATAAATAACAAGCGGGACAGAGTACCAACACTTCACTGGAGGCGCACTGACGACATTACCTAGCAGGGTGATGAAACCTTTGCATTCAAACTCACCAGCTCGGCGAGCATGTCTGCAACCTCATCCACAACCTGAGCTGCAAATCTTCTCGAAAATTTTAAAACCAACTGGTGTTAATCATTGATAAAAGGTACTGCAGATGCTGGAGAATCCGAGATAACGAGCATGGGGCTGGATGAACACAGCAGGTCAAGCAGCATCATAGGAGCAGGAAAACTTGACGTTTCGGGCCTAAACCCTTCATCAGAAAATAATTGTTAATCATTGCTGAAGTTTGTAGCTATGGCAAGACCACCAGGAAGGAACGGCCTTGCACTGTTAATAAAACTCATCAATCGCAGTCAATAAGCAGCCATAGAAAATCCATACAAAAAGAAGTTGCTGCAATTAATTTTGCCACCCCTTGGTACAACACTTCACATTATAAAAGTTGAAATGAATCTATAGGATTGTTTTCATTTTCCAAACATGTGAAGTGTTTCGCTGGAGCTGGGAAGAGGAGTGTATAATAGGCAGAGTTCAGCAGGTCTGGCAGCATCTGTGAAGAAAAAATCAGAGTTAACCTTCCTTGGGTCGCCGGTCCTGAAACGTTAACTCTGATCTTCTTCTCATGGGACGCTGCCAGACCTGCTGAGTTTTTCCAGCAAGTTCTGTTTTTTGTTCCTGATTTTCACATCTGCAGTTCTTTTGGTTTTTATTTAATAAGCGGAGTTCGCTCGTTACATTTGAATATGGATTTCAAGAACTTGTCTTCCTTAAATTCACAGCTATGCAGGCCCTGCAGTGTAAATTCAAACTCCTCACATGCACTGCTGTTTGGAACTTAGCCAATATTATACCTCCTGATTTATTTTACAAGGTAATATTGTTTTGCTGATATGTGTTGGAACTGTTGTAATTCTGAGGCAATTCGTGGGTCACCATTCATTAAAATTTATGTTGGGAAATTGCATTTCTGAGTAAACCTAAGCAAGTCTAAATTCTGTTGATATTGCATCAGGGCATCACTTTTGGACTAAAATGCAAAGAGAGAGTTTGTGCATATTTTCAGAGCACATATTTCCCAGAACTCTTGGAAGATTTTAAACAAATAAGATGCTCAATTGAGATAGAAGGAACTGCAGATGCTGGAGAATCTGAGATAACAAGGTGTAGAGCTGGATGAATACAGCAGGCCAAGCAGCATCAGAGGAGCAGGAAAGCTGACGTTTC
>JAHRHZ010000289.1:22144669-22186675 GCA_024137785.1 Ginglymostoma cirratum | reverse complement strand
GCTGTGTTCATCCAGTTCTATACCTTGTTATCTAAGATTATCAAGTTGCAAGTTGCAAATTTGACTTGCCGTTTAAAATCTTAGATAAAAGTATGCTAAATATCAAATAAGTTTTAAGGTTTTAATATGTTTTTATGCTCAAGTTGGCAATATCAAGAATGTGCTCTATATGATGCAGGACACCATTTTGTTTATAAGATTTAATTTAATTTTATCGACTCTCATAGGACACTTTCATAGCTTTTTTCTCTTCACTGCCATAATTTTTGAATGGGTTTGGTAGAAACCATATGGGAAGACAGCAGGATAACAAATGCGTGGGCACATAAAATAGCTTCTAGAATACACCACCTCTCACCCACTTTCCTGCGAAAAGGCCATCCCCTATTCACAATTCCTTCGCCTCCGCCGCATCTGGTCCCGAGATGAGACGTTCCACTTCCGGACAAAATGATGTCCTCGTTTTTCAAGAACCGCAACTTCCCCACCACAGTGGTCGAAAACACCCTCAACCATGGCTCTCACATTTCCCACAACTCATCCCTCATGACCCCTCCCCATAATAACAGCCAAAACAGAATCCCCCTCATCCTCACTTACCACCCCACCAACCTCCGGATCCAATGCATCATCCTCTGACACTTCTGCCATCTGCAATCTGACCCCACCACCAAAGACATTTTTGCCTCTGCACCCTTATCTGCTTTCCGGAGGGACCACTCTCGCCGTGACTCCCTTGTCCGCTCCACATTCCCCACCAGCCCCACCACCCCCAGCACTTTTCCCAGCAACCACATGAAGTGCTACACCTGCCTCTACACCTCTCCCCTCATCCCCATCCCAGGCCCTAAGAAGACCTTCCACATCAAACAGATGTTCACCTGCACATCTGCCAATGTGTTCTACTGTATCCACTGTTCCCGTTGTGGCCTCCTCTACATCAGGGAAACCAAGCAGAGGCTTGGAGACTGCTTTTCAGAACACCTACACTTGGTTCACAACAAGCAACTGCACCTCCCAGTCGTGAACCATTTCAACTCCCCCTCCCACTCCTTGGATGACATGTCCATCCTGGGTCTCCTGCAGAGCCGCAATGATGCCACCCGAAGGTTGCAGGAACAGCACCTCATTATTTGCTTGGGCATCCTGCAGCCCAATGGTATCAATGTGGACTTCACAAAGTTCAAAATCTCCTCTCCCCTGACCGCATCCCAAAACCAGCCCAGCTTGTCCCCGCCTCCCTAACCTGTCCTCCCATCTATCCACTCCTCCCACCTCAAGCCCCACCCCGATCTCCTACCTACTAGCCTCATCCTGCCTCCTTGACCTGTCCATCCTCCATGGACCAACCTAACCCCTCCCTAACTCCCCACCTACACTCACCTTTATTGGCTCCATCCCTGCCTCTTTGACCTGTCTGTCTCCTCTCCACCTATTTTCTCCTTTATCCATCTTCTATCCGCCTCCCCTCTCTCCCTATTTATTTCAGAATCCCCTTCCCCTCTCTCAGTTCTGAAGAAGGATCTAGACCCAAAACGTCAGCTTACCTGCTCCTCTGATGCTGCTTGGCCTGCTGTGTTCATCCAGCTCCACACCTTGTTATCTCAGATTCTCCGGCATCGGCAGTTCCTGCTATCTCCGTAAAATAGCTTGACAGGTTTGACCTTGTGGTTTGCTGGACAGTGAAAGGGGTGTGAACTTAATGACCACTGCACCTCTTGTTGGTGCTTTTCACTAAATGACTTCAATCTGTCTCCACTGCCATAATATGTGAAGCTGAGGGAGGTGGAAGGAAAGGAACCAGGTTGGCAGATTTCACTGAATGAACTAAGGTTTAGCAGGAAGTGGGGTTTTAACATTTTTGGGGATCCGGTGTGCCCATCAGGGGACCACTGTACCCAAGATCGTATTCCCCATTTGTGCCACCCTTTTGTCCTTGGCAAACCTCCCCACACACCCTCTCCTCCAATTTTCTACCTCTCCCTCACTACGGCCTCGCCAATTTGGGGTCACTGGACCTGAAATGTTAACTCTGTTTTCTCTTCACAGTTGTTGCCAGACCTGCTGAGTTTCTCCAGCAATTTCTGTCTTTGTTTGTACCCATGAATAAGAACCCATTTCTAACCCATCAGTCTTTGAGCTAGACAACACTTCTCTGATCTTATGTTCCCTTTGACAATTTGCATGTGGCTCAGGAAAGAATTCTGAAATTATTACCTTTGAGTTTCAGGTTTTTAATTTGGTGTCTATTTCCTCATGATGATTACTAAAAATGCAGCATCACTTTCCGTGTCATAGAAATAAGAAACTACAGCAAATAAGAGCTGAAGCAGGCCATTCAGCCCTTCAAGCTTGCTCTGCCATTGAATATGGTTTCTCAGCCAAACCAGCATCCTGTTCCTGCTTTCTCCCATATCATTTGATCCATTTAGCTCTAAGAACTATATCTAACTCCTTCTTGAAAGCATTCAATGTTTTAGTCTAAAGTAATTTCTATGGTAGTAAAACCAATAGTCTCACCAATCTCTAGCCAAAGAAATGTCTCCCTATCTAAGTCCTTACTGGCCTATACTGTGTCTTTAAACTGTGACCCCTAGTTCTGGGCTCCCCTGTCATTGAGACCATGTTTCATCATTTATATGCTCTCTCTCTGCCAGAGTAATTCATCTGGTACTACTCCCTCGCCTTGACCCTGTATCTTTGCAAATATTTCCCCTTTAAATAATTATTTAATTCCCTTGTGAAAAACATAATTGTGTCTCCTTTCATCATGTCCACAGGTAGTGTATTCCAGATCCCAACTAGTTCATAGAATCCTACAGTGCGAAAACAGGCCTTTCAGACATTGAGCCCACACTGACCCTCTGAACAGCATCCCACCCAGACCTACACCCTCCTACCTTATCCCTGAAACCCCACATTTCCCATGGCCAATCCACTTAGGCTGCATATCCCCGGACACTACAGGCCAATTCAACTAACCTGCACATCTTTGGACTGTGGGAGGAAACCGGAGCACCCAGAGGAAACCCATGCAGACACAGGGAGAATGTGCAAACTCCACACAGATAGTTGCCCGAGGGTGGAATCGGAGTTATTGCCATAAAATGCCTTACCTCAAGTCATTGTTTCTTCATTTGCCATTTGCCTCAAATCAGCATCTGTTTAATGCCTTCACAGATTTCCTAAAGTGTGCTGCTCAGAACTGGATGCAATATTTTATTTGTGGTTAAATCATTTTCTGTTTTCTTCACTAAAGCAAAGTGAATTGTCTATTCCATGTTTACCATCTCTGAATAAAGAACTCAGGCCAAACTGAAATAGGTTTTTGCTATAATTATATAGATCTGATTTGAAATCAATCAATAAAATTAGCGTTTCAACAGTTTTATTGTAATTGATGTCAATTAAATATAAAAAAAGCTTTTGTGTTGATTTATTGTATTTGTGATGTGCTAATTAAGTAGTGCAGTTTCACCATGGGGACAGATAATTTTGTAGAATCTAAGCCTTAAACAGAAAGTAGACCTTAGCACGTCTTGAGTATTTTGGTCTGACTGTAATGACTCAGTAAAATTTCACCCTGGGTCAGTCATCAAATTTAGTTTTTTTTTGAACTGTTGGGGGCACATTCCCGATCCCAACTGGTGATTGTCAAAAAATGTCTTTCCTTAAATCATCTCCCCATAACTTTCCTTAAATTATGAGGAGGCAATGGCCTAGTGGTGTTATCACTAGATTATTAGTCCAGAGACCTAGGTTCAAATCCTCCAATGGCAGTGGGTGGAATTTGAATTCAATAAATTCTGGAATTAAGAATCTATTGATGACTATAATTCCATTGTTGATTGTCAGGAAAAACCCATTGGGTTCACTAGTAGAACATAGAACATAGAACATTACAGCACAGTACAGGCCCTTCGGCCCTCGATGTTGTGCCGACCTGTGAAACCAATCTGAAGCCCATCTAACCTACACTATTCCATTATCATCCATATGTTTATCCAACGACCATTTAAATGCCCTTAAAGTTGGCGAGTCTACTACTGCTGCAGGCAAGGCATTCCACCCCCTTACTACTCTCTGAGTAAAGAATCTATCTCTGTCCTATATCTATCACCCCCCAATTTAAACCTATGTCCCCTCATGCTAGCCATCACCATCCGAGGAAAAAGGCTCTCACTATCCACCCTATCTAATCCTCTGATCATCTTGTATGTCTCTATTAAGTCACCTTTTAACCTCCTTCTCTCTAACGAAAACAGCCTCAAGTCCCTCAGCCTTTCCTCATAAGACCTTCCCTCCATACCAGGCAACATCCTGGTAAATCTCCTCTGCACCCTTTACAATGCTTCCACATCTCTTCCTATAATGCAGCGACCAGAACTGTACGCAATACTCCAAGTGCGGCCGCACCAGAGTTTTGTACAGCTGCAACATGACCTCATGGCTCCCAAATTCAATCCCTCTACCAATAAAACCTAGCACACCGTACGCCTTCTTAACAACCCTATCAACCTGGGTGGCAACTTTCAGGGATCTATGTACGTGGATGCCAAGATCTCTCTGCTCGTCCACACTATCAAGAATCTTACCATTAGCCCAGTATCTGTATGTTGAAGGAAACTGCCATTCTTACATGGTCTGGCTTACGTTTGACTCCAGACCCATAGCAATGTGGTTGACTCTTAAATACTCTCTGGAATGGGCAATAAATGCTAGCATAGCCAACAATGCCTTTATTCTGTGAATGCATTAAAAATGACACACATGGTTACGTGGGCTACTGTCTCTTTAAGCAGACAAATTTGACTTATACCTGAAAAATACGGATGGCAAGTTGGTGGAATCATTGCTGTGGATTAGTCCATGCCAGCCTGAGACTCCAAAAAAAAAATTGCCTTTGGATCTTATTTAGTAAAAAATATCAAGCTGCAAACACAAAATGCTCCTGATGTAGCTGTTTGGGTGTAGTCCTTGCTGAATTTTACTGAAGTCAATACAGCGTGGAACTAGAGAAATACAGCAGATCAGGCAGCATCAGGGTCCCGATCTGAAACGTTGACTCGCCTGCTCCTCTGATACTACTTGACTTGTTGTGTTCCTCGAGCTCCACACTGTATTGACTCCAGCATCTGCAGTTCTTGCTATCTCTGAAGTTTAGTGGACTCTGTTAAAGGACTAGACTGCTATAAGGTCATGGGAGGGAGATTAGGCAGTCAGCATAGGCAAGAAAAGTGAATATATGCTGACAAGAGGCCTGCAGTACTTTAGCGAACGTGAGAAGAGTATTTCGATTTCACCCAGTTCCATCTAAAATAAGAGATAACAAGGTGTAGAGCTGAATGAACACAGCAAGCCAAGCAGCGTCAGAAGAGCAGGAAGGCTGACGTTTCGGGCCTAGACCCTTCCTCAGAAGGGTTATCTCAGATTCTCCAGCATCTGCAGTTCCTACTATCTCTCCATCTAAAATATATGTTTTGTGATTTACTTTTGAGTGGTTACCATTGGCCTCTTTGAAAACTGCTGGATAGGCCCCTCCAGACTTAAAACACCCAACTCGGTTGAGTTTACACTGCACAATCTCCGTATAATTCCTCCTGGTTCTTGCATTGGTGTCTTATAATGGCACTGATCTCTGAAATGCATAGAAAATCAGCATTATATCCACTACAGGCTGCAATGCATTTATAGGCTAACCAGAACAAAAAAGTGTTGGAGCTCAATTCAGGCCAATTGAAGATTTCAAAGCTGTGACTGTTATACTTTTGTTGGCAACGGTATTAAGAGAAAGGGAGCCATGGCATGTAGATGGAGATTCGATAGAGATTAGCCATAATCAGACTGAATGACAAAATTAGCCCAAGGGATTGATTGGCCTAACATTCTGGTCCAATATTCTGAAAAGTGAATCATACGGAGTTTGTGAAAGATTAAGGACTCCCAAGCAAATCTTCAACATATGTTCCACCATTTTACACATACAATGTAAATGGCCAGTTGTCAACATATTTTAAGTTCTCTTCCTTCCTTCGTTCACCATCATGTAAATTTAGCTCACGTACACAACATTTCAATTAAGAATTTTTACTTTGAAATTGTATTATCAGGCACAACGTGCTGCTGCAGATTGTGAAGAACACTGGAAGTGATTTGGCAGGTGGGAGAGTGGTGATTTGATGACACAATAATAACTATTTCCCTTTTATATACATGCATATTAATAATCAATACTTTAGATGAGATTTTACATTTTTGTCTACATGTTTCACAGTTCATCATAAATATTTTTCATTGAGATTATACCTTGTCAAAATCAACCTTATTTGGTCTGTGTTTTCCCTAATATTAGCCTGCATCACAAGGACCACATCGAGTCTGTTCTTGTTGAGATAGATGTCTTGAGGTTTATTTACAACTCTAACTATATGCATGATACAATATCACAACTGTATAGATGGATATATGCTGGATTTTCTGAGAAGTAGCATTCACAGTCAGATTGCATTACACTTCTACTTTTTTTGCATTCTGAAAAAAACTACAGCTCCATCAGAAATGCAGAGTACACCTTAACTCTGACAGTAGCCTCTTGGTGTAGGATATCTGGCAAAGCCAAACCACCACTCCTGTTTTCACAGCAGCAATT
Source organism: Ginglymostoma cirratum (assembly GCA_024137785.1). Lineage (NCBI taxonomy): Eukaryota > Metazoa > Chordata > Chondrichthyes > Orectolobiformes > Ginglymostomatidae > Ginglymostoma > Ginglymostoma cirratum. The sequence continues at coordinate 22,180,026 of JAHRHZ010000289.1, read as the reverse complement.
ACCATCTCATCAAATTTTAAATGTCCAGCAGCCTAGATAGCAACTCCGATCCTCCCATGAAAGTGTAGGTATGTAAGATAAGTGTGAGTGCATTTAAGGTGCCAAGTCAGTAGGGTACCAGCAGTGTGTCATGTAAGTGTGTTCCAGGATCAATATGGTGCCAGGTAAGTTGGGTGCCAGGTGAGCACAGTGTTGTGCTGCCAGTGGGTAGAGTGCTAGAGCACAAAGTTAGAAGGTTACAAGGTAAGGGATGAAGTGCCTGGGAAAGGTCAGGTTGCATAAGTATTGATTTTGTGCAGATAGGAATGTTGTTGTGTTCGGGGGCAGTGTTGCAAGACAGGATGTTCTGTACATTGGTGGGGGTTGTGTCAGATCCGTGAGCAGGCAAGGGTATTTGTTGGATATATGACATGAGAAGGGGGTGTCAGGTCCAGCGTCAGGGAAGGGGCAAGTGTTGGAGAAGGTGGGGTGTTGGGTCAGGGTGCCAGGATGTAAGGGGCCAGAAGTGTAAATGGAAATTTGTGAGGTAGTTTGATGTTATAAGCTTAATATCTGTCCAGCAGTTGAACAAAGTTTAAATTGTCTCATTTTTCCTGGGTAAGTATTAAATGCAGTAGAAATCTCCCAATTCTCCAATTTAAGTGAGTACTTTTGGAGGGTTCCAGGTATGGGGCTACTGTCAAATGGAATCTTCAATTTCTTGGGCAAGTCCCTTGGAGTCTGCTTTATTGGGGATTCTGTAGGGTCCTAATGTACAACGCCCATCTACACTACAAAAATGACTATTGGCCGTCAGAAAATCCAAGCTTATAGTCTGTTCTGTTTTCTGAGCTCTCTGTTTATTGATATTACTATACACTACATATTATGTACTACATAGCTAATTGACTGAAGGCTCTCCACTGACTTCACCACACAGAGAGTTTCGTATGTAGTTTTGTTATGCAACTATTTTAAAGGTATGGCCCATATGGTCTGGAATTTATGCCATTATATAACATCCAACCTCTCTTTCTTTAAAGAATGGGAACTTTTTTCTGCTAACATATCTATATGCATCCTTGTACATGTTATTTCAATACACTCAGATAATGACTTGGTAGGCCTATGACATGACTAGATTTAGTTCTTACACAGTTATCATAATTTGCCTGTGTAGCTTCTCTTTGCAGTGTGCTATCTGTCATTGTTGATGAATGTGTATCATTTGACATAGATGTGGTTGTTTTTTAGCCGAATAGTTTCTGTATCTGATTCATCATCCAGACTGATGGGTAGTTGATTATTTGTAGTTCAGCTATGTCGTCTTATTTCTTGTTGTTTGACCATTGTTAATTATAACATCATGTGACCTTTCCTGGATATAATGACATAGTGTCTTTTCGCAAATGTATATGTTCAAATGAATATCTCAAACTCTGATACGTTATCCTGGTTCAAGTTGGGAGAACTATCTCAATCGTTTTTGGTCATGCTCATGTTCCATTTCTTACCTTCTTTCCAACAATATAATATGTACTTGTGATTGGGTGGTGACAATATGTGAGGGAAGAAGTGTGTGAATTTGACTTCAAACTTGAGGGTCGACAGCGAGGGTAAAAGCTTAGTCCAGAGGAGTAGCTCATGGATTTAACATCGATAAATGAAAATCGTGGTAAATTGCTTTAGATTTAATTATCATGGGTTTTATATTATCAGCATTGCATTCTGTGACACCATTTGACTGAGGCCAGTGAGGAGAGGAGTTGAACACCCTGTTTCCTATACAAGTCTTGGAAGGGTGCATTTCATACTTTTGTCAGGGAAAATTTGCATAAGTAGACTAAATAACTAAATATGGCAGTTAATGGTGTAAGAATCCTTGCATTAATAGTATCTTTACTTTGCTGCAACCAAAGGGAATTTGGTGGAATAGTTAGTCACCCAGAATGTAACCACATTCATTGACATGGAATATATCAGTGGCGATCTTGCACCACTTGTGTTGAAGGAAAATATCTCTTGAATGCTGAAGTTGATGGAATTACCACATAGCCTGCCATTACACACCCGCTGTTGTTAGTCACTAACAGTCCCCATTTGCAACTACTCACCCTCCCAGACTGATGGTTAGCAACTTCTTTGTCTGTGCAACTGTTTTTCTCTGTCTTTGGGCTCTATCCTATCGTTTACTCCCTACCCCACCCACCTCCCTATTTTCTGCATATGAACTGCCCAATTTTCCCATCCACCATCAGTTCTGAGGAAGGGTCACTGACCCAAAATATTAACTCTGTTTTCTCCTTCACAGATGCTGCCAGACCTGCTGAGCTTTTCCAGCAACTTTGTTTTTGTCCTCGATAGAATTGACATGTTTTACTTTTAGTTCATTTATGTCCTTAACAATGTTGAGCCAGTGCGTGGATTTACAAACCACACTCTTAGTTTATTTATGTGTTCTTGTGACTTATATATACATGTTTTAGCATGGCTTGATGTCTTCTCTTCTTCTTCAGCAGTCCCTCATGATCAGGGATGACTTGCTTCCACACTAAAAATTAATTCGCAAGTGGTGAAGAGTCCCATGCACAATCTGCTGTCTCTGCCACAGGTGGGGCAGATAGGGTTTGGGAAATGGGAGAATGGAGTGCCCAGATGGCCACACAATCCTTCCTTTGTTATTGCTGATGAGACTCAAGGTGTACAGATTGATTCCACATGTTTTCTGCAGTGTCAGCAGATGCACATGTTGTCTGCAAACTGTAGTTCATTGACAGAGAAGGAGATGACCATGGATCTGGTCTGCCAGGTCCAACAGGTTCCCATTCTGTCGAGTAGTTCCACTCCAGCTGAGAACCTGCCGAGGATAAAGTGGAAAAAAAACCCCCAAAGAACTGCAGATACTGGATATCAGAAACAAAACAGAAATTGTTGGAAAAATCAGCAGGACTGGCAGTATATGTGGAGAGAAAGCAAAATTAATTAAGTTCTAAAGAATGGTCACTAAACCCGAAACCGTAAATCTGCATTGTTTCCGCAGATGTCACCAGACCTGCAGAACTTTTCCAGCAATTTCTGTTTTTCTGAGGTTAAAGTGGAGATTTGCAACAAGGAAGATTGAGAAGAGCATCAGTGTGATGGCACTGTCTTGCTTAACCCTTGTTCTAAAACATGATTTGGAACTATAGTGTATCTGTTTCTTAGGATCATGGCTTGGAAGCCATTATACAGTCATACAGTCATAGAGATCTAAAGTGCAGAAAAAGGCCCGTTGGCCCATCATGTTCATGCCAGTCAAAAACAACCACCTAAAAACTATACTAATCCATTTTCCAGCATGCAGTCCATAGTCTTGTGTGCCTTGGCATTGCAAGTGCACATCTAAATACTTCGTAAATATTATGACGCTTTCTGCCTCTACCCTCTTTTAAGCAGTGAATTCCAGCTTCCCAATATCCTGTCGCTGAAAGTGCTTTTCCTCACATCACTTCTCAAGCTTCAGCTCCTGCTCTTAATTCTACACCTCCAGGTTTTGGATACCTCCATCAAGGGGAAAATTTCTTCCAGTCTACCCTAACCATGCCACTCACAATTTTATACAACTCCATCAATTCCCCTTTCAACCTCCTCTGCCTTAGGGAAAACAACAAATCCTATCTCTCTTCATATCTATAGCTCTCCAGTCCAGGCAACATCCTGGTAAATTTTCCTTGCATCCTCTCCAATACTATCACATCCCTTCTGTAATGTAGATTCCAGAGCTGCACATAATACTCGAGATGTGGCATTCTAGCTCTAGGGCTTGCAGAAAAAGGACTTGTTTGCTTTTAAAGATTACATTGTTAGAAGATTCCTAGCTGATATCCGAATGCCCAGAACAAACGTATGAATTTTGGAGCCTGCTGAATTCTTTCATGCTATTGGTTGAGGATTATCTTTCTGAGCTGTTACTGCTGGTTGTCATCTGACATAGCTTGCTGAAACTGTTCTGCTTAGCTGTGGCCAAAATGTATGACATTGCGGCCTGGAACTTTGATGTTGCAACTGACACATTTCTCACTTCATGGATTGTGATAACAGGTAGATATATGCAGTGCGGTAGATCAATAGCAGGTAGTATATCTGTTTCAACAATGTAAAATGTTCAGGTGCTCATCACAAGAATCAAGATGGATTTAATATGGTAATTCCAAAACATTGGATGTTGGAATTATAGTAAGTAGGCAGGTAATTTTTTGCTAACTGTACCTTACTGTGCCACTTTCCTGATTACATCTCATTTAAGATGCATAGAGGGCTGGTATATAATACACACTGTTCATTCCATATGGAGGATATCACTTGGATTGATGTAAAGGCTTCATTTTTTCTGATGGCATCTACGTGGTGTATCAAGTTGAGTACATGCATTGTTTGATTGGGCTTTATGATCTGTAACCTTATGGTTACGGACTTTGATGACACATTTGTGTGCTGTGGGTTGAGCTTTGGAATTTTCTATGGCATTGTTCCTTGGTTGACCTTTCTTAATATGCTGCTGTGGAGCATTGTGTTGTATTTTAGCTTTCTCTGGGCAATTTTACTTCTGACATAAATTAGCCTAATGTCCACTTCTGGAACATAACTTGCACAATGTCACAAAAATGCTTGTCATTGTTGATGATACAAGCTACATTTCATATAACATTTTGATGGCTGCAGTAGTTGGTGTAGAGCAAGGCACTTGCGGATCTTGTGACCTTGCTACAATTGCTTCAGACTTCATCCCTCTTTCAGTAGAGTGTCAATGGTGTATTTCTGGGTTTGGCCAGAAGTGCTTTTTTGAAGGATTTGATGAGTATAAAGTCACTGACCAATTCCATAAGCATTTTTGCTCCTTCTTCAGCAAAATCACATTAGCTGACTCCTGCCTATGAAATAGTCACCTGACTGTTCTTGGCATGATGTGAACTCAAACCTGTGTATTCTGAAATTGACTTGATATAAGTTGATCATCTAAAATCTGAAAAATGGTGTTAGGATCTTTACAGTCATCGTCAGAAATACTAGATTATTTTATTTGTCTTAACTCTTCAGTTCCCAAAGTGGGGAAAGTTTGACAGTCTATCATTCTTTGTCAGGTATGTGCTGTCAGTCATAGAATCCCTACAGTGTGGAAGCAGGCCATTTGGCCTATTAAGTCCACACTGACTCTCTGAAGGATCCTGACCCGAAATGTCAACTTTCCTGCCCCTCTGATGCTGCCTGGTGTGCTGTGTTCCTCCAGCTCCACGCTGTGTTGACTCTCCAAGGAGCTTCCCTTACCCTATAATCCTGCATTTCCCATGGCTAATCCACCTAGCCTGCACACCATAGGCAATCCACCTAACCTACTTGTCTTTAGACAGTAAGAGGAAACTGGAGCAACCAGATGAAACCCACACAGACACAAAGAGAATGCGGAAACTCTACACAGATAGTTGCCCAAGGGTGGAATCGAATGCAGGTCCCTAGTGCTGTGAGGCAGCAGTGCTAACCACTGAGCCACCATGCTACACAGAAAATAACGAATGATTCTTTCTTTAAGTAACTGAAGTATTTGCAGAATATCAATGGCTTGACAGGGGGTTAGTTGTTTGCTTTCATCTTTCTTGTGTAGCTATATGCTCTTTAAAATTCAAATGTAAGAGTCTGTATTGCCATGTTGTGCTTTCTTGGTTTTTTAAAAAACATTGTTTTGGCTAATATTTTTGTATTGTTATCTGTTGTTGTGACTTGAAAATTTGCAGGCCAGTTCCTGTAGATGGAAGTCCATCCTCGGCTCACTTAAGAAGAGTGAATTGTGACATCATATGCAATTTTTCTCTTTGGATTTGTATCTTTTCCAAGCGGCATGATGGAGGAACCAACTGATGACTCTGAACAGGTAGGTCTTTTTGGGATATAAAACAGCATTTTCTTAATGTATCTTTCTTTCATTTCACTTGAGAATTAGTTTAATAGATTGGAGTTGTTGTGTCAGTACATTTAAAACCATTTACTGAACTGGAGCTGTCTTGAGCCTCTTGTAGACTGCGATTTGAAAAGAAAGGAAGAAAGAGAGGTGGATTACTGGCTCTGTTCCAGTGGTTTAGTCTTTGGTTATATGGTCTTGTCTCTAGTTGTAACTTCAGTTCTGAACTCAGACAGTTGATGGACAACTGTTAGGAAAACATTTCACAACTGCTGTTCTGCTGTCGCCTTTTCAGACCTTAGTACCTACTTACTGATTCTAGTCAATTGTTACAATTAGCTTTTTGCATCCACAATGATGCACTTTGTAGCTCCTCTATATTACTCTGTGTAACAAATACACCAGAGCATTTGGTTCTTGTTGAGACAGATATTTCAAAGTTAATTTGTGTGGTTAACTACATGGCTATATTATCACACACTTAAACACATAATCTAGGTACTGCGCTCACTGATGTGCTGTACATTACATATGCCTAGCTGACTGACTGAGGATGCAACACTGACTCCATTACACATAGAAGGTGACTGCAGGTGAGGAGGGCACCTCTATACTGGAACATCACATATTGCAATGTCATGTAATGGTCTTAAAGCTACAGGCCTCTCTGGTTTCGAACCTGTGCTATAAAACACCACTGTAACAAAATTATTAGAGCTATTATTAATAGAGTCTAACATTGTTAGAGTTAGATAAATAAGTTGTTACTTGTTGATTGTAAATTGAGTGTCAGGTGTTTATTTTATTTAACTACAAGAAGTTGCTGAAAGGCAGGTCACACCACTTTGCACACCGCCTTTAGAGATTATAGGGCAAGGTGGTTCTCTTTGAATGTTTTGGTCTTAGTTCTCAGAGGTGGGTCAACCTCTGCTTTATAAAATCACCATATCCATGCCCTTCATGATTTCATTCACATATGTAAACTATAAGGTCACACCTCAGCCTCCCTCGCTCCAGGGAAAGTAGCCCCACCCTGTTCAGCCTCTCCTTATAGCTCAAACCCTCCAACCCTGACAATATCCTTGTAAATCTTTTCTGAACCATTTCAAGTTTAACGACACCCTTCCTATAGCAGGCAGATCAGAATTGAATGCAGTATTCCAAAAGTGGTTTAACCAATGTCCTTTACAGCTGCAAGATGACCTCCCAACTCCTATACTCAATGCCCTGGCTAATGAAGGAAGGAATACCAAACACCTTCTTCACTATCCTGTCTACCTGGGACTCCACTTTCAAGGAACTATGAACCTTCATTCCAAGGTCTCTTTGTTCAGCAACCCCTCCCCAGGACCTTACCATTGAGTGTATAAGTCCTGCCCTGATTTGCCTTGCCAAAATGCAACACCTTACATTTATCTAAATTAAACTCTGTCTGCCACTCCTTGGCCCATTGGCCCGTCTGATCAAGGTCCCATTGTTCTCTGAGGTAAGCTTCTTCCCGATCCATTACCTCACCAATTTTGGTATAATCTGCAAATTTACTAACCATAGCTTCTACGTTCACATCCAATCATTTACATAAATGACAAAAAGCAGTGAACTCAACACTTATCCTTGAGGCATACTGCTGGCCACAGGCCTCCAGCCTGAAAGCCTCCACCAATACTCTCTGTCTCCTATCTTCAATCCAGCTCCATATCCAAATGGATGGTTCTCCCTGTATTCCATTTGATCTAACCTTGCTAACCAGTCTACCATGCAGAACCTTACTTGTTGAGCTTGTTGAGCAAGTCCATATAGATCACGTCCACCGCTCTGCCCTCATCAATCCTCTTCGTCAATACTTCTTCAAAAAACTCAATCAAGTTAGTGAGACATGATTTCCAATATCCAAAGCCATGCTGACTATCCCTAAACAGTTCTTGCCTTTCCAAATACATGTAAATCGTGTTCCTCAGGATCCCCTCCAACAACCTCCCCACCACTGATGTCAGGCTCATCGGTCTATAGTTCGCTGGCTTTTCCTTACCACCTTTCTTAAATAATGACGCCATGTTAACCTCCAGTTTTCTGGCACCTCACCTGTGGCTATTGACGGTACGAATGTCTCAGCAAAGGGCTCAGTAATCTCTTCCCAGCTGCTCACAGAGTTCTAGTCTACACCTGATCAGGTACTGGGGATTTATCCATCTTTCTGCATTTTAAGACATCCAGCACCTCCTCCTCTGTAATCTGGACATTTTTCAAGATGTCGTTATTTATCCCAAAGTTCTCTAGCTTTCACATCCTTCTCCACAGTAAATACTGATGCAAGATACTCATTTAGGATCTCCCCATCATTGTGGGTCTTACTGATCTTTAAGGGGCCCTATTCTCTCCCTAGTTACCCTTTCTTCCTTAATTTATTTGTAGAATCCCTCTGGATTCTCTTTAACCCCATTTGCCAAAGCTATCTCATGTCACCTTTTGGCCTTCCTGATTTCCCTCTTAAGTGTAATCATACTGCTTTTAAACTGTTCTGGGGATTCACACCATCTCTGCTGTCAATACCTGACATATGCGTCCTCCTTATTCTTAACCAAAACCTCAATTGCTTTGGTCATCCAGCATTCCCTACATATACCAACCTTGCCCTTCACCCTAACAGGAGCAAACTGTCTCTGGTGTCTCATGTCTCTTTTTGAAGGTTTCCCATTTTCCAGCTGTCCCTTTCCCAGTGAATATCGGTCCCCAGTCAACTTTTGAAAGTTCTTAGCTAAAACCATCAAAATTGGCCTTCCTCCAATTTAGAAATTTAACTTTTAGATCTGGTCTATCCTTTTCCTTCAATATTCTAAAACTAACAGAATTATGATCACTGGCCCCAAAGTGCTCCCCGACTGACACCTCAGTCAACTGCCCTGGCTTATATCCCAAGAGTAGGGCAAGTTTTGTACCTTGTGTGGTGGGTACATCCACATACTGAATCAGAAAATTTTCTTGTACATTGTTAACAAATCCCTTTCTATCCAAACCCTTAAGACTATGGCAGTCCCAGCCTATATTTGGAAAGTTAAAATCTCCTGCCATAAACCACTCTATTATTCTTACAGATAACTGAGATCTCCTTACAAATTTTCTACCCCATTTGCTGCTAACTTTTGTGGGGTCTATAGTACCTAGTAAAAGAACAGTAAAACTAATTCAAATATTCAAATATCTGTGAGTCGGTCAAAATGGAAATGATGTATTTCAGCTTCTTCATATTTCACAAAACAATCATCAAATAAATGGAAAATATACCAACTTCCTTCTCATTCCATGGCTCAGTCTCAATATCTGGAGCTACCCTCACAGCCATTAGCATTAGATATTCTTTTAGGTGAAAAGCCATTTCTTCCGTTGTGTTACTGATTTTATTTTCAATATGAGCAGAAGCATATTAGCGATATCTTCATAATCCCTAATCTCCAGCATTATACAACATATTGAGAGCTTCATTCAAACCCAGACAAAGGGCAAAAATTAAATTTGACAAGAATTTTCACCTGTATTTATGGACGTGAATCTATTGTTGATTATTGGAAAAGCCCATCTGGTTCACTAATGCCCTTCAGGGAAGGAGACTGCCATCCTTACCTGGTTTGACCTACACGTGACTCCAGACCCACAGAAATGTCGTTGACTCTTAACTGTTCTTTGGGCAATTAGGGACGGGCAATAAATGCTGCCTAGCCAGTGACGCCCTCATCCCTTGAAAGAATAAAAATAAAGATTTTGTCTTTAGGTGCTTGCTCTGTAGATCCAGCTCGTGGGGCAGAGTTTTCACTATGAGGCAGGGAAATAGGGACCTAAATTGTTTCCAGGCCTGAAGCCACCCTTGGGGAGTTAATGTTCACTCTTTGTGGTTTTGACTTAGGTTGCCCCCTAAATTAACAAATAGACCATAGACATAGCTTCACTGTCAAATTAGAAGTGGCAGAGCTGTTTACAAAGCTGGGATGTCAATCAGAGACCACTGACTTAAGAGGAGCATTTGGTGGTAGTAAAGGGTCAGTATGGAGAGGATGCTTCAACAGGAAGATACTTATCACTAGCCTTTTTAAAACCTCAAAAAAAAAGTTAGAATAAAACGATAGCATTGTTGGGGTCAGGGCAGTTGGAGGGAAGACTCTTTTGGTGTGGAGTGTATCCTTCTATACGGCAGCCTATGCACACTGGATAGACAGGGAAGGCCAATATACCTGCGTGAAGTTTCCACTCTGGAAAGGGTGCGCACATCAAGGTAGTAAAACAAGCCTTGGGTGCGTTTGGAAAGTGTGGTCTGTTGTAAAATACATATCCGTCTCTCCCTTTGACCCAGCAATAAAGTCTAATTGGCTTCCCTCATGTGGAGGTAAGCAGCTGTGCTTGCACTTAACCTAACTCCCTTTGAATGGCTGGCCCAGAAATAGGGGTGGGAGACTGGCATGCAGGCTAATGATATTTCCAGGCCTTGTCCCTGTCCATCTTCCTACTGGCTAGGATCTGAAAATTTTGTCTTTAATTCCTGACTTTAACTTTTACCATCAAGGATTACTGTGCATACCTGGGATCATAGTATCGACTACCCCAACGTCAGAATTGGGTAACATGTCTTTTCCTGTGATTTTTGAAGTACTATTTCAGTATTTCCACTAAATTAAAAGCATTATAATCCACTACATTGAGTGAGCAGGTACAACACTTGATAGGTATGTAGGGAAGAAACTGGCAGATTAGTGGGATGTGATTAGAATTTTAGACTGATAAGTAATAGTGCATTTGTGCTCTTTTGCTAAATGCTTTTCGTAAGACACATTGTGAGATGCATGCACCCAAGCTAAGTTTGAACAATGCAAGAAAGAAATACTTGGTAGGATGAAATGGGACTGGATTTTCCTTCATTATCTCGCCACAAATTGTCGGTGATGGGAGGGAAACACCATGGAAAATTGAACATTAAGATCACCTCCCTCCATGGACCTTCATTTTCTTTCTCTGTTCCTGGTGGATGACTGCAGCTGCCCCTACATACAGATAGTGACAGAAAGGTTTTAGGCCCACTCTTCTCTGACCCTTTTACTATTGTTCCCAAGGATTTCCAGAAGACTTTTTTTTATTTATTCATGGGATATGGACATTGCTGTCTGGGCCAGCATTTATCACCTATCCGTAGTTACCCTTAAGAAGGTGATACTGAGCTGCCTCCTTGAAGCTCTGCAATCCATGTGCTGTTGGTATACCCACAATGCTATTAGGGATGGAGTTTCAGTATTTTGAGCCAGTGACACTGAAGGAACAGTGATATATTACCAATTCAGAATGGTGAGTGTCTTCAAATGGAACTTGCAGGTGGCAGTATTCTCATGTATTTGCTGCCTTTGTCCTCCAAGTTGGAAGTGGATTTGGAAGGTGTAACTGAGGAGACTTGGCGAATTTCTGCAGTTCGCCTTTACAGCTTTTAGATGGTACACACTGCTGCTATTCAAGGTCGGTTTTGGAGGGAATGATTGTGGATGTGATGCCAATCAAACCGGCTGTTTTCTCCTGGATGGTGCCATGTTTCTTGAGTGTTGTTGGCACTGCATTCATCCAGGCAAATGGGAAATATTCATCACACTTCCAACTTGTGCCTTATAGATGTTAGACAGGCTGTGGGGAGTCTGGAGGTGAGTTACCTACATTCCTAGCTTCTGACCTGTCCTTGTTGCCACTCTATTTATATGGCTGGTCCTGTTTTAGTCAGTGGTAAGCCTCAGGAAATTGATAGTGGGGAATTCAGTGATGATAGCACCATTGAATGTCAAGGAGCTGAAATTAGATTTTCTCTTGTTAGAGATGACCATTGTTTGTTATTTGTATGATGTAAATGTTGGCTTGTTAGGCCAAGCCTTGATATTGCCCAGGTCTTGCTGCATTTGGACATTGACTGCATTAGCATATGAACAACACCTGCAGAGATGTCCTGGAGTTGAGATGATTGATCTCCAACAACCACAATCATCTTCTTTTGCACCAGGTATGAATCCAACCATTGGTGAATTTTCCCCCAGATTGCCAGTGACTCCAGTTTTGTAGGCCTGCTTGATGCTACCTTGATGCGGTCTTGATATCATGGGCTGTCACTTTCACCTTACATCATGAATTCAGTTCTTTTGACCATATGTGAACCAAGGCTGTAATGCAGTCAGGAACTGAGTTTGTATGGCTGAATGCAAACTGGATATCAGTGATTGCTGCTTGATAGCACTGTTGATGATACCTTCTATCACTTTATTAATGATTGAGAGGATACTGATGTGGTAGTAGTTGACGAGATTGGATATGTCTTTCTTTTTGTGTACAGGATATACTTAAGTAGTTTTCCACATTATCAGGTACATACCAACATTGTAACTGTACAGAAACAGCATGGCTTGGGGAGCGGCAAGTTCAGGAATACACATCTTCAGTACTATTGTCGGAATGTTGTCAGGGCCCATCGCCTTTGCAGTAGCTATTGCCTTCAGCCATTCCTTGATATCGCATTAAGTTAATTGAATTGGCTGAAGACTTGCATCTGTGGTGTTGGGGGCCACTGTTGGAGGCCAAGATGGATTATCCACTTGGCACTTCTGGCTGAATGTTGTTGCTCTAAAGCCTTATCTTTTGAACTGATGTGCTGAACTTCCCATCATTGAAGATGGGGATTTTTGTGAAGCATCCTCCTGCAGTGAGTTGTTTAATTGTCTACCACCATTCATGACTAGACGTGCAGAGCTCAGATCTAATCCATTGGTTGTGCAATTGCCTAGCTCTCTCATTTATTGGTGATGCTGTCTGTCATGTAAGTAGACTTGTTTGGTACCTTCACCAATTTGGCACCTCATTTTTAGGTAGATCTGATGCTGCTCCGGGCATGCCTTCCTGCAATTTTCATGGAACCAAGTTTAATCCCCTGGCTTGATGGTAGCAATAGAGTTGGGGATATACCATGCCACGAGGTTGTAAATTGTGTTGGAGTACAATTTGGCTGCTGTTAGTGGCCCACAGTGCCACATGGATGCCTTGTCCTCAGTTGCTGGATCTGTTTGAAGTCTGCCTCATTTAGTATGGTGAAAGTGCCACACAACGTAATATAGGGTATGCCAATGTAATGGTGCATCTTTGCTTCCACAAGGACTGTGCGATGGTCACTCTTCCCAACACTGTCATGGACAGATGCAACTGCAGCCGGCAACTTGATGAGGATGTGGTCAAGTATGTTTTTTCCCACACCACCTGCTGCAGGCCCATTTTAACAAACAGGCGACACTCACAGGTGATAGTCAGTGGGAGTGTGGTGTGAATGCTGCTCTCCAGAGATCACCAACTTGATCTGGTGGAGAGGCTTGTGCATTCCAACGATCACTTGAGCAATGCTGTTGTGAGTTCTTTCTTCCTTGTAAAGTCATCCAAGGCATCAAGTTTGGGGAAGGGTGCCGACCAAAGTGTGTTCCAAAAGTCATTAGTGGCAAAGCAAGCAAGGGAAGACAGTGCATCTCATCAGTTGTGAATGTGGAATAAAGCTACAGTGGCGAGATCGTCCCAGTCATCATGGTTTGACAAGTTACTGAAACGTGATCAGCAACCTAACAAGAATGTGAAGACAACAATGGCATCCCAAGTTCTCCACATTAAAAGAAAGTCATGTGAGCAATCAAGAGTCCAACTTGACATTGCTATCTTCAGTAAGATGCCTTCCATGGAGAGGGGCAGCTGAAGGATCTACCAGAGGAGGATACATCTTCTAGGAAATGAAACGTTGAAAGCACCCCCAGTGTTGGTGGAATTGGTTTTTGCAATCTAGAGTAGGATGTTGGATGCACTGCCAGATCTTCCCAAGTGTGAATGAAAATATTCATGACACTTAATAAGTGTGGAGAGAAATCAGAGCTAATGTTTCGGGTTGAGTCACCCTTTCTCAGAACTGTTCCAAGGAAGGGTCACCTGACCTGAAACATTAATTCTGATTTCTCTCTACAGATGCTTCCAGACCTGCTGAGCTTTATCAGCAATTTTTATTTTTGTTGTTATTCATGGCACTTCACCTGTCTTTCAGCTGTAATGAAGATGCCACCATCATCTGTGTTTAAGTCCTGACTCTTGGTTCTGATGGAGATTTTAAGGATAAATTCTATTCTGATTTTGATGACGTCTTCCCTGCATCGTAAAAGGACAGATCCTTCTGGGGGACGTCAATGCCATGTTCTAGGTGTGAAAACTGTCACTTGATTTCAATAGGTTTCAGTATGAGTTTCACCAACAAGGAACCAGTCGACTTCAGTATATTTTTGAGCTGGGGTGCTTTCTGAATTGCCAATTTTCTCTCAAGTGCAAGGATACATTTTATAACATAATTGTCTTGCAAAGTCAAATTTTGTGACAACATGTCACATCACAAAAGCTGCTGGCTGCTTGCCAACAGGTAGTAAATAATGTTTATATCATTCAAGTTTAAATAATAAAGGCCAATGTTCACAAGAATAGTAAAATGATTTTAATGAACAAGAATGGGCATGAATTGTATTATGTTTACATGATTTGAATAACAAACACCCTGCTGGATTAATACGAATTTCAGTCAGCAACAAGTAAACCAAGTAACAGTTTAATGATTGAAAAGTTGCAATATTCCGTGTTTGAATGGGAGTCAAACCTCAGTGGATTTTACGAAAAGTTACATGTGCATCTGAGTTTAATTTGGTAAACGGTTAGCACACATTACTTTGCAATTAATTCTTTTTTGAAAAATGCTCATTACAAATAGCATGAAATAACAGCAGCTAAATGCACACCAGTGACAAAGTGAAAAAAAAAGTGGCGAATATTTTTGAATGATTTGTTACATGCTGTGAATAAGCAAGGTGTACCAAAAAGCTACCATTTGTTTCTTGGCACATTCTGCTGTCACACCATCAGGCTCCTACTCCAGTGTCCAGAATCCTATTGTGATTCTACCACTCCTCTATTCCACCTTGCCTCCTGATCAACCAAACTATCAAGTCCATACCAAGGCTGAATTATTGGAAATATGCCAAGTGTTCATTTTGGTGATTTTCCTGGAAGGTTCATCTCCAAATGTTCCAGTGAGATTTCTCTGCATTTTGCCTCATTAGTTATGCACCATACCGTGATGGTGTACTGCTTGTCCCAGCTTCCCTGTCACCACTGTTGGGAGTCCTTGTCAGTGCTGGAATCTTCTGGTACTATTGGCACTGGCATCATTAAAAGCCCAGCCATGCATCAGGTCAAGTGCTGCTAACCTGGAACTGTTCTTCACTGTGAATGCAGTGGGAGAGAAACCAAAAAGATACACTTTTGAGGGAACTTGGGCCATAGCTGACACATCATTGCAAATATTAGTGAACATTTGTAAAAGTCTTGCTGGTTATGACCCAAGCCACACAGATTACCCGTCCTTAGTGTCATCCCATCTTAGAACCTTGTCTAAGGGAGTGCTATACTTCCCCAATGCCCAGCCTACCCTCATCTTATTGTTCAGCGTGGGACCATCAGAAAGTCTTCAAATGTTTAAAAACTTTCATTTTTATTTAGCAACAAAGAAAGCAAAGTAAAAAACAAACAAAAGCTGTATTTGGTTCTAAGAACAGACAGGGACTACTTCCCTTTAGAGCAGCAACATTTTTACAGTCAGTGAATGATCACTGCACTTAATGACATCTGCTTCCAGTAAGATGAGAGCTAAATCCTGTCCAGTTTATTGTGCCTAATGCTACAGCACTCTCGTGTACCCCTCCCGCTCAAAATTTTTATTTTCCAGACACTCCTGTAGTTCTTCACATCCACTCTGCTCCAATTGTGCAAAGCACAACACACTAGGATCATGTGGCATACTCTGTCTAGATCATACTGCTAGGACTTCCCTGGCCAAACCAAACATTGGAATCTTTCCTTCAGTGGGCTTATCATCTACTGCACCATGGGCTTGGTAGAAAAATGAACAGCACTGTATCTACATTTGGCCACAGTCAAGCCTCACTGTGTAATGGATTCATCCACCAGGTTTGCAGTAAGTAGCCCTTGTCTCCCAGTAACCATCCTTCTAAAGCACCCAGCCCTTGAAATGAGCAGGAACGTGAGTGTTCTCAAGGGGCATCATGGCAGCTCCCAGGCTACATGGTGCAAACTTCTACGATGTTAAAACAATGGTCACAGATGACTTGTACATTGATGGAATGGAGCCATATATTGTTCCTGAAGTTGGCTGTGTTTAAGTTATGATATGGCCTTCTCAAAGTGTCTATAGTCTATAGGGCTCTGCACCTGGAAATAGCATCTATCCAGGAAATGTCTGCTGCCTGGGCTGTACTGACCTGTTTACAGGGAAATGAAATGAAGTGATGTGATTGGACACATATTATGTTGGAAAGAGCCTTGATAAATTCATTGGTCAGAGTAGAGATCCCACACAGACGGAATCCTTGTGGATCATTGGAATCAGCCAGTTGCATCAAAGTTTATTGCAGCTGTCACCTTGACAGCCACTGAAATAGGATGGCCACCCATTCATTCAGGTCACAGGTCCTGCTCCTGCTGTTGATATAATTCTGTGAGACTGATGAATGCAGCAAAAGCCATACCACACAAATACAATAGCAAGGGTTGTAAAATTACTGATATATTATACCCCCACCTTCCACATCATCCAAGAAAGGCAGCATTGCTTCATAATGGTGAATACTTACAGCTCAAGGTAAGAGGAAATCAGCTCTGTTCACTTGTGCAGCATATGAAACGTTGAATGTCCTTGTGAGTTTGGCTGCAGGTGAGAATTTTAAAGTTGTCTGTGATTACTTCGACACAGAGCTGACTATTGTCAGTCTACAAGGACCAATGACTTGGCCACAATTGCTTGTGACCAGCACAGTATCACACTCAGTTGGGCACTGTGTGTATTTCACTTACAGGTGGTTAGGATTACAGACGTACTACACTATGAACATGTCTGATTAATGCAATTGCCATTTAGAGGGCTTCACATCATTCACAAGCAAGTGCTATGTGCTCAGACAGAGAAAAAAAATCTTTATCTACTCTAGGTGTGGTTGCAACCATTTTCCAGTTTCAGTGCACATTTAAGATTCACATGAGAATGGAAGGTCATATTGGTACAGTGAGTGGCTGGATCAGCCCCCTCCCAACTCCAAACCTCCATGTTACTTAGCACTCTGCATTGATTCCATCAGTTCCCACACCCTTCTTTGAATTATAACGTCATCTCCCAACATGAAGGTACAATGAGGCTAGTACATGACCAATGCCAGTCTCTGTGGTTGGGGAATGTATGTAGCTGCCATCATGGTGAAAATCCTCAAAGTTTGGTTGTCTTGTCCCTGAATGTATAATTTCTGAGTTTCTTGGGGGCTGGGTTTGTGGGGGTGACCATACTTTACACATGTGCAGTTTCTGGAAAAGACTGGCCATTTAAAGGGTCAGCCGTCTCAAATTAAATCCCTATTCATTATCCCCGCCTGGAATCCAGAGAGAGTAGGGCAGAACAGGTCAGAGTGGATTTTATTTTCGATAGTTAGTGTACCCCTTTGGAGAGCTGAGATAACAATGTGGGAATGATTCCAGGATATCTTGTGGTGACTGGTCAGATGCCATTTGGGAAGTCAAGTGCCTTGGTGCAATGGTTGTGTGTGAGGGGTAGGTGGGGGATAGTGTTAGGTGTTATTTCTGTGTAGGCAGATACCCAAGTGGAGGGTCAACACTGGAATGTTAGAAGTATACATTTATTTGCCTAAACTATTCAATGGACCTGTCAAAGCTGTTAAAGAATAGTAATTGTTTAAAAACTGTAACAGAACTGCCAGAACTGTCAAAGACTTGTTAACAAAGTACCAAAGAACTTAAAATCCAAATGTTTTGGATTAATCAGTTGGATGTATTTCAATATATGGTTTTTTTGTCAATGAGAGAGATTTCTTTAAATATTGTGACATCGCCATTGGTACATAATTTTATTTTATGTCAGCCTATCTCCTGAGGATGACCCATAGTGGGGATAGGAAGTGTATTGATATGGAGTGAGGAGGGAAGAGGTGGTGTGTGGAGGTATGGGAATGACATGAGTTGGTTCTAAGTTGGCATAGGGGCTATAAAGGTCGAACACGGTGAAAATGGCACCCAGGTTAAAATAGGGACTATAACAGGCTGGGGTGTTGTGCATAAGGGAATGGGTTTGCAAAAGTGGCATGGACGATGGGTAGAATGTCAGAGCATGGCATAGGGTTGATCAGGATCATAGGCAGTATGTAAGGGCATGGAAGACATGAGGTGGAACAGGTTGCATGAATAGGACATGGAGAAATTGATAGGGAATGGGATTGTGAGGTTGAGGAGAGATGATCTTGGTCTCATTATATTTTAATTGCAGAAAGGTGCTGGGACAAAGAGGATGCTTTGGACATAGCCAGCAGCCTCTGCTGTTGATCCGGGATTGTCTAGTACATCTCACAGAGCACTCCACTAGCCTCCACCACCACCTCCCTCCCCCAACAACTAAACTCCAACCTTCCTACACAATTTAATCTGAATGGGGTTTTTGATGCCTGGATATGTTCTGTGTATGTGCACCTTCTACCCAGGAATGAAAGTTGGAGGGCCTTGTTCTCATATTTGTTGAAGGGAATATTTATTCTAGATTCGGGACAGAAGAACTGAAGATATTGGAGAAAGGAGGAATAGTTTCAGATCAGGTAGCATGGTACATAAACATTTAAAGTTCCATTGAGAAGGCTGGCTATGTGTGAATTTTTGTCATCTCTTGCTTTAACTTTTTACTTGCTTGCATGTTATTTTTTACCTGCTTCAGGTGTCAACTCTAGCTCTGTTTGAAACATATTAAGCTTTAAATCTTTCGGTTTTTAAGCTCTAAATCACACAGTTTGTATTTCTTATCTGTTTTCAGCGATCAAGTGCAAAAATCAAGGCTGGGTCTCCTTTATGCTACTGAAGGAGTACTACACTGTAGAAGGTCGTGTATTTTGGATGAAATATTAAGCCATGACCCCACTGTTCAAACACATGGCACTATTTCAAAGAAAGCAGGGAAATTATCCCTGGGGTCCTGGCAATTGGTAATCCCTATAACAATATCACACACAAAAAATGTAATTATCCTACTGCTTTCGCGGAAGGCTGTTAATAGAGTGCAAATTGGCTGCTGTGTTTCTCAAACTGCAGAAACAAAAATCCTTTTACAAAAATGCACTTCAGTAGCTGCCAAGTGCTTTGATAGACCTGGTGGTCATGAAAAGCACTACATGAATTCAAATCTTCCTTTTTTTTGTTAGATATTGCAATTACGCTTCTATAGACATAAAGTGCTGAAGTTTCATCTTGGGGTTAGGAAACAGGATCTAGGACTGTTTCAGGAGCACATAAGTGAATTTTTACCAGTGTGCCTCTTAATTTGCCATGGAGACAATTTCCTTGCCTAATTACTGGTGGTGAATGGGCCAATGAGAGTCGGTAGTAAAAGGCAAATAACTAGTAGCATCTCTACAAAAAGGTGATCCCTCAGCAACTTCTTAAAGAATTAAATTCAAGTAGCATAAAAGCAGCCAGTAAAATGCTGTCAGAGATAGTAAGAATTGCAGATGCTGGAGTCAGAGATAACACAGTGTGGACCAGGAGGAACACAGCAGGTCAGGCAGCATCAGAGGAACAGGAAAGTTGACATTTCGGGTCGGGATTCTCCTTCAGAAAGACCCAAAACATCAATTTTCATATTCCTCTGATGCTGCCTGATCTGCTGTGTTCCTCCAGCTCCACATTGTGTTATCAGTACAAAGCTGTCATGGGTGGGGTCATGGGGAGGAGAGGGCATTTTGTACGAATGGTGTTCCTACCCTGGATGTCGGTGAAGCCCTGCAGGAGTGAAAAATGCCTGCAGGACTGAAAAATGCCAATGGACCTCCTTAATCCCTGTTTAATAAGGCTTCTAATGAACCTCATTCTTTTTACATGGGGGTTTTCTTGACGTCTGAACCATTGGAGTCAAATGAGTGGCACTGAGAAAGGAACTGGGAAACCAACATGCTGGCCAGGTTGTAATTCTTGGGTCTCATCCAATTCCATTCTTCATATTTGCAAAAGTTGAAAATTCACCCTGAAAGCTGCTAAACCTGCAGGGGGAGTGAAATATTTAAAACACTTAAAAATGTCGATGAATTCCCAGCAGACGACAAACTTCACTGTCTCTACAGCAATATCTAGTTAACAGAAATATTTATGTTGCCTGTTGCTTAGTACCAACAATCAGTTGCTTGTTTTGAGGCAAGTTCTCCAATATCATGTCATACTAACTATTCTTTGACTTTGTGCCAGGCTGTGAATGATAACAGTTTACATAGCTTGGCAGACCTAACAACTAAGCCTGCTCCCATCTTCACCTGATATTAGCTGACATGCACATTTACCAACATTGGTCACTGAAATTCAATCACAGGGACCAATGTAACTTAAGTAGGGTGAGTCATATCAGATAAGCCTGAAAATCTTTGGAATGTTTTTATAGTATGAGGCTGGTTAGGGGCAGAAAAGCTATCTGTTTTCTCTCTCCAGTGCAGTGGGGGTGATAATTGCAGGATGCCAATTGACCTCGAGGGGATTTCAATTTTTGTGGCAATTTGGCTGGGTCTGGGTAGCTTATATGTATATGACAAATGTGGCAGGACTGTCAATCGTTAAGATTTTCCTGGTTTGGAGATAATTGAAGGATTACCAACAAATGAAAGACTTCTAAACATAGCCAGTTTAAAAAAATGCTGTCCCCACCTACAGACTATTCAAGCCAATGAATATTCTACACTTTATTTCTTGTTAATTTCGAAATGTTCCTTGGGGGCCATGTGTGGCAAGCACATTCCTTGTGGTCCAATAAAGATACCAGGGGCATTGTAGGCATTGGACCTCCCACTATCAAACATTCACAAACTTTGATTCACTTGAAAGAGATCATTTTTCTGTGTCAATTTTGATGACTACTAGTAATGTCATTACTATCAGTTTTGAATGGGAGTCCACAGGACCATAAAGTATAGGAGCATAATTAGACCATTCAGCCCAGCGAGTCTGCTCTGCAATTTGATTATGTCAGATATGTTTCTCAAACCCATTCTCTAGCCTTCTCCGTATAACCCTTGATCTGCTTAGTAAACAAGAACATATATACCTCTGTATTAAAGATAGTCAATGACTTGGCCTCCAAAGCCTTCTATGCCAATGAGTTCCTCCACCCTCTGGCTGAAGAAATTCCTCCTCATCTCAATTTTAAAGCGTTGTCCCTTCATTGTGAGGCTGTTCCCTTGTGTCTTAGTCTCTCCTACTATTGGAAACATCATCTCTCCATCCAGTCTATCCAGGCCTCTCAGTATTCTGTCAAGTTTCAATCAGATCCCCCACTCATTCTTCTAAACTCCATCAAATACAGATCCAGAGTCCTCAATCACTCCTGATGCAACAAGCTCTTTATTCCCAGGATCATCTTATGAACTTCCTCTAGGCCACCTCTAAGGCCAGCCCCTCCTTAAATATAAAGCTCACAATATTCCAAATGCAGTCCGACCAGAGCCTTATACGCCTCAGCAGTACATCCGTGTTCTTGTATTCTAGCTTTCTCAAATGAATACCAACATTGCATTTGCCTTCCTAACTGCCAATTGAACCTGCATGTTAACTTTAGAGAATACTGAATTAGGACTCCCAATTCCCTTTGTACTTCAGATTTCTGAAGCCTCTAATCTTCCTAACAAAATGCAAAACCTCACACTTTCCCACATCGTACTCCATCTGCCACTTTTTTGCCCACTCTCCTAGCCTGACCCAAGACAACCTGCAGCCTCCTTGCTCCCTCAATATTACCTGTCCCTCCACCTATATTTGTGTTTTCTGCAAATCTGGCAACAATGTTCTCAGTTCCTTGGTCTGGATTGTTAATACATAACGTGAATCATTCTGGTCTTAACGCTGACCCCTGAGGAACTCCACCAGTAATTGGTTTCCATCCTTAAAAAGACCCTTTTATCCCCATTCTTTGCCTTCTGCCAAGCAGCCAATTTTCTGACCATGCCAGTACTTTTCCCCTAAAATGGTGGTCTCTTATTTAACAGCCTCCTGTGCAGCAGGAGGCCTTCATTAAATTCAAACATGACTTCATGTCCACTGGCTCTCTGTTAACTTGCTTGCCTAACTTGCTCATTGCCCCCTCAAAGAATTCTAACAGATTTGTCAGGCATAACATCTCCTTGATGAAGCCATACTGACTCAGCCCTATATTACTATGCATTTCCCACAATTTCATCCTTAATAGTGGACTCCAAAAACCATATCAATGACTGTGGTTGGCTAAGTGGCCTATAATTTTCTGACTTTTGCCTCCCTCCTTTTTTAAACAGGGGTGTTACATTTACCATTTTCCAGTCCTCTGTGACGCTTCCTGATTCCACATGACTCCTGAAAGTTGACAATCAATGCTTCCCAATCTCCTCAGATGTATCTTTCAGAACTCTGGGGCGTAGTCCATCTGGTCTGGATGATTTATCCACCTTCAAACCTTTCAGCTCCCCCAGCACCTTCTCTTTAATGGTGATCACTGTACTTTCCTTTGCCTTCTGACTCTAATGAAGTTCTGGTATACTACTGTTGTCTTCCATTGTGAAGACTGATGCAAAATACCTATTCAGCTCCTTCCTTGTTTCTTTGCTCCCCATTATGAATTCTCCAGCCTCATTTTCCAGCAATCCAATGTCAATTTTCGCCACCATCTTACCTTTTATATATCAAAGAAATGTCTTGCAATCTTCTTGTATATTACAAGCTAGTTTACCTTCATAATTCATCTTCTTCCCTCTTATTGCTTTTTTCTTTGTCCTCTGTTGGTTTTTAAAGCCTTCCCAATGCCCTGGCTTCCCAATAATCTTCACTACATTGAATGCTTTTCCATTTGATTTTATGCCATCCCTGACTTCCCTTGACAGCTTTGGTTGTCTCAGCCTCCTCATTGCCTGTTCCTTTCCTCTTTGGGATGAATATCTTCTGCCTCCTGAATTACCCCCAGAAACTCCTGCCATTGCTGCTTCACTTCCTTCCCTGCTAAGCTTCCCTTGTAATCAGCTCTGACCAGCTCCTTCCTCATGGTTTTGCAGTTACCTTTACTCAATTGTAACACCATTACATCTGATTCTAGCTTCTCCCT
Source organism: Ginglymostoma cirratum (assembly GCA_024137785.1). Taxonomy (NCBI): domain Eukaryota; kingdom Metazoa; phylum Chordata; class Chondrichthyes; order Orectolobiformes; family Ginglymostomatidae; genus Ginglymostoma; species Ginglymostoma cirratum. The sequence continues at coordinate 22,156,870 of JAHRHZ010000289.1, read as the reverse complement.
CTCAAACTACACGGTGAATTCTACTATATTTGGTCAGTGTCCCCTAAGGGTTCCTTCATCTTAAACTCATTAATCAAGTCTGTCTCATTACAATATCACCAAATCCAAAATTGCCTGTTCCCTAGTGGGCTCTACCACAAGCTGCTCAAAAAAAAAGTCTCCTGACATTGCATGAATTCCTTTTCCAGGAAACTGCTAGCAACCTGATTTTCCCAGTCCACCTGCATATTGAAGTCATTGTAACAGTGTCTTTCTTACATGCCTTTTCTATCCCCTGACATATTCGATGGCTTCATTGATTGATTGATTTTATTGTCATGCGTACTGAAATACAGTGAAAAGCCTTGTTTACGACTGGTACAGGCAGGTCACAGCAAGGAAAGGATGTACAGATCGAAAAGACTTAGAGGCATACAGGTTACATTTTCTATCCCACATCCTGACTACTGCTAGGGGGACTTTTTATAACCCCCATCAGGTCTTTTTTCCTTTGCCATTCCTCAACTCAACACAAATTCCATGTCTTCTGACTCTATACCACTCCTTGATATTGATTTAATTTCATTTATTACTAACAAGGCAACCTCATCCCCTCTGTCCATCTGCCTGTCCTTTTGATAGGATGCGTATCCGTGGATATTTTTTTCCCAGCCCAAATCCCCTTCCAGCCAAATCTCTGAGGTGCCCACAGCATCGTACCTGCGCTACAAGTTCATTTATCTTGTTACATATACTGCGCACATTTATGTACAAAAACCTCAGTCCTGTGTTGACCACCCCCATTCTCATATTTGTCCCATCATCTGCTGTGCCTGAAGTTAGATGCCTGACTGTTCTGGAAACTTTAAGAACCTCTTCTGAGTCAGCCTTGGAATATTCAAATAAGGTGAGAGAGTTAAAAATCTCTTGACTGCCATGGTTCAGGTGGGATTTGCTGCCAGTTCAGCCCGTATTCCTTTGATTCCTGCCCTGAGTTGAAATCAGGTTCGTGTTCTGAGAGTGAAGACTGGGCTTTGGGTTTTTCTGTCATCTTCGACCAATCTGCTGCAGCATGTGTTTGAGACATCTTCCTGCCGTCTGAGATGAACAGAACTCACCTGTCTATCCTCTACTACTCCCCTCATACCTGGACTATTATACCAGAGAAGTGAAGTGTCTTCGCCTGATACTAATTATGTGTAGGATCTTCCCAACAGCCACAATGGCACCCCAAGGAATCACGGAATGAGATTGAGAAAACAGAAATTACAAGTCCTAGGGAGAAGAACAAATGTGAAACATCAAATGAGTAGTCTTCTTAACGTTAATACAAATCTGTATTTGTAAATCTGTAAAAAGAAAGGTAATTAAATGGCTTCAGAGGTAGTAGGAACTGCTGATGCTGGAGAATCTGAGATGACAAGGTGTAGAGCTGGATGAACACAATGAAGAATTTTCTGAAGAAGGGTCTCGACCAGAAACGTCAGCTTTCCTGCTCCTCTGATGCTGCTTGGCCTGCTGTAATTAAATGGCTCATTCTTTCGAGGAGGCTTTTGTGACATCAATATGTTTATTCCGATTACAAAGAATAATTTAACATACGGAGAATACCATAGTCTCTGTACTGTGCACACTTTTAGTCATGGAAAAATGTTACATTTGTTTATCAGTTTGTAGTACAAACTGTTCTTTGTTACTTCTGAAGAAGCAACAGGTAGATGCAACATTCTAAAAAATTAACCTGTGGCTTATTGGTTGAATATCTCTGCCTAGAAACTGAAGCTGCAGTGACGCATGCGGTTTGGCTGATGGTGAATATTTAGGGAATTAACATGAAAAATCAACTGTTACTTACTAGGTAAACAACTGCATCATCTAGGAAATTAATCATCAATGCTCAGTTACGAAGAAATGACAAATGCCTACCTAACTTTATACAATGAAATATTTCATGGTATTCAGAGAGCCACTGGGGATAGAACTTCTGCGGGGATCACTCTAATTTTGGGAAGTTCGAGTAACACAAAATGATTCCAATTCACTTAACACATTAAGAGATCTTTCTTTCTTTTTTTTAAAAAAAGGTTAACACTAGTTTTAACTTTAGTCGTGTCTACCACATATTCCCTGCACTTTTTCACGTTAATTTTCAGTGTTATAAGGGACAACCAGAAGCAGCTGTAACATGGATTTAAGAGATTGGACGCTGGTTTCTGCTGACAGTATACAAACTCAGAAGAACTCATTCTGAGCTAAAAATCGACAAGTAAAGAGCAAAGAAATCCTTGGAAATAGTACTCCAACTGGCATTTAGAAAAATATTGAATGCACTCCATTAAGTGTTGATTGGTCATCCAGTTGAATATGAGTTCATTTCCGTTGTCTGCGGCTGGGAGTAACTGCTAATGCTGTGGTTCTGTTAAGTTCCATTATGGAAAATATGAACATACATCAGAACGGATGACTCCAAGCTGTTCAGCAGATAATGACTGGAATAAAATAATAGGAACGGGATGTAAGGGAAGACAATTGATCAGGATTAGTAATGTACAATGTAAAGTGGGATTGACTTTTACGCATTTCACTCAACTTACCTTTGGAGAGAGAACATGAAAAATGCAGCAAAATCTGTCTTCAGGGAATGGGTTGTGTTGACTTTCTGGCAAAGGAAAGAATTGTGGGTAATAGAGGAGGAAAATGCCTTCATGTCATAGGGACTGGAGCATAAAAGTAGGGAAGTCTTGCTAACACTATATAAGGCATTAGTCAGGCCAAAACAAACAGAGTGCTGCAGAAACACAGTCGGTTTGGCATCATCTGTGGAGAGAAATAGAGTTAACATTTCAAGGCTGGTAATGATTTTTTTCAGAACCAGTAAGACCACAGCTGGAACACTATGAAGGATTTTGGTCCCACGTCTAAGGAAAGATATACTGGCATTGGAAATGGTCTAGAGAAGGTTCACTGGTTTGATCCCATGTATGGAGGGATTTTCTTATGGAGAGAGATTGAGTAAATTGGGCTTATACTCATTGGATTTAAAAGAATGAGAGGCAACCTGATTGAAACAAATAAGATTGTTAACAGGCTTGACGGGGTAAATGTGGTGAGGTTGTTTCCATTGTGGGACAGTCTAATATCAGAGGGCAAAACATTAGCATAAATGGGCACCCAGTTAGGGCAAATGAGGAAGAAAGTCTTCTCTGAGGGCAGTTAATCTGTGTAATTCTTTGCTACAGAGGACTGTAGAGGCTGTATCATCAAGTGCACTCATGGCTGAGATTGACAGATTTTTAATCTGGAAAGGAATCAAGAGTTTGGAGAAATGACAGAGAAGTGAAGTTGAGCATGTTTAGATCAGCCATGATCTTAATGAATGGCAGAACACACTCAATAGGCTGAAAGGCCTACTTCTGCTCCCTATATCTTATGATCTTATTGTCACACTGATCAATTATTAAGCACGCTAAAATCTTTTAGTCTTCCCTGGACTCAAGAGAGGTGCTATAAGACTGTAGAATGCAAACATTACAGATTTGTTCAAGAAAAGTTGTAAGCATAATCTGAGCAATTGCAGGCCAGTAAGTTTAGCTTTGGTAGCTTCTGGAAATGATTATTTGGAATAGAACTAGTAGTCCTTTGGAAAAAAAGTGGGTTGATTTGCAAACGTCAGCACAGATTTATAAAGGGAAAATCTTGATAAAGTAATTCGCTGGAGTTAGTGAGGTGTTAGCAGAAAGGCTTGCTGAGGTTACTGTTGTTGACATGGTATACATAGATTTCCAGAAGGAGTTTGATGCAATACCCTGAAACAGACTTGTGAGGAAATTTATAGGTCATGGTATAAAAGGGACAGCAGCAATGTGGATACAGAATTGCTGAGTGATAGGAAACAGAGTAATGGTCAATGGACCTTTTTCAGGCTGGAGGAAGTTTGCAGTGGAGCACCCCAGAATTGCAATGGGATCTCTTGCTTTTCCTGATAAATTTAAATGATCTGGATATTGGTATTTAGGGGACGATTTCAGAGTTTTCAGATGACACCAAAACTTGGAAGAATTATAAATTGAGAGAAGGGTAGTGTGGGACTCCAAAAATACACTGACAAGTTGATGGAGTGGGCAGGTAGGTGGCAAATGAGATACAATGTAGAGTTCTGTGAGATAATGCACTTCAGTCAGAAAAACACTGAAAGGCAATATAAAATAGGGGGTATGATTCTAAGGGTGGGGGGCGAGTGCATGAAAATAGGTACCTAGGTGTTTTTTGCAAAGATCATTGGAGCTGGCAGGACAGTTTGAGAGAGCAGTGTTCACAGCTTGATTAATAGAGGCATAGGGGACAAGAGCAAGGAGGGGATGTTGAACTTGTAAAAGATACTTGTTAGACATCAGCTGGTATATTGTTTAGAGTGTGGGTGCTACATTATAGGAAAGATGTGATTGCTTTGGAAAGAGTGCAGAGTGATTTACAAGAATGGTCCCAGGAATGAGAAATCTCAACAATGAAGATGAATGATAAAATTTGGGACTGTTCTTCTTGGAGAGGAGAAGGCTGACAGGAGATCTGATAGACATTTTCAAAATCATGAAAGAAGGCATAGATTGAACTGTCCTGTGAGGCTACAAATTCACAAAATTTCTCTTCATGCAATATCATGCAATTCCAATTGAATTAGTGATAATTTACTTAGTGGTGAAAATTGCTGCTTCTGTTTCATAGCCATAGAAATACAAAACACTCAAAGTTTGATCTGTAATAAAGAATTTTTCTACATCAACTTTGTTAAGTTGCTTTACAGCTTTGAAAGGTGTGTTTAATGATCTCTATCACTTTTTTAATGTACCTAGTGCGCCTTCAGTAGATTCTGATGACTAATTTGTGATTACCTTCCTTGGAAAGAAAATAAACAAGATCTCATTGATTTGAAGAGAGCATGCCCCTCGGTGGATCTTTTGAACTTTCCAAGGGAAGAACTAACAGGAGCAGGAGACTGGGCAGTTAGTCCTCTATGCCTGCAATTTCATTCAATAAGATCATGGTTGATTATCTATTTCAACTCAACCTTCCCTACACTCCTTGATTTCTCTGTTATCCAAAATTTACCAGCTTGTCCTGAAAAGAACGGAGCATCCAATGCTTACTGGGGCCAGATAATTCCAAAGATTTCATACTTTCTGAGTGAAGAATGTTTTCCTAATCTTGGTCCTAGCTGGCTTAATCTTTCTTCTGAAACTTTGACCCTTAGTTCTAGATATGTTACTGAATATTTCTGATACCTCCAAGGACCTTAGAGTGACAGACAAATACGTTATTTAATAATTTGTTAAACAAATAGAGATGGCAATTTCAGTGAACACATTTTGTACGTGTGTTTCATAGGTATTGAAAGGAGGTGAAAATTAGCCATCAATGGGTCTTTGACCAATGTACAATGGCCTCTTTACATGGCCAGGACTGGGAGTACCCCATCTGTGGTTTTGATCTTCACCCTTCATTTGGGGTGATAAACAATTTTTCCCCTTAGAAGGCAATGTGTAAACTACTAAAAATCTCTTTTTTCATAAGATTTCTAATTGTCTCTCACTGAGTTTTGTTTTGAGACATGGCAGAATGCCTGACAATACTCATCACTATCGTATCCAATTACAGAGCTATCAGACAAAAATGGTATTGAGAATTTCACATGTTAATTTCCTCGGCTATTGAACTGTGGCATAGCAATGAGACCTTCTCTGGCTTCCTGTTGTCCTTAATTCAAGTCAACGGTTAGACCTCCAGCAATGGAACTATTCTTCAGCAGTGCACTGTAAATTAACAAATCTTCTCTGATGCATTTGTAACGTTCTTCTGATAACTTCAATGTTCTTTTGTATTATTTATTACAAAAGTCTTTGCTGAACCAAAGAAACTGAATGATTTTATGCATGTTAAAAGACTTTTTGCATCAGTGAAGGAAGTTACAAAGGAATACAGAAGTACTTTTGTTAAAACTATGTGAAGAGGAGTTCAACACAGCAAAGTGTGAGAGTATCTATGGTGGATCTGAGAAAGACCATTAGAGTACATAGATGTATTTATATATTATCAAAACCTTAATATTACATTTTCTGAACCAGTTCCCAGAAGAACAATGGGACTAAGGTGTATGTATGCAAATTAGTGACAGTTACTGCACTAGCGCAGAAAGTAATCAGAATAGCTAATGGAGTGTTGGCCTTATTTATCTGAAAGTTAATGGAGTTCACATACCAGGAAGTTGTATTTCAGATGCACAAAAACTTGGACATACATTATCTGAAGTACTGTGCTCAGTTTTGGTCACTTGAACATCAGGAAAAATATAAAAGAAAAATGTTGCAGGTATCAGAAATCTGAAAACAAGCAAAAGATTCAGTAGGTCATCGTGGGGAAGGAAATAGAGTTAACTTTTCACCTTGATAATCTGAAATGTTCATTCTGCTTCTCTCCAACAGATGTTCCTTAACCTGCTGGATGTTTCCAATGTTTTCTATTTTTAATCTCAGCAAAAGTATGAGATTAAAACTGATTTATTACAATGAAAACTACAATGCTAATTTACCAAAATTATAGCAGAAATTAAAGCATTAAGTCATGGACAGTAGCTGCATAAACCTGATCTACATTACTTTGATTTCAGAAGCTTGAGGGGTGATGTAATTGAAATATTTAAAATGATAATGAAATTGATTGGTTTGGGTATTGAGAATGTGTTCTGTGGTGGGAATTCCAGAACATGATGGCATCATGGACAGGATCTTGTGGAAGGTGGGGTTTCACACCTCCAAACCCGCCAGCAGGGGCCTGTAAAATCCTGCCCAATGTTGTGAGCTAGGGCATTTAGATACTAACCCAAGAATTACAGATTATTCTGAGATGAAACCAAACTCTTTGCAATCTTGGTGCCACATTTGACCCCAAAATGAGATTACAAACTCGTATTCAGTACAAAGATTGCCTATTTGCACCCTGTAACATCACCCAACTTCATCCCTCCCTTGGCTGAACTGCCACTGAAACCCTCATTGGTGCCTTTGTTACCTCTGGATTGATCGGTCCAACAGTCTTGTTGGCTTCTTATATTTGACCTTTCGTAAACTTGAGGCCATCCAAAGCTCTGCTGACTGTGTCCTTACTTGTCTTGAGTCTTGTTCACTCATCAGCCCTGGGCTTGCTGCCCAGTACTGGTTCCCAGTTAAGCAATAATATAGTTAAAAAATGGTTGTTTATGCTGACACTCAAGACCACAACACATAGGAGAAAAATTAAGCCATTCAGCTCATTGAGTCTGTTCCACTGATTCAATAACATCAAGGGCTAATCTGATAACTCTCAACTCCACCTTTTAGCCTCTTTCTTATAATCCTGATTCCCTTACTGTTTAGAAATTTATCTATCTCAGATGTGAATAAATTTAATGACCCAGCCACAATAGCTCTCTGAGGTAAAGAATTCAACAAATTCACTACCCTCTGAGTGACGAAAATTATCTTCATCTCTGTTTTAAATGTGTGACCCCTTATTCTGAGATTATTCCTTATAGTCCTAGACAATCCACAAGGATCTTTCTCCATCTACCCTGTCAAGTCCCGATGTATCTGATGTGTTTCAATAAGGTCACCTGCCATTCTTCAATTTTCCAATGGGTGCAGACGCAATCTGCTCAAATTCTCCGCATACCAGGCCCTCAATGCTTGATATTAGTTTTATAAACCTTCTCTGAAATGCTTCCAAAGCTTGTACAGGCTTTCCTTAGATTGAAGTCCCAAAACCGTTTACAGTTTTTCATCTATATTCCGAGTAGTGCCTTGTATACTTTTAGCTAAACCTCCCCACGTTTATTCATTATTCCCTTTGAAAGCAAAGCCAGTTTTCCATTTGCCTTCCCTTTACTCACTGAACTCTAATGCTAGCTTTTTGTGATTCATGGGTGAGTACTCCAAAATCCCCTGTTCCGTAGCTTTCTGCAGTTTTTCTTAATTTAAATAATATTCAGCTCCTCTAGTCTTTCTGCCAGAGTGCATAACCTCACAGTTTCCTATGTTACATTCCATTTGCCAAGATTTTGCCCACTTGCTTAACATCTCTTTAGCCCTTTGCAGACTTTTTGTGTCATCCTCATCACTTGCCTTCTTGCATATTTTTGTGTCACATGCAAACTTGGTGATAGTACACTGACGTCATTTACTCATCCATGTCATTAATATGTTAATAGAATAATTATTCTATTTAGATCAATTAATAGATATTAATTAATAGCACTGATCCGCACAGCAATCTACCAGTTACAGGTTGCCGTCCTGAAAATGCCTATCTTATGGAAACTGTCTGTTTTCTGTTAGTTTGTCAACTCTCTATCCATGCTCCAACCTCCAACAACGAGGGCTGTTACCTTACTAAGTAGCCTAATATGTGGTACCTTCTCAGATGCCTTCTGAAAATCCAGGCATATTACACCCACTGCTTCCCCTTTATTTATCCTGCTTGTTATCTCCTCAAAGAGTTCTAGTAAATTTGTCAGGCATGATTTCCCTGTGATGAAGCTAGGCTGGCTCTGCTGCATCACGTAATGCAATTCCAAAGGCTCTGGTATTACGTCCTTTAAAATTGACTTTTTCTCAATGACAGATGTTAAACAAACTGGTGTAGAATTATCTGTTTCTTGTCTCCTCTTTTTAAACAAGAGCAATAAAAAGCTAGCAAGCACGTAAAATGCAAAGATTTGAATGAAAGTAAACATTGGTAAATGTAAGAAAGTGTCAATCAAAGTAGATTTTAATATATTTTTTAAAAAATTGCTTTTTAGTGTGCAATTGTCTATGCATGCACAGAATAAGAAAAATCGAAGGGGAGAATTCTCACTTGGCAATTATCAATAAAGTTAAAGTTATCATAGTCTTACCAGACCATAGGGCTGCCCTCTCATCAAAGAGAGACAACTGGTGGTGGTTTAACCTGCAGGTCAATATGTGTCAGGTAAAGTTTGTGAAGGAGAGATCTTTATGGTAACCTCAGATGGTGCAGAAATTGAATTCACAATGTTAGCATCACTCTACATATGCAACCCTGCTGTCAAGCCAACTGAGCTAAGTGACTCTTCAATTTGTAGCTGCCAGCAATTTTGTATAAAATTCTCATTCTTGTTCTCAAATTCTGGCATGATTTCATCCCCTTCAAACTTTAGTAAATTTCTTCAGCCCATAAATCTCTGACATATCTGAACTTAACTAATTTTATCCTCTGGAGCATCTTCAGTTTTAATCATTCCACTATTGTTGTACATACATGTGGCTGCCTCTGTCTTAAGCTTTGCAGTTCCTTCCGTAAACCCTACTGAGCCTTGGGCTCCCTTTCTCCCTTTAAGATGCTGCTCAGAACTTCAGATTTTTGCTTGAGGTTTGCTGGTGTCCCAATTGGCTTTAAAACACTCTCGTAAAGCACAATCAGACATGTTTTGTTAAGGGTACAATAAAATAACTGTAAAGCAATTTTTTTGTTTTTTAACTAAGTTTGGTGGCTGTTGTCATTACATGCAGGACATCCACCTCTTATTGCAAACAGGAATAGGTTTTGTGCCTGTCAGGTACCTCAGGTGCTAAACCAAACATTTTGTTTTTTTGGTGGACCGTTTCCTGGAACAGTGACGTCTCAAGCTGCCATCCTGTGAGCCATAGCATTGCTTCAGGGCTGAGGTTACTGTCTGCACAGAAACACACGTTCAGAAGTAGTGGGGAAAAGGTAGGTAACATTTCGAGTTGGAGAAGTGGGGATTCAAGGGAAGGGTGGAGTTATTCAGGGCTTTTGAAGGCAAGGGAAGATGGGTGGCTTCCAGTAGTCATGCCTGTCCCTTTCCTGGTCTCTGATCATTGCACGTTTCAAGCAGTTTGAGGTTCTCCAACCCCCAACCCCAACCCAGCAAGCAGGCTGCTCCAATTTCCCAATCAGAAAGGCAGCCATAGTTCTCAACTGTTAGGCGCAGGGTTAATGGCAGCTGTGGTATGATGAGGCCACTAAACAGGCCTTGCTTTGAGGACAGACAGGAAAGTGAAGCTTGGGCCTTCTCATCCAATGCTTCATTCCTGTGGCAGGTATCTCAAATGCCAGCTTGCCACTCATCTTCTCAACACCTTTCTTCATGGCATCATTTGGGAGGTTAAGAATCAAACCATTGGCACTGTTAAGATACCTCCTTGGTGATAATTAGAATCATAGAATCCCTACAGTGTGGAAGCAGGCCTTTCAGCCCACTGAGTCCACACCAACCCTCCAAAGAGCCTAAAAACCAAAAGAACAAAGCCTGAATTTGCAGGAGAAGCTCAGTGGATCTGGAGGCATCTGTGAAGGAAAAATCAGAGTGCATGTTTTGGGTCCTGTGACCCTTCCTCAGAACTTCCCCTTCCTCTAAAGATCATGCCATCCAGATCCAGCATCCTACCCTATCCCTATAACCCTGCTTTTCCCACGGCTAATCCGCCTACCTACACATCCCTGGACACTGTGGGCAATTTACAATGGCCAATCCACCTAATCTGCACATCATTGGACAATGGGAGGAAACAGGAGCACCTGGATGAAACCCACCCAGATGCAGGGAGAACGTGCAAACTCCAGACAGACAGTCGCCTGAGGGTGGAATCAAACCTGGATCCCCGGCAACACGAGACAGCAGTGCTAACCACTGAGCCACTGAGTCACCCCTTAAAGTTGATTTAAAGCTAATCAAACAGAAATCCACATGAACTGTGTATGAAACTGTTTTATGTTTCTAACGCTTGTTACTACTGTTGATTGGCTCGTCATGCAAGTGATTTAAATGCTTTGGTTTGCCCAATGTTCTTTTTTAAAATCATATTTTAAGACTCATTGCCATTGCTTTGGCAGAAAAACAGGCATTCCATTCACTCTGACAGATGACAACCTGGTTGGGAGCCACACCTGGTTCAAACATTTGTACAGGGAAGGAGTGACTATTATTTAGAATACAGTTCTTTGTAGATTTAGAGAATTGCCTTTGACTGCGTGACTGTGTGAATAGCCAGGGACATTCAGTCTAACCACTTATTGTATAAGTGGCTTGACAAATGCCTAGCATTTGACAACGATCAAAATAGTGTCAATGATACCAACCATTGTGATGGAAAATACACAAAAGCTGAACTTTGTGGACTGCATGGCCTTTCCCATAGCTTTCTGTGAATAATATTCTAGCTTTTACAGATCTTGAATAAAATTAAAAAAAACAAAATCAGTAAAATGAAAAAGAAAGATTCTTAAAGTTATTACAGTATTACAGAAATGCTTTCTGCTCATATCGACACAAAGACATATGTAGTTCAAAAGCTATGTTAGTTTTATAACTAAGGCACTAAATCAACAACATTCCAACGATTGAATGTTTTATTTTGAGAAAATGCAATTAATAAGTATTTTTAAAAAGTCTTTCATTGAATATGACAAGGCCAGCATTTAATACTCATCACTAATTGCGCTTGAGAAGGTGGTATTGAGCTGACTTCTTGAACCACTGTTGTATGTTTTCTGTAGGCACACCCATAGTGCTTTTAGGAAGAGGTTTTCAAGATTTTAACCCAGCAATAATGATGAAACAATGATATAGTTCCAAGTCACGTTTGTTTGTGGCTTGAAGGGAATTCACAGGTGGCCATGCTCCCATGCACTCTGTTGCCTTGGTCCTTCTACTTGGTACATGTCATGGATTTGAAAGATGCTTCTGAAGGAGCCTGGGTGAGTTGCTGTTTGTATATGCTACTCACTGCTGTGATGAGGGTGGAGGGAGTGAATGTGGATGGGGTGTCAAACAAGGCAACTGCTTTGTCCTGGTTGGTGTTAACCATCTTCAGTGCTGCACTCATCCATGCAAGCAGAAAGTATTCCATCACACTTTCTGACCAGAGGTGCCAGCCTCTTTCCTGCTCTTGTAGCTATTGTGTATACTTATATGTAGCTTGTTTAGTTGAGTTACTGGTCAATGATAAACTTCCAGGAAGTTGATAGTGAGTGATTCAGAGATAGTTTTACCATTGAATGTCTAGGAGTGATATTTAGATTCTTTTCTGTTGGAAACAGCCATTGCCTTGTAATTGGAGATAACAAGCATGGGGCTGGATGAACACAGCAGGTCAAGCAGCATCATAGGAGCAGGAAAACTTGACGTTTCGGGCCTAAACCCTTCATCAGAAA
>JAHRHZ010000289.1:22071126-22139669 GCA_024137785.1 Ginglymostoma cirratum | reverse complement strand
ATTTCTGAAGAAGAGTCTAGGCCCGAAACGTCAGCTTTCCTGCTCCTCTGATGCTGTTTGGCCTACTGTGTTCATCCAGCTCTACACCTTATTATCTCAGATTGTCCAGCATCTGCAGTTCTTACTATCTCATAAAAATTAAATGCATTTGTCACCTTGACAGCCACTTACCCCTTCAGGTCACGTATCCCAGTCCAGTAGGTGACATAGTTCTGTGATGGTGTCCTGCGACATGCTCATACTGCAGTGACACTGCATCTCATTTGGAGGAAATGACCTCAAGGATGAGCGACGCTGTGCTTCGTGAATGTCCTGCACATCCTGAGGGGACCTTCGGTTGTGATGCCTTCATGTGGATGCTGTTCAGCAGCTGCTGGGAGTAGTGTGCGCCCTAGGCTTTTTGACGCATCTTGTCCTTCTCAAATTCTCTGTGTCTTCATAGTACTGTCGCCACAGCGATGATGACTTCTGCTGCGAGTGGATCTATTGGTCGGGGTTCCAGACCACCTGTGTGGGGAGTTTCAGAAACAGGTCAGATTCTAAGTAATGTGAACAGTTAGATTTCATGTCTTTCACAAATGAGGCATTAGTATAGTTCTTGATACTGTGAGACTCAAAGACAACCTTGGAATGCATTTAAGTGAAATTTTGACATAAAACATAAGAAATAGGAGCAATAATAGACCATTTAGCTCCTGAAGCCTGTCTGAACATGTAATAAAATCACGGCTGATCTCATTCAGGCCTCAACTACGTTTTCTTGCCAGCTCAGCACAACCTTCAACTCAAATGTTTCAAAAATCTACTGACCTCTTCTTTAGATAATTCCAATCATCTAGCGTCCACAGGTTTGGGTAGACAATTCCACACATTGTCTACCATTGCAGAGAAGACATTTGTTCACATCACAGTTTTAAATGAGTGTTCCCTTGATATGTAAGTATATCCGCCCAACTAGTGGAAACATCTTTTCATATCTTGTCAAGTCACCACAATATCTTGTACATTTCAATAAGATCACCTCTCATTGTTCTAAACTTTAATTAATAAAGGCCCAACCTGTTTAACAATTCTTGATATCATCCCTGGGATCAGCCCGGTGAATCTCTTTTGAACTGCCTTCAATGCCAATGTATTTTCTTAAAACATGGAGACCAAAACTGTACACAATATTCTACTTGTGGCCCTACCTTTACGTTTATAGCAACTTCTTTCTATTTTGAAACACCGATGCCCTGCAACAGAGACCTAAATTCCATTTACCTTTTTAAATACTTGTTGCACCTGCATGATAACATTTTGAGTTTATTTCACAAGGATATCCAGTATCTTCTGTGCTGCACTTTTTAGGAGTCTCTCTCCAGTTAATAGTCAGCCTTTTGTTTCTTCCCACCAAAGTGCATGACCTCACACTTTCTACATTAAACTCCATCTGCCAAGTTTCTGCCCATTCGCTCACCATACCTAGATCCTCCTGTGGATTCATTACGTCTTCATCTCAACATGCTCTCCTAACTATTTTTCTATCGACGGCAAATTTGGATGCATTACTCTTTCCCCCATCCTCCATGTCATTAATATAGATAGTAAACAATGAGAGCCTAGGACTGTTTCTTGTGAGACTCCACAGTTATATCTTTCAAACATGAAAAATACATTTTAATCCTGTTTATTTATCTTTACCGTGTTAACCAATTCTCAATACATACTAATGCTTTACGCCTAATGAGCTCTTATCTTGTGTAACAACATTTTTTTTTGGTAGCTTATCATGTGCCCTCTGGAAATCAAAATACACTACATCTACCAGTTCCCCCTTTATCAATTGTGATAATTATATCCACAAAGAACTTCAGGAAATTTGTTGAACATGATTTGCTTTTCATATTAACCGCTATGGATCGCTTCAGTATCTAAGGAATCACAAATGGTGCCGAACATTTTGTAATCATTGGCAAACATCCACTTCAGAACTAATGATGGAGGGACGGTGCTATGGAACCCTTGACCCTGATCTCCCCAAGTGTTTTGACTGGTTGTGTCCAAGCCCTAGTCTGAGATTAAATGCTGTCTTCAACTGATTATGGCATGACTAATGACAGTCCCTTGACATGACTGAGTCCTACTCCCCTAAAATCGGAAATATGGTCTTTTGGCTCAAGCACATGCAATGCTTTTGCCATGTAATCTGTTGACACATGCTGCAGACGTGACACTGATGTAGCATGGTGCCATATAGCAACATGTCAACCCCCTTAACAGATGACCAAAGAACTGCAACTGCTGGAAATCAGAAACAAAAACATAAAATGGAGGTTCTGAAGATGTGTTAATGGGCCCGAAACGTTAATTCTGGTTTCTCCCCACAGATGCTGCCAGAACTGCTGAATTTTTCCATCAATTTCTGATCTTTCCCCTTAACAGGTCACTGCTTAAATATGTGACAGTCTGCCTAGTTTTGTGCATGTGCTCAATGGTAAGGTAAGACCTAAATGCTGTGAGCCTTTAAGTTCTAAATGAGGGAACGAAGTGCAAAGAGGCAGAGGTGCTGGGAGTATCCAAGTCTACACAAAGTGAGTGAGCACTAATAAAGCAACTGAAGTGCCTCAAGGTACACCCTGCTTTGATGAATTAAATAGATGTCTCTCACTGCGTACAAAGTGACCTGGCAGAAATATTGCAATGGAAGGTATCAGTGTGCTCCAACGTGAAGAAAAGAACTGTATTCTAAATGGAATAGTGATATGTCCTATTGATGTTGTGAGGCTGGTGTGTGTCTGATGCCAACTTTTGTGGCTAGGGTTTGGGGCTGGTCTAGGGCATAGGTGGTCACTGATTATGGACTGTGCCCTGAATGTTGCTGATTGACATTCAAGACAGAGGTCCGGAGGAGCATGTGGTGAGCTGATGCCAACAGATACCCACTCTGACTTTCCTGCTCTGAATGTCACTGTCTAATTTCTCTCCAAAATATGGGAGAATAGGAAAATGCACATAAATTAGGTGAATTTAGACATGAATAAGAAGTAAATGCATGAAAATAGGCCTCTCACTGCATACAAGCAAGATTCTCAGCTCGCTGTTCAAACCTTGGGTGTAAAATTGGACAATTTTCTTGACATTGAGAATTTCACTTTATAATACCTGAACAGAATCACCGGTGTACATTGTTCAGCTCACCACGTTTTTGGAAAAAAAGAATTGTTCTTTTTACACCAGGGCACGCAGAAGTGAACAGATGTTGAAAGACAACACCTTGAGTAAGTGATAACACAATGTGGAGCTGGAGGAATACAGCAGGCCAGGCAGCATCAGAGGAGCAGGAAAGTTGACGTTTTGGGCCGGGACCTTTCTTCAGAAATGGGGGAGGGGGAAGGGAGCTCAGAAATAAATAGAGACGAGGGGTGGGGCTGGGGAAAGTATGTGGGATGGTGATAGGTAAGTGCAGGTAGGCTGTGGTGGGGATTGGTCAGTGAGGTGGGAGGAGCGGATAGGTAGGAGAGAAGATGGACAGGTTGTGTCAGATCGGGGAGGTTGGGATGAGATGGAGGGTTGGTCATGGGATGAGGCCAAGGGTGGGGAGATTTTGAAATAGGTATAGTCCACATTTAGGTCATTGGGCTGTGTGCTCCCAAGGCTGAATATGAGTTGCTGCTCCTCCAGTTTCCAGGTGGTGTCACTGTGACATTGGAGGAGGCCCAAGATGGACATGTCACCCAGGGACGTGGGAGGGGGAGTTGAAATGTTTCGCAACCAGAAGGTGTTGTCGTTTGTTGTGAACAGAGCGCAGGTGCTCTACAAAGTAGTCTCCAAGCCTCCGTTTGGTCTCACCGATGTAGAGGAGGCCACATCAGCAGCAGCGGATGCGATAGACCACATTGATGGATGTGCAGGTGAACATCTGTCTGATGTGAAATGTTTGTTTGATGCCTTAAATGGAGGTGAGAGGGGAGGTGTATACGCAGGTGTAGTGGTTGCAAGGAAAGGTGCCGGGGTTGGTGGGACTCGCGGGGAGTTTGGAGCGGACAAGGGAGTCGCAGAGAGAGCGGTCCCTACGAAAGGCAGGTAGGGATGGGGAGGGAAATATATCTTTTGTTGTGAGGTCGGATTGTAGGTGGCGGAAGTGGTGGAGAATGATACGTTGGATACAGAGTAAGATATTCCTTCACTTCATTGTTAGAAGTGGGTTGCTTTGCCTCTGTTTAGAGGTCATGAAATCAGATGCATAAAAAGCCAGGCTCAGTACCCAGCATTTATCTATGCATATCTATAATCATTGTTGATGTGCCCCCAAACGTTCATTGAAAATAGAGCATTATTCTTGATGCAACATTTAATGGACTCATGTACTTTTCAGGTCTTTTATACTTGCAAATACTTGCTCACATTGCTGCAGGACAAGCTTTATAAATGGCACATAAATAATGCAATTGTTGCAGCAGAGAAATCTCAGAAGCCGTGCCCACAAAGCATTCTTCGAAGACAGGATGATGCTTTACCTTCATTGATGCACATGGTTTAGGAAGTAGAAAAGATATAAGTTGATTCATTCTTTGCTCTTTGTGTGCAACCTTGCTTGTTAAGGGCACAGCTTCATCAAATTAATGTCTTTGTATCTGTTTTTCCGACATCAGAGATTATATGTAAACTCGGTTTAAGTCATATTTACACTGTTGCTTTGTTCAAGTAGTGGAGGAGGCTGCTTGCAGCAGGACCATGTACAAAATAAGATATGGTAAGCAACAGGTTGCTGATTGGTTTGTGGAGTGATGACCCGTTGTGGATGATAAAAACCATCAACCTGATAACAACTGTCTGATTGTCTCTTGAGCAACTGAACAGCTTGTGAGTGGGTATAATATTGGTAGAAGCCTTTGGCCTATTGTAATGGCAGATGATATGTCTTTTTCTCTATTAAAATAAGTGAAGCCTGATGAAATCCCATTTATTTTCCCCACAGGTTATTGTAAACTGTGGCCTTTAACCTGTAATTAAGAGATATGGAGTTTGAGTCCTAATCACTTGTGCTTGCTGCAAAGAATTGAAAAGAACATAAAGAAAAGGGACAGAAGAATATAAAATCCTAGCAGCAAAAAAGATCAACGTAGTAAACCCAGTGGACTGGGGCCATTGAACTGCTTCTGCATTTTTTCCCGCCACCCATAACACCAGTGTTTTGTTGTCTGTCTGAATCCATCTGTATACATGTGTATGGGGGAAGGGGGAGTTTTAGCAGGAGATTAGAGATTTTACCAGAAGAGGTATATGTTGACAATTCATAGTTGTTTGCCTGTGGTTTGCATCTGTTTATTTTAATAAAGAGTTTTCTTGTTAAATACAGAGATCATGAGTGCTCTGACCAAAGGCAGATCTTTCTCATTGTCTGATGATGCTTCATCCTGAGCTGTTTACTTGGCAACATTTATCAGTGGTGATTAGTTGTTGCCTTCCATTCACAGCCACAGAGCAAGGAGTCATGTCAAGTTTACCTCAGCCGAAACATGAAACAAACCCACACTGTTGCTGTTATATCACACACTAACCATCTAGCCAATTGAGCCAAACAACCATTTCATGCCAGCAATCTTGCTTCGGAGATTGGCATAACATCTGCACGCTAAAAGAATATTTTACCTGAATATTGATGTTTCATGCAGGTAGTAGGTACAAACCATCTTGCTGGTTCTAATGGTGGTTTGGGTGTAATACATGTTCCATGATCTGTTCGCTGCTGCATGAACACTTGGCCAGAACAGCAGACTACTTTGGAGCAAAAGCTAACTTTGCAGTTATATGCAGCAGAATTTCTTGACGTAATTGCACATTGCAAACCTTGAAGTCCAGGTCCTTGAACTATTAATTCGTCTGACACTGAGGTGGTACTTGAGAGGTGCTGCACTGTCAGAACTGTTGTCTTCTGGGTGAGATATTAAACTGAGCTTCTGTCTGTTCTCTCACAGGAATATAAAAGATACATGGCTGTACTTCAAAGAGAAGCAGGAGACCTCATCCCAGTGTCCTCAAACAGTGTCCTTGTCTTTATCACCTGTTTGCAGGAGTTTGCCATGTTCACTGCTCCACTTCCTACATTACAGCAGTCACACCAACTCATTGGTTGTGAATCACTTTGGTATGTTCTGAAGTAATCAATGGCGTTACACCAGTGCAAGTGCTTTTTTCCTTTTTTATCCATAAAATTCTCTCCAAGGAAAAATAATATGTAGGAGAAATTAGCTTAGCATAAAGCCTGATCTCCTAATTTACTCGCATCTGCATTTTTGTGAGGGCCATCAGAAAAAGAAATTGGTGCTCTCAGTACCTAAGATCGAACCAAGAAGACAAGAGAGAAAAAAGACACCTTGCATTTGTGTACAGTCTTTTGCACCGCAGGGCTTCTTGAAGTGCTTCATTGTAAATTATTCGCTTTTGGGAAAACAGAATTGCTAAAGGAGAGACATGATTATTTCAGTATTTTTGGTGAAAGTGGTTGAGGAGTAAATGTTGGCCAGAATACTGGAGCCTTGTACAACTTTAAGTGGAGCCATGAGTTTAATTTTCACTACCTAAGTGGGAAACAGGAGTTTTTGTCAGGAACACCATTAAGAAACAGAGTCGTGATTTTATTAGAGAAGTCCTTACTTAATAGATTGATGGATTCCCAATTCAGTTAGAGCAGGCCAGGGATGGAAGCAGGTTAGATGACGTGTGGGACGATTAGGTCTCCCCTTGGCAGCCATGGCTGCTGATTATCCTAAAGGAGACATTTACTTCTTGTGCAAAGCCTTCAACAGCATCAGACACAAGCAAGTTATAACATGGTAGCTGAAGGTCTGGCATGCAGGCCAGGGGTGTACTTCTCTTCATCATTGCTGACTTGGTTCTCTTAGAGTCATAGCGTCCTTCAGCAAGGAGACAAAGCCTTCAGCCCAGACTTGTCCATGACGACCAAATGTCCAACCACACTAACCCCATTTCCCTGCACTTGGCCCATATCCTTCTAAACCTTTCCTATCCATGTATTTGTCCAAATGCCTTTTAAATGTTGTTAATGTACCCGCCACAAGCACTTCCACTGTCAGCTCATTCCATATGCGTACCACCCTCTGGGTAAAACAGTTGCCCCTCAGGTTTCCATGTATTCTTCCCCCTCTTATCTTAAACTGATGCCCTTCAGTCCTTGATTCCCCATCCCTGGGAAAAAGACGAGTGCATTAATCCTGTCCACACTTCTCATAATCTTATAGATTTCTATAAGATTCCCCCTATGCCCTAAAGAAAAATATCCTAGCTTGTCCAACCTCTCCCTATAACTCAGTCCCTTGAGTCCTGGCAACATCCTTGTAAATTTTTTTTTTTGCAATCTTTTCAGTTCAATAACATCTTTCCTGTAGTAAGGTGACTAAAACTGAACACAATACTTCAAGTACGGCCTCACCAATGCCCTGTACAACTGCAACATAATTTCCTAACTTCTATACTCAACGCCCTGACTGGTGAATGCCAGTGTGCCAAAGGCCTTCTTCACTGCCCTGTCTACCTGCGACTCCACTTTCAGAGAACCGTGCACCTGAACTCCAAGCACCTGATCTGCTCCACTATACTGTTTAAGGCCCTAGAATTCACCATGAAATTCCTATCTTAATTTGGCTTTCCAAAATGTAATGCCTCACACTTCTCAACATTAAACCTCATTTGCCATTCTTGGCCCACTTCCCCAGCTGATCAAGATCCTGCTACAATTTCTGACAACTTTTCCCACTCCCCTTGATACCACCTATTTTAGTGTCATCTGCAAACTTACTAATCATGCCTTGCATATTCTCATCCAAATCAGTGATATAGATAACAAACAGCAATGGGCCCAGCACTGACCCCTGAGGCACACCACTAGTCACAGGCCTTGAATCCGACAAGCCTTCTACTAATAGTCTCCAATTC
This sequence comes from Ginglymostoma cirratum, assembly GCA_024137785.1. Classification (NCBI taxonomy): domain Eukaryota; kingdom Metazoa; phylum Chordata; class Chondrichthyes; order Orectolobiformes; family Ginglymostomatidae; genus Ginglymostoma; species Ginglymostoma cirratum. The sequence goes on along the minus strand of JAHRHZ010000289.1, from coordinate 22,131,731 downwards.
CTACCATCAAGCCAATTGTGTATCCAATTTGCCAACTCTCCCTTGATTCCATGCAATCTAACCATCCAGATCAGACTGTAGTGTGGAAACTTATCTAAGGCCTTTCCGAAATCCATATACACTACGTCTACGGTCTGCCCTCATTAACCTTCCTGTCATCAAAGAACTCTAACAAATTAGTGAAGCATGATATCCCATGCAAGAAGCCATGCTGACTGTTTCTAATCAAACCCTGTCTTTCTAAATGCATGTACATTATATTCCTCAGAATCTTTTCAAGTAACTTACCTACCATAGATGTTAAACTTACCAGTCTATACCTCCCAGGTTTTTCTTTGCAGCCCTTCTTGAATAAGGGCACAACATGTGCTACCCTCCAGTCTTCTAACGATGATGCAAATATATCAGCCAGGGTGCCCGCAATTTCTTCTCTAGCCTCTTGCAGGGTTCTTGGATATAACTGATCAGTACCAGGAGATTTATCCACCTTCATACATTCTAATACTTCCAACACCTCCTCTCCTGTGATGTGGACTGTCCCCAGGATATCGCCATCAACTTGCCCAAGTTAGCAAGTCTTCATGTCTTTCTGCACGGTAAACTCGGAGGAGAAATATTCCTTGAGGACCTCGCACATCTCCAGTGGTTCCACATGTACATGTTCACTTTGGTCCTTGAGGGGGCTCATTCTCTCTTCAGTTATTCTTTTTCCTTTAATATACTTGAAGAATCTCTTTGAGTTCACCCTAATCTTCTCCCTTTTCATCCTCCTAATTTCCTTCTTCAGTAAATATCTGTATCCCCTATATACCTCCAGGGATTCCCTTGAACCCATTGCTGAGCCTGTTGCTGAGCCAGGCCTCCTTTTGTCTGGTCAAAACCTCAATATCTCTTGTCCTCCAGGGTTCCCCACTCCTGCCAACCTTGCCCTTCACCCTCACAGGAATATGTAGAGCTTTAACTCTAGCTATCGCACTTTTAAAGGCCTCCCACTTGCCAGACGTCCCTTTGCCTGCAATCAACCCCTGCAAGCTCATGTCTAATTCCATCAAAATTCACCTTGCCCCAATTTAGAACTTGAATCTGTGGACCAGTTTTGCCCCTCTCCATAACTATTTTAAAATTAATAGAATTTTGGTCATTGGCCCCAAAATGCTCCCCCACTGTCACCTGAGTCACCTGTCCTGTTTATTTCCCAAGGGTAGGTCGAGTTTTGCCCCTTCCCAAGTAGGATCTTCTATACACTGCTTGAGGAAGCTTTCCTGAACACATTTAACAAATTCCACCCCTTCTAAGCCCTTAACACTATGGCAGTCCTGGCAAATGGTAGGAAAATAAAATTCCCCCACTATGACAACACTCTTTCTCCTGCAAGTCACTGCAATCTCTGTGCATCTTTGTTCCCCTAATTGTTGCTGATTATTTGCTGCCTATAGTAAAATCCAAAAATGTCACCTTCCCCTCCTTATATTTTAGCTGTACCCACAGAGCCTCACTGGATGATCCCTCAGTTATTTCATCTCTGACTATTACTGTGATACTTCCCTTAATCAAAAATGCAAATCCCCCTCCACTCTTTCCTCCACCTCTGCCCCGAGTAGACCACTTGTACCCTGGCACATTAAGCTGCCAGTCCTGTCCCTCCCTTAGCCATGTTGTTGGTGCTGTAATATCCCAGCCCCACGTACCTATCCACGCCCTGAGTTTATCGGCCTTACCTGTCAGCCCTCTTGCATTGAAATAGTTGCAATTTAATCTAACTGGCGTTCCTCACTCCCTGTCCTGTTCCAGCCTGACCCTGTCCCTTCAACTTGCTATTTCTGATTATTGTATCTCCTTGAAGCCTGCTGTTGAGGATCCCACCACCACCCCTCACCCTCTCCCTTGCAACATGTGAAAATCTGCCCACCAGGATATTGGTCCCCCTTCAGTTCAGGTTCAACCTGTCCCTCTTGAACAGATCACCTCTGCCCCAGAAAAGATCCCAATAATCCAGGAATCTGAGTCCCTGCCCCCTGCACCAATTCTTTAGCCACACATTCATCTGCCTTATCCTCGTGTTCTTACCCTCACCAGCACACAGCACTGGAAGTAATCCGGAGATTATCACTGTCGAAGTTCTGGTTTTTAACTTTTTTCCTAGCTTTCTACAATCACTCTGCAGGACCTCATCCCTATTTCTACCTATGTCCCTTGTGCCAACGTGCACAATGACTTCTGGCTGCTCACCATCCCCTCCTCCACCTTGAGAACGTCCTGCAACCTCTCCAAGACATCCTGGACCCTGGCACTCAGGAACTAACTCACCATCCTGGATTCCCATCTGCAGTCACAGAATCTGCTGTCTGTCTCCCTAACTGTTGAGCCTCACATCACTAAAATCCTATTTACCGTTACCCTTTCCTGCTGTGCCCCTGAGCCAGTCGTAGTGCCAAGGTCCTGGCTACTGGTGCTTTCCCCTGAATGGTCACCCCCCCACGCCCCCAACCCCCCAACAGTATCCAAAATGGTATACTTGTTTTTGAGTGGAATGGCCACAGGGGATTCCTGCAGTCTCTGCCTACTCCCTTTGCATTTCCTGGTGGTCACCCAGCTACTCTCTGCCTGCACCTTAGGTGTGGCCACCTCACTAAAACTCTTCTCTATGTTACGCTCTGCACCTCGGATGATCTTGTGTGCATCCAACTCCAGCTCCAGTTCCCTAATTCAGTCTCCCAGGATCTGCAGCTGGGTGTAATTCCCACAGGTACAGTCATCAGGGATGATGGAAGTCTCCCTGAGCTCCCACATACTGCAGGAGGAGCATGCCACTGCCCTAACTGCCATCTCAAATGCTCTAAGAGTAAAGAGGAAAATTAAAAGGACTTTACCTGAGCTTACCAGTACTTTTTGCTGAGCTGCTGCACACTAAAGCCTCTCAAGCCAATGCCTCACTTCTCATTCTGCCACCAACAAATTTTCAATAGCACGTCCCTCTCCCTCTTTTATTTTGGTTAGAGGAGGAGAGAGGGAAACACTACAGTGATGTAACGTTTGGGGCTTAAGTACTCCGTGATACCAAACCCACACTAATCCTCTCCTCAGGGCAAGTGACTGCTTCCAGGCTGCAATATATGTGCCAAAGTGATGCCTCTCCCTCTCAGTCGCCCTCTTGTTAGATTTTAGATACCATGAGGGTGTGGTGGAAGTTTTCTTCATGGACGGTGGCAGCAAGTGGCTATGGCTTTGTGTGGGTCACTAGGCCGTGTCCTTTTTGTCTTGGCTATTGTTTGGATTGGAAAAGCCATGTTTCAAGCATTTGTTATTACTCGTATGTCATAAAAATTGTTGTGAAATGGTGAATGATATAAGGTAATCCTCTTACAATGAAGCCCAAAAATCTCCAGAAAGACGTGAAAGAGAGTACAAAAGTGGCTTGCAAGAATGGTTCCAGGAATGAGAAACTTCATATACGAGGATAGATTGAAGAAGTTGGGACTGTTCTCCTTGGAGGGAAGATGGTGAAAAGGACAGCCAATAGAGATTTTCAAAATCATGAGCAGGCTGGATTGATTTTTTAAAAAATCACTAATTTTTGTGGGATGTGGCTGTCGCTGGTTGGTCAGCATTTATTGCCCTCACATGGTTGCCCTTGAGAAAGTGGTGGTGAGCAGTCTTCTTGAACCACTGTAGTCCACCTGTCATGGATTGACCCAGAATGCCATTAGAGATGAATTCCACGATTTTGACCCAGTGAGAGTGAAAGAACGGTGACATATTCCCAAGTCAGGATGGTGAGTGGCTTGGAGGGGAACTTGAATGTGGTGGTGTTCCTATATTTCTGCTGCCCTTGTCCTTCTTGATGGAAATGTTAATGTATTTGGAAGGTGCTGTCTGAGGATCTTTGGTGAATTTCCGCAGTACATCTTGTGGATAGTACACGCTGCTGCTACTGAGCATCAGTGGTGGAGGGAATAGATGCTTGTGGATGTAGTGCCAATCAAGCGGGCTGCTTTATCCTGGATGGTGTCAAGCTTCTTGAGTGTTGTTGGGGCCGTGCTCATCCAGGTGAGTGGGGAGTATTCCATCACACTCCTGACTTGTGCCTTGTGGATAGTGGACAGGCTTTGGAGAGTCAGGTGTGTTACTCGCCATGGTATTCATGGCCCCTGACCTGCTCACTTCTATGATTTCTTTTTTGTCATTCAGTGATGAAATGTTTCAGGCTGTTTCACCAAAGTGTGTGCTAGCACAGGAATCTCAGACTCCCTTTCATGCCACATTGCACAGTCTGGGACAGAGGGATCAGCTGAAACTGTGCCAAATCAATTGAACCATTCCTGTCCACCTCAGTGTGCAGCTCGTTAATTACAATGGTAGTTTCCCACAGACAGAGGTACAGTGGCTACAGAGGTACAGCAACCAGTAATCCAGAGATCCTGTCCAATGATGGAGGGACATGGGTTCAAGCTGATGATATTGATGTTAAATTAATGATGTCTGGAATTGAAAGCTAATCTCAGTAATGTTGACCATTAAATAACTATTGGTACTTGGGGAAAAAAAAACATCATGTTCACTGATGTGGTTTAGGGAAAGAAATCTATTGTCCTCACCTAGTCTGGCCTATCGGTGATTCTAGGCCCACAGTAGTGTGGTTAACTCTTAACTGCTGGACAACAAATGCTGACCTTGCCAGCAATGGGTCCATTGAGAAAACAAAGAAATAAACTTCCTTTGTCTTTATTCCCCACCCCACCCAACACCTCTTGCTCATTTCTATTGACCTGTCTCCTTCAAGGTCCTGATTATTTTTGGGTCCACTACTCTCTAGAGGGGAATGTTGTAAAGAATGCTGCAGAACACCACAATTACAGAGACCTTTGCAGGAGCACGGTGCTGTATGACTACTTCAGGCAATAGGATCACATCTTCAGAGACTCAATTACCTACTCAATGGCTGTCTTGCTAAGCAGATGCGTTGACTGTATCATTTCTGTGCTTATGTTTGGGGCTCCTACAGGTGAGTAGGCACCTCTCCAAGGAATAATCTTTGCTCCCAAAGACTTATCTTCATATTCATAGGTTTGGCTGAGGATCTGAGACTGCTTGAATTACTGGAAAATGAAGCAGTTATAGCGGCATACATCGAGGTACCTCTTGTTGTGGTCACAGATCACTTGTACACTGATGAATTGAAACCCTTCTGGCTGGTAAGTCTCACGATCTGGTCTCTCAATGACTTGACAGACATAATGTTGCCCTGCATCCATGGAATCCAGGGATTACTGTTCCCTCTGTCCCTGTGAGGCTACATCTCTCATGAAGTGAATGTGCTGGCCAGCTCTGGTAAAAAGGACATCAGAGACAGTGGTGTGTTACCTACAGTGAGATGCCAGTACAAACCTTGGAGGAAACCAGGAGCAAAAAGGTTCAAGAGCACAATGACCGACAGCTTCTGGCAGGGCATAGTGTCCAGTGCTATGAAAAGTGAGATTTTTGGCAACTGGGCACAAATACCTAGAGATGCATTGTCCCTTGCAGCACTATGGTCATCTCCAGGATACTCCATCTTCAGCAGTAGATCCTCTGTTAAAAGTATGATCTCATTGTCTTATTGCTGCTTTTCCTTCTTCTCTGCTGTCCTAGTACTTGGTGTTCCACTAAGGTGTAGTTCCTCATCGCCTCTGCATTTGAAAGCTAACAGTCAAATCCCATATGGTCAGCTGCAGCCCTCTTGCCTGGTGATTGCACTATTTTGACTGGCTGCGTTGCCCACTGGTCTTTAGCTCTGCAATGCCTTGGGGAGAGTGATAACCCATTTAACGTGTTCTCACTCCCCATTATTTGCACAGCACCAAGTGTTTTCCTTTACCAAATGCCAAGTCTCCCCTTTGCCGAGTTGGTCCAATGAAGGGGACTGGGGCACAAACTGCGACTGGCGCACTACTCTACCTTCCTCCTTTAAGCTGGTTAGTAACAGACATTATGTGCAGCCTGTGCACCTCTGTGGAAATTGCAAACTCCACCTGTAACAAAACCTTTGTAAGATGTTTAACAACTAGAATTTGTTAAATGGGGAGGCAAGTAATAATGCTGTCCCACCCACCCTCATCTTCCTGGTGAATATTACTGGCACCATATATTGAAACTGACGGGTACTGATAGTTGCAGGCACCATCACCTGACATCCACTTCTGACTTTGTGGGCCAGAGGTAGGGAATTCAGCTCATAGTATTTTTTTTATGCTGACCTAAATAGGCAGACAGGACCTTTTTTCTGAAAGACAGCACCTCTGGCAATGCAGCCCTCTCTTTAGACAGTCCTAGAATGACAACCTCGAGATTATGCCTAAACCCCTGGAGTAGGGCTATGAACCACTGACTCAGAGGTGAGAGTGTGAATACTAAGTCAAACTGACATTTTTCAAATATCCTGTCACCGTGCATATAAAACTAAGCTGCTGCTACACAAATAACTTTTTTCATTGGCTCATAAAGTCGTACTTCAACATGCATTAATATTACAATAGCAGTTCCACAATAGTAAGAACCTGACAGAACTGTTGCTCGATGTTATAATTTTGTCAACGGATTATTTACTTTCTAAGCCCGTAACTCGGAAATTGACATTGGAAGATCATCCCATAAAATTACTCACAATGCTTAGAAATGAAGCGATGCTGACAGACATGTTGAATGTTCGGCTTAATGTGGTATGATATTTACTAACTTCTTTCTTCATTTAATACATTCGTTTTTAATACATAGGTTGCTTAACAAGTCAGTTCTTAAGGTACGTCAAGGAGGCTTTTAATGTTGAGATTCCAGATCACTAATTTACACAGACAGTTGTTTTAATCCAATTTTTCATTTTAAGCACTATTTTCTTTTCAGTATACTTCCTTCTCCTCACACATTAATCCATGAATATCCCTACCCTTGCAAACTTGTCACATTCTTTTTCACTGCAGTGTGAGGGTTGAAAAAACTTTCTGCCTTGCCAAGTAAGGTTTTAAATCATTTAAAATTTATACAGGGTTAAATGGGCCTCAGAGTATGTGTCAGTTTAGGATTGTGTTATGTTTGTGAAATATAATGATGTTTATAGAGGAAAAAAAAGTTAACAAAAAAACAGAAATTCTCAATTTTGTAATTTATTTGCCTTCTCTCAGAGCCCTGCGACTATGAGTGCATTCACAGCCAGCCAGTTCCATAATGGTTGTGCATATATCATTAAGTGGTTGTATCAAAAAAATTGGAATCCAAACCTGAACAGTGTAAATCTAACCATTTGCTCTGTAGTCATCAGAAGAGTTCTGAGTGTGTGCAGCAATTAAATGCAACATTTAGAAGGATGGGAAAGATGAAATTATATTCAACATAAGAAAAATCTTAAGGAAATGGTTACTCCTTTAACAAACACGAGGTTAATTGATGAAAGTTTGTCACTATATTTTTAAAAAAAGAATGAACTTGAATCTTAATTTAGGTTTTAAGCATTTCTTAAAATGTTTACTGCTTAATACTCACAGTTTTAAAAAAAAGAGACTGACTTTTCTTCCTGCAACCAGGTTAATAGTGGAAAAAGATGCCTGCTAATATTAATTCAACACCAAACCACTCCAGTTTCCTCATTTGCTATGCAGGATGGGCTGCTAGTGGTAATGGCATTCCTGATGGGTTTATCACCATTGGGATTGAGGGAATTACAGTTCTGGTACAGCCTTCACCACTCTCTTTCCCCAGCATACTCAGCAAACAACTTCCTTACTGAAAACAATGGCAATTCGCCAGGACTGCTCCTTTTCTACAAGGATATTTGATTTTAAGTAACGTTATCTTCTATCTCAGGACAATAAATCAGAGAGGGTAGCCCACAATGGTGCTGGCTAGGCTTGATGATCTGTGCAGTTTTGGGTGAATTGAGCATTGGGTTTGTTTGCAGTTGTTTTAGGTCACTGATTAGCATACTGAAGAAGCCAAACACTTGCCACCCTGGGCACTCTGAAAGTGACAACTGCCGATCTAATGACTGACTTGAGGAGGATTGGGCATAAAAGATAACGACTGGAAATTTGACTTCCACCAACTCTCTTTAACGTCCATAAATAGTGCAGAGCCAGCACCAATTTCATCTCCATCGTTACCTTCCAAAAATAAAAGCTGTCTAAATAGTCAGCAGCACAGAAATACAAATGAAGAGGAGCAGCACAGTTGAAAACTCTAAGTACACATGAAGAGAACTGTTACACTTTACAGTCTGAAATGCAAGAGGCCAGCTTTAGAGGAGACAAGGTTGGAGGTGAGGTTGCAACAGAAGGTGAAGAAAGCTGTGAAATTCTCATAACAGGTAGTCACTTTTCTGTGTTTACCCAAAGTATTTACAATGCCCTCACACTCATCCATTATTTATTAAAGAAGAGGACATGTTGCTGTGTGCGCTGTTAAAAAGCTCCACTGTGCATCTCATCTAAACTCTAGAAGAACTGTGATGATGCTGATTTAGATATTTTCACCTGGAAGCTAATGCCAAATCTATATCCTCGACTGCTCTCATTTTCTCACCAAAGTGTCAAAGTATCTTACTTGTCCAAGCAGTAGAATAGAGATTACAAGTCATAGAATTAGCCAGTGATTCTAAAAGATATTCACTGGGTGAGGAACTGAGCAACAACGAGCTGTTGAACTGGGAGTGGAAATAAAGAAAAGTTTGTTCTTATACAGGATGTAGAGAAATGAATGCTTTGGCAGAGAAACCACTCGATCCAGGGGTCTAGTCTTAAAAAGAGGAATAATGATGGACCACTGACCTCAATTGATCTGAGCAAATCCTTAAAGTCAGAAACCCGGCTTTCAGCCACACCATACCTTTAGTTTTAACAGTATAAGTTATATTTAGTTTTAACAATATAATATCTGTACAATCTAAGCAACAGTCAATGGATGTCAATCAGTGACGTGATTGGTGATTCCTTCAAAAATAATGCAGGAGTTCTTTACTGCTGAACAAATGGACATCTGTGCAAGAAATGGAGATAGTGATAGTTAAAGAGTTAAAACTGAAAGTGGTAGCATTGGCATCAAATCAGTGTTAAATGCTGACTCAAATCACACTCTTTCTCAGTATTGTTCTGATTCCGCTCTCCCTGTATCTTCATGAATACCTTTAACAAAATATTATCCACCACCAGAAGTGTACATAAATATGTCATTTTGGGCTCATAGCACCAAATATATAAGCACTGTGCAATTGCATTTTGCTTCAATCATGTAAGTGGATATGAACCTGATCTCTTGAGGCCCTCTCCAATACATGAGGAACCTTAGAATATTTTCAGGCATTCCTCCATCAGGTACAGGTTGGTGCGCTGTAGGAGCATCTCACCTGGTTGTATTCTCCAGCCCTCTCCTGAAGCATTGTGAAGGTTTTCTTTTCAAATTCTCTTTTGAAAATCAAGATTGAATTTATCTCCACCATGCTTTCAGCCACTGCCTCCACAGATGCACTTTGTGTGTAAAATTGTCAAGTCATCTCTGGAAGTTTTACCCGGCACCTTTAATCAGAATCTTCGGATTCTTGACCTTTCTGCCAATAAGAATATTGTTGCTCTGTACATTCTGTTCAGATCCCTCATGGTTTTGAACATATCTATCAAATCTCCTACCAACCTCTCATCTCTAAGGAGAATAACCCTAATTTTTCCAATCTCTCCATGTAACAGAAGTTTCTCTTCCAGGAAACATTCTTGTAATTATTGCCGGCACCCTATCTGAAATCTTCGTAAGATTTTGGTTGTTCATTATAACTTTAATTGTAAGATCTACATCAATTGCAATTATGGATACAGTTTGAGAGAGTGCCATTTTGAAGGTTACAGCCTCTGATTAGTTACCATGTCCATTCCAGATATAAGTGTATTTTCATAATTATTACATAATTTATTAAGTTTGTTATAACTAGAACCAAAGATACACTATGTGATGAAAGCCGTGGTTTTACACTCATTGCTTCAGGGTACTAGCTTGTGACACTGGTTGACTAGGCACAGGTCTCTTACTCAGTGTCATGAAGTTCTTCTTCTGTCTTTGATCTTCCTACATGGTACATGGAGCCATTAAATTGAACCATTAATATCTCTTGTTTGCCGCCACTACCCCTGTGCATGGTTAAAGACATTCTAACTCTAAATGACGTATTTGCGCACAAAAAGAAAGCACAAACAGTTCACGGCCAAGCTTGGTTGGCAAGAGAGTGCCTGCCTAATTCTTGATCCATTTACTTAAAAGTAATGATTAGCTTAGTGCCATAATTTTCTACCGTCTCCTGATTTACTCTTTTACATGTTCATTATTTTATGATTTCATCCCTTTTATGGCAAATGATCTCTCTTGTTTTAGTAACTCCACAGATCTTTATCAAGATAAAATGTACAAATGAACAATTTATTCACAAGCCTAGACAACGTAATATCATCTCTACTGATTAACTACCATCCCAAATACCCCAATCGAAAATCTAAGAAGATCGAAACAACCACAAGCCTTTCTATAGAACCGACTATAAACTTTATTTTTGACATGGCCAATATGACTATCTACCATTCAGAAAGAATTGACTTTCTGTAAAATAGAATGCTTTAACTTTCTGTTACAACCATAATTTAATAGAATACAACTTAATTCCTCACTTGCTAAATTGTCAGAAATATTAATCATTGAAAAATAACTCAATCTTATACCTTCACATCATTTAAGTGAAAAGGACTGCCCAGAAATGGACTCAATATCTCTTCTGAGCCTGAACAAATGTTTTATTTAGGTATATTATAACTTCCTTGCTTTTATACTCTGTGTCTCTACTGACAAAGCTTAAGTTAATATGCTTTTTAACTATTTTTTTCAATTAGTCCTGGCACCTTTGATGTTTTATGGATACATATTCTTGGTAGCTTGTTCCAGGACTCTCTGTAGAATTGGATCCTTTATTTTAGATTACCTTTCCTTGTTTTTCCTACCAAAATGAATCACTTCACACTTCAATGCATTAAGTTTCATCTTCCAAACCTCACCCAGAAGACTATCACTATCTGTTTCACAGATCAAAATATTTTCATTTGTTATGTCACCTGAAAGTTTCTTTTATAGAGTCCCTACAGTGTGGAAGCAGGCCATTCAGCCCACAATGACCCTCCAAAGACCATCCCACCCAGACCCACCTCCCTACCCTATCCCTGTAATGCCCCCCACCTCCCCACCCCTGCAGTTACCATGGCTAATCCACCTAGCCTGCACATCCTTGGACTGAGGAGGAAACCCATGCAGACATGGGGAGAACATACGAATTTGACACAGTTGCCCAAGGGTGAAATCAAAACTGGGTCCATGGTGCTATGATGTAGCAGTGCTAACCACTGAGCCATCATGCCACCCTGTTGAATGTTTAAATTGTGCCCTGCACACCAAAGGTTAAGGTATTCAACATATCAAGAAAGCAATCGACCAAAGAAAATCCTGAGAACACTACTATGTACCTCCCTCCAGTATGAGAAACAACCATTCACCTCTGCTCTCTATTTTCCTTCATTCAGCCACCTTCCTTTCCATGCTGCCACTTTCTCTTCTGTTCAATGAGTTACCATTTTGCTGGCAAGTCTTTTTTGTGGCATTTAGTTGCATGTCTTTTGGAAGACCATACATAGTAAATCAACCACATTACTCTCATCAACTCACGTTTTTACCTAATCAAAAGAACGCAATCACGTTAGACAAATATGATTTGTCTCAAATAAATCCATGCTAGCTTTCTTACATTATTCTACATGGGGAAGCAATGGCTGAGTGGTATTATCGCTAGACTGTTAATCCAGAGACCCAGATAACATTCTGGCGACCTGGGTTCAAATACAGGCATGGCATATGGTGGAATTTGAATTCAATAGAAATATCTGGAATCAAGAATCTAAGGATGACTATGAATCCATTGTTGATTGTCTGGAAAAACCCACCTGGTTCACTAATGTTCTTTAGGGAAGGAAACTGCCATCTTTACCTGGTCTGGCCTACATGTGATTCCAGACCCACAGCAATGTGGTTGACTCTGAACTGCCCTCTGGGCAATTATGGATGGACAATAAATGCTGCCTGGCCAGCGACGTCCTCATCCTGCTAATGAATAAGAGAAAGAAAATGTTTCCAAATGAATGTTGACATTCTGTTGATACTTGAAGAAATAAGTTGTAGAAAGTTACTCCCCATCGAGCAGCTAGTGCTTTAAGATGAGTAATCACAGACTTGTAAAATCTCCAGGAGGAACCAGTCAATAGTCTACTTATTTCAGACAGAGGATAGTGGATTTGGAGCCTGCACAATTAAAAGGTATGTACAATATTAAGAAGTAGAGGCAGACAGGCTACTTGGATCTTTGGGTGCCTTTTGGTGAACATGTTGTCCAGTAAAATAAAATTTCATTGTTTGCATAGAATTCTGAGGTCATGCATTTTAGACAATGGCAAATGAAATGCAAATTCCTAACTTATGGAGTCAACCTTGCTAAAAAATGTGTGTATGTGGCCATTGCGTTTGGATGGAACTAGAACTGGCTGATATCGTATGTTTCATGATGAGTTAGCTGCCAACAATCATTGTCCAAGCTTACATATGAAAAATCCACTTGATCAAGTTCCCTAACAGCACTGGAAACTGAGAAATTATATCCTAGCATTGGTTAATATATTCAGAAAAGGACAGGAGAAAAAGTGCAGTAATTTTCAAAAACAAGGAAGCTTTTATTTAGCAACAAATCAAATAGATTGCTGTAATTGATATTGACTCTGAATGAATTTGTTGTATATTTGCACACACACACACACACACACACACACTCTCTCTCTCTCACACACACACACACACACATAGGCACACACACACACACATATATATAATGTATAGAAATGTGGAGGAAGGAGAAATATTTAAAGATTATTTATGACTTGAAAAAGTATCAAACAATACTACCAGATATTAAACATTTATTCAAGTTACTGTCATCATTTATGGAATGAAATCTACCTACACTCCATGCAGAAGAATAAAGAAAAGGCACTTAAAATTTGAAAGAATTCTTTAACTATACAAAAAGAATATTTACAAATCAGATGAAGTCAAACAAATACTCTAAGTGTACTTATAGCCATACACAAAGGAATAGCAGAACAAAAACATTGAGAAACACAAAAAGTGCTTTCCACAAATGAGTTTACATTCCAATTTGGAGTATAGGCAAAGACAATGGCCAATAAAAAGTATGAGTAGTTGAGCATACACTGAAAGAGGACAGGGTATTATTATTCAAGTAATCTTGGTAATACAATAGGAAGTGGAGTCCTGGGCAGTACTTATAGTTTGGGACTTTAGACCTATTGGATATACCTAGAAGTTCCATGCAGTTTTACAGCCAATTGAAAATTAATTAGGTTCATCAATGAACTGGAGTGAAATTTACATCCTTTTTTGGTTGTTTGGCTCATTTGCAAACCTATTGGATTAGGGACGCACATTTATATCAATGCAATAGGAGTAATCTACTGGGATGAATAAAGATTACAATCCAATGTTTAAAAAAAGGTCTGCCTAAAAACCCTATTCTCTTGCCTACTTACCCACCTCTCACCCCACTACCTTACCAACCTGTTACCCTACTCATGTGGTAGGCTGACATCTTCCCACTGTGTCCACTTATCACACTGCAACCCTACAAAATGCCGGTCCACCAGACGCACTTATCCCACTTCCTCACCCCTCACACATTAACCTTACACATCCAGACTCATTCACCAAGAAACATTAAATTGCACTAAATGTTAAATAAGAGAGAAAGACAACACTTAGAAGTATTAAATAAATATTTAAAAGAAATAAAAAAGACACAGTTACCATTACTCATAACGTTCAAAATAAACACAAAAAAATCAATTATATTATGCCTGAAAAATACTACAGAAGTTTCATTCAACTTATGTTCCAGTTTAAGTCCCTGTACTGTATACTGATGCCCTTAAGGGCTAACTCGGTAATAGGAGGTACTGCGTCTCTTTCTCTGAGCTATCTGTTGTTGAGGCCTACATGGCTTTCTACAATATTTGTATCAGAGAGTGGACAGCATCAGAAGATTGGCAGTAAAAAGTATGGGAAAGCTAGGTGCGTAGTTTTTACCACAATTGGTATTGGTCAGAACAGTTCCATCACCTATCGGAAGTTGTGGACCAATTTCCTATTTAGAATAGAAGAAAATGCCAAGTTAGGCTTTATATATGCAATAATCCATTTTGAAACTTTGAACATTTACCTGTAGTAGCAAACTAGCACTGTGATACACCATTACAATGTTAACAATTTTGAACTGATGGAAGGCTAGGGAACTAACAAACCTCTGTAGGTTGAATGAAAATCATGCACAAGAAAACGAGCCAATGAAAAGCTGACAGGAGCAGTTTGGACATGTGCGCCACCACGGTTTAATTTCAGCAGCTTCAAAACACAGTAAGAATCAGGTGTCACTGCCAAAGCTCTGTTATGTCTCCAGGTATTACATAAAGAAAAATAATTGTGTGATTGAATGAATAACTAGATTAAAATCTACCAAAAGAACTGAAAGACCCAAGGCAATGAACTAAAATGATTTTGGAAGAAATTCAATAACATAAAATAAGAAGTAAACATTATTCATCAGTATGTATGCGCCAATAAAGTCAAAAGTGAAAATTGTTGAGACTGACATTTAAAGAAGATAAATATGCGTTTGATTTTGCATGGCCCAGTATTTCTACCTTGTGAGAGCAAACTTCTTGGATATTTTGTCTCATTATCTTGTATCATGTTCAGATTTTTTCTAGGCTTGATGCTACATCCTCATTCAACTGTCTATAAAATCTTTTTATGCAAAGTAATTAATTTCTGATGCATCAAGATGTGGCTTGACAGTAAACATGACTTAAGTTACTGGTACTGATCCGTTCATTAATTTCAATAATTGGTGGTGCCAAATAAGATATTGGCCCAGGTAATGTGGCAAAAATAAAAGTAACACAATCAGTAAGCACAGTTATTAATTGAAAAGGAAACAGGGCAGAAATATTCAGCATCTGCACATGTACGGTTAAAGGCATGAAATAGGATGTTAATGTCTATGTAACCCTGTTCCTCCAGAGGTTGCACTGTACTCATATGTCATCCAGAAACTTATTATTGATACATTTGGAATTTGTCAAGTTGCTATATTTATCCACAAGATACCAACAGACGCTATTATGGAGCCTGGGCAGCTCCATTGGTAGAGCATCAGACTTTTAATCTGTGGGCTCAGGGTTGACATTCCTGCCAGGATACTGTTTTATTGTGTGCAGTTCTGGAATCCACATTATTGAAGAGTTGTGATAGCACTGGAGAGGGTGCAGAGGAGATTTACCATGATCATAGAATCTTAGAATCCCAACAGTGTGGAAACAGGCCCTTCAGCCCAACAAGTCCACACCGACCCTCAGAGCATCCCAAACCCACCCCTGTATAACCCACCTAACCTACACATCCCTGAACACTACAAGCAATTTAACATG
The DNA here is from genome assembly GCA_024137785.1 of Ginglymostoma cirratum. Taxonomy (NCBI): domain Eukaryota; kingdom Metazoa; phylum Chordata; class Chondrichthyes; order Orectolobiformes; family Ginglymostomatidae; genus Ginglymostoma; species Ginglymostoma cirratum. The sequence goes on along the minus strand of JAHRHZ010000289.1, from coordinate 22,116,138 downwards.
GCCAATCCACCTAACCTGCACATCTTTGGACTGTGGGAGGAAACCGGACCACCCAGAGGAAACCCAGGCAGACATGGGGAGAATGTGCACTCCACATGGACGGTTGCAGCAGTGCTAACCACTAAGGCACTGTGCTGCCCTTTTTTAAAGGATATGCCCGAACAGAGACTTGAACCTTGGACCCTCATAATAAATGTCTGATGCTCGACCGACTGAGCTAGATAGCTTTCTAGGGCTGGACAACTTCAGTTATGAAAAGAGATTTGACAGACTAAGGTTATTGAAAGAGGACATGTTTAAGATGTATAAAATTATAAGGAGCATAGTTAGGGTAGACAAGAAGAAAAGTTTCCCTTTGATGGAGAGATCAATGGCTGGGTGCACAGATTTAAGGCAAGGGACAGAAGGTTTAGAGGGGACGTGAGGAAGATCTCCATAGGGTGGTGGAAATCTGAATCTCTCAGTCTGTAGGAGTGGTAGAGCCAGAAATCTGCATAACTTTTGAAGAAGTATTTAGATGTACATTTGCGATGCCAAGACATACCAGCTAGGGGCCAAGTGCTGAAAAATGGGATTAGAATAGTTAGGTGATTGTTTTTGACTGGCACAGATGCGATGGGCAGAAGGGCCTTTGTGTACGGTAGACCTCTGTGACTCTATGAAAAGTTTAAGGTCCATGAAGTCATTTAACTGGATTTTTAACATCACAAATAATGTTAATTATTCCCAAACCACCTCTGAGGCACTAAAAATTAAGTTATACAATTGTGAAGTGTCATTCTGTCAGATTCTAAGACTGTTGAAAATTTATAAAAGTTAAGAAAAAATATAACTTTTTAAAAGCTTTTTCTTACTGTCTTTTTTAATATTCTGTTTATCCCATCTTTCATTCCATCTCTTCTTTTGACTTTCTATGCATGATTTGATTTGAATAAATATTCAAACATATACTTCTTGGCTCCAACTCTTTGCTGCTCATTAAAAACAAATCTGTTTGATTGATTGACAAGAGGCACAGATGTTTGTCATGTTCATACTGGCCCGAAATCCCAGATAGAATATGTAGTGCCAAATTTGGATTTCTATTTGTTTCCTTTATTCACTCACAGGATGTGGATATCACTGACTCAGTCAACATTTCCTGTCCATTCCTAATTGCCCTTGACAAGTTGATAGCGAGTTAGCATCTTGAACTTCTGCTGTCGTGGTGGTGCAGTAATAGCCACAGTATTGTTTGGAGTGGAGCTCCAGAATTTGACCCATTGACCGTAAAAGAGCAGTCATATAGTTCCAAGTCAGCATGGTGTGTAGCTTGGAAGAAAACTTGCAAGTGATGCTGTTTCCACATGCACGTAGTGCTCACCATTGTAAGTAGTAGAGGTTGCAGGTTTGGATACTGCTGTTGCAGGAGCCTAGATGAGTTACTCCAGTGTGCCCTGTAGATGGGAAACTTGGCTGCCATTGTGTGTTATTAGGGAAGGGAGAGAATGTTGAAGACAATGGAAGGGTTCCTGTGACAGAAATGGGGAATGGATGCTATCTGAAGCAATAGCTCTAAAAACCAATGTTTATCTTCTAATCCCCAGGTCTGGTTCTTAAAGCCAAGACATGCAAGGTCAAGCTCCACATGCCAGTTTGACATTATAAATTCAATTTATAAAATATCTGGTTAGTTAAAAAAATTGGTGTCAATAAAAATAGTTACCATAAAACTATTGTAGATTCCAAATTGGACTACTAATGGGAAAAGAGTCTACTAAAGCAAGTATGTACGTCTCAGTTCTGTGTTTGAAAAGCAAACATTCTTCTATAGACATTTGCACCTTAATTTACAATATCATTCCATACTTCTCTAATTATTTTGACTTGTTCAAGGGATGTGGACATTGCCGGCTAGATCATCATGTATTGCCCATCAATATAGTTGTTTCTTCTTTGAAATAACCTTGCAAGCCACTCAGGGATGTTAAAGCTACAAAGAGCATATTGAGCTTTCTTTTGGACAAATTTGTCAAGTGGATATTTTTCTCAGTGTTATCTCCGCAGCAAGTGTTCTGAGACTTGCAATTCAGAAGCTGTATCTTTCAAGAATGTCTTATCAAGAAAATTAAAAATTACTCTATTTTCTGAATTCTACCTGCTGAATTGAATGAAATCGGATGGAACATTGGCTTGCTTTCGAATAAGCATAGAGTAAAGCAGCTAGTCAACTAGTACATTAAACACAGACAGGAAAATACTGCAAAGCTTGACCTCTTCCATGAAAAAACAGTCCATTCATCGCTTTCAACATTCAGCCTCGTCACCACCAACGGACAGCAGCAGCAGAGTGTACCACTGCCATGATCCACTGAAGTAACTTACCACGTATCATAGCTGCTTCAACCGCACCTTCCAGATCACTGATCTCTACCAGCTAGAAGGACAGGGGCAACCAATAAATGGGAATACTATCACCGGTAAGTTCCACTCCAAGCCACATACCCTCTTGATTTGGAACTACTTTGCTTTTTTCTCACTGTCACCAGTCAGTATTCTCGGTGCCCTAAATATGAAAAACTGTAGCAATTCAAGACGGCAGCTCACTGTCACCTTTTTCTGGGGTGATTAGTGATTGGTAATACATGATGGCCTCGCCAGTAATGCCCACATTCCATGACCAAATAAAAAAAACAATTAGGAAAATATGGAATGATCTTGTAAATTAAGGTGCAAATGTTTAAAAGTAGCATGTTTTTTAAAAGGCTGAGTATTTCACGTGGAATGATGAAGACAATAAGAGCATAAGATACAGGAGTACAATAAGGCCATTCAGCCAATTGAATCTGCTCCACCATTTGATCATGGTTGATCAGTTTCTCAATCCCATTCTCCTGCCTTCAACCAATTCTCTTACTAATCAAGAATTTATTTATCTCTCTCTTAAATATACTTAATGATTTGGCCTCCACAGCATTCAGTGGCATGGGTTTCCCAGGTTCACCACCCTTGGAGTGAAGAAATGCTCCTTATCTCAGTTCTAGAGTGTCACCCCTTTACTCTGAGGCTGTGCCCTCAGGTTCTAGTCTCTCTTACTCGTGGAACCATCTTCTCCATGTCCACTTTATTCAGGTTCCTCAGTATTCCATAAGTTTCAATCAGATCCCTTCTCATCCATCTAAACTTCATCACGTACAGACCCAGAGACCTCAAATGGTCCTCACATGACAAGCATTTCATCCCTGGGATCACTCTTGTAAAACTCCTCCAGGCCCCCTCCAAAGCCAACGCATCTTTCCTTAGGCCCCAGCTGCTCAGAATATTCCAAATGTGGTCTGACCAGACAATTATACAGCCTCAGCAATATATCCCTGCTTTTCTATTCAAAATGAATGCTAACATTGCATTTGCCTCCCTAACTGCCAAGTGAACCTACATGTTTACTTTAAGAGAACCCCAAATTAGCATTCCTAAGTCCCTTTGTACAACACGGATTTCTGAAGCCTTTTCCACTTGAGAAAATAGTCTATGCCTCTATTCTTCCTGCCAAAATGCTTAACCTCACCCTTTCCCACACTGTATTCCATCTGCTACTTCTTGGCCCACTTTTCTAGCCTGTCCGAGTCTTCTGCAGCCTTCCTGCCTCCTCAACTTTACCTGTCCGTCTACCTATCTTTGTGCCATCTGTAAAGTTAGTATCAATGGCCTCAGTTTCTTTGTCCAGATTGTTAATGAATAACCCGTATATTTGCAGTCCTAAGACTGACCCCTGCAGAACTCCACTCATCATCGACTGCCAAGCTGAAAAAATCATCTTTATCCCACTCTCTGCCTTGTGCCAGTCAGCCAAACCTCTATCCATGCCAATATCTTTCCCCATGGGCATTTATCTTATTTATCAGCCTACTGTGTGGCACGTTATCAAAGGCCTTCTGGAAATATAAATAGATCACAACCACTGGCTCTCCTTTAACTATCTTGCTCTTTGCTTCCTCAAAGAATTTTAACAAATTTGTCAGGCATGACCTCCACTCTACTTAGCCCTATTTCGTGATGCACTTTCAAGTACTATGATGATAGAAGTATTTCTAACCTCAGCACATACAGTGACAAAGACTACACTTCAAAACCTGGTTTGTGACACCTGTCAGGAATCCACCTATTAAGATCGGTGCTGAGGAGAAGTAAAACACTGCAGATGCTTCCACGAGGGCTGTTATAAATCAGACTGCAGAGCTCCTGCAGGTGAGATTCAGGTGCCTGGACCAGTTGGGTGGTATAAAGCAGTCGACTCCAGAATGGCCCATATCATAGTTATTTGTTGTACACTCCACAACCTGATTTGAGAAAGGAAGGGATGTCTGGGAACAGGATGAGATGGAGGAGTGGGAGGTCTCTGAGGAGCAGCCAGAAACTGGGGATGCCGAGATAGCCCAGGATGACACTCACAAGTCACCAAGACAACAGGGCGATGGTCCAAATAGCCAGAGAGGTATGTGAAAATGTCATAGAGAAGGAAGTACAGCTAAGCATGCTGCAGTGATTACAGAGGAGTGAAGAGTGAGTAGGGCAATATTGTGGGGAGTGAGTTTTGCAGAGGTCTAAGTATAAGTTGTTATAATCCTGTCTGAGATCATTAAGCTTTAAAAAAAACACCCGAACACTAAGCAATCTACCAACAGGGCTATGCCTTAGCATTTCATGTTTTCTAAACAATCTCAAACTATTATATAAATTGGACAAAGTGAATACCACTGAGTTATCACTACAGGTTGTAAAGACTTATGGCATTAACTTGGTTCAACTTTCACTCTCTCCCAGAAATTCTTCTCCATCACAAAATCTTGAAGTGTCATTCACTTTTCCTGGGACTGGCTCGAATGATATTCCTTAACCTGTGGAATTTATTGTAACTCTCATTGTATTTCATCTATTCTCTGAGTTTAGATTATGTGGGGATCCTTCCATTAACTTTTGGCCACACTTTAACTCTTTCCTTTACTCAGTTCATGGTTATGGATGCCTCACCTGCTTGCTGGGTTAGCAGATATCCAGATTTCAACTTTTCCAAGAAAATTCTGCTGATTGCTTTCTGCCACAAAGTTCTGTGAGGACAATTGTAGATTTTTTCTCCTAGCTACAAGCCAGACCAAATCTTCCCGTTGTCTTTTCTTCAGAAATGATAAACTGAAAAGTTTGTTTTCATCAAAATAAAACAGATAATTTAAACAAAAGAATCATTTAACCAAAGTTCCACCCTGCATAATTCCATTCATAGCGATATGGCATGCTCTGGGGTGATTCAATCCGAAAAGCAAACAAATTATTTCACCATTATCATAGCCTTTTGATTCTGTGATTACACCCAATTAATGATTTCTATCACTGATAGAACTTAAAACTCTGTATTTCAGAATGGTGAAACTTTAACTTCATTTATTGAAATAATAATAGATACCCTGGATTTACTCAGAGGTCCAGAAATAGACCACATATTTTTAAATGCATTTTTGCTATTAATTCTGACCTTGTAAGATAATCAGAGGTTAATTAAACCTAGGCTTATTTGAATTATATTTCTTTTAGAGTTGCTTGGTAGCTTAGCAATCAGATGCCCCCACTTTTCTATAGTATTACGACCGGGATGGGAGGAGTACGCTGCTTTTCTCTAGTCTGACAGCTCTATGGGTTGCAACATAAGTTTAAAAACATTTTCCGAAGTGTCAATATGGCCATGTGTGTGCTTCTTATATTTGACTTATAATGAAAATTGTTATAAAATAAAATCATTTCAATAAATTTGCCAATTTGATTAACACAAACAATTTGTAATATGAAAACATAAATATGTAGCCCTTGAAATAATCCAAAACACACACACACACACACACACACACACACACACACAGTTGTCAGGATTAAAGCGCAAGAAGAAAAACAAATTTCTCCGTGTAAAGACCGCACTTTCTGGCCAAGAGTAATTATTTTTGTAGGTGAAAAAGGACTAAGTGTGGAATCTCCTGAATCTGATAACCTGGAGGTCATGCATGTGCTGTCAATTCATTCATCGCACACTGTAATCCCTGGCGTCTTGGCCAGCATAGCTTGCTCAGGAAATACAACATTGAGAAATTCTTCACTCGCTGTTCCAGAAGAACAATCAGGCTTCATCCTGATCTTACAGCAAAGTCATCACAGACACACCAATCATTATCTTGGTAGTTTGTTTCTGATATTCATACACTCAATGCTTTTGTAATTCACATGTCTTCACAAACTTTATTTTGTACACACCTCGCAACATTTTCCCTTGACATTGAAAATCTTGGTGAATTCCCTGCAAGTCTGTACTTCCTCAGTGTTCTGCAGGTGGATTGGATTGGAGGATCCTGAAGGATTGACAGGTTGACAGAATAGATTCTAATGGCAAAATTGATGGCATAGTAGACAGTGAAGAGGGTTTTCTAAGATTATAAAGGGATCTTGATCAAATAGATCAACGGGCGGAAAAATGGCAGATTGAGTTCAAACTGGATAAATGTGAGATATTGCATTTTGTACAACAAGCAAGATTAGGGCTTATATAATTAATAGTAGGGTCTTGGGTGGTGTTGTTGAACAGAGGGACCTAGGCTTCAGGTACATAATTCTTTGAAGTTTGCATTACATATAGACAGGATGATTAGAAAGGTGTTTAGCATTCTTGCATTCATTGCTCAGCCCTTTGAGTATAAGAGTTGGGAAGTTATGTTAGGATTGTACAAGACATGGTGAGGCCTCTTCTGAAATACTGCGTCCATCTCTGGTCACCCAGTTATGGGAAGGATATTATTAAGCTGCAGAGGGTTCAGAAGAAACTTATCAGGATGGTGTTGGGTATAGAAGGTTTGATTTATAAAGAAAGGCTGGATAGCCTGGGACTTTTTTCACTGGAGAGTAGGAGGTTGAGAGGTGACCTTGTAGAAGTTTATAAAATAATGAAAGGTATAGATAGAGTAACTGATAGTTGCCTTTTCTTTAGCATGGGCGATTTCAAGACTAGGAGTCACATGTTTAAGGTGAGAGGAGAGACATGAGGGGTAATATTTTATTCAGAAAGTAATTTGAGGAAGTGGTGGATGTCTGTATGATTACAACCTTTAAAAGACATTTGGATAAGTACATGAATAGGAAAGGTTTGGAGGGACATGGGCCAGGAGCAGGCAGGTGGGACTAGTTTGGGATAATGTTTGGCATGGACTGGTCGGACTAAAAGGTCTGTTTCCGTGCTGTATGACTCTATGGTTCTATGTCCATATATCTCAGAAATCGAAGGGAACAAAGTTCACTTACACTCTAACAATACATGATAATACTGTCAACATTTTATTTTTACCTTTAAGTGTAGCAGTGAAAGTTGTGTAGCTCACAACTACAATCAGTAAATCTAAACCAAATATATTAAGTATTGCAGAGGGAATCCAAGTGGAGCCAGATCTCTCCATCCTAAATTGTCAGGTAGTATAACAAGATCACAAATGTTAAACTAACCTGAAGTGGGACTGCTCAGTCAGGGAGTAATAGGAGAATGTACATGGGTTCCCAAATGTATGTAAATTGTCATTGCTAAGGAAGAAGAATTTGTTTTTGTTTAAATTGGATGGCATATATCTTATTGAGCAATCTAGGGCTTACGGGAATATTCCACAGTGGGTTCTTTGAGGGATCTGTAGCAGTTTCTTGTGTCCATAATAATGCAGTTTGCTTCTGCTCTCAAGGAGATGAAATTCACCTGCCATCGAGCATTGAAACACATTTAACGAGTAGGACTGTCAGATATTTTTCGCTGACAACCAGAAGAATAACTTAATCACGCTTTCCAGGATAGTATAAAAGATTTGTCAAAAGTTTTGTAAAGGAGATAGGCTCTTACAACACCTTTATTTTTGAGAGGATTTTAAATAATAGGGGAGAAATTCTTTAGAAAAATAACCGAACTTCAAAGAGTGATTTATTTGCAGATTTACAGGATATAAAAGAAGCTCACTTATGGTTTTGAGAATTTGTGTAGAAAATGTATTTTTAAAATAGCACAGTGGACCCTAAGCTAACATATGATTTTAATACAACAATTTAAGTAACTGACAACTCTTATATGCCTTCAGTAGGGACATTGTGTTTTAAAATTATGTATATGGATGCAAATGGCATTGGCAAATTCAACCCATCACTATTTAACCTAAGAAGGTGGTAATATACCTTCTTAAACCATTCCAGTGGAACAGGCTTGCTATTCCATTTCAGAGGGCAGTTAAGAGTCAACCAATTTATTGTCGTGCTGGAGTAACATAAAGCTAGACCTACAGGGACATAAGTAAGAATTGGAGAAAACTTGTTCCTAAATCCAGCATCTGCCATTTCCACAAGGACTACACCAGCGATTGTAACTTTCATGTTCACGGTTAATAGAGGCAACTGCACATGAAAAGCACCGCTACCTTTAAACAGATGCAATTTCCATCAGGGAGAGTGCGAACGTGACTGCATTGACTTTATATATATGAACAAAAGTCTAAAGCTGCTAGTTCATTTGGAGAGGTAAGACACCTTTTTGGAGAGGGAAACCCTTTTTGGTAGATTTAAAGATGCCTTTGGAAGAGGTGGGCTGCCCTTTGGAATTGTCAGAAGTAGACATAAATGAGCACAAAAGGCGGATAAACTTGTTGGAACTGTTAAACTATTAAGACATTTGAATTCCCAAGTATTTTGTTCTGATCCAAGATGAAATTATTTTTGGACAAATTAGATCCTGGGATGAAATTTGGCTTGATAGATCACATTTTGTATTTTTTCTTTAATTTGAAGGGACAGTCTTTCACTGAGCATAATAAAAACATAGCTACAGAAAAACAAGTTGCAGGTGTTGTCTTTGGCCCGTAATGGAATGTTGACAAGACTCATTTAAAGTCAAGAAGCTTTTTGAGTATCATCAATAATTTTAGCCATTCAGCCCATCCTGTGCAATCTATCTTCTCATGCAACTGTTGAATATCATCATTAACTTTTAGCCCTTCAGCCCATCCTATACAGGACCCTTATCTTACTCAGCAGCCTCCTGTGCGGTACCTTGTCAAAAGCCTTCTGGAAGTTGAGGTAGATAACATCCATTGGCTCTCTTTGCTCTAACTTGCTTGTTACATCCTCAAAGAATTCTAACGAGTTTGTCAGGCATGACTTCCCCTTGTTGAAGCCATGCTGACTTTGCCCTATTTTTCCACATACTTCCAAGTATTCAGAAATCTCATCCTTGACAACAGACTCTAAAATCTTACTGAAGGCTGAGGTTAGGCTAACCGGCCTGTATTTTCTCATCTTTTTCCTTGCTCCCTTCTTAAACAGGGTGCCACATTAGTGATTTTCTAGTCCTCTGGGACCCTTCTTGACTCCAGCAATTCCTGAAAGATCACCACTAATGCCTCCACTACGTCTTCAGCTATCACCTTCAGAACTCTGGGGTATAGTCCATCTGGTCCTGGTGGTTTATCCACCTTCAGAACATTCAGTTTTTCTAATACCTTCTCCTTGGTGATGGCCACTGTACTCAACCCTGCTCCCCCGGCTCTCTTGAAGTTTTTGGATATTACTTGCATCTTTCACTGTTAAGACTAGCACAAAGTACTTATTCAGTTCCTCAGCCATTTCTTTGTTCCCCTTTACTACTTCTCCAATGTCATTTTCCAGCAGCCCAGTATTCAGTTTTGCCTCTCTTTTGCCCTTTATATATCTAAAGAAAGTCTTGCATTTTTCTTCTAAATTATAGGCTAGCTTACCCTCAAATTTAATCTTCTCCCCCTTATTTCTTTCTTCATTGTCCTCTGTTGGTCTTTGTAAGCTTCTCAATTCTCTAGCTTCCCACTGCCCTTCACTACGTTATATGCTTTCTCTTTTGCTTTTATGCTGTCCCTGACTTCGCTAGTCAACCATGGTTGCCTCATCCTCCCTACACCGGGCTTTGTTTTCCGAGGGATGAATTTTTGCTGTGTCTCCCAAATTACTCCCAGAAACTCCCGCCATAGCTGTTCCTCTGTCTTTCCTACTAGGCTCCTCTCCCAGTCAATTCTGGTCAGCTCCACCCTCCAGCCTCTGTTGTTGCCTTTATTCAACTGTAGTACCGTTACACATGATACCACCATCTCCCTCACAAATTGCAGAGTAAATTCTATCATATTATGGTCACTGCCTCCTAAAGGTTCCTTCACCTTGAGCTCCATTTTCAAGACTGCCTCATTGCACAACACTAAATCCAGTATTGCCTATTCTCTGGTGGGGTCCACCGCAAGCTGCTCCAAAAAGCCATTTCATGGACATTCCACAAATTTCTTTCCTTGCGAGCCACTACGAGCCTGATTTTCCCAGTCCACCTGCATATCGAAATTCCCCATGATCACTGTATCCTTGCTTTTCTTACACACCTTTTCTATCTCCTGGTGTCTCTTGTGCCTCAAATCCTGACTATTGTTTGGAAGCCTGTACATAGCTCCCATTTTAGTTTATTTTAACCTTTGCAGTTCCTTAACTCTAGCCCCACAAAGACTCTACTGATCCTACTTTGTTTCTTACTATTGATTTAATTTCATTTCTTACTAATAAGGCTACCCCACCCCTCTGCCCACCTGCCTGTCTTTTCGATATGATGTATATTCTTGGATATTTAGCTCCTGGTCCTGATCCCCTTGCAGCCGCGTCTCAGTGATGCCCACCACATCATATCTGCCAATTTTGATCTGTGCCACAAGCTCATTTACCTTATTTTGTATAATCCATGCTTTCAGATACAACACCTTCTGTCCTGTATTGTCTGTCCCGCTTCTCATTGACATTCGTTTATCCGATGAGCCCATTTCTGATGAAGGGTCTAGGCCCAAAACGTCAAGCTTTCCTGCTCCTATGATGCTGCTTGGCCTGCTGTGTTCATCCAGCCCCACACCTTGTTATCTTGGATTCTCCAGCATCTGCAGTACCTTTTACCTCTTTCCTAGTCTTGCCTATGTAGTTTGTCCCAATGTGGACCACAACAACTGGATCCTGTCCCCCTCTCCAAAATCCTTTCAAGCCAGCCAGAGATATCCCTCACACCAGCACTGGGCAGGCAATATACCATGCGGTACACTCTATATTACTTACAAAGGATGCTACATATTCCTCTAGCTATAGAATCCTCTACAATTATCACGTCTTTTTTTTCTCCCACAACCCACTCCCCACCTTTGAATGGCCTCTTTGAATGGCATTCAAAAGCAAGATTTTACAGACATAGTTTAGGAAATTTCCCTACAACAATAAAGGGTGGTACAGCCAAATCTAGAGTTGCTCACTATCTAGAAGCATACAATGTGAGATAAAAGAGAAATTAGAACTCATGATACTCACAAATAAAGTAATATAGAACTTAGAGGAGTATAGAAAGTAGAGAGGGTGAAATGAAAGGAAATTAGGAAAACAAAGAGTAAACATTAAACAAAATCCAAAATTATGGTTGGTAAAATTAGGGAAAACTCAAAAGCGTCTTAGTAGTACATAAAGAGCAAAAGGATGACCAAGGAAAGGTATGAGTCAAAGAGAAATAGATGTGGTAACTGACATGTAGATACAGAAGATGTGGGCAGGATTCTTAATGAATATTTTGTTACTATCTTTGCAAAATAGAAATGACGCAGACAATCTAGTTAAAGAGGATGAGAGTGAAATAGTCGATAAAATAAGCATATTGAAAAGTGAAGTACCAGAGGGCTTGGCTTCCTTCAAGGTGGATAAATCATTAGGGCTTGATTAATTGTATCCTAAACTGTTAATGGAAGCCAGGGAGTAAATAACAAGTACTCTGAGTGTCATTTTCAATCTTTACACTACATAGGAGAGGTATCGGAGAATTAAAGGTCTGGGAATGTTGTACAATTATTCAAAAATGTGCAAGAGAAACACCCAATAATTATAGTCTGTTCAGTCTAACGATGGTGGCAGCAGATTACTAGAATCAAGATTAAGAGTTCAGTTTGACTGTTCGTTAAAAAGACACAGATCGATGAGGAATAGTCAACATGGTTTTGTGAAGGGGAGACTTTGGCTCATGAGTGTAAATTACATTTTTTGAGGAAGTAACCGGGCAATGGAGAAAGATACTGCAGTGCATATTGTTCACATGGAGTTTAATAAAGAATACTGGAAAGTAGTAGGATATGCGCTAGTTTACTCAGCTGGCACAGACACAATGTGTCACATGGCTGCTTTCTGCAAGGAACTTTTCTAATGTTCTTTAAAAGTCCTGAATCACTGAGGCAGACTATTTACACAGTACATCGCTGCAAGTAAGAGCCCCTGTGGCCAGCTCCATACAGTTTACAAGGGCGGCAAACCTGACTCCGGTTAGCACCTGCCTGCTCCAGAACAAAAATTAGAGTATCCAGAACAATTTCTGCCAAATTGCATGAGTGACATTGGGCATGTTCCAGACTGTCAAATCTGAAACTTAGAAGCAAGGGCAAATTTCCCTCCATAGAGGACATTAGGGGGTTGATTGTCCAATATCTTCATCTTCACTTTCTTTTATGGATAGTAGATTTTTATTTTCAGAATTAATGATTTGAAACTAGCATGGTGAGATTTGAACAAACATTATCTGTATTATTAGTAACAAGTAACAAGATAGTCATTAGTCTGTTTGAACTTATTTTGTCCATCGAACCATAGTGCCTATAACTTAATAAAATGTCCCAATGAGCTTCATGAGATAACAAGCGTGGGGCTGGATGAACACAGCAGGTCAAGCAGCATCATAGGAGCAGGAAAACTTGACGTTTCGGGCCTAGACCCTTCTAGGGTGTTCATCCAGCCCCACGCTTGTTATCTCATGAAGCTCATTGGGACATTTTATCTCGGATTGGGACATTGTTATCTCGGATTCTCCAGCATCTGCAGTACCTTTTATCTCTGATACAATGAGCTTCATAGCGGTTTTATATAATACATTGTGACACACATGCTCATAAAGAGACATTAGATCAATGGACTGAAGTTTTGGTGAGAGATAGATTTTAAGGAGGTTTTTTAAGGGAAAAGCAAGGTAGAGAGGTGAAGAGGTAGATTGGGTGTTCCATGGCTTGGCCATAAGGCAACCGAAGGCATGGCCACCAGAGAAGGAACAATTTTAACTGGGAACGTATAAGAAGCCAAGACTTAAGCAGTGAAGATATATTAGAGGGTTGTGCGTTTGGAGGAAAGTACAAAGACAGGGAGGGGAAAGGTCAATGAGGATTTGAAAATAAGGATGAGAATGTTAAAATCAAAATATTGCTTGACTAGGGGCCAATGTAATTCAATTAGGACAGGCACCAAGGATGTTAGAGGAACAGGGCTGACTGTGAGTTAATGCAGTGGCAGCAGAATTTTGGATGGGCTTAAGTTTTCTGAGGGTTTCTTGTGGTGCATTGGTAGTGTTCTTACCTCTGAGCCAGGGGGCCTGGATTCAAGTTGCTCCTGCTCCAGCGGCATGTAATAACATCCCTGAATGGGTTGCTAAATATCTAGAAAATATCTGGGATTGAGAGACCACCCAAGAATGTGTTGAAATAATTGAGTCTAGATGTAGTGAAGACATGGGTGAGATCTGCAAACTCTACTTACAGAAAAATCTGTCCCCTTTTATCTTTGTGTCTAACTGCATTAATGATCCCCACAGGAGATTGCTTGTAGGTACAGCAATAGCCATAGCTCCCATCTAGAATTGTTGGTTCCATAGAGCTGCCAGCCATCTGATTGGCTGGTAACTCTCTGAGTTGGGACTTCCTGTCTCTGATGGATTCAAGTCCCATCTTCAAAATCATTAAATGACTACAGGGTGGCTGTTTTGCTCCCTTGGGTGAGTTCCCTTCAATGTTCTGGCCCTCAGGAGGCGGGGACCACTGCATCCCATAAAACGCAGCCATGAGTATTAATCGGAAAAGATGTGAAAACGAATATCATGCCTTCAAATGATGTTGCTAAGAAGCAGCCTGTAGTTGGGAAATAGGAGGGGACCATGGTAGATCTTTAGGAAATGTCAAAGGTAACACCAGAGGGTAAAGTACATATCTGAAATGTCCAAGAGAAGGTGCCTTAGCTCTTGTTCATGGTCTTGTATACTAATCACATTTTATTACCTAAAGATTTTTCACTGACTGCGTGTTGTATATACGATTTAGGTGCTTTATGAAAATATGTAAATTACTTGTGGTTGGTTGCAAAATAGTAGACAGCTGAATTGTTGTGGCTGGGGAAGCCTCACTGATTAACCAGAGCTGCCTGTTTTCCAGTCTGTTTATTTTTAGCGCTAAGGAAAGGCAAATTAGGGATATCTAGTGTCACAGTGAGGCATCATTATTCTATTCTTTTTTAATGTGGTGCAGAGTTTTTATGAGGAGATTGAATGCAACTGTGAGGGCTTTTTGTGGGATCGATTGCCATGAAAAGGTGTTTATTTGAAGGATTTTATGTGATGGTGAGATGGTTATTGTGGAATTAATGGAGGATTTAGCACTGTGTTGAGGGAATTTAGCAGTGGGATTTCATGATTGAGAGAGAGGCCATTAAGAATTTTTTGTTGGGGGTGAGTAGAATGGTTTAATTAAGCTATTTATTATTGAAATATGAGTTTTAGTTAGGATATTAAATTGCTGAGGCAGTAAGAACTTCAATCTGCCAAGTGCAAGGATAACTTAAGAGTTACGTTTTAATTTGGTTTGATTTACTTTAAATTAATTTGCTGAAATGGGGGCTCTATTGTGAAATACTGTGCACCTTTGTTCCTCCCACCAAAGTGATAACCTCACACTTATCCACATGTATTCGATCTGCCATACTCTTGCCCAATCACTTAGCCTGTCTAAATCGCTTTGAAACCACTGCATCCTCCTCATACTTCTTATTCCCAAAGATTTTGTATCATCTGCAAATTTGGAAATATTAAAATCTGGCCTCACATCCAAATAATTGATATAGATCCTGAACCACTGGGCACCAATCCCAGCCTATCAGCTTGAGAATAATACATTTATTCCTGGTCTAGGCTTTCTGACGGTTAATTTATCCTCGTTCCAGGATAGTATGTTAACCCCAATATCATGTATTTCAATTTTGTTTACAAACATCTTCTGTGGGACTTAATTCTAAAATCTAAAATCATTACATCCACTGGTACCCTATATTGACTTTGCTGATAATATCATCATAAAGGCTCTGTGAGGTTTATTAAAAATGACTTCCTCTTCATAAATCCATGATGACTATGTCCAATCAGACTTTCTAAATATTCAGGAATCAGGTCCTTTATATATTGATTGTAGTATTTTCCCCACTACTGATGTCAGACCAACAGGTCTGTAGTTCTTTAATTTCTCTCTCCCTCCTTTCTTAAACACGGGATTCCATCTGCAACCTTTCAATATGTAGGTAGTATCACAGAATTAACGGGATTTTGAACTGTGATTTGTCAGCTTTCTGTAGTGTTAATTTCTCCAATACTACTTTTTTTTTACTAATACTGATTTCTTTCAGTTCCACACTCACACTGGGCATTTGGAACTTAATTATTTCAGGGAGTTTTTTAAAAATGTCTTTCTCTGTGAAAACAGACTCAAAGTCCTTCTTAGCTCCATTGCCATTTCTCCACTTCTAATATAAATTCTCCTCTCTCCACCTGTAATAGACACCCTTTTATCTTCACAAGTCTTTTCCATTATGCATACCTAGAAAAGTTTTGACCATTCGTTTTTATGTCTCATGCTGTTTTACAATCATATTCAAAGTTTTTCTTTCTTTATCAATTTATTGGTCCTCCTTTGCTGAAATCTAAGATTTTCAATCCTCAGAGTCAAAACATTTTTTGGCAACATTATAAGCCTCATCCTTTGAACTAGTGCTATCCTTAACTTTCCTTGTCAACCATGGCTCCGTCAATTTTCCTGCTTTTATTTTGCCTTAAATGAATGCATATTTTTTGAAAACCAAGCATTCATTCTTTCAGTCGTAACTATTGCCTAAATATCAACAAATATGATGATGTATTTGTCTAATTTGTCATAGCTATCTTCCTGCTTATAACTTCATTTTGTGCATGCTTAGAGTTAAAAATCCTGGTTTCAGGTTGAACTGCACCATTAGGGGAAGTTGTTTCAGAAATAGTAGGAACTGCAGATGCTGGAGAATCTGAGATAACAAGGTATAGAGCTGGAGAAACACAACAGGCCAAGCAGCATCAGAGGAGCAGGAAAGCTGATGTTTTGGGAAGAAGGGTCTAGGTCTGAAATGTCAGCTTTCCTGCTCCTCTAATGCTGCTTGCGCTGCTGTGTTCATCCAGCTTTACACCTTGTTATCCCATTAGGGGAAGTGATGGCCCACTGGTATCATCATGAGTCTATTAATCCAGAGACCCTGGTAGTGCTCTGGGGACCTGGGTTTAAATCTTGCCATGGCAGATGGTGGAAATGGAATTCAGTAATTATCTGGAATTAGAAGTCTAATGATGACCATTAAACTATTGTAAATTGTCGGGAAAAACCCATCGAGTTCATTAATGCCCTTTAGGGACGGAAACTGCCATCTTTACCTGGTCTGGCCTGTGGGCAGCACAGTGGCTCAGTGGTTAAAGCTGCTGCCTTACAGTGCCAGGAACCTGAGTTCAATTCCACCCTCAGGTAACTGTGTGGAGTTTGCACATTATCCCTGTGTCTGTGTAGGTGTCCTCCAGGTAGTCTGGTTCCTTGCCACAGTGCAAAGATGTACAGGTTAGGTGGATTGGCCTTGGGAAATGCAGGGTTACAGGGATAAGGTGGGGTTGAGGTAGGTGGTGAGTCTGGGTGGGATGCTGTCAGAGATTTGGTGTGGACTTGTTGGGCTGAATGGCCTGTTTCCATACTGTAGGGAATCTATGATTCTATATGCCTTGTTAATGGATTCTGTCACTTCTATTTGTGACTCTAGACCCACAGCAATGTGGTTGACACTTAACTGGCCAGTGATGCCCACATCCTGTGAAAGCATAAAACTAAAACAATTTCAAATTAAATGGATGGGAGAGGAATTAGTGACCAGACAGATGGAGGTATAGCCCAGAAAGAAAGAGAAAAAAAAGTGCAGGCAAACAAATGGTTTGTTGATTGTAAGCCACAGAAGAAGATAAGATAGATAGGTGATAATGGATACTAAGTGTAGCTCATTTTATGGCAGGACCTGGGGTTGTACAGGTAATTAGTACACAAGGACGAAGGTGTTCATGGTTTGAAATTATTAAATGTAATGTGAGTCCTGAAGGTTGTAGATGGCCAAGTAGAAGATGAGATGCTGTTCCTCCGGCTTGAGTTGAGCTTCACTGAGCACTGCAGCATGACTGATACAGAAATGTTGACATATTGACATGTTGAAGCGGCAAGCAACTGGATGCTTGGGCTCACTTTAACAGACAGAGCATAAGTAATGGGCACAGTGGGTCGCCCTGCCTACGGTTCATTTCACCAGTGTAGCAAAAACCATATTGTGATTAGAGAATGCAATAGACTAGTTTGAATGAAGGGCAGATAAATCATTGCTTCACCTGGAAGGTGTGCCTGTGGCCTTGAATAGGGAGGAGGGAGGAGGTTAATTAGCATCACTGTCCAGCATTTATCTCTCTTTTGACTTATCATCAGCAATCTCTTTTTTTGTCTATCCCGATGAAGACTCTCATAGGGAGAATCTGCATTGTAATTTGAAGTCCAATAATGAAATGCTTAAGTTTGCACAGGGCCTACTGAAATTTGAGGAAAAAAGACGTGGAGATATTTTTCATGTTATTTGAGAAAATAGTGAGACAAATGAAGTTTTAAAAAAATCAGCTTCAGTTTGAAGAAAACCAGTTACCTCCCACGGCAAATGCTGTGAGCTGTGAGTTTGGAAATGATAAATCAGAGACATTTTCCAAGCGAATCTGTTGCTCTCTGCTTCTCACAAACCAAACCAACAGAAGCATGCAGATAAAGACAACTGAAAAGTAAAAGCCTGGCTAGGCAAAGAAGGATGACCTCAACACTGAAATTGGGAAGCAAAGACCACTGAACTAACTTTTCCATTTTTACTCTACCTCTGTGGGTGATTTATTTTCTCTGTTTGTTTGTATGTGTATGTGCCTGAATGTGTATAAGGATGAGTTTACAAGGGAATCAGAGCTTTAGTTACTAATGTTATATGCCAATGGTTTATATCTATTTATCTGTTGCTCTAGTCTAATTACTTACTATAAGTAATAAGTCTTGTTTAGTACGGAAATTTGGACCATGTTTTCTATGAATCTTGGTCTGAAAGTCAGATATGGGGTGATGTGCGTATCGTAAAATACGACTTTAACAATCGGTACGACTCCAGGAATAGTGGAGCTGAATTTATGGCACGTTACTCTGTGGGTCATTACACTGTACCAGGAGTCCCGGTTCATAGACTATCTCCCTTGACTTGACTGAAGACTTCTGACAATCAAGGTAAGCTTCCTGGCTTTGTATCTGAACTAAATGGTGAGGCAAGTCGGCAGTTTTGTGAGCTTGCAATCTCTGGCTGAAGGGTAAAGGTCAAAAAGGCAAAGTAAGGCAAGGCACGAATGCTTTATGCATCCATGTAGGCTTAGACTGAGTGAGCACTATGACAGCATCAAACAGACTGGAGCTGCAGCCTAATCCAGTCCATGATGTGGGTCTGTTCTCTGAGCACAAACTATCCTTGCTGAAGCATTGCAACCACAGTTTCTGTTGCACCTCGAGGTGCAGTATTTAAGTGCGATATATCTTGTAAATAGATCAGAGGTGTGCCATGAGGGTTCTTAGAGTCTGGTACTTGTTGAATGCCAATGTCCATGAATGTGGAATGTGTGTGGCTGATGCAATGAAGTGTGCCCTGAGATGTTGGTGTCTGGTGTCCAATAAGAAATCCCTTTGGAACAAACAGAAATCTAAAGACATCAGGTACCCACTCTGACTTCCATCTCAAGAATTTGTGATGGATGATAGGACAGGAAACTGCACATTTATTAGACAAAATGAGTACTTAATAAGGTTATCAACAAGTAATAGTCACCGTTAATATGCATCAGAGATAAAAGGTACTGCAGATGCTGGAGAATCCGAGATAACAAGCATGGGGCTGGATGAACACAGCAGGTCAAGCAGCATCATAGGAGCAGGAAAACTTGACGTTTCGGGCCTAAACCCTTCATCAGAAAAGGCCCGAAACGTCAAGTTTTCCTGCTCCTATGATGCTGCTTGACCTGCTGTGTTCATCCAGCCCCATGCTTGTTACCCTTAATATGCAACGCGCTTTCCTGTACAAGAATCTTGCCTCCACATTTGAAACTTCGTTCAAAGATTAGTGCCCAACATTTAGGTAGTCCTCACTGACTGCTCATAGTTTCAGGCCTCTATAAGATTCCATTCAAATAGTGGGAAACTATGAGTGCTGCCAGTGTCAAGCCAGAATTGAGTGACTCGATGAGCCATCGAAAGGTGCCACGAGAAAGACCAAGAGAAGGTGTAGACTTATTTCAGTGAGAGTGAAGTCCGATATGGTGGCAAGGGTGCAAGGAGGGTGGAAGTGTACTGAAGGGTAGGGGAGGGGAATTGGGTGGGCAGGGTACCAGACGGTGGAGATGTGAAGGGAGACACAGCAATAGAAGACAGTCTAGGAAAGGTAAAGACAAAAGAATTTGAAAGAAAGAGCAAGATGGAAATTGACTGATGGCTTTGATCTGGCAAGACAGCCAAAATGAGTATGCAAATAAATGCAGTGGCCGCATAAGTTACATAGGTCAAGTTATATTTTAAAGAGGAAAGATATGCTCAAAAAACAAATAAAAGTATGATCTCATGTTTTAAAATAATTTTCCTACATTGAACTTTAGTTTGCATTTAACTTTATTTCATTACTTTAATTTAAACCAGCATCCACTTGCAGAACTTTTAATGCGTGTGTCAATTCTGTTCTAGTTTCTACTTTCCACTCTGATGAGAAATGATGTAATGAATTAACTCAGAATTGCAATGTGATCATCAGCACTGTTTGTTGAGAACAGCAAAATGACTTCTTTATATTTTCTTTCATGGGATGTGAACATTAACAGCAATGCCGGTGTTTGGTATTCACTTTATTATTTACCTAATTGCACGAGTGAAAAAAAGACATAAAAGTGTAAAGAGAATCCAGACAGTTTTAATAAAAAATTGTTTGGTAACTATTAAAAGAAATCCAATAAATAATTTGGCATAATTTTATGGCCCAATTGCACTTTTTGTCTTGAATTTAACACTTAAGCAAAAAATCTACATTTATGCATTTAATTCGAAGTATAACAAATGATTTAATTTTAAGTTAAGGATTACTTGCACAATATTAGACAATTTCATTACCTGCAACTTGTCATTTAAGTTATTATAAAGCAGGCTTGTTTTTGTCACTTTAATTTATTGATGCGGTTTATTTCTTAACTTGCCTTGGCAAGAGAACAAATTATTTTAAATGTTCCTGAAGGAATCTTTCAAGCAAAAAAAAATTGTCACAGTGCTCCCTTGTCTTGCTGGAATCCCCTAAATAAGGTTACTTTCTAAATGTATTCATGTCAGAAATTAAACATAAAATATTGACAAACATAATTAGCTAGAATAACTCATCTGGTACAATATCCAACACTTCATTGGGCTCATTGAATTCAAAATGACCAGCGTCTTCTTAATAAGATTTTGCTGGCAAACAATATTATGGAATTAATGTTGAGGTAATCTACATGATGGAAATTATAAAAGCCTTTAAATTTGTAATGTACATATTCAGTATAACTGAAGATGTAGAGTTGCAACTTGCTCATTGAGTAACTTCAGTGACAAGCATTACAATGCACATTGTGTCCATTTATACATTCTTCTGAATATTATTACCAAGTATGGCAAGTACATTAATGTTAACAACTTCTACGATTTTGATTGGTGTCTTGTCATCTCATCAAAACTCCTGTATAAATCTCAGGAGTACAACTAACTCACGCTAACATGAATGCCTTAGTTTCCATAGATTGAATCACAAGGAGTTGAGCTAAAAGAAACCATTTTTCAGGGCCTAAATGAGGCTTGAAGTAAATTTGACAGCTGTCTGTAATATTGCCAAATAAATAAATAAATAAAAGTCAAAATGAATAGTCTAGAGACCAAGAGTGACAAATGAAAATGGAAGAAAAAAGCTTGTTAGGGCTGTCTATTTTAAAGTTGCTTCCCTTGGCAGTTCCACATCTGTGAAAAAAGCAGATTCGGATTTGCAAAACAGACTCTGTAGACTTCATGTATTTGAATTAGGCACCCCTTTAGGGGATAAAGCAGATTACTCAGTTTCTGGATGTGAAGCCCAATTTGTAATGACAAGCCAACCAAATGATTCAAAGCTAAACCATCATACCAATACAGAAATCAAAGTGTCACTTATTTGACAGGGAGATGCCTTTGATATGGAGTCTGCAATCTACCAGAAAATCCCTACATAGTGAAATGTATTTTTCTTTTTCTCAGTCTGTATTTGATTTCTGGAATCTTCTGTAGACTGGATGACTTAATGTAATACATTCTGCTCTGTTGTGAATGGATTAGAGCTTGCAGACATTGGCTAAATGCAGCTACACAACCAATATTGACGTACTTCAGTATTTATAAATAATGCCTTCATAACAAAATCAAAAATTGCAAGATATGTTTGTCAGTATATTTGCTATGTAAGATGAAAATTTGTGAATCTCTCTTTATTGGGAGTTGCAAGATGCTTCCTAAATCTGTTGAATAACATGATTCTTTTAATGAATTATGAACTGCTGTAAATTATTGAGCATGGTGAGGAAAGCTTGTAAAAATCTTTGACAAAGCCTAAAGTTTAAGAGGCTAATTACTCACTGAAAAAATAATCAGCCTGGTGATTTAATCAGAAATTGCACAATAACATTGTATATAGTGCGATAGCACTGACTAGTAAGCTTTATGACTGTTTTGTTCCTACAGTAGCTTAAACATGCTATCTGAATATTTCATTACATTTATTTGCTTTATTTTGCGGCATTTGTTTTGTTCCTGGTTTCATACAATTCACATTTAGTCTGTATGTTTTAGAAATCTACATTTTAAAAGTTTAGTTTCATCTTTACATCTTTGCAGCTTTATGGCATGGTGGTTAACACTGCTGCTTCACAGCATCAGGGACCCACGTTCAATTCCAGCCTTGGTTATTGTTGTGTGGAGCTTGTACATCCTCCCCATGTCTGCATGGGCTTCCTCTGGGTGTTTGGGTTTCCTCCCGTAGTCCAAAGATGTGCAGATTAGGTGGATTAAGAAATGCAGAGTTATGAGGATAAGTTGGGTCTGGCTGGGATTCTTTTCAGAGGGCCAGTGTGGACTTGAAGGGGCAAATGGCCTTCTTCTGCAATGTAGTGATTCCAATTCAATAGAATTATTTTTTGGCATAAAGCATATCTTAATGATAATGATGTTTGGTGAAGCACAGGGACAGTTTTGTGAGAACAAGTGAAAGTGGTACACAAAGAGCAAGCAAATGCCTAGCTTTTTATTTTCTTCCATAGCTGAAGAGAGGGGTGGTCGCTTAACTGCAGGTCTCAGATTTTCCATCAGAAAAATCTGTCAGTCTTGTGTACTTTTGCAGAGGCTATTTCTCCTTTACCCAGTTTTTTCCCACTGCCAATGTAGACAGATGTCAGACTTCATGAAAAAAGAGGCAGTCTGTCCAAATGCAATAGTGGCTAAGATTGTAGCTAGGAAGCAACCCAAGAAGGAAGAAGGTAAAGAGCTATCACAATCTAAGCAGCTCCATCTTAAACATTCATTTGAACTAATAGGCAAGCATACAGGAGTGTAACATTCTAGATCACATAAATTTGTGAAAAGAAGTGTATGAAAGTAGGCACACACAGACAAAACATTTATAGAGAATAAGTATTTGGTGGCACTTATAGGAACATGCACAAGACTAGCAATGACATTTATCCTCTTTCTGGACAATGCCAATATTTAGCAAATTTTTTTCTTGTACTTCACCTAGGACATTTTTCACCAGAAATTAACCAACTCTCTTTGAAGTTGCTGATGCAATCAATTTTCCCTTGGCAATTTCTTTTATATTCGCCCACTTCTTCATAAAATAATTGAACCTATGATGTCTTTCCAACTTCATTCTCCTAAATCCGAGGTTATGTTCTTGCCATAGTTCAGAACCCTTTAGTTCTTTACAGCATCAAAGTAGAGAGAAGATTATAATCAGGCCTGAAAATTGTAAAAATCCACTTGTTCTAGAAACATTGTCATGGTGATGTAGAATATGGACTATCAACTTTGAACTCCATCATCAGGTTTAATACCTGAGGCTGTGATGGACTGAAATGGTTTTAAAAAGTGACCAGGACACTGATTTAAAATGACAATAGCAATCACCTGGCTATATAGGTTGGCCAAGCTTCATGAAATCGACACGCAATAAACAATAGACAATATGTTCAGAAATTGACATTTTATCTAAAGGTAGGAAAAGTCAGCTACCACTGTCTCCTGCACAAGAGCAGCATGAACATCACATATTTTTACTTATACCTTCATGATTATGTTTACAAGGAGATGAAAATATTACCTCTAACATCAATCTTGGAGACAATAAACTCAGACACAGAAATGCAGAAACAGGGTTGTATTTCAAAAAACAAAGGAAATGGAACTAAAGATGAAGCATGGAACACAGTCTAAGAAGGAAAACATCCCAGCAACAATAATATGTAAAAAGAAACATCAGAACACTAGAAATGCAGAGGATAACTGCAATATTCACTCCTGACGATTACTGAATGAAAGAATTAAATAACCATTATCTCAGGTTAAAACCTTATCAACGACAAGCCAAATACTTTAAACTGTATATTTAGTTGCCTTCCTTTACTGGACACAACCCTATTTAATGTGGAGATAGTATGAACTGCCGATGTTGGAGTCTGAGATAACACAGTGTGGAGCTGGATGAACACAGCAGGCCAGGCAGCATCAGAGGAGCAGGAAAGCTGACGTTTGCATCTGTATGTGTGTCTGTGTCTGTGTGTGAATGTGCATGTGAGAGGACTCATGTGATTTAATAGAGGGCAGCTGTGATCAAGCTGATGGCGGGACTGACCTCTTTAGGTCTTTGATTAGTTGAGAATGGTTGCGAATGTTGCCAGTGGTCAACTACAACTTAATTGATGGAATGGATAAATGTTATGATATAATCTGATATGAAGAAATGCTCGAGATATAATGCAATGAAGGAATTGGTGATGGATATATTAATTAAGGCTTAATTGTGTGGAATTGGTTGTATAAATATGGGGAGCTAGAAATCAGTAGAGTGTTTGTGCAATTTTATGGAAAGTAGTTCACTGAAATAAAGATCTCACTAAAATGTGGATTTGGAGTCTATTTGAGTACAGCTATTAGTGTATAACATTGGTAATAGAGGATGGTTAAGGCAAAATGTCAGGTTTTGTGATATGATTACCTCTCTGCCTATTTTCTGAAAATGAACTGTATGACTAAAGGTAAAGTGAAAATACAAATGGAACCAATTTATTTCTTTACCAAGGAGGAAACTAGAATTGCCTTTGCACCTTTGTCACCGTACAAAAGCAGGATAAGAAGTAAGGGTAAGGGTCTGAAGAAGGGTCTAGGCCCGAAACATCAGCTTTCCTGCTCCTGAGATGCTGCTTGGCCTGCTGTGTTCATCCAGCTCTACACTTTGTTATCTAAGAAGCAAGGCTTTTTTGTTTCAAAATTGGAGCCTGATGATTTGAAAATGGATGAAGGAGAAGGGAGATTGTTAACTTTCATGATAAAAGATGATTTATTGACTCTTTGTAATGCGTGGTTAGATTTTGACAACTTAGAAAGGCTGATGATCATACCATGGAAGTGAACATAATGAAATTCAGTGGACTCTATGCAAGACTGCAGAAATGATAATTTCTTGATCTGTGGTAGCATTTAAATTATTCAGCTGTGCCAAAGCATCAAGTATGGATAGATTTCTAGTGTTGACAGGAGTTATATTTACAGATAAACATGCTTTGCTAGATGAAATGATGGAAGCACTAAAAATAAGCCCAGGAATGCACTCCTTTCAGCAGAAAGTACAAAGCACTCATAGCACAAAGTGGGAAATCAGTGATATGACAGAAAATGGAGGAAACAATGTTAACAAATTGGCAATACCATTTAGATCCATGTGGCAGGCAAGAAAAAGAGTGGTAACTGATGGAAATTCTATTGATAATTTTGAAGAGGGAACAGAATTTGGGATTTGCAATACGAGAATGAATCCCAGAAATACTCAGGGTAACTCAATCGATGTTTCAGG
Organism: Ginglymostoma cirratum; assembly: GCA_024137785.1. Classification (NCBI taxonomy): domain Eukaryota; kingdom Metazoa; phylum Chordata; class Chondrichthyes; order Orectolobiformes; family Ginglymostomatidae; genus Ginglymostoma; species Ginglymostoma cirratum. The sequence goes on along the minus strand of JAHRHZ010000289.1, from coordinate 22,090,716 downwards.
TGTGATTGAAAGTGATCTGTCCCCAAGCAGTAGAATAAGGTTTTCAAACCTAACCATGAAAACTGAACATTTAGAGGAAGAAAAGATGGGGATGCAGATCATAGAGAGGCTATTTTATTAGTCGCTAGAAGTTTCAGTCTAGTGATAACTGTGTTGATGGCAGAGTCTTTCAGTTGTGCAACATTAGGCAGTGGATGCAGGTCGACAATGTGTACAATCGGTTGGTCAAAACATTATCCCCCTAGACTGCCTGAGTAATAAGTATCAGGATAGAGTTACAGAATTTAAGAGATCTCCTAGTTTCAGATTTGGGGATGATAGCATGCTAAAATCTTTGAAAAGTGGTTATTTCTTGTAAAATAGTTGGAATATCTGTTTATTAGCATAGATGTCACGTTTACTGAAATAACATATTGATGAAGAAAGCACAGATAAGAGTTGGTAAATCAGCCAGTCTGTACATTATTATCTGCGCTACAAAGAGCTGTATGTGTTAAAATCTGTTGCAGATGGTCAGAGGATGTAGTCCTTTTCAGTTTCCTTTTGGCAGGAGTCTTAAAGTTTCACCCGTAATAAATGTTCAGCCCCCAGCTTGGGAGGAAGCTACAATTAGTTTTACTTCTTCAGATAATTTGAATGTACTGCATGCAGGGAGTAAACCTATCATTAAAGCCAAAATCTCAGAAACAATTTGATGAGTTTTAAGATATAAGCTATATAACATAAAGTAGTTGGAAACCTGTTTCAGTCAGGGAATTATGGTTTGTTATGACAGAGAGGAGCTTAAAGAATGGAAAGACCTGGGGGAGGTGACTGGTCAAGGCAGAAAAACAATAACTGTTTAGCACGACTGTTGATTACACTTTTTAATGTTTTTGGTATGGACATAAATTTGCAGGTTCTGAAGAACAGAAAATAGCAAGGAGCCAAATGCCTCTCATATCCAATTTTGCATAGCTATAAGGATCAAACTGCCACAATGAACAGTGTAATAAAACAAAAATGTCTGAATTGTGGAACAAAATTGTCTGATGATGAACAGATAAATTCTGATGGTCAATATGTGGCTATTGGTCCTAAAGGACGACTGCCAAAAGTGGATAATAAAGTCAAATATTTACCAGAAGGGGTGAGTCAATGGAAAAAGTAGAGCAGGGAAGACCATTGGAAAATATAAAGCTGATGAGTTTATATGTGAGGGGTTAGGTCCATGGATTAGGAAAATGAAGTACAACGATGGAAGAAACTACAGTGTAAATAGAAACTGTGGATCCATGTGTCACCAGGTAGAAATATAAGGGTGACATGGTGGCTCAGTAGTTAGCACTGCTGACTCACAGCACCAGGGACCTGGGTTCGATTCAACCCTTAGGCGACTGTATATGCGGAGTTTGCATGTTCTCCCCATGTCTGCATGCTTAGGTGGATTGGCCATGCTGAAATTGCCCATAGTGTCCAGGGATGAGCAGGCTTTATGGGTTAGGTATGGGAAATGCAGGGTTACAGGGATAGGGAAGGGGTGGGGTGGGTCTGGGTTGGAGGATCTGAGTGGACGCAATGGGCAAATGGCCTGCTTCCACATTATAGGGATTCTCTGATTCTATTTACATATATAGCCTGAGGAAGAGATCATAACTATTGAAAGAAATCCTATTAAGAGGAGAGGGAGGCCAAACAGCAGTTCTACAGAAAGAAGATAGAGGATAAAGCTTTACAAGAACAAGAAACATAATACAAATCAAGAATACTACCAGGACCAAAAGTCTGTGTGATGACCAAACTAGAAGGCAAATTGATAAAAGATTTCAAACAACAAGAACTGTAAAGCTGGTGATAAATTGGGGTGTACACGCAGGTGCCAGATAGGGAACAACTAGCCTTATAATAGTGGATGTCTGCAGAAAACATTGAAATAATTAAAAATTGTGCATTGTGTTTTGAAGTTTCCATCACTGGGAGATGCCAGGAATGTGAAACTTGTTTTTAGTGATACTTCCTTTGCAAATCTCTTTGATACATTTTGTAGTGCAGGACAGTTTATAGTTTGTCTTGAGAAACAGGTACGTAAATTTTGCCCTTTAGCTTGGGAAGCTATAAGGATCAGAAGAATTGTAAAACATACTTTAATGGAAGAAATCTTTGTTCTTGGCAATGTGTAAATATGGCATTTTCCTTCATGAAAGTATTGGAAGAAATTCTGAAAAGGGATTCAGCAGCAACACTCACTGAGTGTAACATTGATAATAAATCACCCAAAAAATGTGAATGATAAAAAACTGAAGGTTCAAGTTCAAAACAGACTGGAGGAACAGTGGTTCATTTTACACTTAGGCATTTTATAACTTTAAGGACTCAACATTGAGTTTAATACTTTCAGAGCCTGAACACTGTCCTGCATTTTGATTAACCAGCCCTCTTACTATCTATCCCTGTGCCTTGTTTATATCTTGTTGGCTTTGTTGTCAGCAGAGATGTGCTATTTTCTCCTAGCCAAACCTACCATTAACACCTATTTTACATCTCAATTTCTCCCATACCACCATTATCATTCTGTGTGTCTTTTTTCCCTGGGCAACCTGTTCTATCACTCCTTGCTTTCCTTTGTCAATAGCATAAAAAGCATTGCTTTCCAGCCCTCTTTAGTTCTGAAGAAAAAATATTTAGACTCAGGACGTTAACTCTTTCTTTCTCCTCTTTCTGCAAGAGTTGTTGAAATTCTTGAGCGCTTTCTGTTTTATTACAATTTTGTTTATCTTGGGCGTGATTTTAAAGGATCTGACTGCTAAAAGAAAAACCCTGGGCACATATTTCAAGAGAATCAGTAAACATAAATTTGCAAAATTGCATTGAAGTGCATTTATTTGCAACAAAGTATCACTCAGCTCACCTACACGTTTCGAGTAAGTTTGCCTCTTTCTTTTGTTTCGACTGCATTTAAGTGGAATTCTGACTTCTGCAGATGGCCCTGGTGGCCAGGTAGGTTTGGTAGGTTGTCCCTGGAACGTTTGTGCCATGAGGGCCATGGTCTGCAGACAGTGTCCAGATGCAGGGTGACTCTCCTTGGCTTGGACCTCACAGACACGAGGAGGTGGGGTGCTCATCACCTCTAGCGTGTCTTGATAGGAATCTTCTGGAGAATCCTATGTGTAGTGCTTCCTCCCAGTGAGAACCTGCTGGCACCAGTCTGTCCCCCTTGGGCAAGGTCAATGTCCATTACCTCTTTCGTGCCTAGCCATTGATGCTGATTGCCAATGAATGCAGTGACGGAGTGCAGGTCCATGTGCATATCTGCCAGATACTGAACTTGCTGGACCTGGGCTAAAGTGAAAGCCACTGAGCTGGTGGAGTGTGCAAATGAAAGCCTTGCTGGTGTATCCTCCGAAGGTTGAGAGGCTTCCTCCTCAGAGGTGAATGTTGAACTAAAGATTTTCTACACTGGCATCCTTCTTGTTGCAGGTCACTGTCTCCTGTTAATGACTTGCATAACAGAAGTGTATGAATAGAAAGGGATATAAAATCTTGTTCAGGATAAGAAGAGTTATTACTGGAATTAATGTGACAGCAGCACAGTGTAGCACATCACAAAGAAACTGACTCAATTGGTCAGATACGGATTTCTTGGCAACTCCATGTGAGCATTGCCCTCAACTCAAACATTTTCACCTCATATGCCATGAAGAGTCTAACATATGCCAATCAACCACTGATCTTGGCCCTTTCAGCCCGGTTGTGTGACATTTTATTCTGCAATGATGCAAGGTCAAGGATTGCATACAGTGGAAGTGAATGGGCCACGTAATGGAGGTGGTGCATGGGCAGGACAGGCTGCGTGCTTCTCCAGTGAGTGAGTAGGAAGCATAGAGTGTAAAAAGGGCTCCCAGTTTGGGAGAATAGAGGGGGTGAGAGCTGTTGAGTGAACATCTACATATATCAGTGAAAGTTAAATTTTGAGAGCTCAGGTGAGAGGTATGTGCAGCAACAGGCCTAGAATGAGTGGTGGCTACTCTGAGGTAACAGATAGAAAATGGTGTCTTTGACCCTTGCAGAATGCTAAAGGTGATTAATCATTTACAGCATTGCTGGTCATTTCTTTTCACCATGGCAACAGCACTGAGCCAGCTTGCAATCTCCGTCAAAGTATCTGATAGCAATGCCTGATTTATCAGTCTGAAGAAAAAAAATCGTTCCCCATTTCTCAATTACCAGGACCTCCAGATCACCTTGTGTACAAAATGAGTTGTCAGTTCCCTTTCTGCATCATTTACTCAGTTATGATCGTGAAGGCCATTTCTAGCTTACTGTATCTGAAGTGCTGCAGAACTTCGGTTTAAGTTGGGTACCAGCAGCATGAACATCACAATGTTCTGGCAGCAGTGTGCAATCTTTCATGCCACATGATCTCATGAGCCAGATGTACAGGAGCCAGTTGCACGGCTGACGAGTTGGAGAGCAGGATAATTGTGTGAGAAAAATTAACACGACCAGGACCACTTGCCATGAACCCACCCAAAAGATAACACTTTGCCAACCATACATGAAAATTCAGCCCTCTATCTATCTTCACAAATGCTGTCTGACCTGTTGCATTCACTGAGAAAAAAAACATTCCTTTCAATGTTGATGTTTCAAAATCTGGAATAAGCCAATACAATCCTTGGAATTAACATGGGGAATAAGTACTACAATCAATTTCTTAAAGTTCATAATTTGTTTCCTAAGGAATATTTTAAATTTCAGATAGCTCTTCTTTGGAAACTTGGAAATGGGAAATGGAGTACAAAGCACAATTAGTTGAACTTAAAAAACAAATTGAGGTTTTTTTTTTACTCCAGCACTGGACCACAATTTTGTCCTATCATTTTTAATAGATGGAAAATTACAGGGTCCCACTGGAACATGCAGAAATGGAAAATTCCAGTCAATGATTTTCAATTGAAGGATGTTTGGAGAATTGAGACATTATTTCATTTTCTAATATCCTTTAACATTTTGGTAACATCGCACGCCTGCCCCACATTTTCACACGTTTGAAATATCCCATGACTGGTTTCACTTGGCACAGCAAGTTGATGCATCTAACAGTTATTATAATCTGTATGCCTGTCTTCATAACAGCAAGATATTCAGTTCATATCAATTACCTGCAGTGTTAAAAATTAATGCTTTACATGGTTCCAAACCTGGCAGCTGCCACTAAACCACAGCTGCATCTGTAGGAAAAACATTTAAAATTGCTAAAGAACTTCAGTTTGCCAACCTGAGATTCAGAAAGGAATGCATTCCCAAAAGACTTTCAAAAAGCAAACCCATATCTTAAAATAAAATAACACTCAGTTGCAGATCTAGCTTAAATGAAACAACTCTGCAGTAAGTATTTAAATAAGTCAGGGTACTATAAACCATAAAAAAGACAACATTCTTAGAAGAATAGCAGTCCAAATCCTCTTGAAGCTACCAGTGTAGAAAACACTTAACTAACAGAAAGCTGTGTGTATCTGCTATACTTCCAGGCTTGAAGCGGTTTTGAGATTGCAAGAAAATTATTGCTTAGTGCTCATTATTTTGTGTATCACCCAACAATGAGTGTAATACACGTGTTATGTTATTTTATGCTAAAGCAGATTTTATACTTTAATTAGATTTCATGCCAAAGCTCCACCACTATCAGTTTCTGTGATCCAACCAGTAATGTCATTTAAAAATAAAATGCTGTGGATGCTGGAAAATTGAAAGAAAACACAGAAAATGCCCAGATAGTAAGAACTGCCGATGCTGCAGTCTGAGATAACACAGTGTGGAGCTGGAGGAACACACAGGCTAGGCAGCCTCAGAGGAGCAGAAAAGCTGATGTTTTGGGTCAGGACTCTTCTTCAGAAATTGGGGAGGGGAAGGGGGCTTTGAAATAAATAGAGAGAAGGAGGGGGTTGGGCTGGGAAAGGTAAGTAGGAAGGTGATAGCAGGTAGGTAGTGGTGGGGATTGGTCATTGAGGTGGGAGGAGTAGATAGCTGGGAGAGAAGATGAACAGGTCAAGGAGGTGGGGATGAGAGGGATGGTTGGTCTTGGGATGAGGCCGGGGGTGGGGAGATTTTGAAGCTAGTAAAGTCCACATTGAGACCCTTGTGTTGTAGGCTTCCAAGGCGGAATATGAGGTGCTGCTCCTCCAGTTTCATTTCCCTGACCACCAAAACATCATATCCCAGACCATACATAACTTCATCACCTCAGGTGACCTCCTGCCCACAGCCTCCAACCTCATCTATCCCCAACCTGGCACTGCCCGTTTCTATCCCCTTCCCAAAATCCATAAACCCGACTGCCCTGGCCAACCCATTGTGTCTGCCTGGTCCTGCCCCACTGAACTTATCTCCGCTTATCTCGACTCTATTTGCTCCTCCTGGTCCAAGAACTCCAAACCTACATCTGGGACACCACCCACGCCCCCACCTCCTCCAAAACTTCCGATTCCCTGGCCCCTAGCACCTCATCTTCGCTATGGACTTCCAATCCCTGTAATCTTGCATTCTCCATGCAGATGGCCTAAAAGCCTCCACTTCGTCCTCTTCCGAAGACCCAACCAGTCCCCCTCCACCGACACCCTCATTCACTTAACGGAACTCGCCCTTACACTTAACAACTTCTCCTTCAAATCTTCCTACTTCCTACAGACTAAGGAAGTGGCCATGGGAACCCACATGGGCCCAAGCTATGCCTGCCTCTTTGTAGGATACGTGGAACAATCCCTCTTCTGTAGCTACACTGGCCCTATTCCCCACCTCTTCCTCCATTATATCGATGACCGTATCGGCTCCGCCTTGTGCTCCCACGAGGAGCTCGAACAGTTCATCAACTTTACTAATGCCTTCCACCCCAACCTCAAGTTCACCTGGACCATCTCTGATACCTCTCTCCCCTTCCTGGACCTCTCTTTCTCCATCTCTGGTGACCACCTCGAAACTGTTTTCTATTTCAAAGCCCACCGAGTCCCACATCTACCTTGACTATACCTCCTCTCACCCATCTTCCTGCAAGAATGCGATCCCCTACTCCCAATTCCTCTGCATCCACCGCATCTGATCCCAAGATGAGGCGTTCCACTCCCGAACATCCCAGATGTTCTCATTTTTCAAGGACCGCAACAGCCCCCCTTCAGTCATCGAAAATGCCCTTGACCGCATCTCTTGCATTTCCCGTACCTCAGCCCTCACATCCCCTCCCCTCAATAAAAACAAAGACATAATTCCCCTTGTCCTCACGTATCACCCCATTAACCATCTGATTCAACACATCATTCTCTGCCACTTCCGCCACCTGCAATGTGACCCCACTATGAAGGATATATTTCCCTCTCCGGCCTTATCTGCCTTCCAGAGGGACCGCTCCCTCCGTGACTCCCTCATCTGCTCCACACTCCCCATTAGCCCCACCAAACGTGGCACCTTTCCCCGCAACCGCAGGAAGTGCTACACCTGTCCCTACACCTCTCCCTACACCTCTCCCCTCACCTCCATCTCAGGCCCCAAAAAAGCCTTCCATATCAGACAGATGTTCACCTGCACATCCACTAATGTGGTCTATTGTATCCACTATTCCCAATATGGCCTCCTCTACATCGGGGAAACCAAGCGGAGGCTCGGAGACGATTTTGTAGAGTACCTACACTCGGTTCTTGACAAACGACAACATCTCCCAGTAGCGAGCCACTTCAACTCCCCCTCCCACTCTCTGGATGATATGTCCATCCTGGGCCTGCTCCAGTGTCACAATGACACCACCCAGAAACTGGAGCAGCAGCACCTTATATTCCGCCTTGGAAGCCTACAACCCAATGGTCTTAATGTGGACTTTACTAACTTCAAAATATCCCCACCCCCGACCTCATCCCAAGACCAACTCACCCTCTCATCCCTGCCTCCTTGATCTGTCCGTCTTCTCTCCCACCTTTCTGGTCCTCCCACCTCATTGACTAATCCCCACCCCACTTCCTATTGACAATCACCTTTACTAGCTTCATCCCCACCTCCTTGAGCTGTCCGTCTTCTCTCCCACCTATCCGCTCCTCCCACCTCAATGACCAATCCCCACCACTACCTACCTGCTATCACCATCCCACCTACCTTTCCCAGCCCAACCACCCCCCTCTATTTATTTCACATCCCACTTCCCCTCCCCCATTTCTGAAGAAGGGTCCCGACCCGAAACATCAGCTTTCCTGCTCCTTTGATGCTGCCTGGCCTGGTATATTCCTCCAGCTCCACACAGAAAAAGCCCAGTAGGTTTGGCAACATCTGTGAAGGCAGAAATAGAATGTTTCAGCTCACAGTCACAACCTTAGGCATTATCTCTTTTTTGTCTTTACAGATGCTGTCAGATCTTCTCAGCATTCTCAAAATTTTCTCTTTTATTTCAGTAATTTTACCTGCATGATAATAGGAAAGGTAATGATTAAATGTGCATCTTCCTGCCACATAGCTGTTGTTAAAAATGAAAAAGACTGCACATAGAGGCATGGTCACGCATTGACACTGAGATAAACCAGAAAGGTTACAACTCTGTTGTGCCTTAATAGCATGAGATAGCTGTCACATCATAAATAGCAATGTTCATCTCACCTTCAGTGATTGCATCATCCCACTTCAGCATTCTCTGCTGGTTTCCCTTTAGTAAATAATCATTCATATCTATGGCCAAACAGAGCACAGACTGTACTTCGGAGAGCATTTTTTATGATGTGCTTAACTCTTTTTGGGATCAGTTTCAATTAGACCTAAAACACGGAGTCATTAATACTGGAATTAGTCTGAGAATTTCATGAGAATTTTCTCCAGCATTCAGTGCCAGTTGGCTTTTGGTCTTTCTGGCAATAACTACATTGTAATTATCTTTTAAGCGGAAACTCTAAAATTCCACAATGGCTGCAGATAAGACAAGTGTTGTCTTATTTCTCTGAAAATATGTGATCACTTCCATTAAAGCTGCTGTACCACTGCTACATGTGGACAGATTTATCACAAAGGTAATGTCTTGAAATGCTTCTGCTCTTTTTCCACAGATGTTGTCTGACCTGCTGAAGACTTACAACATTTTCTGTTTTTTATTTTAAGCTTATTATTGATTTATTCACTTCCTCTATGCTAGGAATTGAGGCAAAAAGAGAAATGAGGTTGTAAATACTGTTGATGATAAAACCACTGGATATAAAGAAATGACTTTAACAGATTGTATTTTTGAGTTGAACTTTATCAAAATGCTTTATACATCATAAAAATGTCACCTCTTTCTCAATGTAGCTTAAAGCAAGATCAGCCACATTAATGCTGTCACACTGAGGTACAATACAGCTGATCAGTATTTCATTTAGAGTGCACTTTAAAGGTGTATTATCCTTTCAAGATGTATCAGTAATTGATCAGATGTGAAAGTTAGACTCAGTGTAAAATGACCACAATGGACCACTCATGTAAATATCAGTAATTTTTAAAAACTTTACAGTACGTTGTTAGATAGTGTCACAATCTCATTCCAGACATTTCATCAGTGTGGCCCATGAACTTGAGGTCCATGAATTTGTACAAGGTCATAACTAATCCACTTTTATTTTTTGAATGTGTTTACAAAGGGTTAAAAAGTTAGTTTATTACACACCTATTGCTGAAAGTCACTTAATAAAGCTAGTGGTTAAAAATACTAACGTAAAGATTTAACATAAATAAAGATAAAAGTTACATATGAATATGAAAATCAGGTCAGTCTCTACTTTCATTTCTGACCTGATTTTGCTCAAAAGTTCCCTTTCTGATCTAAAGGTTAAAAGGTCAGATTCAACAGCTGTGATAGCTTTTGTAGTTGAACAACTGGAGGTCACTACTACAAAAGGACGAAGCAGAACATGTCCTAGGAATGAAGAAAGGTTCTTTGTTTCTCTTATAGAGCACTGCAGATTGTGGCTTTTCCTGGTTCAGGATCAGTATTCCACAAAGCTAAAGTTCATCATGCTATATTTCCTTGTAATATATCTCCTATCTCCTGCTCAACCATACAGAAGCTTTGAGTATTCACACATTTGGGGGCTCAGTGGAGAGTTCTCGAATCCTTGATTGTTGATTGTTAAGAAAACATAATCTGATTGTCTGCTGTAGCTGCAGTGGATTCATGTGGCAATGTTGTAAGACTCCTTGTGTCCATCTTAAAGACAGATTTGCTTTGTTTACAAAACAATCTTAGCATAATAATATATTTGTGTCAATAAAATGCACAATTACAATGACATGGAATTGGGATTGATAGTGCTCATTGGTACAGTTTGGTAATAGGAAAGACAGTATGATGGCACACCTCTGCCACAAATTGTGCCAGATGGCATCTTGGTGAACATAGCATCAACCAGAATGCACCTTTGATGTGAATCCAGTGGAACCATGTTGAAGCTCAACGTTCCAATGCTCTACTCCCACCAGCGCTTTTTAACAGAATCACCAACCATTTACAAATTGCTTGTTGGTTTATTTGTTCTGTTTGTTGTTGTAATTCAGCAAATCTTTAGTTGCAGCTTTGCATAGTTGTTTCAAGCAGGAAAAGTCTACAAACTCTGGTTGTAGCAGGAATTCTTCTGACTTCAAGGCTTCTTCACAAACCTGCTTTTCTGAGATATTGGTGCGTTTGCACTTATCCCATTTAAATAAAGCATGTCAGAGTTTGAGCAGAAGCCATTCAGAACATACAATTTGTTAAAAGATGAAGGAGATGGATGAGGGTGTAAAGGTATCTCAAAATCAGTACATATTTTCCCAAGGTTTTCACGGAATAATTCTTCTACTTGAACATTGAGGAACAATATTGAAGTGTCCACCACTAATGACAGCCGCAACAGTAACATTAGAACAGGTGTTGAATTTATACGGTTCGTGATCACAGTTACCCAATCTAAGCAGTCGATGATTTGCAATAATTTTGTGATATGTTGTTAAGAGGCTGCAGTTTAGATATGGTACATTAGATAAATAGATAGAGCAAGTATACAATCATGACAAATAAGAATATTTTGCTGATCCTGAAACCATCCTATAGAATGGGGGAGGAGAGGTGGTGCACTCCCACATCCTGAATATTTTTCGGTCTTTTGTGATAGTCTTTGGTGGCAGCTGTCTTTGGTATTCATTTGAACTGATGTGTGGGAACTCCTGGTCTTTCCTCAGGAAGATGGAAGCTCTTGCTTCTAGATTTTGCTCCTTCCTCCTTGTAGTGATTGTAACAAGGTCAGCCAGGTGGACTTCATAGAATATGAGTTCCCTGATTGGGGTTGTTAATCTGGTACAATCAGGGAACCTTGGCTGACAAATATAAAGTGTCAGAGATTCAGTTCATTCTGATAGCTGGCTCTGAGGAAGCTGGGTCAATGGCAGGGACTTTCCATGTGTCAATAAAGGGTGACTTGGGTGATGGGATAACAGCCTCTGAGGGGTTACTTCAGTGGCGATGAGAGAAAAGCGCACTCCTGAAGAAATTTGCTTGCAACAGTCATCTTTGAGTTGGGGTAAGCATTTCTGCTGTTATTTGGGAAGCTTTACTTGTTCGATCCTGCCATCGAAGACTGGGCTCAATATGTGCAAATAATGCATTATTTTTACCTGGCAATGACATTGGGGCTGATGAAAAGCAACGAGAGATTCTTCTAATATCTGAAGCTTTGTCGGTTATTAGGAGCCTAACTTTCCCTGAGGTACCAGATACTAAAGCCTTTCATGAGTTGACAAATTTCTTTAAGGAATATTATGACCTAAGCCTCCTCTAATTTTGAGATGATATCGATTTTACTTGGCAATTCGAGAAACAATGGAACCTGCATTGGGATTTTTGACTTGGTTAAGACGACTGGCAGAGGCATGAGGCTTTGGTTTAACTCTTAATGAGATGCTGAGAGACCGTTTGGTATGTGGGATTAATGATGTAAGCATGCAAAAGTGCCTACTAGCTGGACTTCAAACAGGGACTACAACTGGTTTTATCGTTGGAAAATATGACAAGTGGAGCATATGAATTGCAGGGTATGTCAATGGAAGTGGACACCCTCAACAGTCAGACTGAGCTTGGGGAACACCACTTGAGAGAAGGCAATTACGTAGCCTCAGTCAGAATATAACCTGAACAGAGGCATGTCTAGGTCAGCCCACAGCAAAACCCCAAAGCAAAGCCAAGCCTTAGCCAAATGGTTAAAATTTTCTTCAGGATCTGGGCCGGCAAGCCATTGTAGTTGCTGCTGGTAAGTGGACTTGAGACAGCAAAAGAGTCTCACTAGACCTAAATTGATTCAGAAAACTCACAGGCCAGTATCCAAGAGAGTGCACACCCCGCAAAGTCCACTTACACCTGGTTTGGAACAGTTAAATTGCTTAGCAACATCCAAATCAGAACCAATAAAAATAAACATCTGGTTAAATGGTCATCCAGTTCTAATGGAGGTTGGTGGCAGCGTGGCCATTCCAGTGACATAGCCCTTAGACGTTTCTCATTCTCCAATAAGTGGATGCATGACCATACATGGAAGTTCATCTTAAAAGCAATCCTCTTGGCACACTCCATATTCAGCAAATAGCCCAAACTAAACAGTGTTTTTTAAAATTCTGAGGAGGGACCTTTGTTATTGCAACAAAAATGTTAGAATTATAGCTTGCAAGCAATTGTTTGTTCAATCCTGCAGTTTGGGACCCTTACATAGTGAGAGAGATAAATATGTTTGAAGTAATCCAAAGACGTGCTGCACAATTCTGCACAAATCATTTGTCACATCGATATGCACCAAAGCGACCCTGTAGCCCATCAAACCTATGTCAACCTATCTACATTAATCCCACTTTCCAGCTCTTGGACCATATCCTTGAATGTTATGACATTTCAAGTGCTCATCCATGTACTTTTTAACTATGTGAGGTTTCCCACTTCTACTCTACCCCCAATGCAGTGCATTCCAGATTTCCACTACAGTGTGGATGAGGAAAATTGTCCTCAAATCCCCTTTAAACCTCTTGCCCCTCACCTTAAAATTATGCCCTCTCACTTTGACCCCTCAACTAAGGGGAACAGATATTTTCTATCTACCCTGACCATGCCCGTGATAATCCAATACACCTCAATCAGGACACTACCACCACCACCCCCTCCCCCACCAGCCTTTTCTGCTCTAAAGAAAACAACCTGAGTCTATCCAGCCTCTCTTCATAGCAAAATTCCCCAACTCAGGCAATATCCTGGTGAATTTCCTCTTCACCCCCTCTAGTGCAATCACATCCTTCCAATAGTGTGGCAGATGAACTGCACACAGTACTCCAACTGTGGTCTAACCAATGTTTTCTACAGTTCCATCCTAATTTCCCTGCATAGTTTCAAATGCATAATTAACAGCATAATTGATCAAAGATTTGGAATGGGAATCACTACAGTAAGAGAGAGAAAACAATAGATTTGCCAAGACCTGTGACAATATAGAATGAATTTTCATGTGAAAATTGACAGAAGCAAGTATATAGTACCCTCTGGCAATGATAAAATAGGAGGTAGCCATCCACACAAACCACAAAGGCCATTTATTTCCAAGACAGTGTATCAATAAACTTTCTTTGCAAGAACAATCCCACCATAAATTGGTTCTGCTTGGACCTCCTTTGGGTAGGTATTTCCTCATCCTTCTTGTAACACTATTGTGCAAGGTTTAATATTATTAAGTAGTGTAGGACTAATAAGTAATAAATATTCAGCAGGAGAGGCATATACTTGAGTAGCAACTGCTAGATAATTTTGAAAGCCTTCTGAAAGTCCAGGTAAACCATATCCACTGGCTCCCCCTTATCAACTCTACTAATTACATCCTTGAAAAAAATACTTTAGTAAATCCATGCTCACTCTGTCCGATCCTGGCACGGTTTCCCAGTGCTTTGTTATTAAATCTTTTTAATGGACACCAGCAGTTTCTCGACTGCCAAGGTCAGGCTAAACAGTCTATAGCTCTGTGTTTTCTATCTCTTTCCTTTTTAAAATAGGTTTTCAATATATACTTTTTAAAACATTAGATACTTTCCAATCCATTGTGTATAGAATCTTGAAAGATGACCACCAATGCATTCACTATTTCTAGGGTCACTCCGTTAATTACTCTGGAATGTAGATTTACTGGCCCTGAGGATTTATCAGCCTTTAATTCCAACAATTTCCCCAACACTATTTCATTACTAATACTGATTTCCTTCAGTTCCTCCTTCTCATTAGTGCCTGTGTTCCCCAATATTTTTGACATGTTATTTGTGCCCTCCTTTGTAAACACAGAACTAAAGTATTTATATAATTGGTCTGCCATCTCTTTGTTCCCCATTATAACTTGCCTTGTTTCTGGCTGCGTGGGACTTACATTTGTCTTTCCTAATCTTTTTCTCCTCACATACCTATAGAAGCTTTTACAATCAGTTTGTATGTTCCCTCAAGCTTACACTTGCTCTATTTCCTCGCCTCTTATTAAACCCTTTGTCCTCCTTTGCTAAAATTTAAACTCCTCCCAGTCCTCTGATCTGCTGCTTTTTTTTTAGCCGATTTGTGTACCCCTTCCTTGGAGCTAATGCTATCCCTAATTTCCTTATTTAGCCATAGGCCACCTTTCCCAGTGTATTTTTGTGCATGACAAGAATGAACAATTATTGCAGTTCTTCTATTTGGTTTTTTAAATGCTTTCCTTTGCTTATCACTGTCACACTTTAAATAATGTTCCTCAATTTATCCTAGCCAGCTCACAACTCATAATATTATGGTTCCCTTTCAGGAGTCTGCTCTCAGAATCAAATATGTCACTCTCCACCTTAATGAAGAATTCTATCATATTATGTGTCACTCTTCCCTAAGGGGCCTTGCACAGCTAGATAGGCAATTATACCTTACTCGTTACACAATACCCAGTCTTGGATGGACTATGCTTGAGTTGGTTCCTCAATGTATTGACCCAGAGAACCTTCCCATCCACACTCCAGGAATTCTTCGTCTATGACATTGTTACTGATTTTATTTACTGATTTTATTTATTGAAGTCACCCATAATTATAGAAGGCCCTTACTCCTCACAGCGACTGTCATCTATATCTCACTGGCAGGTTTATACAGAAGCTTCAGCATTAACCCTTCCATTCCAACTGATTTATATAACAGAAATAGCCAAAGCCCTGCCCTATCAATTCTTTCAGATTTATCTTTTGATCATCTTTAATTGTAAACTTTTCAGTGTCA
Organism: Ginglymostoma cirratum; assembly: GCA_024137785.1. Lineage (NCBI taxonomy): Eukaryota > Metazoa > Chordata > Chondrichthyes > Orectolobiformes > Ginglymostomatidae > Ginglymostoma > Ginglymostoma cirratum. The sequence goes on along the minus strand of JAHRHZ010000289.1, from coordinate 22,075,457 downwards.
TAACTATTATATCAATATTCATATCTGATTTATCTAAAGCGAACTGCATTCATAAATGTTGGTGGAATATGGATATTCGTCTGTGACGCTGACACAATAGAAGCAGAAGCAGACTGTGGGTGATGTGATTGTTTATGTGTATGATTCTTTCTGCCTTTCAGGACCACTGCCCATGGCACCATGGTCAGGGGCAAAGTTGATATGGTGATGTAACTTATTTAAGAAGAAGTTTATTTGTTAATATTTGTTACATAGTTAATACGTGACAGTTCCAGCAACAAATTGCTCACATCGGATAGAGCAACATTCATGTCACTCCCTGTCCCCAAACTCATCAAGCAGGAGTTTCAGGGCTGGACTGCTAGCTTACTCGCTTAACAGGCACAGGGGAAATAACCAATCTTCACATTGGGAATGTGGATCAGATAAGTAAGTGAATGGGTGGAGACTGGCAGACATTGTGGTGTGTGCTGAAAGGTGGAAGGACAGTGTAGCTGTCAACATGCAACGTGAATGGCTACAATATTGAGGGGCACAGGAATGGAGGAGAATGACATAAAGATCAGCAGGCACAGCCACAGGTTTAGCCTATGAATTTAAACAGGTTTGTATTAAACTGTAAAAAACCATGTAATTAAACTGTAAATAAATTGTATTAAACTGATCAGTATGGAAAACTTGTCTAACGTATAAATATATGGACTTGAAACGAGATGAATATTCTTAAATATTGAGATGTAACGCAGCACTTTTTGGATGGGAGGGCATCCCTGTCAATCATGGCAGTCCCGCAGGCATTTTATATTCCAAGCAGCATAAATTGCCTGAAGACAGGACTGCTCAGCTCAGTAAGGAGGAAGTCCCAGCTCACAGACCTGCTGACCAGACTGAGTGGCACTCTGTCAGCGCAGCATTAGGAGCAGTGTAGCTATTGTTGGGACCATACCCAGTTCTCATGTTGTGAGTCCTGGGAGCAGATAAGCAAGGGACACCTACAGTAGAGGCAGGAGAGGAGGTCCTGAGGTGGGGCTGGGGGTAAAGGAGGGATGGGTTGTAAAGGTGGAGGACAGAATTGACAGAGACGTGTAATTGGCGAAGGGAATCCAAGAGGGAAGTATTTGTTTTACCCACCTGAGGCTGAGCAGGTAATCTAATGGGCTTTTCCCCTTGTCTTTGACCTCCTCTTGTTGAGCTTTAAAATTGTGTCCAGTTGCGAAGTAGCCCTTAAGTGGACATTAATTGGCAGCTTAAAGCTATCCAAAGGGACAAGAGTTGGCAGGTTTCCTGAGGCTATCCCCACCATCCCGAAATTTTTGACAGCTGTTGAGTGGGTGGGAAGGCTGCCTGGGCATTTTACAGGTCTTCCTGCCCACAAACTTACCAGTGGGGGACTGTAAAACTCTGCCCAAGTAGTAACTGGGAGTGAATCATTCCATATACAGGGATAACAAGGTGTAGAGCTGGATGAACACAGCAGGCCAAGCAGCATCAGAGGAGCAGGAAGGCTGATGTTTTAGGCCTAGACCCTTCTTCAGAATTGCCCATTTCCGAAGAAGGGCCTAGGCCTGAAACATCAGGCCTAACTATTCCTACCATCCCATTCCATATACAGTTTATTTTTGGCTAATTCAGTTAATTTTAGTAAATTTAGCCAGCAAATGCAAACCTCTTAGTGGATTGACTTTGGTCTTAGTGGTGGTGAGAAGGTTTGGACATATCGAATGCCTGCATGTTTTGCTCCTTGTAAATCAGGGGAAGTATGATCAGGCAAAGTGGGATGTGGGAAGAAGGATGAGGAATGAGGGTTTATTCAAATTCAATATTTTTGAATTGAAGGCCTCAGTCATGGCTATTAGAATAATGGACAGCACAGTGTCCTCCATGGTGTTAGGACATTCAGCCAGCAATAGCACTTTCGTTAGCTCTTGCTGCTTCCAAATGTGTAACAGATTGTCCTGCAGTTGGGAAGGAAGTGTGTCAGTAAGTTTTGTCCGATATGTTTGGGTGATGGGCAATGCCACAGCTGTCAATAGAAGATTTGCAGGAATGCTATGTTTGTGAGGTTGATATGAAACTATGAAAGTTAACGGTGATGTTGATCGATAGAGAGAGGTAAGTGATGGAGGTGTGGTGATTTGACCAGCGACTGACATCAGTACTATGCTTGGTACATTTTGGCATTTGAAAATGCACTTGCTGATCTTGACTACTCATGTAAGGTCATTGAACAGTACATCTTCACTTTAAGAAGTACAGGTTGGTTAAAAGCATTTTTGGATGGCTTTAAATGGTAAGGAAATTATGTCTTAAATAGGTCTCCTGCTGATGTAAGAAGCCAATAAATATCATTGTTATACTGGCTATATGTAGAAATCATTGAAATGGGTAGTCAACAGAAAGCTGGTATGCTGCCAGTACTTCAGTCAGTGGGTGAGGGCTACTTTTGCATTCTGATTGCTTTCAGAGGCAAGTTAATCCTCACATTGTCAGCTGTGATTGAGAGGTAAAAATCTCACCCCTGAATCAGAAGATTGTGATTTTGTGTCCAACTTCAGAGAATTCAAAAATTAAGTCAAGGCTTTCAATGGAATTGTTTTATTAAATATTGTAAACTTCAGTCCATTCTGCCATTTTTATAGAAAGTACCATCATTTTGAATAAAAGCAGAGGGATACTGCAAAAGTAGTGAACAGTAGGCAAATAATAAACAAAAGCTTTTCCTTCCCCTTTTTTTAATATTTCCCTACACGCTCTCTCTGTGCGTATCCTGTCCATGAGATAAACCTCTACTTCTCTCAATCCAACTGCCACTTGATGTTCACAGACATTACCATTGCTGAAACACCCATTGTTAACACCCTGAGGTTACCATTGAGCAGAAACTTGGTCAGCCATTTTAAATACTGTGGCTACCAGAGTAGCTGAAAGGCTTGGAATTCTGCAGTGGGTAACTCAACTGCTGATTCCACAAAACGTGACCATGTTCCATAAGGCACAAACCAGGAATGTAATGGAATAATTTCCACTCGTGTGTATAAGTGCAGATCCACAACACACAAGAAGCTTGACAAGATTGAGAACAAAGCAGCCATTTGGTCAACATCTTATCTGCCATCTTAAACATTCACTCTTTCCATCACTGGGACAGAGTATTAGCAGTGCATACAATTTACAAGGTGAACTGCTGCATCTTAACAAAAAAATCCTCGTCCTCTCTACACGCTATGTAGTGGAGTGAGTAGGCAACTGTATGGCAGATGAAATACAATTTGGATAAATGTGAGGTTATCCACTTTAGTAGCAAAAACAGGAAGGCAGACTACTATCTAAATGGTGATAGATTGGTAACAGGGAGATATAATGAGACCTAGGTGTCCTTGTACACCAGTGTTTCTTTTTCTTTATTCATTCATAGGATGCAGGCATCGCTGGCTAGGCAGCATTTATTGCCCATCCCTAATTGCCTGGACAGTAGCTAAGAGTCAACCGCATTGCTGTAGGTCTGGACAGCAGGCCAGACCAAGTAAGGTATAGCAGATTTCCTCACCTAAAGGGCATTAGTGAACCAGATGGGTCTTTCTGACAATTGGCAATAGGTTCACGGTCATCATTACATTCTTAATTCCAGATATTGGTTGAATCCTGTGGCGGAATTCAAACGGGGTCCCCAGAATGTTATCTGGGTCTCTCGATTAACAGTACAGTGATAAGCCATCACCTGCTGAATGTAAATAAGCATTTCCGCCACCTCCAGTGAGATGCCACCACCAGACACATAATCCCTTCTCCTCCCTTATCAGCCTTCTGCAGGGACTGCTCCCTTCGGGACACCCTGGTCCACTCCTGGTCCCTTGAAATTTTAGAAGGTATAACACCCACCTGTTTACTTCCTCCTTCCTCATTATCCAAGACCCCACATACCTTTTCCAGATGAAGCAATGTTTTATCTGCACTTCACTCAATCTAGCCTATTGTGTTCGTTGCCCACTATGTGGTCTTCTCTACATTGGGGAAACTAAGTGTAGACTGGGTAACCACTTTGCAGAGCACCTGTGTTCTGTCCACAAAAAAGACCTGGAGCTTCAAGATGCCTGATACTTCAACAAACCACAGTGTTTCCTAGTTAACATCTCGGTCCCAGGCTTGCTGCAGTTCTTCAGCGAAGCTCAGTGCAAGCTGGAAAAACAGCACCTTATTTTCCGCTTAGGAACTCTGTTGCCTACTGGACTCAATATTGAGCTCGAGATAATAGGAACTGCAGATGCTGGAGAATCCAAGATAACAAGGTGTAGAGCTGGATGAACACAGCAGGCCAAGCAGCATCATAGGAG
>JAHRHZ010000289.1:22051789-22070726 GCA_024137785.1 Ginglymostoma cirratum | reverse complement strand
CTCCTATGATGCTGCTTGGCCTGCTGTGTTCATCCAGCTCTACACCTTGTTATCTCAATATTGAGCTCAACAATTTTAGGGCTGAGGCACCTCCTCCCATGCCCTTACTTGAAACCCCACACACCAGGCCTTGTCACCATATGGGTTGCTACCACACTCAATCTATTGTCAGCTACTATTAGTCCCCATTAGCAGATATTCCACCCCCAAGACTGACCTTCACCCACTCCTTTGTCTGTCCAACTGTTTTTCTCACTTTATGGGCTCTATCTCCACCTACCCATCTACCCTCCCCTCTCCCCCGACTCTATCTTCAGCATAAATACCAACATTTTCCCAGCTAACATCAGTTTTGTTGAAAGGCCATTGAACCTGAAACATTAACTCTGATCTCTTTCCACAAATGCTGCCAGGTCTGCTGAGTTTATCCAGCAGTTTCTATTTTTGTTCCTGATTTCTAGCATTCACAGTTCTTTTGGCTTTTGGCTGAAAGCAAGTGTGCGGGTGAAGCAGGTGGTGAAGAAGGCCAATGGTATGTTGGCCTTCAGAGGGAGAGGATTTGGGTACAGGAGCAGGGATGTCTTGCTGCAATTGTACAGGACATTTATGAGACCACACCTGGAGTATTTTATATAGTTTTGGTCTCCTTATTTGAGGAAAGATGTTCTTATTATGCTGTCAGTCTACTTTCATATCCAAAACTCTCCAGCTCAGGCAACATCATGGTAAATCTCCCCTGCACCCTCTCCAGTGCAATCGCATTCCTCCTGTGGGTTCCAGAACATTCTATGTGGTTGTGATCATGTTGCATTATACCCTCTCATTTTTCTCAACATGTCTACTATCTTGAAGAGCTTGACCACACCACCCTCTTTCAACACTCTTCCATTTTCATCAAGGCTGGGATTGCCAGTTTCTATTCTCCTTCATCCAAACATTACCAGTGAATCTCCTACATGGTCATCTTGTTCAGTTCCTCACTGTTAACTCTAGTGTGCTTCAAGCATCTGTTGGTGCCCAATTCTCTTTCACATCTAGGCAACATCACTCAAAACACATCAGATTTCACATATGTTGACATCTCACTTTATTACATTTTGTTCAACTTGCAGTCACACATTCATTATCTGCTTTCTTGGCTATTTCATAGTCTCAGCCGGACTTGTTGCTTCTTTCTCTTATTATGCACATGATGCCAAACTGGCTCGGACAATATCAAAATCCATCAACAAGGCAATAAGGCCCAGATCCACGCATATTGCTGGAGAAGCTGCACATTACTGATGGAAGAGTTCAGGGACAGAGCATTTCCAGTTTTCCTGAAAGTACTGACAAATCTTGAGGCAGCCATCAATTTTAATAACAGACAGATGGCAGTATTCAAGATGGCCAAGCCAGATGCCATGCTTTGCAGAATGTTTTAGGATCTCCTGTTCTTTTCTTCTGTTTACTTAACTGTCTCTCTCACATACACACATAAACTCAGCATGATAACTGAGTGGTATGTTGGACTGGTGCTACTACTTTTATTGTTTGTCACATCTGTCACATTTTCCCTGCTCCTCCGGACAGTTCATGCTTTACATCTGCATGAGGGGCAAACCCTTCCAAATATGCACTGCCACTCATTCTTACTGCTGCAAGCACTGGCACAGGAACTCTGCAGGAAAGCAGTGATAAATTAGGGGGGTCTGTACTAAGAGGTTCACTGACTATAGGTACACCGGTGTAGGGAGATGGAAAGGACAGTTTGGAAAATGGCTCATATGAGGAGCAACTCATGCCCAATCTCACCAAAATAAATCTTATGTAGGTTTTAGGGGCACAATCATTAAAGCAAATGTAATTGCAACTAATTGGAACCTATGTTTCTATCTTTATACAGTCACTTACATGCAAACTTGGAAAAGGCAAAGCATGTTCGTGATAGCCAGTTTTAACGTGGGGAAGGTAAACTTTACAAAGCTGAGAGATGATCTGGCAAACGTGGACTAGTCACAGCTACTTGAAAAAAAAATCAGTGGCAAATCAGTGGGAGCATTCAAAAGCGAGATTCAACAGGCACAGTGAAGGCATGTTCCCACAAAGATAAAGCGTGGTTCTGCCAAATTGAAAGCCTACTGGTTATCTTGACGTATACAAGTTAAGATTAAAACAGCAAAATACTCTCTGAGGTGATATATTTAAGAAGCTTAAAGGACTATGGAAGTATGGTGATGAAGCAAAAAAAGAAAGTAGGATAGCAAAGACAGGATGCAAAAAAAAGGCTGGTTAAAATTAGGAAAATTCAAAGATGTTTTGTCACTACATTAAGGGCACCAAGACATTAAGGAAAGATTTGGGCCTGGCAGTAATGTACATGGTAACTTAAGGTGTAGATGCAGATGATTTGGGTTGCGTTCTTAATGAGTACCTTTTCTCTGCCTTCACAGAGAGGAATGATGCAGATATTTTAATTAAAGAGGACTGCAAAGTATTCAATAAAATAAACATAATAAGAAAGGAAATACTAAATGGACTGACCTGTTTGTAGGTCAATAAATCTTCAGGGCTGGATGAATTGTATCCAAGACTGTTGAAGGGAGCTAGGAATGAATTAATGGATGATTTTGAAAATCCTGACTGAATAGAGGTGAAGTACCAGAGGTCTGGAGGTCTGCAAATGTTGCACCACTGTTCAAACATATGAGGAATAGGCCAAATAAAAAGAGGGTGATCAGTGGTTGGCAAGTTCCTAAAAATAACATAAAGAGATAGAATTAAATGTTCATTGGAATGACACTGCTTAATCAAAGGTAGTCAGCATGGTTTTGTTAAGGGAAGGTCATGTTTTAATAACTTAATTGAATTTTCTGAGGGAGTATCAAGGAGCATTGATGAGGACTGTGTACTGGATGCTATCTACATGGATTTTGGTAAGACAGTTCACAAGGTCCCACATAGCAGACTGGTCAGAAACAATAAAGCCCTTAGGATACAAGAGAATACCTCAATTTGGATCTAACATTGGCTCAATGATAGGAAGTAAAGGGTGATGGTCAATGGATGATTTTGTGAATGGAAAGGCTTCCAGTAATGTGCCACAGGGCTCAGTGTTGCTTGTAGTATATACTTGTGGTATTTTACAATATTCAGTACCATTTGCAAATCCTCAGATTCCGAAGCATTCCATATACAAATACAGCAAGACTAGGACAACGTACAGTTTGGACTGAAGAGTGGCAAGTACCATTCACACCATAAAAGTACAAGGCAATGACTGCAGCTAGAGGGAATCTAACCACCACCCCTTGATATTCAGTGGTATTACCATCATTGAATCCCCACTATCAACATGCTGATGGTTACCATTGACCAGAAACTGAATTGACTAGATGCATACATACAGTGGTTACAAAAGCAGGTCAGAGGTTAAGAATATTGCAGCAAGTAATTCACCTCCTTACTCCCCAAAAGCTGTTTACTATGTGCAAGGCGCTTGTCAGGAGTGTGATGGATTATTCTCCACTTTCCTAGATGAGTACAGCTCCAGTAATAACTAAGAAGTTTGACATCATCCGGGACAAAACAGTTGGCTTGTTTGGCAAGGCATCTACAAACATCCTCTACAAACGTTCACAAAAGATCCTTAGACATCACCTGTTATACCCACTTCCATCTAGAAAGACCGGAACAGCAGATACATGGGAAAACCATCATCTGCAAGCTCCCCTCCAATCCAGTCACCATCCTGACGTGGAAATATATCACCATTCCTTCAGTGTCATTTTGTCAAAATCTTGGAATTCCCTACCTAGTAGCGTTGTCGGTCTATCTTCAGCACATGAACTACAGCAGTTCAAAAAGGCAGCTCACCAACACCTTCTCAAGGGCAATAAGGGATGGGCAACATGTGGTGGCCTAGCCAGTGATATCCACATCCCAATTGTGAATAAATAAAATGTTGTCAAGGCTTGAAAAGTGCAGTTATGAGGGAAGATTGAATAGGCTAGGGATGTTTTCCTCAGAAAAGAGGAGTTTGAATGATGACATAATCGAAGTTAGACATGTTCTCCATTGTGGTGAGGTCAGTTACTAGGGGAGACAGAATTAAGGAGATTGGCAGAAGGATAAGAGCAGGCATGAGGGAAAAATGTTTCACGCAGAGGGTAGTAGGTATCTGGAACTCGTTCTTCAGTTAGGTGATTGACACAAAAACCCTAAACTCGTTTAATAGGATCCTGAATCATTGCCGTCCAGGTCCTGGAAAAGTGGGATGAAGATGGATGGCTAGTTTATTCAGCTAATGCAGACTCTATAAGCTGAGTTACATTTTTATGTGTTGTAACTTTTCCATGGTTTCTATGGCTTCAAAATGCTTAACAAAGTTATCGGAAAATGCAGGCAACGAATATGATACAGCTTTCATACCTTAGCACAGTGCAAGTGATTTGCACTTGAGGCCATTTGCAACTTCTTTAAACACTCCACAGATTTAAAATTTCTTATCTTACTTTGAATAGATTAAAGTACGTATTTTCCAAAGTAGAGAATACTGACTGATCTGCCTTTAAAAAAAGGCTGGTTTTTAGCTGGCTTTAGTTTTAAAGCTGGCATGTTTCAAATGTATCCCTAGATTTTCTTAGTGCAACATCTCTCTGAATCTTAGGATATGTAAGTACGGAATTTGATGCTTCAGTGATACTAAAATAATTGGGTACAGCAAAGGCTACATAAATATTTGAGCTTGCCTGGAAAAACATCAGTAGGATGCTTCTTGGCACAAATATTAGCCATTAAAATGTTGAGTACATGCAACATGTTGGTTTGTATGATATCCTTGGGACTACAGGCACTTATGTTTGAATCCATTGAATGCTAATAGGATGAAAATCTTCATTCTGTGCTAGTTTTAAGGCCTGTGTGTGAAATCATACCAAGTAACTCCCAGTGATTCTGAAAAGTAGGTGGAAATTAATGGAATAGCCCGACAATATCTAGCCTGACAGCCTGATGAATCAACATAGTATCAAACGTACCTTTGAGAGTATGGCATAGCAGTAATACATTTAGAAGTTCAGATGAACAACAAGAACATAACCCTCCTTCAATTCTGAAAACTGCTATGAATTAGAAAACACGCATGTGAAACAGCAGAAATAGTGTGCAGTAAGCAGATCAGTGGAATCTCTCAATGGAACAGATCATGCCACACCTAGTCAGTTGATGGTGGACAATTAAATAACTAACTAGCGGAGGAGACTCCCTATTATCCCAAGCAGCCAAGCATACCAGTGCAAAATGTAAGGCTAAAGCATTTGGAACTATTTTCAATTAATTCTTCCCACCGGTTATCAATCTCAGCTTCCTCCTGATGTTCCCAGCATCACAGATGTCAACCTTCAGTCAATTTCTTTAACTCCATGTGATATCAAGTGACAGCTGAAGACACTGGATACAGCAAAGCCTATTGGTTCTCATACGTTCCTAAAGATCTGTGTTCCCAAAATTGCCATTTTCCTAGCCTTGCTCTTCCAGTATAGATACAACACTGGAATCTATAAGAATCTGGAAAATTGCAGAAGTACTTATTGTCCATTAAAAGCAGAAAGAAAATAATCAGTTCCTTAATGTCCCATTTACCTATTCTCAATCATCAGAAAAATGATCGAAGGGACTGCTAACAGTCCTGTCAAAGTGTATTGCTTGCCAATAACCTACTCACTGGTGCTCAGTTTGAATTCTGCCAAAATTACAGAGTTCATGACAGTATTATAGCCTTGGTTCAAACATGAACAAAATAGCTGAACTCAGGAGGTGAAGTGACAGTGATTGCCCTCAAGATTAAGGCAGTATTTAACTGAATGTGGTATCAAGGAGTCCTAGGAAATTGACAACAATTGGAGTTAGAAGAAAAATCTCTTCACTGATTACAGTCATACCTGGCACCAAAGAAAATGATTGTGGCTGTTGGAAGCCAATTATTTCAAATCCAGGACATGACTGTAGGATTTTGCTCCAAGGCCCAACCCTCATCAGCTATTCCATCAATGACGTTTCCTCTATCAAAAGGTCAGAAATGGGGATGATCCCTGACCATTGCACAATGACCAGTTCAATTTGCAACTTCTCTGAAGCGGCCCGTGCTGCAAGACTGGGAGAATATCAGCTCTGGTTAGTGAGAGGCACGTAAAGTTTGTGGCTCACAAGTGCCAGGCGACGACCATCCCCAACAAGGGAGAATCTAACAATTTTCACGTGACATTCAATGACATTACCATCACTGAATCCCTCTCCATCCACATCCCAGGCATTACCATTGAACAGAAATAAACTGACCAGACAAGTAAAATCTGTGGCTGTAGGAGTAGGTAAGAGGCTGGAAATTGTGCAGTGAGTAATCCACCTCACGACACCTCAAAGCCGGTCCACCATCTGTAAGGCAAAAGTCAGGAGTGTGAAGGAGCTCTCCACTTATCCAAATGAATGCAGACCTGACAATGCACAAGATACTTGACACAATATGAACAATACAGCCCATTTGATTAGCGCCCCCTCGGTCACCTTAAATGTTCACTCTCTAAACCACCGACACATAATAGCAGCAAAGTAGACTACCTACAAGATTTATGGCAGCAACTTGTTAAGGCTGCTTCAACAGTCCCTTCCAAACACATGGCCTCTGTTACCTAGAAAGGCAAAGGTTAGCAACATGCAGATACTACCACCTACAAGTGCCCCTTCAAATCACACACTGTCCTAGCTTGGAATTAAATGACAGTTTCTTCACTGTTGTTGGGTTAAAATTCGGAATCTTTCTTCTGAATAATATTAACATGTGGTAGACTTCAGTGATTCAAGATAACCATAACTAGCTTCTCGAGAACAATAAAGACTGACCAACAAAGTTCTGAGGAAGGGTCACCAGACCCGAAACGTTAACTCTGATTTTTTTCTTAACAGGTGCTGCCAGACCTGCTGAGCTTTTCCAGCAACTTCTGTTTTTGTACCTGATTCACCGCAACCACAGTTCTTCCAGTTTTTACTGACCAGCAAATGGTGGCCTTACCAGAAATACTCACGTCCCAAAAGGGAATTTTAAAAAAAGTCATACCCGAGCATCTTCATAATTTGTGGAAGAATGATAATTTATTACTATTGCCTTGCTAAATTTACCAAATACCATTTTCATTTCTTTGCTGCCAAGTGTCATGGCTCTTGACACAGACAGTTTCGTCTTTAGTGCCCAAATGTGTTTTTGTGCTATGTAATTTGCAAATACTGCAGTTTTCTTGAATTGTACATATTCTGCCACACAGTACAAGGCCGGTACCATATCAAGAAAATTACATGATAACATTCTTTACAAACCCTGACAGTGAAACAACAAACAAAACTAAATTTAGCAAATAAATTACAGACAACTCGCACACTATAAAAATCTTAGGATTATGATTGCTGCTCCACTTTGTAACCAGAATAAAGCTTCACGACGATGTTGATGCTGTAAACTCAGTAGGAGCACTCTTATTTTCTTAAACCTTTGCTGGTGCAGACAAATCTCAACCATTTAATTACACAATAACACATGATAAATTGGTATAATTATCACATTCCATAATAGGTACCTGTAACTAAATTTAAGACAACAATTTGAAATTGGAGTTCGGACAGTTGACAAACAGTTTTTGCCTTCTTACATTTTCTGCTGCCATCTGGAATTAATTTCCCCTCTTCTGAATATAGCAGCAGTGATTATTTAGATATTAAAAAGTACTGGCACACAGCATGAATGAAATTCTTTTCTCAGCTTCCACATTGTTAGATGAACTTGAGTTCTCTCTCCCAAGGCAGGTCCTTGGAGATTTTTCACTGAACCACAGGTAAATGCTCAAATTTTTGATTACTTTGGGTGGAACAAGGATGCAGGCCCCAAGTCATCCTCAGTCAGAGCAGGAATTAAAACCAGTCCCCTGTTGTCACTTGTGGCAGTGGCAAAAAGGGAACCATCGAGGGGTATATACTATCCAGTGCCTATCATGTGTCATAACCATTCTCATTAATAGTCAAACACAAATTTGGGAAGTAGAGTCTTCTGTAGCATTATAGTTAAATTTCTCCTTGCTTACTGTAGTCATATGACTTCTACTCTGAGGCACTCACTCCTGGCTTCCATTTACAGCAATTCAAAAAAGAAACAGGACAAGCCAGAGTGTTGCCCCATGGGCTCATAACATGATGTTAAAGCAGAGCTGGGATTGAGTTTTAAAGATCTGTACAGAACCACAGCTACTAAAAGAGCAACACGGGTGTATTGAAAGTTTCTAAAGGCCATAGGAAGACACAGAAAAGGAATAAGGAAGCAGGCTGCAATTGAATCACTTGGTATGACATAATGGTTTTCAATTTATGACTAAAGAATTCAGCTCCTTCAGAATGAATTGGTAAATTCAAAACAATAGAACTTCTCCACACTATTCCCAGTCAAATGTATAGACATCCAACACAGGATGGACTACTTAAGTGGAGAAATACACTTACTGAAGGCACGGAAGGTAACCCAGTATAAAGACTAACGTCATATCACATCCCAATACTCTTATCTTAGCAACAATTTCCTGAAACCAGAAGTCATAACAGGTGTGAGTGAGAAAATCAATGTGAGATGGCAGAAAGCCAGATCTCATTTCAACAAGATTGGCAAGCCAGTGCCAGAATTGAATATTGGAGAACACACTGGTCCACAAACCTTCAATACTCTCAACGACAATCAGCTGAAGTGATGATTTGGGATCTATGTAGAACAGTTGTCACCTCCATCTTAGGTAGTGGAAGTGGATGGCCAAATATACTGTTGTGACTGTAGGCACAGAAGCACAATTGGAGAAGCTATTCCTCATCTGTACCCATCATTCTACAGACTACAGATCAACCCCCATCAGTTTCAGAGCTCCACAGTCTAGCAACCTAATAAAAAAAATGGAACAACAACTATGGTACTGTAGCAACAACAAGTGACCATGGAACAGTGGCTCATGGAGAAGTAACATCATCCAGATATCCCTCAACCATCAATGCTCAGTAGCAGCAGTATGTACTATCTACAAGATGCACTGCAGAAATTAACTGAGATGAAAGTAAATGGCACAGCTGTGCAGGTGTCGGTGAGAGAATGGTGGTGAAATAACCTGAGTGAGTGAGTAGGTAATGCAGGAGCCATGTAAGAGGGCAAGTTTGGAATGGTAAGAGATTGTGAGAGAAGATATTTGGATATGATAGTAAGACTGATGAAGCATGAACCTTGGTGGAATTGGGTGCAGTAGCTGGAGATAGAGTGAATTTGAGGTAGCAGAGTGTAGATGGTGGCTCTTACCCTGGCAGAGTGGAGAATATCATTCTCCTTCTTTCTGCAATGCCGGGCTTTTCCAGCTCTGATGTAGGTGGTATATCTTGCAATATCCCAAAGGTGGCAAGTTCTTCTGTCTATAGTGAAGATCAGGCTAGCATTGGATGAGAGGAGCATCATAGAGGCATGGTATTAGTTAATGAGGTGAGATTGACATAATAGAGCATGATTTCCCACCCTAAAATCTGCAGCTTGAACAACAGCATCAATTACTACCTCTCTCTCACCAATCATATCATGCCTTTTTATTTACACTCACACCAGCATGGCATGGACACAACCACCTGGTAAATAGTGGTCAATAGGTTCGAAAAGCTGTTTGTGGACAGCAGCATTAAGCCATGTCGAATGCTCACACATCAGTAAACTTAAGATATTAGCTCAACACCTGCTCTGGGACAGTTACTTCCCAAAAATGGGATGTACCTAAAGTCTCTTAGACTCCTGGAACCGTCCAGGATGCTCAATCTCACATCACCCAGGAAATCCCTTTTAGGAACGGTAAATCTGGAGCATATGTAAGTAAGTTAGCTTCCATAGTTTGTGCAAGGAAGCAAATTAATTTAAGAAATTGGAAATGTCGACATTCTTTGATAAATGAGTTGTTCTGGAAAATGGAATGATTTGAATATGTTGATTTCTCATTGAATCACTTTGAATATATTTAACCTCTGTGGGCTGGCATAAGAAATACAAGCTGGTGTATGCCATTCAACTCGTTGAACCTGCTCTGCCATTCAGTCACAAGATGGCTGATGTAACTGGATCCTTAACTATACTTTGCTGTCTGCCCCATAACCCTTGATAGCCTTGTCAATCAACAATCAAAGTTAGTTTTGAAAATATTGAATGATGCAACCTCCACGGCTCCCCAGCTCTTTGGATCAGAAGATTGCAAAGATTGACAGCCAGTTGAAAGAAGGAATTTCACCACATGATAATGGGAGTGTTATGAACTTATACATAAATATAAATTGACAGGAAAGTCAAAGAATTTTAAATTTATCTTTAAATTTACCAACACATTGTGGAGAACTAAACGTAGGTTCATTTAAAAAAAAACTAAGCCAAAGCTCTGCTCTTCACATGATAACTGCAATAAATCCTCAATATCAGTTGGTCCAAAGGCAACTGAATGGTGACTTCTGGAGAACCGTATCATGAGGATTGAACTTTGCCAGACAATTATGTTCTAAAATGTACCTTTAAGTCAAAGTAAAATGGAGAATTGTGGAAAAGAATATGTAAGTAGAATTCCTGGCAATCATCTCAGTTTGGAAAAAATGCCCATGTGATCCAATTATTATGGGGAGAGAAAACTCTAACAAGAAATTCTTTGGAGTGCCAAATGACAGTTTTGCACCTTTCACAGTATCTCAAAGATCAAAGAACATTTTCTGCAGACGCTGAATGCAGGTCAAGAATTAGAACTGGTGGGGAGTAGAAGCAAACCTTTCTGCAAATACTGTTTTTACAGAACCAAGTAAATCATTTAAAGGGGATGGGTATAAAAATCTTTGGAATTTGTAGTTATCAGGATTGTTGTGACCTGAGGGATTTGGGGATTTGTCTAAGTGCATCTTGCTCATTATCATTGTACTCAGGAAAACGTGGGCAGAGCAGATCCATTGTCAAAGGACAATGGATATTTTGACATTGTATGGTGAAAAGAGGTAGCACTATGTAGGAAATCTGTGAGTAACTGTGGGACAGTTCCTCTAATGCAACATATCTGCCAGAAATGTTGGGTAAATTGAAACATTTGGTAAGTCATATTTTGGCTGTGTTTGTTAGCTTTGACACTCTCCAAATTAACCTCAGAATGTAATAACGTTCTGACCGATAACCTATTTAGGCTTGCAGTGCTACTAATAGAGTGTTTGGGATGGGCTTGGGGACAGAGGTTGGAAGAAATGAGTCTGAGCTCAATTGCATAAGACTGCGAAGAATGTCAGCAGATTTCAAGCAACCTCAAAGCTTATTTAGGGTGGTAATCACAGCGTCGTTTCTTAAACAGACAATTTGAAGCATTAGACTCAAGGGACAAAGTTTACTTCATGTGTTACTCCAAATCCATGCCATATGAGAGAACAGTCAGAAGAAGTTCAAGCACCTACCTTTTCTATTAGTGAAGTTGTGCATTGCATGAAAGTCAAGGGCATGGTAAGTAACTATAATCAAATACATGCATGTTGAGAAATACTATAACTAGGTGTATTTAAAAAGCATTAAACCAAAGCTCTACTTTTCCCATGACAACTGCAATGAATTCTCAATGACAGCTGATCCATGCTCAGGACCACACACTGTTACTTTCAAAGATCCAAATCTCCCTTGAGAAAAAATTGTGAAACTTTGTTGTTTTGTGATCTGCTGAATTACAGCTGGAATTATTTAAAATAATTTTTCATTGAACAGCTCAGTCTTGTTTTTTGACAGGTTTTATGATAATGGACACACACCACAAATGGGGGTAATCTTCACATTAAAACCACTCAGCAGGAAACTTTTCTTTGGAAAATTAAAATCAACCAGCTTGTAAAATGGGCAACTGATCTGATCTCACCTATTTCCCACTAAATGGGTTAGGTAAGTATTTTCCCAACTTTCTGAAATGACTGTGACAGTTCCCTGCACTTCAAGGAAGATAATACAACAGATCGATTACATACGGAGAAGATGTGCTTTATGATGGATAATGATCCCATGAATAAGCCACTCAGTTTTATCAACCACTACAAAAGGAAATAAAAGATGAAAATGGAAGGACCATCTGGCATTGACTAAAGTCCTGGGAACAACAATGGCAAAGACAGTATTGTTGTGCCCTGCAAATTCCTCTGTACAAACATGTGTGAGCTCGTGCAAAAATTGGGAGATCCCTCAAAAAAGAGCTTGACATAGTCTTATTCACTGAATCCTACCCTATATACCATGCCCCAGAAAACACCATCACCATCCCTGGATACGTCAGGGCATTGGCAGGACGGATCCAGCAGAGGGTATGGCACAGCGGGATACATTAGGAAAGCACCTGCCCTAGGAGTCCTTAACATTGACTTTGGATCCCAAGATATCTTATGTCATCAGATCAAACATTGAAGGAAACTATTGCAGATCACAACGTACCATCCTACTTCGCCTGATGACTCAGTACTCTGATATGTTGAAAAGAATTTGGAGGGAGTGCTTAGAGTGGCAAAGTTGCAGAACGTACTTTGGGTGGTGACAACATCTATCAAGACTGGCTTGATAGCACCACTATTGACCAAACTGGTCAAGTATTAAAGAACATAGACACTAGACTACGTCTGTGGCAGGTGGTGAGGGAGCCAACTAGAGGGAAAAACAGATTTTATCACCACCTCATTTGCCTGCTGAAGATGTATCTGTCCATGACAGTATTGGTAAAAGTGACCAACGCACAGTCCTTGTGGAGACAAAGTCCTGCGTTCACTTTGAGAATCCCATTGTGGTATATGGCGCTACCACCGTGTTAAAAGATAAGTTTTGAACAGATTTAGCAACTCATGGCGAGTCAACCATGACACTGTGGATCATCAGCAGCAGCCAAATTGTACTTCCATCTGTGATTTCATGGTCCAGCATATCTCCCATTCTACTACCACAATTTAGACAGGGCATCAATCCTGGTTCAATGAAGAGTGAAGGAAAACATGTCAGGCGCAGCAGCAGGCATATGTTAAAATGAAGTGTCAACCTGGTGAAGCTACAAAACAGGACTACTTCCATATCAAACATCATCAACAGCAAGTGAGAGACAGAGCTATCTGATTTCACACCAATGGATCAGATCTAAGCTCTACAGTCCTGCCACATCCAGTTGTAAATGATGATAGTAAATTAAACAACTTATTGAAGGAGGAAGCTTCACAAATATCCCCATTCTCAAAAATGCAGATAGAGGCATTGGGCAGAGCAAAGGCTATGGGCCCTGATAACATTCTGGCAATAGTACTGAAGACATGTGGTCCAGAACTTGCTGCCCCCGAGCTAAGTTGTTCCAGTGCAGTTACAACACTTGCGTCTACCCAACAATATGGAAAATTGCCCAGGCATGTCCTGTATATAAAAAGCAGGACCAATCCAAACCGGCCAATAACCACCTATCAGTCTGTTATCAATCATCAATAAACTGGTGGTAATATCATAAAAGATACTATCAAACAGCAATTCTTTGGCAACAACCTGCCCAGTAATGGCCATGGCTACTCAGCTTCTGACATCATTACAACCATGGTCAAACATAGACAAAGTAGCTGAGAGTTCCTGAGGGTAATGTCCTAGGTGCAACCATCTCCAGCTGCTTCATCAATAACTTTCCCTCCATGAAAAGGTCAGACGTGAGGTGACATCAAGGCTGCATTTGACAGAATGTGGCATTAAGCAGCTCTAGGAAAACTGGAATCAATGGGAATCAGTGGGAAATCTCTCCGCTGGTTGGAGTCATATCTGGCAGAAAGAAAGATGGTTGTGCTTGTTGGAGGTCAATCATCTCAGCTCCAGGACATGTCTGCAGGAGTTCCTCAGGGTTGTGTCCTAGACCCAACCATCTGTAGCTACTTCATCAATGACCTTCCCTCCATCATAAAGTCAGAAGTGGGGATGTTCACTGATGATTGCACAATGTTCAGCACATTTATGACTCCTCAGATACTGAAGCAGAACTTGTGCAAGTGCAACAAGATGTGGACAGCATCCAGGCTTGGTCTGAGAAGTGGAAAATGACATTCTTGAGACACAAATGTCAGGCAATGTCTGTTTCCATCAAAAGAGAATCTAGCAATCGCTCCTTGACATTCAATAGTATCACCATCACTGAATCCCCTACTATCAACATTCTGGGGACTACGTTCACCAGAAACTGAACATGACTCACCACATAAATGTCCTGGCTACAAGAGCCAGTCAGAGATTAGAATCTTGGAGTGAGTCACTCACCTCCTGACTCCCCAAAGCTTGTCCACCATGTGCAATGTACTAATCAGGAGTTGTGATGGATTACTCCCTACTTGCCTTGATGTGTGCAGCTCCAACCAAACTCAGAATGCCTGACACCATTCAGGACAAAGAAGCCCACTTGATTGGCACCACATCCACAAAACTTCAGTCCCTCCACCTACGATGCTCAGTAGCAGCAGCATGTATCACCTACAAGATGTACTGAAGGAAGACCCTCAGCGAGCATCTTCCAAACCAACAACCACTACCACCTTGAAGGAAAAGGGTAGTAGATACATGGGAGCACTACCCACCTGCAAGTTTCCCTGCAAGCCACTCATCATCTAGACTTGAAATGTATCAATATTCCTTCAGTATTATTGGGCCAAAATCCTAGAACTCTCTCCCTGCTGGTACTGTGGGTTTACCTATAACAAATAGACTGCAGCATTTCGAGAAGGCAGCTCAAGGGTAACTAGGGATGGGCAATAAATTCTGGCCCAGCAAGTGTCAGTCACATCCTATGAATTAATAGGAAATATTACAGATGAAAAATCAGCAGCTGATGAGTGTTATAATGAAGCATGCACCTTGACTTCAGTAATCACTTACAGAACAAAAAAGATTCCTGTCGAAGAGCTTTTTCTGTGCTCAGGAGTCAGGGTTGGGTCTTTATCATGCTGCAGTGCATTTATCCTACATGATTGCCAGTTTCTGTACGTCATAAAATTTTGTTATCCAAAAATGTCTGGACTAGGAGCCACCTGGAATGGTGGTGCTTGATTCTTAAGAAGGAACAGGACAAAGATACAGTCGTAAAGTCATCACATGGAAAACACAGAGTAGAAATAAATAGGTCATTTTCAGAGTGCAAGTGATGAAAAGTGGGGTACTGCAGGGATTAGTACATGGGTCCAGCTATTCACAATATATTACAACAATTTGGAAGAGGGTATCAAATGGAACAAGGGGCCATGGTTTCAAAATATGCAGCAGGCTATTTTAGACACAGATTGGAAGAAACCTATTCACTTAGAGCATGGTGAGCCAGGAGAATATTCTCCCATAGAAGGCTGTGAAAGACAAGTCACTGAACATATTTAAGAAATAATTTTCTATAGACTAAAGTTATGAATGTGTATGGGGAGAAAGCTGGAGTATGTAATTGAGATAAAAGGTCAGCCATTTTTGTGTTGAATGGCAGAGTGGGCATGATGGGCCAAATGGCCTGCTCCTGTTTCTATTTTCTATGTTTTCATGTTTCTTTAGTGTAGCTGCAAAGGCATCAGAGCTCTACTCATTACAAAAACAATCTCCTCATTTTAGGAGCATTCCTTTAACTCCATGGCTATTACTCCTTATTTTCTGCCTTCATATAAACTACACATACTTTAATTTAGTAGCAATTACAGGTCATCACAATGTACCACACCAGATCTCTTTGATTCTGTATGACTGTAGATGGCTATATAATTTGAATGAACAATCTTACACAATATTAATGAAGTCTTTTCTGGATTACTATAATCCCCGTGAATAGCTGAGCATTAAATAAGTGCATGTGGTCCTGGATTTCCTCCCTAAATTCCCCTTCATCTCCTCCTCCTTCTTTGTCTCTAAGATTGTCCTTGAAACCTGATTGTTGCCTGCCTGAATGACATCCTCAGCTACATTAAAGGAAATATGATCTAATTGGATTGAGGTAATCCCTGTAATGTGCTGTAACAGTTTTCTCTGAAAGGAATCTGACAAAGATCATACTGAAAGTTTGTTAATCACATGCATTGCTGTGGAGTATCAGGGTAAACCATAAAAATTGTACATTCAACAGGAAGAATAAAAAGAAGGCATATTATAAGGCATATTACCTAATTGCTGAGCGATTCCAGAGCTCTGAGATACTGAGAGATCAGGGTTGCCAAGAGTATGTATTACACAAGATTAGTAAGCAGACATAGCAAGTAATTAGAAAAATGAATGGAATGCCATCATTTATTGTATGGGGAATCAAATATTAAAGTAAGCTTCAGTTATTTAGGGCAATAATGAGATCACATTTGGAGTTCAGTGCAGAGTACTGTCTCTTTACTTAAGGAAGTAAATGTGATGGAAGCAGTTCAGAGAAAGTTAAGAGATGAAGAATGAGGAAATGTTGAACAGACTATCCACTGGAGTTTAGAAGATTAGCAAGCAACATGATTGAAAAACATGAGATCCGAAGGGATCTTGATAGTATCATGATTCCACCTGATGTTATTACTGGAAAAGTCAGATCCCAGACTGAAACGTCAGCTTTCCTGCTCCTCTGATGCTGCGTGGCCTGCTGTCTTCATCCTGCTCTACACCCAGACTGAAGTTGTGATTTGATTTGATTTATTATTGTCACAGGTACAGTAAAATGTTTAGCTTTGCATGAAGTACAGGCAGATCATGCCATACAATGTGCATAAGGTTAATAGAGCAGAGCGAGAAAGACAATGTTATGGCTGCAGAGAAGTTGCACAAAGAGAAAGATCAACTTTAAATTTAAAATTTGAGAGGTCTATTCAGAAGCCAAAAACAGTGGGAAAGAAGCTGTTCTTGAACCTGTTGGTACATGTGTTCAAGTGTTTGTATCTTCTGCCCGACAGAAGATGTTGGAAGAGATTATAACTGGGGTGGGAGGGGTCTTTGATTGTGTTGGCAGCCTTGAAATCTGACTTGAAGAGAGGTTATGTAGGTTGGGCCTGTCCTCATTGCAGTTTAGAGGAATCAGAGGCAATTTTACTGAAATAATTAAGATTCTTAGCCAGCTTGGCAGGGTAGATGTCGAGAATATTACCATTATATAAAGGTATAGGACTAGAAGGCATAATCTCAGAGTAAGGGGTCACCTAGTTAAAACAGAGATGAGGAGGATTTGTTCTCTCAATGGGGAGTAAATCCATGAAATTCTTTACCACAATTAGTTATAGATACTGGGATGTTAAGTATTTTCAAGGCTAAGATAGACAGATTTTTAATCAGTAAGGTAACCAAAGGTTGTAGGGAAAGACCAAAAAAAAGTTGAGTATTAACAGATCAACCATGATCTCACTGAATGGCAGAGCAGACAGAATGGGCTGAATGGCCTACTTCTGCTTTTTATGATCTTAGTTCCAGTTCTTAAAAATCCCTTTGTTCATTTCCATAATTTATGAGCTCAGAGACTGAGCAAACTACCAGTTCTCACTGATTTAGTTTCTTTAGCATAAAATAGACAATTACACAGTGTGCCCTTTCTAAACATTGCCAATTCATATTTGTATTTTTGATTGATTAATAGTTTACATCTCAAAACTGGTCATGTACTCTCTTCCATCTTATAAATGAGTCCATGTAGGTAATCAATTACCATTTTTGATTAAAAAAAGTCATGATTGAAATGTCAGCATTTTTCCTTTCTTTAGAATTGCTTCTGAAATGTTGACTATTACTACCATTTTCTGTCTTTGTTTCTCTGCGCAGGTCTCACAACTTGTGTTTTCACATCATGTCCAAAGGTGGTTCTTTCCTGCTTTGGGAGTTATCATATGTTGGCTACTTCTGGCCAACATCTGTCCAGGTTCTGTCGTTAAGATGGAGAACTCACCATTTGAGGAAGCACTCAACATTTCAGTACACAAACATATATAGTGTCTGTTTTTGGCATTGTAATGAAACCTGGACCCTACCAAGGTGAGGAATATCATTGCTGGAAAATAAAACTTACTTCCCGTTTTCTTCATCCATTATCAACATCAAGTATATACATGTAGAAAAACTCTTTGGTTGCTCAATAATACCACAAACTCTGAGTCAGAGACAGGAAAGGTCAGAGTGGTTTCTTTGAGGTTGGCCAAGCCAGAAGAACAGGATTCTTTGATGTTCTACCAAACTTCATGAACATGACTGCTATTTTACGTCTCCATTTTTGGCCATTATCAGCTAAATTGAGAGGTTGACCAGCTGATGGATGGGCAGGCTTTTTAATAGGGCCATAGTCATGAAGCTGCGAGGAGGGAGGGAATGGGGATTTCAGAGAGAGACTTGACAGACCTTGAGCTTAATAACTGGAGAAACTTAGCAAGAAATTGAAAGAGTCTGTGGGAAAGCTTTAATGGGTGAGGGCAGAGCCTCAGCGAGCAGATCAGAAATGATAATTGTGATCAGAGGGCTTGTGAGATATCACAAGAGTTGAAGGATGGCTCGAGATCAGGGTAAAGACAGGAAAAATCCAGGAATGTCTAGGTGTAGGTGGTGGGCTAAGCAGCAGGTAATCTGGATTCAGCAGGTAAACAGCAAAGAAAACACCTCCTGGATCCAACTATCCATGACCCCTTTAGATGATGGTTTTCCTGTGGGCCCAGAAAGCTGGCTGGAATGGGTTAATACTGGGGTGCATAGCCTCATAATAATATTTAAACAACCAACCTTCTGTGAAAATAGCTTGTTTCCTTTTCCCATGTAACCTTTGTTAAAACTAGAAGTGAGTAGCTCAAGAGATAACAAGCATGGGGCTGGATGAACACAGCAGGTCAAGCAGCATCTTTCTGATGAAGGGTCTAGGCCCGAAACGTCAAGTTTTCCTGC
>JAHRHZ010000289.1:22012930-22029742 GCA_024137785.1 Ginglymostoma cirratum | reverse complement strand
GTGTGTGTGTGTGTGTGTGTGTGTGTGTGTGTGTGTGTTGGGGGTGGGTGGGTGGTGTAGGGGTGAGGGAGAGAGGGTGTGATGTCGATTCTGGTAGTGGGGGGTTTCTATTGAGTATTTTTATTGAGTAGAGCAAAGTAGTGCTGGATTCAACATTATTGGCTCACGAAAAGGCCAATGAAGTTGAAGGCAGAAGCATATTGCTACTAGTGAACAATAGCCTAATCGGGAACCCTATGTCAGAAATATAATTGGACATCCGCTGAAAGCAAAGATAAGAGTAGAAGAAACAAGAGTTTACTGCTAGAAGCTGCCCCATGCATTTTGGTGATAATGCTGAGAAGAACTATGGAAACTGTGAAAAGTTGGGGCCAAAGAAAAGAATGGTAGACATGCCTTTGAAAATTAGAAGGGATATTGTAAAGCTGATCTTTTTCCAATCTTATGACTATCCCAATCTTTCATCTTTAGTTCTGCTCTTCACTGGAAGCCAGAGGTTAGATGGTCATATGGTATCATATGTTGCATCTCCTTTTCCTATAGAACACTAAATGTCAGCACCAGATGTTACTTAAAATAATTTGGTGAAATAAACTAGAGTATACCAAAAGTATTAAAATAGTTGGAGGTCATTTGCAGTGATAAGCAATCCTAGTGCCTTCTCTCTGTGCAAGACTCTCAAGTACAGACTGCGAGGAGTCTCCTGGAAGTCTGTTAATTGTTGAGACCCTACGCATTTCACCTGAATCTAAGATGACTACCTCAGGAGAAAAAAGCCAGTCTTATCACTCTTATGTTTTCGATTACATCAGTCTGTAGATGAGATAAAGAAGCATAGATAACTTATATTTCTGACGAAGGGTCTAGACCCGAAATATCAGCTTCCCTGCTCCTCTGATGCTGCGTGGCCTGCTGTGTTCATTCAGCTCTACACCTTGTTATCTCAGATTCTCCGGCACCTGCAGTTCCTATTATCTCGAGATAACTTATAGATGACAGATTGCAGAAATAATTGCAATCATCAACAATAACTAAAGAAGGCAAGGTGGGACAATGAGGCATGGTGGCAGTCACAGAGAATGTTAGTATTCTTTTTTAGGACTGCGTTAGATTTGATAATGGGAAGAGGGTTAAATTTGAGAAAGTTGAACAGGAAGTGGCTTTGGGTGGCAATTACATGTTCAAGTTGCATTGATATAAAGGGCAGGTTAGTGATAAAGAAGTAATTTTGGAAAATCAATGAATTAAAGATGAATATTTGAAGATGCCACTGATAACAATAATACAGAAGAGTAGACATATCAGATGATAGTGTAGTGAGGAGGAGAGTAATAGAGAAGGTACAAAAGAAGTGCATTACAATAATATCAGAGACAAAAGATTTTGGTTACATAGAGCAAATAAAGAAATTGAGTTTGAGACGTAAGTCATATTGGATCTAAATGTGGGTCCTAGGCCCATGTAGATGGGCAGTAGTATATGGCAGCAATTTTATCACCAGAATCCAATTAAGAGACAACTGGTGGCCCTACCATCCAATGAAGAACAGAAGCCTGTCTCTCCAAGATGAAGGCCCAATCAAGGGCTGGAAATTTTTCAGTTATTGACAGAGGTAGCCAAGGCTGAGGTTTCAACCAGATGGACAGGATACCATCCATTTAGATGCCTTTTTATGTTTCATTACCCCAGCTTTGCCTTTCATTGATCGTAGGTCTGCTCCCATTTCCACTAGCACAAAAAAGATTGCGCTGAAGGCTAATCTTACCGGACTAGTAATCCAGAAACCACACTAATGGGCTCAAACCACACTAAGACAGATGGTGAAATTTGTATATGATAAAAAGCTGACCTAATTATGACCTAGCTTGGTCTGACCTCCATGGGACTCCAGACCCATATCAATGGTATGTATTCTTCTTCTTCAGGCTGACTGCTATGAACCAGAACTCTTGAATAAGTGGTAGTCTTCTTGGAAATGCATTATTCCTTGGAAACATTTTTTGTAAAACATGTTTCTGCAAAAAAAATCTAGATTTTTCTCCAACCAAGGCATAAGAAGAGCATACCCAAATGTGTCTGGTGCCTGTGATTGTTCTGAAGTGCAATATTCCTGCTCCTCGTGGTAACAGTTGAGCATCCAACCTTGTCGCTATTGGGGAAAACAGAAGCGCAGCACTCAGCAGTCACTCAGCCATAAGTGCTCTAAGGAAAATGTCTTTTTTAATAATAGTAGATATAATAAAATCATATAACTAATAATAGAAATATAAACTACCAAAGATGAAAATCCATTAACAGAAGAAGGAAAGGAAAGCTGGAAGACGCATCCTAATTGATCAAAATTCCTTTGGAGCATGTGCAAAGGTCTAACACCGCTTTGTTTTACGATCAACATAATGTGGATAAAAACAACAGGTTACATTTATTTGTTTTCCTGCTCCTATGATGCTGCTTGGCCTGCTGTGTTCATCCAGCCCCACGCCTTGGTATCTCGGATTGTCCAGCATCTGCAGTACCTTTTATCTCGGTTACATTTATACAACTGTTTTTAATATCGTGTAACATCTAAAGGCACTTCACAAGAGCATAACCAAATAAAACATGACACTGAGGCACAAGGAAATGTTAGGGCAGGTTTCCAAAACTTTGGTTTACTGTTATTATTACTCATGCAGTGCCCAAGATCATCTGAATGTGCCTCAACCAGTTGATGAACTTCCTGCATTATATGAATGGTCAATGGATACGTCACAGATATAGTACAAACAAATTTGCAAGAAGAAGACTTTCTCCTCGCTTTCCCCACATTTATCTATCATCCTCCACTGTTGACGGTGTTAGCTGATGTTGGGATGGAAGTTCAAAAGCATGAACAGAAATATCACAAGCATTTATTTATTTTTATTGGATTGGCATTCTCTTCAATCCAGTTTTCTTCAATCTCTTCATCTCCTGCATGAAGAACTAAATTTCTTGAGATACACTTCTGGAGTACCTCATTAAATGACTATCATTCATTGATGAAGGGGAAATGCAGCAGATAAACATGTTTCATTGTGATACGCCAGAGTCAAATAATATTGTTTATTGAAACCAGGAATGTGACAAACTTGATCTCTAGTGCATAATGAGTTTCTACTCCCTATACCTATACAATGATATCTGGTGGAAGAGCACTTGTACAGTCAATAATTGAGGACACAATTTAGAACTAAACCTCATAAAACAAGTGAAAGTGTTTAACAGTAGCACAAGGGAGGGGACAAGAAGTA
Source organism: Ginglymostoma cirratum (assembly GCA_024137785.1). Lineage (NCBI taxonomy): Eukaryota > Metazoa > Chordata > Chondrichthyes > Orectolobiformes > Ginglymostomatidae > Ginglymostoma > Ginglymostoma cirratum. Next base: position 22,026,470 of record JAHRHZ010000289.1, on the reverse strand, counting down.
ACTAACCAAGATGATTATTGAATAAAGCCTCAAATTTTCATTGGCGGGTGAAGTCCATTTGGCAAGTTCCAGGATTGTTTAATTCATTTCACTTACAGAAACTTCAGGCATAAGAAGAAACTGTTTAAACAAAAACAAACTGGAGTGTTCAAATGTAAATATTGCAAACTGTAGTTTTAGCATTGTTGAGGTAAACAGATTATTTAAAAGAAAATTCTAATTTTCAATCCTGTCCTTATAATTGAAGCCTTATGAAGAAGGACCTTTGACAAAGAAAGAACACCAGGTAAAATCTACTCAGAAAGAAAGTTTGCATTCCTGGGCACTCCTTTTTCTTTCTTTGATGGTGGCATTTTGCCATATCCTACTTTGTCAGATGTCAAATTTAAAAAAAAGGACATCTTTTGTTTTAATCCTAAGGGCTGAATTTGAGGATTCTATAGAAATGTAATATAAATTCTTAATGGTTTCACTGTGTTTAGCCACACCTTATGAAGGTAACCTTTTTTCATGTTGTAAAAGCGTTTCATCTTAAACACTGAATTCTAAAGACATTACTGCGGTTGCTAAGCAACTATGGTGTCTGCACTGTCTTGGGAGGGAATCTATATGGCAGACACATAATCCCAAAATCTAACTCATTTTTGGATGTCTAACTACATTATCTTTGCAAAAAGCTATGATAAAGAAACTTAAATAATAGCTTTGTTGGCATTTACATGACTGTTTCATTAAAAAAAAGCATTTGAAAAATGTTTTTTTTGCGTTGAGCACCCAACTGCCTTTTAACACTCACAGTACTGTTGAAAAAAACATAAAATGGAGTAATTGACACCACGATGTGGGAGAAACTGTGTCATTTGTGGCAATGGTCTGTAAGAACTGAATTTAATATATTGAAATAAACTGATCTTCAAAAGAGATCCTCTTCCAAAGGAGTGCTTTCCAGTGACCCTGCCTTTAATAACTGATGAATATGTAATGTTAGTCTTGAAAATCTGTGGAAAGAATAATAAAATAACTGGGAGCTAGGTTATTATATTTATCTGATGAAGCAAATTCTCAACCTGCTTGATAGCCGACTGGAAACCTCATGCCTCATGCTAATTTACTGTGGCACCATTATTAGACCTCCCACACAGCACGGCCAGATGGTTGTATGGTGACCAGTAGCATCCCATTAACTTTTTCATGCCTTACCCTAGGGCTAATTTATTTTAGAAAGACCCTGGCTTTTGTATTCCTTAGAGATGTGTTTAAGCCTGATAGAAACAATCTAAGCATTTCTTTTGGCTCAGAAAGCAGAACTTTCTTTTGTTAGACACACAATTTGACTCAAAAACTCAGTGACAGCTTCAGGGCAGACTCACTCAATGAGAAATCTTTGTAAAGGTTTTATTTGCACTAATTATTGACTCATCTTAGGTGGAATTATGTGCACATATAAGTAAATAGAGTTAGTTCAATACATTTTACATACTGGAATGGAAGGCAAAACAATACAAAATGTCTATGCAGACAACAAGTTTATTTACTGTGTGCTTTTCCAGGTCAGTTCACTTTCTAATTTACAGATATTGTTTAGATTGGCTTTACTTATTTTCAGATGTTTGGACAGAATAAAATTAATTCAATTCAAAATAAACAGTAAATTCTCTTTCCTGTGATGTTGAATGCCCCATATATCTAATCTTTTAAAACCTGTGCATTCAATTCTAAAGCCCTATTCACACTAACCTTATTTAGCTGGAATTTTGGAGTAAAAATAGACCCATCTATAATCCTTCAATGTCAATGAAATGATTTACATGTCTCAACATCAGTTTTACACAGGGCGTTGTTTAAAACAGTTAAGAGAGCAACTTGAAAACATCTTTTGTGAGTGCAGTTTACAATATCTGTATGTTTCTGAGTTTGTGTGTATAAACATTATGATTTAATCATGTTTTACAAAGCATTGACCCTGGTAACAAATTACTGCTTTGTTAACATGCAACAAACACAGTGATTACTGTAGCAAAGGCTTCTCGCCTGCAAAAAATTTACAGGCATAATATATTGGGGTTGAGAAATATTTATTACAAAAATACAATTATTTTGCTTATGGTATGCAGTTTTATTTTGAGGGAAAATAAAATAATATGATAAACTGTATTGGACTAATGTGTTCAGCTCCAGACAATACATTTCAGTTGGCCTTGGAGGGCAGCACAGATTCATCAGACTGATGTACAAACAAAAACAGCTAACTTATGAGGACACACTGTCATTGCCCTGCATTCACTTAAGTTGAGAAGATTAAGGGGTTATTTTAATTGAGGTGTGTAGAATGTTTAAACAATTTGTTGGGATATGTAAAGAAGGTCTATTTCACTTTGTGCAGAACAAATGGGGACATTCATATAAGAGCTAAGCCATTGAGGGATGATGTCAAGAAGCAGTTCACAAAAAGAGCAGTGGAAAATTGATAACTCTCCCCCAAAGCTATGAATCTAGGTTAATTGAAATTTATTAAACTAATATCAATAAATTTTGATAGTTAAAGATATTAAGGAGTATGGAATGGAAGTGAGGAAATGGAGTTGAGATACAGAACAGCTATAATTTTAAGCGAATAGAGGAACAAGTTTTAGAAGCTGAATGACCTATTCCTGCTGAAGAAACAAGACTAGATCACCGGAGTGCAGAAATAAATGTCATAAGGACCATAAATACAAACACACATCTTGAACAATTTGCTGGTGTTTTGACCAGCAGTGACTAAAGCTTAAGAATCAACTAAAACGTTGATAAATTATTTAATAAATTAAATTATTTGGAAATGATCACCAGAATTCTGTAATGTGGTTTATTATTAATTTTGTGTCCATCCAAATATAGAAAAATGAATTAACAAGTGGTATGCCAATTATTTTTACCCTGATATGAAACATGAAAGGTTTATTGCCTGAGTTTTCAAAACTACAGACTAGAATGTTCTGGCTTTAATTTACATCTTGTTTCTTTAATTCTAACTTTACATTCATTTATTTTAACAGAGAATTTATTAACCATGTAAACATGTTTTGCTGAAGGACCTGGATGGAACTTTCCACTCCCTTTAGCAACATGGGCAACGGCGACATATGCAGAAAAAATCAGCAAAAATGAAAAACAATCAAAAGCTTGGCATCAAGAAAAAAGTTTCAGGCTCTCCCCTTAAGATTTAAATTGTGAGTTCAGAACCTTGCTAGTGAGTGGTGATAACCTTATTTCCATTCATTTGTATCTCCTTATTAATCTAACTCGTCTCAGTTCTATTTTGGGAATAGTGATCACAATTCTGTAAGTTTCAGAATACTGATGGAAAAAGACGGGAGTGGTCCTAAAGGAAGAGTGCTGAACTGGGGGAAGGCCAAATATAGCAAAATTCGGCAGGAGCTGGGGAATGTGGATTGGGAGCAGGTGTTTGAGGGTAAATCCACATTTGACATGTGGGAGGCTTTTAAAGAGAGGTTGATTAGAGTGCAGGACAGACATGTTCCTGTGAAAATGCGGGATAGAAAGGGCAAGATTAGGGAACCATGGATGACAGGTGAAATTGTGAGACTAGCAAAGAGGAAAAAGGAAGCATACATAAGGTCTAGGTGACTGAAAACAGATGAAGCTTTGGAAGAATATTGGGAAAGTAGGACCAATCTGAAACAAGGAATTAAGAGGGCTAAAAGGGGTCATGAAATAGCTTTAGCAAACAGGGTTAAGGAAAATGCCAAAGCCTTTTATTCATACATAAGGAGCAAGAGGGTAACTAGAGAAAGGGTTGGCCCACTTAGGGACAAAGGAGGGAAGTTATGCGAGGAGTCAGAGAAAATCAGTGAGATTCTTAATGAGTACTTTGCATCGGTATTCACCGAGGAGAGGGACATGACGGATGTTGAGGTTAGGGATAGATGTTTGATTGCTCTAGGTCAAGTCGGCATAAGGAGGGGGAAAGTGTTGTGTATTCTAAAAGGCATTAGGGTGGACAAGTCCCCAGGTCCGGATGGGATCTATCCCAGGTTACTGAGGGACGTGAGAGAGGAAATAGCTGGAGCCTTAGCAGATATCTTTGCAGCATCCTTGAGCACAGGTGAGGTCCCGGAGGACTGGAGAATTGCTAATTGTCCCCATGTTTAAGAAGGGTAGCAAGGATAATGCAGGTAATTATAGACTGGTGAGCCTGACGTCAGTGGTGGGGAAGCTGCTGGAGAAGATACTGAGGGATAGGATCTATTTACATTTGGAAGAAAATGGGCTTATTAGTGATAGGCAGCCTGGTTTTTTTGCAGGTAAGGTCACGTCTTACCAACTTGATAGAATTCTTTGAGGAAGTGACAAAGTTGATAGATGAGGGAAGAGCTGTAGATGTCATATACATGGACTTCAGTAAGGCATTTGATAAAGTTCCCCATGGTGGGCTGATGGAGAAAGTGAAGTCGCATGGGGTCCAGGGTGTACTAGCTAGATGGATAGAGAACTGGCTGGGCAACAGGAGACAGAGAGTTGTAGTGGAAGGGAGTTTCTCAAAATGGAGAACTGTGACCAGTGGTGTTCCACAGGGATCCATGTTGGGACCACTGTTGTTTGTGATACACATAAATGATCTGGAGGAAGGTATAGATGGTCTGATTAGCAAGTTTGCAGATAAGACTAAGATTGGTGGAGTAGCAGATAGTGAAGGGGACTGTCGGAGAATGCAGCAGAATATAGATCGATTGGAGAGTTGGGCAGAGAAACGGCAGATGGAGTTCAATCCAGGCAAATGTGAGGTGATGCATTTTGGAAGATCCAATTCAAGAGTGAACTAAATGGTAAATGGAAAAGCCCTGGGGAAAATTGATGCGCAGAGAGATCTGGGTGTTCAGGTCCATTGTACCCTGAAGGTGGCAACGCAGGTCTATAGAGAGGTCAAGAAGGCATACAGCATGCTTTCATTCATCGGACGGGGTATTGTGTACAAGAGTTGGCAGGTCATGTTACAGTTGTATAGGACGTTGGTTCAACCACATTTGGAATACTGCGGACATCTCTGGTCGCCACATTACCAAAAGGATGTGGATGCTTTGGTGAGGGTGCAGAGGAGGTCCACCAGAATGTTGCCTGGTATGGAGGGCGCTAGCTATGAAGAGAAGTTGAGTAGATTAGGATTATTTACATTGGAAAGACGGAGGTTGAGGGGGGACCTAATTGAGGTCTACAAAATCATGAGAGGTATAGACGGGGTGGATAGCAAGAAGCTTTTTCCCAGAGTGGGGGACTCAATTACGTAGGGTCACGACTTCAAAGCGAGAGGGGAAAAGTTTAACGGAGATATGTGTGGAAAGTTCTTTATACTGAAGGTAGTGGGTGCCTGGAACGCGTTGCCAGCGGAGGAGGTAGAGGTGTGCACGATAGCATCATTTAAGATGTATCTAGACAGATACATGAATGGGCAGGGAGCAGAGGGATACAGATCCTTGGAAAATAGGCAACAGGTTTAGATAGAGGATCTGGATCGGCGCAGGCTTGGAGGGCCGAAGGGCTGTTCCTGTGCTGTAATTTTCTTTGTTCTTTGTTCTTTTATGTGGCTTCCAAACATCCCCTCTCTCCCGGAGAAGCTAGACAGCACCATTTCCCAACATGAAAGCCACAGCAGTAACCTGACAGCAGCAGCTTGTCATTTACTTCTCCAGGTTTTCATCCAACACTGTTTTCATCTGAATGTCCTCATACATCCTTCATCCAAGCAAGTCGACAAAGGAAAATCACCAGCTTCATCAAGTCATCACGGATTTTTTTGGACCAAATCACTCACCATGTCAAACCTTGGGGATTTTACTTTGGATCTCGGGGCACCTATAAATCTGTGAAATTCTGCCAGGTTTCTTTTCACGCAGAGATATATATGCATCTCAGGCATCTAAATGACTCAGTTTAATTTCTTAGTTCACTCCCTTTGTGCTTACATAAAATCTGCTAGCATCTAGCATGGATAAACAGCTTATCATGGTTCTGGAGCACTGAGCAGTCAAGGGATAGACATGTTTCCCTTTGGCACCATGTCACACCAATGTTGCACGTCAAGTTACGTGCCAGCAGGTGACAAGACAAAAGCACTGCATGTTCTACAACCAAATGGCCATGTATAAAACTTAAAGGTCCTAGGAGAGGTCAAGAGGGACAATGGTCAGTCAGAGGTTACAGCCGCAGTCAGTCAGGGAGCTCATCAGATTACAATGCGGGGTGTTAGCCACGAGTAAACCATGCAAAATTCTACCAGAGTCCAAGAATGCATGTCTTCGTATTCTGCGGATTGAGCCATGGTCAGTCCTGCAGGTCAAATGCAACCAGTCCAGAAATTACATGCAAATCTGTTCAGGGCCTGGGCCAATTTTTCATACAAGGAGACAAAACGAGGAACTGATATGATGACTGGGGATGGAAGAGAAGTCAGTGGTGATACAGGAGCAAAAGTGGGAGGTGCTGAGGCGTTCCCAGGGAATGAGTAGGAAAAGCTAAGGGGAGGAAGAGTTACCAGTTTGGGAGGATGACAGCATTGAATGCACACGATGCCTGCATTACACAGAGCTGTATAGTTCATAATCTTTGGAGAAAGGTACATGCAGTGGCAGCATTAGAGTGCTGGCACTGTGAGAGTTAGGTGGCAGAGAGAAGATAGTGCCACTTATCTTTGTGGTTCACAGAAGATCATTGACCTTCTTCCTGTAATGCAATGCTATGCAATTCACTTAGAATGTTGCACTGATCCAACCCAGTACCTTGGCCCTCTCTGGTTGGGACTAGTGGCATGGTATCCTTTACCAATCAGCAGGATACAGCATTGTTTTCCTCTCTACCGTCAACCATCTCATTGATCAACACACACAAGTTTCTGTCAGTGGACTGAGAACTTAAATTGTCTTTCTCAGATATTTCCTTGGGGCTAGAAGTACAGGACCACACTGTGAAAGGCAGTTCCTGTCTTAAGGCATGATTTTTTAAAATTCAGTCATGGGACATGGACATCACTGGCTAGGCCAGTATTTAGTCTCATCCCTAATTACCCTTGAGAAGATGGTATGAGCACTATTCTTGAGCCATTGTAGCCCATGTGTTGTAGGTGGACCCACAATGCTGTTGGATAGGAAATTCCAGGATTTTGACCCAGCGACATTGAAGAAACAGCAAGATATTTCCAAGTGAGGATGGTGAGTGGCTTGGAGGAGAACTTGAAGGTGATGGTGTTCCCATGTATCTGCTGCTCTTGTCCTTCTAGATAGTAATTGTCGTGGGTTTGGAAGGTGCTATATCACGAATACATGGCAATTTTTTGGCGTCTAGTTCACAGTTTAAAGGTGTGATACACATATTGAATATTCAGTTTGTGTAAGGCCAGTTTTTTTTTGTTTTGTTTGTTTAACTACATGTCACAAAGAAAGGGAGCAGGAGAACAAGCTCCTGCACAGTCACTCAGGACTAGCAAGGGTGAATGAGTGGTAACAGGAGCTGTGAAGTGGAGTCAGAAACAAGAAGGTTTCAAAGAGAGATCTGAAAATGAAAAAGAGTGGGACTGGAGCATGGAGGAGTTAAGTGGGAAGGGACTAGCATTCTGGCTATGGTGGGGACTGGTGGGGCAGGCAGTCAAGACAAGAAAATGAGGGTCTAAAGGGCAGTATTAGTATTGTCCAAACGTGAGTCACTTTCAGCATATTGGTTTTCTGTTGTCTTTGTCCACTAAATAGCATTCAGCTCCTCCTTTTCTCCTTCCAAAATGTATAATCTCACAGCTTGACACATTACATTTCATCTGCCATTTTTTAAAAATTCACTTAACCTGCCTATATCCCACTGTAAGCTCTTTGTGTCATCCTCCCCACTTGCCTTCCCATTTTTTTTATCATCTCACAAGCATGACTTTTTTACATTCACTTCCCTCATCCAAATCATTAATTATATATTGTAGATATTGGTGGCCACAGGATTGATCCCTGTGGCACTTCACTACTTAAAGAAAATGCTTCCTTTATCTTGACTCTGTCTTCTACTAGTTAGCCAATTCCCTGTCCTTAGTAATATATTATGTCCAACACCATGGGCTTTTATGTTATGGAGTGACCTTATGTGCAGATTTAATCAAATGTCTTTTGGAAATCCAAATATATTATAACTACTGTTCCAATGACTTCTGTTTGGTTTTGCATCATGGCTGAAGATTTGTATCTTCTACTCTTTTGTTGTGAGCCTACAAGTGGAAGAACAGATTAATTTAGGCTAGGAATTGTCTTTTGCACTGGGGGCATCAGAATTCACCATTCACCGATGCAGGCGGTATTTTCACATGTTTGTTCCTCGGAAGGTGCCTTTCTGTAGCAATCTGAAAATGTAGTTCATCAAACTTTTATGTGTTACTATGGAGATTTCAGCACCAGATGCCTCAGTCGTGAGAAAACTGTTCCAATTGTTCGTGTCAGTCTGGCCTTAAAAATTGTCTTGCTTGCGTGAATCGTTGTAATTATTTTGGCCATTCAACAGGTCTACAGGCACTAATGAGCTGTGTGTATGGAGCCTCCTGGTTGATGACCATCACCATTCCACTAATGCTCTTTAGTAGCCAACAGTGTCTAAGTACTACTGTGATATTTTGTGAGTACCACTGTGTTGAAGACTCTGCTGGCATTATATCCCAAGATTTATAAGATAATAAGAAGTAGGAGCCAAAGTGGACCATTCTGCCTATTAATCCTTCTCTGACAGACTAACTAGATTGTGCCCTAACTCAATTTTCCTGCCAATTTACCTCTGATGCTTAATTCCCTTGTCGAATGAAAATATGTCTAACTCAGTCTTGAATTTATTCAAAGGACCGGTCTGCAATGCTTCTGTGAAAGTGAATTAAAGGATTAATAACTCTGAGAGAATGTATTCTTCCTGAGTGCTGTATTCAACAGAAGAAGACTTATTTTTAACCTGTTTCCCTTAGTCCTAGACACCCCTGCTATAGAAAACATCATTCCAGCATCTATCCTGTCAACCCACCACCCTCAATATTTTATCTGTCTCAATACTATCACCTCTCACTCTTCTGAACTCCAAAGTTGTGAGGAAGGGTCACCGGACCCGAAATATTAACTCTGTTTCTCACTTCACAGATGCTGCCAGACCTGCTGAGCTTTTCCAGCAACTTTGTTTTTGTTCCAAAGAGTACAGGCCCAGTCTGCTCAACCTTTCCTCACAAGCAACTCCTGCATTCTAGGAATCAACTACCAAAATGGGTAACTTCACATTTATCCGCATCACGCTTCGTTTGCCTTGCATTTGCCCACCCAGTCAACTTGGCCAAATTGCACCAAAGAATCTCTGCATCTTCCTCCCAGTTTACCTTCTCACCCAGCTTTGTATCCTCTGCAAACTTGAAGATAATACATTTAGTTCTTTCATCTAAATCATTCTCATATAGTGTGAATAACAGGGATCCAAGCACCAAACCCCACTGTGACTGCCTACCATTTGGAATAAGACCCAATTAATCCTGTTTGCCATCAATTTTCTATCCATCTTCATACACTATCCCCAATTTTATGCACTTTGATTTTCATGCTAATCTCTGATTTGAGAACTAGACTCATAAAGTCGTAGAGCTGTAGGGCATAGAAACAGACCCTTTGGTCCAATTTGTCCATGCTGACCACACATCCTATATAAATCTAGTCCCATTTGCCAGCTTCAGGCCCATATCACTCTAAACCCTTCCTATTTATATACCCATCCAGGTATTTTTTAATGATGCAACTATACTAGCCTCCACCACTTCCTGTGGCAGCTCATGCCAGACATGTACCATCGCCTGCCTGAAAAAGTTTTCCCGTAGGTCCCTTTTAAATCTCTCCCCTCTCACGTTAAACCAAGGGCCTCTAGTTTTGGACTCCCCCACTCCTTCAGAATTTTCTGAAGAAGGGTCCCGACCCGAAACGTCAACTTTCCTGCTCCTCTGATGCTGCCTCGCCTGCTGTGTTCCTCCAGCTCCACACTGCATTGTCTCAACATCATTGTACATCTTTCACAAACCCTTTAAAGTTTCACAACATCCTTCCTATAGCAGGGAGACTGGAATTGCATGCAGTATTCGAAAGCCTTCTGAAAATTCGAGTAAACCACATTCATGGCTCCCACTTAACAACTTCACAGTTATTGGCCTTGAAAAATTCCCATAGATTTGTCAAGCATGATTTCCCTTGCACAAATCCATGCTGACTCTGTCTGATCCTGTTACTGTATTTCAAATGTTCTGCTCTTAAATCTTTAAGTAAATACAAATTAATTCTAGTTTTTTCCTCACTGCCTACGTCAGGCTAACCAGTCTACAAAACATTGTTTCAATTAATTTACTGTAACATGTATATAAAAATCCAGAGAAAAGTGTTTCTTTGCGTGCAAAATGCAAAGTGTCACAATGCTGCAGTGCCAGCTTGATATACTGAACATAATACAAGATTTTACTCCAATAGAGCTAATCTTTCCCTCTTCTTCCCTCTTCTTCTTAACCCTCTGTTAAGTGTCAGTTCACTGTTTGAGATTGGCGAGGGTCTCTGTAACAACCTTCTGGATCTCAGTTACATGGCTGCCTCCACCATCACTCCCGCAACCAAGTGTCTGAGCTGGAGGCATCAGCCTGGTCTCATGCTTCCTACTCCCACTCCGACCCTCCTTGAGACGCTGCCGTTGGTCATCGGTGCCAGGGTCTAGGCTGGGGCTCCTGCACTGCTGACACTGAAGCTCCTATAACCTCAATGCCAGAGCTGGAGCCAGTCATGGATCTGGGGCTGTATGACGACCGGCCCCAACTGAGTCATCTGCAGAAAAATATCTGAGAAAAGACGATGACGCTGCCAATGACACCAAATGAGGAAGATGTGCGAGATGGTGTGGGTGCAGCTGGCTCTGGTACATGGTGCCCATGAGTGGTTGAGACCTGGAATCAGAAGCCAAATGCTGCTGACCTCACCACTACCGTTTTGGTTTTCTGCTTGGTGGCAATTAACCCAGCCATGGGAATACAAAATTGAGCTGAATTTCAAGCTATGGGGTTGGGTTTTTGATCAGAAATTAGACAAGTATCTTTCTTTCTCTCTTTCTCTGCTCTTTCAGGAACAAATCCCAATGACAAAGCAAACTGGAGAAACATTTGAATAGCAAGAACTCCAAAATATTTTCAAAATTCATGACCACTGTTGATCCAGGATGTCCTTAACCAGCTGTGATCTCAGGTTAATACCTAACATCTCTAGATCACCGTAAGGACTTTAAATAGCACATTCATTTATTTTCCTCATTTTACTGGACACCATCCTCTTATCTGTATTAATGTACATGTGTTTGATGTCATGGTTTACTTTTTCTTTCTGGTGTTTAGCAACTCAGAAAACTACTGGTCCTTTCTGATTATCAGTTAGCTATATTTTACTGCGTGTGAATTATCCTTTGTCAGAGGTACAAAACATGGTTTCGATTAATTTACTGTAACATGTATATGAAAATCCAGAGAAAAGTATTTTCTCTGACAAAATCAGGCTGACAAAAATAGCCCTTCCCATCCAACTTTCCTGAAAGTTTTAACAATTAATATGAAATAAATATCTGAACAGGATTGGGGTATCATGCGGAAATATGTTATTCTTTTCATTCCACAATGGACATTGGTTTGAGGACTTGCAATATCACAGCTGATGTTCAAATCTTTCTTTGTCCGGCAGAGTGCCCTCAGATGCTCTGGTGATATTCATTTATCAATGGTAGCTGCCAAAACATCTTTCTACCAATTGTATCAACTGACAATAACAAGTAAGTACATTTATATAGTTGATGATTTGGAGCTGTCATGTCAGCGTCTTGTTTTTATCTGGCAGGTATGGACAGTTCATGTAACCTAGACAGGGACAGGTGCAAGATCTTTCACCAGTTGCATAAGATTAAGCTTTGGGTTACAGAACTTGAGCAATGACTGGAGTCACTGTTGCTGCGTATATGAGGCAAAAAAAGTATGTGGATAGCACATTCAGGAAGGTGGCTACTATGCAGAACAAAGCATACAAGGCAGTCAGGCAATTGGTGATTACTAGGCAGTTGAAGGGTATCAGACAGGTAGTGCAAAAACCCCTTGAGGTCCAACTCAAAAATTCATTTCTCGTTCTGGATACAGATGAAGACAATGGTTCATTGAAGTGCAACAAAGCCAAGCCTGTGGCAGCACGGGTGATCCAGGTATATAGGAGGGAAGAAAGATGTGGCTTTCATAGAGACATAACTTGAGGAAGGACAGGACAGAATGTTAAATATCCCTGGTTACAATGTGCTTAGGAAACATAGGGAAAAGGAAAGAAGAGGGGTGACAGCATTGCTTAAAGGACAGCATTGCAGTGCTGTGCAAAAGAGGATGTCCCAGATGGTTATTGGACAGAGTTGACTTGGCTACAGTTTAGCAATAAAAAGGGTGCAATTGCATTGCTTGCTGTAGTCAACAGACCCTCAATTTGTGGGAATGATGTAGAGGAACAAATCTGCAAGGATATTATGGTTAAGTGCAAACATGAGTACAAGGGTAATTGTATTGAGGGACAGTAATTATATGAATACAAATTGGGATTATGGTAGTCCAAAGACCAACGAGAAACAAGAGTTCGTAGATTGTGTTCAGGATAATTTTGTACTCCAGCATGTGTCCAGACCAACAGAAGTCAAGTACTGTTTGACCTGTTTCTTGGGAATGAGATGAGCCAATTAGAACAAGTGTCAGTGAAGAAGCTTTTCATGTATCAAAGTTGAAAATGATGGTGAAAAAGGATAAAGGTCAGAATAAGAATAATTAACCGGGGGAGCGTTAACTTTAATGAACAAGAGTAGAGCTGAGCTGGGCAGACTAAAAGTGAAGATTGATGGGACAAGTGGACTGTCCAATGGACTACCTTCAAAGAAGAGATGGATCAGGCGCAGTTGAGATATATTCCATTAAAAGGTAAAGGCAGAATAACAAATCCAGAGTGCCCTGGATAAAAAAAAGGAGATAGAGATTAAGGTAAAGAAGACAAAGTTTCCACATGACAGGTGCCAGGAAACAATACAATTGAGCATCACAGAAGGTTCAGAAGAGTGGTGAAAAAGCAAATAAGAGTAGCAAAGTGGGTTATGAAAAATGATTAGCAGCTAACATAAATATAAGTTGTTATAGGTCCCTAAATAGCGAAAGGGTGGCCGAAGGAGGAACAGGGCTGGAAAGGGATCAAAAAGGGGATATATACGTGAAAGCAAGGACAAAATTGAGGTGTTAAATTAATATTTTGCATCTGTCTATACTAAGGAAGCATGTGATATAAGGGGGCAGGAGCTCTTACTCAAGCCATGTGATAGAAGACGAAACTCAGTCACAAGAAGAATTTAAAATTGTTAAGGGATAAAAGGTACTGCAGATGCTGGAGAATCCAAGATAACAAGCATGGGGCTGGATGAACACAGCAGGTCAAGCAGCATCATAGGAGCAGGAAAACTTGAC
>JAHRHZ010000289.1:21983730-22007930 GCA_024137785.1 Ginglymostoma cirratum | reverse complement strand
CAAGCAGCATCATAGGAGCAGGATGCTGCTTGACCTGCTGTGTTCATCCAGCCCCATGCTTGTTAATCAGAATTAGATGCCAGGTTATATTAGCCTAGAAAAATAGTTAAAGAGGTGAGTTTTATTAATCTAGAAAGGGTAACAATAAGCTTAAAATTGAGAAGAAAAAGAAGATGAGAATAAAGAGATGAGCTAGGGTCTAAAGCAGCAGCCAAACCACACACAGAAAAGAACACAGGGAAAGTTCAGGTTACACAGAAAATTCAGCTACAGGTCTTTTCCAGAATCCACAAGCATTGTGTACTGATCTTCACCCAATAAGTTCTATGGCATTCTATGGCATTTACTTTGCATGTTTGGTTTGGGTACCAAACTTATTTTCAAAAACTCAGTTATTGTCATCCAGTCTCTAAGTTATTAGACATTAAACCATTGGACAGAACGGTGTCAGTTACTGTCCACACAATGACTTGCCAAATTTTTTCATTTGATATAGAATGCAGAAAAGGAATTTGTCCATTGGTAAGGAAAGAAAAGCAAACCACAGCAAATTACCCTTTAATTGAGGCCTTACACATTTTTTTACAGTGGAGGGATTACATAGAATGTCAGTGAAAAACAAAACTTGAAAGAGGGCATAGTTCTTCAGTTTAAGAATTAAAGAATATAGTATTATGAGAAGGAAAACATTTTACTGCATCGGAAACTTTCGTTGGAGAAACTGACTTGTTTGAGGCATGTACTACTGTTCTTGATTCCCATTTTACTATAACCTTGCTGTCTCTGCATTCAATCGTATTATTACTTGTGCTTTGACAGAAACGAAAGGAAAGAGAAAAAACAGCTACAAGAAAAGGTGTGGAGAGAATAACTGGAATTTGAGTTGAATGTTAAAAGAATTATTTGTAGTATGTACGAGAGGACAATAGTTTTGAGTGTTACGTTTTTACAGTGACTTGATAGAATTAAAGTTACCGCTTTATGAACGCAATGTACAATAATAATTGATAGAAAGTTCTATAGGAAATAAATGTAAGGCCCCTTTATTATCTTAGAGCCTTCAAACATATGAGGAAAGAGTGGAACCTCTATGACAATAATAACCAACAAGCCTGCAGGGTTTAACAGAGAGATGATGTAATTCAGATGAATGGGTAAATGCTACCTGATGGGGATTTCAAGCTGAGAGGTGTTGTAAGGTGCAGATGATTATAAACAAGGCATCGTTCAAATAAAAAATCTTTGAAGTGGCTCAGACTTGTTGGCAAAGCACAAAAGAAAGAAGGGTGGTTGTTGGTGAGACTGATATTTAATACATATGAATAATTAAATGTGGTTTGATTAATCACATCTGAACATCTCAGATTAATAATTCTGTGTCTTGTTTTGTCAACAAAAATTAGATATCAGGTTTTCTTTTTTAATAAAGGCAAAGCTACTTGACATGGTCCCCTGTAATACATGGTGCTCGGAAATTGATTCACATCTATTGCTTTCTGAAGATGAGGCTTTCTCTTCCTTTTAAACATATTGTGGATAGGTGGTGTGGTTTTACAGCAATTGGAGAAGAAGACTGAAAAACAGTCAGCAACACCCCTATTGTACGTCTACTGGTGATGGGATAAACATGGCCTGGGAGCTCATCTTTCAGAATTTGGCTGCCAAGGTCCTTAGCTTTAAAATTCCCTACCTCAACATATTACCCTCTCTAACTCTTCCTTCTTTAAAATCCTCCTTAAAACTTATTTTATTCCCTTATTTGGCTGTATACATTTTTACTTGATTGTTTGCATGTGAAGTAGAATTGGACAAAATTTTCCCAACTTCAATTGGTTAGGGATATTAGTAACATGAGGTTCTCAATATAGACAAAAACAAAATCCAAATTTTATACCTGAGATGGTGTAAGATGGGCAGTTCCAGTATATTGAATTTATAATATTGAGTTGTAATTATTATAATATTGAGTTTGGCACAAGCAGAGGTTAATGGGTTTGATCTTTATAGCTTTTATCACCTTGAATGCTTCCAGTACATAAGATGTTACTTTTGCATCAAAACAACCATTTGGAGATTGATTTGTCATGTTGCATTATGTGGCCAAGGCTGCTTGGGGCCAAGATTTGTACTCCAAATAGTTGGTCAATATGTAAGATTCACAGACAGCACGATTGTGATCATGGATTTCTGTGATCTTGTCTTTTGTGTGCCTTATTTAATGCTGTTGCTCTTTGAAAGCCTTCACATCACATAAAAATGGATCCACCTCCCTCACAGATGGAAACACTTACCCTGCCCAGTCCCTGCGTGATGGCAACCATTTTCATGTTCATTGTGCCCTCGTTAGTTGAATAATAATGAAAAATACAGTCACGCTTCACAGAGTGAATGATAGCCTCAGTTTCACAGTCGAGGTGACACTCCCAACTCCAATTCTTTATATTCCCCTCTGGATTGCCTTCCACGTCAATTCCATTGAATTTGACCAAACCCCTGGTTGATCTCTGTACAGCTCCCTAGCTGACTTACTTCGACTCCCAGTCCTGGTTGCACAGACCTACAGCGTTGACTATATCCCTCTCCCTGCACTGTTCTGATGTGGAGCCCAATCTCCCCAATTGACCATGTGCTGGGCTGATAACAGATGACGCCCTTAACTTACAGTTCTGAGACCACCTGACTGACGGCAGTCTCCCTTGGCTTGACCAAGGATTATCATTCAGTCTTTGAGGCATGGCCATTTGGTTCAAACTAACTCAGTTTTGTTGCTGCTTATGAAGCTGGCACATGGTGCAGATCTGAGATTGATGTAGCACAGTGCCATACAGTAACATGTCCACCCTTTTGATTAATGACTGATGACAGATGATAAGCTTCTGGCTTTGTGACTGTGCTATACAACAATGCAAGACAGAAATACAGTCAGCAACTAAGCTCTGGCTGAGGCAGCAATGCAAAAGAAGTGAGGCCAGGCAAGGTAAACATGCAGTGAGCATCAAATTAGGTACAAAATGAATGAGTGCCAAGAGACCAAGTGAGGAGGTGTGTAATACACCTTGGTCCAATCCATGAATTGGGTGCTTGTGCCTACAATTCCTGCCTTGCAATTCAAACCTTTGTTGATGGGTGAGACATTTCTTCTATCAATGCCTAGAATCATATTTCTGCAGACCCTAGTCACTTCCCCAACTGTTTTGTTAATGCTCATGTCACTCAAAGGCTGGAAAGAATCTGCCCATTATTTTTCAAAGAATAGTAAGGGATGGGATAACACATCCAAATGTGTTACATTGATGTTTATGAAAGCTTGCAAATTGGCAACTGTGTTTTCATATCTTATCAAAAAGCATGGAATCCAAAAATACTTTGCTGGCTAGAAAGCATTTTAGGATCCTAGTGATTGTATAATGCATTATGTAAGTGCACATTTTTTTCCTTTGGATATATCAAGTTAATTGTAACCATTTAGGTATGCTTTTCATTCATTAGTTATAATGCAATTTTGAAAGAAGCCTTTTGTTGTTCAAAAAATGATTTTTTTGCAGATTGTGGATAAAGCTAACTAGTTCTTGGATATTAAGCACTTAGTAAATATTTTATTTAAGAAAGGAAATTGTTTTCTTTAACTGGTTTGTAAACAAGCATCATGGTAATCTCGGTAGTGATCTATTTACCCTGTATCAGCTGCATGCAATATAATTGAGAAATGGTGGTAGTGCCCCTACCCCTGGAGCACAAGGTCTGGTTCAAGTCCCACCAGCTCCAGAGGTGTGTATTAACATTGCTAAGCAGGTTGATTAGAAAAGAGTTATCAGCTATAATCATAAGAGCCTTGTTGTGCTGTAGGAGTGTCCCTACCTCTGAACTAGGAGGCCTGGATTCAAGTCCTACCTCCTCTAGAGGTATGTAATAATATTTCTAAACAGTCTGGTTAGAAATATCTATTAGCCATAATCATGAGGCTCTTGAAGCACAGTGGTAGTGTCCCTACCTCTGAGTCACAATGCCTATGTTCAAGTTCTAGCTGTCCTGGATGTGTGTCATACCATGTCCGAACAGGCTGATTAAAATAACTCGAATGATCAAATGATAGAGCAGACTTGATGGGCCAAATAGCCTAATTCTGCTCCTATGTCTTATGGTATGAAGTATGCTCTCCACAACTGAAAATCTTTGTCAATCTTGGATATGTCATAGATATATATACTACATACCAATCCCAAAACATATATGAGATACCAGGGATGTTTGACTGGTCAGATTCTTATAAAATCCATTCATTCCAGATTTACAGATACTGAGTTAGACATCATAGCAGTTGAAGTAAGAGGGTCATCTTTTACAATGGAAGACATCTGTCAAAGAAAGTGCAACCCAGAGAATGGCTCATTACTATGTGTGTTTTTACCAGGAAGTATCACAGACCAGTAGGATGTGTTACGCGAATACTGTGAGCAGTTTTGGCCCCTCATTAAGGGAAAGATTTACTGGCATTGGAGACAGTCCAGAGAAGGATCAGAAGGTTTACCCCTGGAATGGAGGCATTTCCTTATGAGGCAAGATTGGGTACTCATTGGGGTTTAGAAAAATGAAAAACAACCTTATTGAAATGTGTAAGATTGTTTGCAACTTGACAGAGTAGATGTTCAGAGGTTGTATATCTTGTGGGAGAGTCAAAAACCAATGGCGTAATCTCAGATAAGAGGTTACACTGTTAGAACAGCGTTGAGGAGGAATTTATTTTATCAGGCGATAGTGAATCTGTGGAATTATTTACTGCAAAGAACTGTAGACTTCAGGTCATTAAAAATATTTAAGGTTGAGATGGACAGATTTTTAAACGGTAATTGAATCAGGGATTATGGAGAAAATGCAGGGAAATGGAACTGAGGATCATCAGATCAGCCATGATCTTATTGAACAGTGGTGCAGAGTCAAAGGGCTGAATGGCCTACTTCTGCTCCTATGTCTTATCGCCTCAAGTACATGTGACAACAGTGTAAATAGCAGGAAGTCAGACTTTTGAAGTATACAGCTGCCTCATTGACCTCACAACTATTCAAGTTTCTGAAGTGGGTTTTGCACTAAGAGACAACATTGACAAAGAACTAAGACAATGGCTCTACTGAAATAAATTGCATTCCACTACATAAATTTCCTTTTGCTATGAATGACAGGCTAATTAAACATTCCTTCTGACAAAGGCTTGGACCACGCTGTGGTTTTATTTGCATAAATTCTTTGCACTAAAGAAAAGAGGTTACTATAGTATGTTAAATGTATTTTCTACACACACCTTTGTATTTAAAATAATAAATATGGTAGCTGCTATTTCTCCAAACGTGGGCTGAAGAGTTCAAGCAATACCCTTTTTGAACAAATGATAGGCACAGGGACTGATGCCTGTGTTGAATGGAGGCCTGATGTTTAGGTCTGGTTCTTTTTGGTGAATCTTGGATACCTAATCAGAGAAGCGGAATGAACAATTAGGGCCTGATTTGCAAATGAGCTACCAGATACGGAACACTACAGCCAATCAAGAACTATGTCTTTCTTTTCTCAAAAATGTTGTCAAACAACATGTCTTCCTTTAAATTGATGTTTAACCTCAAGCAGCTTTGACTGTTTGCTTGGTGACAAATTACATACAGCAATGGCACAGCAGCAAAGTGTCCCAACAATAATTCCATTGTGCAACTGACCTGACTCTGTCAATAATACAATATGTTTGGTACGATAAACAAGTACTAAGTTTGCACTGAAAACAGACATTTTATGGATTTTTCTAGGCAACAGACTAATCTGAACTGTTAGCTTCTGCTTTATGCTTTTAACTGTTGACCCCTTGTATGCAAATTCTACCTTTGCAGAAATACAAGTTAGAACAAACCAACATAAACAAAAATCCATCTTCTATGCAGAGTAAATGAAGTGAGGGATAAAATTCCATTCAATTACAATTGGATGTCAGCGTCCAGTCCATAATATCTGTGGTGATGTGAATATGAAACATTCAATTTTATTCAATGGTTAGATTCTAATGACCTGAATATATATATTTATATATGTCAGGACATAAATGAAGAACATTTTCAGGCAAAGTCTGGAGATGTAAAGTGAAATAACTGCACCGAGTCCAGTATCATGTCAACAAGTTGCCCTTCATTTACTTATGCACAGCACACTGGTCGTGGCCAGCCAGCTCAGAGTCAGTCACCTGCACTGAGGAGATCTAATCTCCTGGATATATTGGTCAGCCAGGGCTTTCCTGATTGGTCCAGATTAAGAATCCTAATCAATGACTTCGTAGTCAAGAGGGTCAACCTGCTTTCAATCAATACAAAAGAAAGTGTCTTTTCTTATAAACTGCCTTTCATGACAGAGGGCATCCTAAAGTGCTTTAGATTTGAATTATATTCACAAAAGGGAGAAAGCCATGCATTCTACTGACAATCCCGAATATCTGAAAGTACTTCAAAGAGATGTTAGGAGACAGTAGTTATAAGTGGCAGCTAAAGGATGCCGATGATGCATTTTCCTACATTGAGTGAATTAATTAACTATTTTTTGTTTTCTACATTGTTTCCAGTCTCCTGGAATGGGCACATAAACTGGTGGCATTTTTTTGTCCCCGCTTAACTCAGTTTCCATCTCTTTCAGACTTGCTTGTTGATAAAGAGGGTCCTTCCTCTGAGTCACTTTCTTCAAGAAAAACATTACAGTCCAATTGTAGAATTAGGCCTCATTCTGGCCCATTCAACTTCTAAAGACATGATAAATTACATTGGATGGGGATCTCTTGAATGTCTACCACAGATTTAGCAGAATCAATGCAGAATGAGTACATTGAGATTTCAGGTGTGATAAGTGTAGCATACTTCGGAGGTCTAAATTAATTTAGATCCATGCTTCTTTACACTTGCAGGCTCTCTGCAATTCAGGTTTCAGTAGAGTGTTGAAAAATTGATGCAAGTTGATTGTTAACCTAGTCAAAAACAATATTTTAATTTTGTTATACCACTACCAGATTGGAAGAAACTGACCTGAATGGATTATTTCTTCATCTCGTGATTTTAACCCCTAAGTCCCCTCCAAAAAAGCTGGTTTCTTCTCAAAGCTCTTCCATTGAATTTAAAGCAGGAAATTGGAAGAATCTCTGCAAAATTGTCCTATTGTTCTTTCAGCAGTAACTTCTTTTAATAACATGTATTGCAATGTTAAGAGACTTTAGCCATTTAAGTTGCTGCAGTGCATGATTTCTTGTAGAATGATGAATAGGATCCCAATCATTAATATTTTCAACACACAAAAATCTCTCACGACAGGCCTATTCACAAAATATGTAAAGACCTTATAAGCACTCAATAGGTTTGTTTTGATCAACAACTCATCTAATATAAGAATCTGTACTTTGATTAATCCAAAAAATTACAAACAGATTAGATTCGATTGTAAACAGTATGCTATCACAAATTGTTGGAGGCACTTAGTGTTACTGAAGTATAAACAAGATTCTTTACCCTTTGAGAGCTCAGAAAAAAATGATATTCTTTCTCCTGTTGCGAATTGTGCAATGAAACTTGAATTGGTGCTGATGGAAAATAAAATATCGTAAATGATTGATGTGTTCCACTTGATGTCAAAAGTTGAATATATTATTCCAAGCCTGATGCTTAGAAATTTATAAAAGAAACTACCAGAGGCTTAATAAAGGGTACAGAAGCCACACCTTTAGCTCTAAAATGTGAAGTTAGTTCAGAAGTCTACATCTAATTATTCATTGAGAATCACTACCTGTATTCCTCTGATATGATCGTTCTATAGCAAATAGTTCACGTTATTAAAAGTGCCATGGACTGCAAATGTTTCCCTTCTGCAAATGTTGCTTGGTATTATAGCAAACTACGATTATGTTCTTTTGTCAAACTTTCCCGTTTTAACCTTTGACAAATCCTTAGATTCTGAAAAAGTCCCAGATGATTGGAAAACTACAAGTGTAATATTCTAATTCAAAAAGGGAGAGAAGAAACAGATGACTGAAGGCCAATTCGTTTAAGTTTGGGAACTGCTAGTCTCTATTATAAAAGATGTAATAGCAGAGCATTTAGAAACGCAGAATGCAATCAGAATTACTTGAGAAGCTAACAAATAGGACAGATAAGAAAGAAAATGTAGATATAATATATTTTGATTTCCAAAAGGCATTTGATAAGGTACTGCACATAAGGCTACATAAGAAGAGCCTGTGATGTTGAAGGTAGTACATTAGCATATCTAGGGGATTGGCTAACTAATGGAAGACAAAGAGTTAGGATAAGGGGGCATTTTTCAGATGGAAGCCTGTACCTGCTGGTATAGGGATCATTGCTGGAGCCTCAGTTGTTTGCAATATATTTTAATGACTTAGATAGATAAGGAAAGTGACTATTGCTAAATTTGCAGATAACACAAAAGTAAGTGGAAAGGCAAGTGGAATCTGCAGAGAGAGATTGACAGGTTAAATGAGTGAGTAAAATCTTGGCAGTTGAAATGTAATGTGGGAGAATGTGAGATTATTCACTTTGGCAGGAAGAACAGAGGAGATAGATATTATTTAGTGGAGAAAGACTGTAGAAAGTCAACACACTGAACTGGACCCACATTAGGACAATGCTATACTGTCCTTTAGGCCCCACAAATTTTTAAGTTTGACTAACTGTCCACATCAACCCCAGAATGCTAAGGTCTACCGACTTCACGCCTCCATGCATCCAATCCAACCTGTTTTCCTCCTCAGATTCCTCTTCCAAATTTTCATGTTCGTGACCTCACTTCACAGCACCTCTCGTCACTCACATAGCCTTGCTAGTCCCGACGCTCCATGCAGGAGTCCATTTTCCTGCTCCCCTTCTTTGTGACATGGATTTAAACAAGGAACAAGACTGACCTTACGCACAACTGCACAGAGCCAACATGTACATGCCACATTTAAACAATTGTGAACTTAAGTGCCACTGACTTTACCTGGAAGGTAGGACTTTATTGAAAACTGGTTCATGATAATAAGTATTCATTGCAGGCAAATATATTACAAGTATGAACCCATGACAGGCCAGCTCAATTTATGATGTGTTATAACTACGCTGCTCCCTTCACTATATCTCAACCTGCCACCAGGAAATCATAACTTTGTACCTTTCATAAATAAAAAAAACCCTCGATGCCATATTTTCTGTGCTTGTAAACTCTGTAAAGCTCCTCATAGTGTGTGCGACAGCAGATTACTAGGATTGTTCTGGTACTACCTCGTGTAATTGGCAATAACTCTTTGATGCCTTGGCTGCTGTCCTTTTTTAGGAAGACAGTACTCATGCATGTACCACTAAGCATGGTGTTGTCTCTCAAACAACCCTGAGTAATACCCATGCTGAGGTAGTGTCATGCAAAACTTGGTGAAAAGTTGTATGACATTGCCCAGGAAGGTTATCTGCTGTCTCTTCGACTGAAAATCATCAACATTACCTCTGTTTCCATCTCCCTGGACACTGTCAGACCCGCTTAGTTTCTCTAGCACTCTGTGTTTATTATTCCAATGCTTGCTGCTTGTGCTTCATGTCCCTTTCATACTGCAGCCCGAGAGATAGCTGCTATACATTCTAAGGCTTTCTTCTTAGAGACCTTCAAACACTGAACTCCTTGGAAAACTCCAATAAATCTCTTCTGACTCCAGGAACATTTGAATAATCCTCTATCAACACAGTCAGCAGGAGCAAAAACACATCAAAAGCTCTTCGCTTGAAAGTCACAGGCTGATTCATTTAAGTGACATTTTTTTAGGGGTGTGGGGTGTTCCCCTCTACGGCTGAGAATGTTAACAGGACATTCCAGTCCAAAATTGCATCAAATTAATATTTGATGCGGAACAGTGTCACAATCTGTCGAATCTGCATACTTCATACATGTGCATGGCTCACCACATTAGCATCCTTCCAAGCACAGTGATCCACATGAACTGCATTAGAAATGCTAGAAGATATTCAGTCACCATTTTCAGCACATCTGGGTTCCCATAGCACCAATACCGGCAGCAATATGGTGCCCAATTTTGAAACTTCTGACCCTTCCTAGCGTACAAAGTTTGTCCTTACCCAAATCGCTGCATTACCATGCTATTAATTTCTCCCTTTGGATTTGTACATTTTCCACAAGAAGCCTCAATCCACTTTTCATTTTTCAATCCGAGGTTGTTTCTAATGTACAGGAGATTGGCCCCATCCAGTTCAGATACTTTAGTAGTCCAGCTCCTTTTTACCCAGATGGTGGAGTGACTATTCAGCTTTAATGGATAAGGGCTATTCTTTGCTTCCTTGTTAATGACTTGTCCCTTACCCTTGGCCTCAGAAAAGAAATACAGTGAGATTTTACAAGTGATAAAGCAGATTACCAACATCAATGAGAGATTGGAGGCATTGCTGTAAAAAGGCTTTACAAAATATTGCAGAACATTAGGAATCATAATAGAATGCTGAGTTATTTGTCATCGCATTCTGTCAAAATTTCTTTATTTCATCTGAACACTGTGCTTCTCATTGGTGACACTTTGTGCACTCTCAAGCTTGCCCTGGTGCTGCTAAGTGCTATCTGTTGACTAGTGAAAACAGAGGTTTTGACTGTAGGCCTTAATTATGATTTTTTGAGACAGCCTTTCTCTGTTAGTTGTGTGCAAGTTGAACATCTCTCCATTAATACTGCCAAGATTGTCTGGTTCAGCCTCATTTAACTAAGCAAGCGTAGGATGGGCAGCATAAGGAATGACATGGACAATCAGGAGTAACAGCAACTTCTAATATCCAATCTCCTGTCATTCTACATGTTGGAGTCTGATTTTCTTCCCTTGAATCAGAGAGAGGGCAGACCTAATGGTGGCCCTAGATCTGAGATACGTTGGGACCTGGTACCCCTATAATATCAGAAATCATTCATCACTCCTGACTCCAACCAGTCTTCTTAGACCCAAAGTTTTGGATGCTTCCTAATTAAGACATGGCTCATGCTTTGTTTTTTATCCAGTGACATAATTACTCTGGTTGGACCTTTGAATCCTTTTACTAAAGTCATGCTGAGAGCAACTCATTTCACATATTGAGCACCATTAACTTTAGGGCACTCTGCCAGCTGTTCCAGACTGTTCACCCCTCTGGCACAACACCTCTTCTTGGTGTACTTGTAGGTCCTGTTTGAAGAAATTGGCCCCTGTCATTTCCGGTGATACGTTTACAATACTCCTTCAAAGCTACCATTGTCTCATTCGGTGAAAGTAAGTTTATATCTTCCTGCAGTAGTAATTCTTTGCTCCAAGAGTGAGTTTTTTTTTTCCTCCACCTGTCATAGATCATACAAATGATAACATGACTGCAGGATTTGCAATGGGGTCAACATAATGTGGGCTAGAAGTCCTACTGTACTGCACAGTGACAATATTTGCAAAACTAGTTAAAATTACACTGAAATCCATCAAATTTAAATACTGATATTTTATGCTATGCACATGTTGAGTGATAAACAATCTTTTTAATGTTGCAGTTTATATTAGCAGCTTGGACTGGTTGGGGCAATTGGACCATTTCCATACAGTAGTAAATTGGGTCAAAGGGGGAAAAAGTGCTAAACAGGCAAAATGAATAGTTCTATACTTGAATGTTTATAGTATTCAAAACAAAATAAATGAAATTACAGCACAACTACAGTGGGTCTGATCTTATAACCATTACAGAGACATGGTTACAAGTAGTTCAAACCTGGGAACAAAAATTCAGGGATATATGATTTTTTGAAAGGACAAACAGGAAGAAAAGAATGGTTAGGTGGCATTCAGTATGAAATAGAATAAATACGATAACAACAAATGATCTTGGATCAGAAGACTTAGAATCCAAATGGGTTCGTGTAAGAAAGGAAAAGGGGAAGAAGACACTGGTAGGATTAGTCTATAGGTCCCCAAACAGTAGCAATATAATGGGACAGAGAATAAATCAGAAGATAATGAGGATATATATCAAAGGAAGTACATTAATCACATACGACTTTAATCTTCATACAGATTTGGATAGTCAGATTGGCAGAAGTAGGCCGGAAGAAGAATTCATAGAGTGTATTTGAATCATGTTCCCAGGACAATATGTGTGGATTGAACCAGAAATCAGGCTATTCTGAATCTGGTGACGTTTAATGAGGCAGACTTAATAAATAACATTTCCAAGGAAACCCTGCCCCTAGGGCAGCATTGTGGCTCAGTGGTTAGCACTGCTGCCTCACAGTGCTGGGGACCCGATTTTGATTCTACCCTTGGGTGACTGTCACGTGGTGTTTGCACATTCTCCCTGTGTATGCTTGGGTTTAATCTGCGTGCTCCAGTTTCCTCCCACTGTCCAAAGATGTGCAGGTTAGGTGGATTGGCCATGCTAAATTACCCATAGTGTCCAGGAATGGGTAGGTTAGCCATTGGAAAATGCAGGGTTACAGGGATAGGATAGGGTGGGGGGAAGTGAGTCTGGGTGGGATGTCTTCAGAGGGTCAGTGTGGACTCCATAGGCTGAATAGCCTGCTTCCACACTGTAGGGATTCTAAGAATAACGTGATAGAATTTAACTTACAGTTTGAGAGGAAGGAACCTGGGGTGAAAACAACTGTGCTTAGTTTAAATAAAGGTAATTACAAAGGAATGAGGGCAGAACTGGCTGGAATGAACTGTGAAGGGAATTTAGCAACAAATACATCTGGTGAAGAGGTGTAAACGTTTGAGAAAATAGCAAAGGTGTATTCCAGTGGAGAAGAAGGTTTCTAGGAAGGGAATAAGCCAACCAGGAAAGTTAACGATAGCATCAAATTGAAAAAAAAGACAAACATAATGTGGCAAAGATTAATGGTAAGCCAGATGATTGGGAAAATTTTAAAAGGCAACAAAAGATGACCAAAAAATAGGAAAGAGGGAGAAGATACACTTTGAAGATAAAATCGTAAGCAATATCAAAATGGACAACAAGATGTTCTTCAAATATTCATAAAGGAAGAGAGAAGCCAAAGTGAATACATTAAAAAATACAAGGGGCTTGACAGTGTAGATGCCGAACGGTTGTTTCCCATCGTGGGAGAGCCTAGGACAGATTGCACAATTTCAGAATAAGGGATCGCACAATTAAGACAGAGAAGAGAAGGAATTTCTTGTCTTGAGAGTATCTGCCAACTTTACTGCAGAAGGCTGTTGTGGCTGGTTTGTTCAATATATTCAAGGCTGAGATAGACAGATTTGTAATCAGTAAGAAAATCAAAGGTTACAAGTAAAAGGCAGGGGAATGCAATTGGGCATTATCAGATCAGCCATGATTTCATTCAATGGCAGAGCAGACTAGATGGATTGAATGAGCGACTTCTGCTTTTACATCATATGGTTATGCTAATGGTACATTCTATTCATGAAATTCTATTTAATATATAGTGTTCTTATACATTTAAATGATATTTTTATAGGAAGTTGGTTAATTTACTAACTGTGATTTTGAAGTGAGTTTTGACTTGAATAATCCAGTTGGTAATTTTCCATTTTAATCTTTTGTTTGCAAAAGTGTGAAAGATTTTCTGAGTGATGGATGAGTCATAATTTAAATTGGCGTTTTTACAACTTGTTTCTGCTTTGATACAGCTATGTCTTGTACATGCACGAGTTACTACAAAATGAAGATACAAGATACTGCTTGCATCTAACAAGAATTTGCTGCAGGCTGTTGAAACCAGTTTAACTCTCCAGCTGGGCAGAAATGTAGAGAAAGATATGTTGATTTGCTGTGAGTAGTCTCACTAGTCTTCTTCTAAGTAGCACCCTTGATTTGAGGATTGACAAACTATGGCTGATGCTCTGCATTTTTTATGGATGTGGTGAGGGCCTAGACCCCAGGTCCACCTCAGCTTGGAAAGGAATTGAACCCTATGTTGTAGGTATTATTGAGAACCATACTTTAACTGTCTAGTCAACTGTATCAACTGGCCCCTATTGTCTCGTCACTTAAACGTTTTCTGAAAAGCTAAAA
This sequence comes from Ginglymostoma cirratum, assembly GCA_024137785.1. Taxonomy (NCBI): domain Eukaryota; kingdom Metazoa; phylum Chordata; class Chondrichthyes; order Orectolobiformes; family Ginglymostomatidae; genus Ginglymostoma; species Ginglymostoma cirratum. The sequence goes on along the minus strand of JAHRHZ010000289.1, from coordinate 21,993,867 downwards.
ATAGATCTAGTTTCCAGTGACCTAGCATCAGTGGAGTGTAATTTTTATTTCTCCATTTCTCAATGGAGTTTCCCAATGTTACATTTTTGGTGTGACATCAATGTAGAGCTGCGCTTAAAAAAAAGGAAGTTAAGAAGATTACAGACTATACTGAAAGCTGCATGCTACTGTCCACAAGAGCCCACACCAAGTTCAGCGGCAGAGAAGCCACAATGGCCATTGAGTATTTGATCACCTGAGTCCTTATCTTTCCCTATCGATATCAATCCAGTTCAATATGATTCCCAATTAGGTGCTCTATAACAATGCTGTTTGAAGCATATTACCTGTTATTTCCAGCTCTACTTATCCATTTCTTAATGTCATGTCATGATAATGAGGAAGGTAATCAGGAGAAAGATGATGATAGTCTAGATATTATCCATGTGTCCTTGGAGAAACCTCTCTCTCCCTGCCCTTCTGCTCCAGCCCCTTTGAATGTACCCCTGAATCATCTATTTCTACAGCTACAGGCACCAACCAGAGATAATTTCATGTTTGAGGATGCAGGCAAAAGAAGAAAAGATTGCAAGTTAAAATTTCATGGAAAGCTAATGGCTGAATTTTACCAAAATTCAGCTAAGTGTATATTTGTGGGAATTTCTCTCCATGAGCATTATGAGCAACCTTACACAATTTTGCACTGCTCACCTCACTATGTCTGTATGATCTCTATGTTCTCAGTGGTGCCATTGCCGTGCTATCTTGAAGTACTCATTACCGCCAGACCTTCCAGAATCCTGCTACCAGCGCCATATTTAAACCCCAGCTACAAGATGGGTTAATCACTGCCAGTCACACATAGGCCTTCGTAGCACAGTTTGTGAGAGGGAAACGAAAAGAAAAACTTCTGAGGTTGCATTAGCCACTAGTGTGTCCCTTAATTAGAAATAGAATCTCACTTTCAGAAATGTATTGCCAGTTTACTCTGCCACCTGTCTGACTGACTGTGGAAAGTACAATATCTCTCTCTAATGCCCAGCACAGCATAATATATCGTCATTGCTCAATACTGGTTGTCGCCCACTCATCTTACCAACTTGGACGGACAGTTCCAATTGATAAGCGACCAGATCCCTGACTGATCTCTTTGTATCTTCCCAATTGACTTACCTCAAATCTCCTGGCTGGTTGCACTGGAACTTCAGGACTGACTATGGTGCACCACCCACACAGTAATGACATAGAATCTCTGACCCTAACAGCCTTAGGTGCTCGACTGACTGTGCCCAAGCCCCTGGACTGAAATCAGACATTGTCCCTGACTGACTGTGCTGATACACCAAGTCTGATGACAGTCCCCATTGACTTGACTGAGCATTAACTCTCCTTGGAGTTTCAGCCATGGCTGTTTGGTTGAAACACATTTAGTGTGTTTCCAGCATTAGCAACTGGCACATCTTGCAAGTGTGACATTGATGTAGCACTGCACCATAAAGCAACTTATCCACTCCCTTGCCTGATCACTGTTGGCGAACTTGACAAGCTGTCTGGCTGTTTTTTTGTATCAAGAGGCAAGGCAAGACAGAAGAAATGTGGAGCTGTAAATTCTGAAGTATACAGCAATGCACAAAAAGACAATGCAAGGCAAGACAGAATGCCGTAAGCATCCAAGTCGGCAGTGACTGATTGAGCAATAACAATGCAAGCAAAGAACCCCAGGTACACGCCACTTGAATGTATGAGATGGGTTCCGTTCCTATGTGCAAAGCAGCATGGCTGAAGCATTACAATATAAGGTGTTGCCGTACGGAAGTAGCTAACTCTATTCTAAGTGAGCCAGAGATGTTCCATGTTGATATGGTGATGCTGGTGCTTATTGATGCTTGTTGCCCACATAAAGTGCACTGAGATGTTGGAGACTGCTGGCCAAGATGGAGACCTGGTGAAGCAAGTGGTAAACTGGAGCCACCAGGTACCTGGTCTGGCTTACATGTTGGGAATTGTTGCCTGTCTAACTTATTTACACTATGTGGGAGAATAGCAAACTGCATATCACTGAACCTAGAATAATGAATTGTTAATGCATGCAAATGGCCCGTCTACTGATCACTAGTGGGACTCCTGGCCTTGGATACAAAATTTTTTTTTCCTCAGTGCTGAGAATTCCCTTTATCTGATCTCGATATATTTTCCCAACTGACTTGCCATTGCCCACATCATTCAGGGACTGGGAAGACTCAGCCCAGCAATGCAGTGAGTGGACTTTGTTCCCCTTCTCCACTTGCAAATTGTAGTGCAGAATCCGCTGCTCTCAGGAAGTGGTGAATATAAGAGTGGGAAAGGTACTTAATGAGGTAGAATGGTCATTGATTCAAAACTCCCATGATTGGCCACTGCCAACTGAAGCCTTTAAGTGACAAATTAAGGACTGCATAAAAGCCTCAGCCCTTCTCCCTCATGATTAACTGTGGGCAGCTTTCACCTCCAGGCTGGGTGTGTTGCTTCAATGAAAGATTCCTTGTTGAGGGACTGGGCCTTGGGCAGGTGTACCCATTGGGAACCACACCCCTCTCCTTGTTGTCAACCTTACTGCTGCCTTTGTCCCCTAAACCAAGAGCCCTCCCCTACATCACTTAACTTTGTCCTGCAGATTCCATGATTCTGCTGCCAGCTATGACCTCCTCTGTGGCATGGCTGAGGGCAAGAGCTGCAAGCTTATGACTCGCCAGAAGTTAGTGCTGGGTGGGACTTCCATCCTTAGGGTCTTGATTCCAGAAGATTGGTCACTGAGGACCTTGCTATTGGTGTGTGGTTCAGCAGGACTTCCCAGGAAGAGGCAATGCGGATCTCCTTCTGGCTCTCTGATCAGCAGGCGTGACCCCAATGCCTCAATAAGAATTTGCTCATTGTGTGAAAATTGTTGTTGAGAAAATAGGCTAATGTAACAATCCCCTCTCTACTTTCTTATTGCAGTAATTATTGAAAATATTTTAAATAATTACTGCTTTTATTAGATGCAAGCGGTGTGTTATTTAAATTAATTAAATGTGTTTTATAACTAAATATTTTCTATCTATCATTTAATTCACAGACAAAATATTTTTTGTATTCATTGTATATTACCATAGAAAAACTAAAAAAAATACAGTGCATAAATTCAACACATAACATTACTTTAACACCAACTTTAACCTCTTCATAATAAATGGAATAATGCTGCCATTAAAATATCACCAACTGGAAAATCTAGTTGTGCAATCATAATAACACATTGTTATCTTTACAGATGACATTTCTAAATTCGAAACCACAGTTGACTCATCAAAAGGAGGAAGCTGACATTATTTCTATGGTGGAGGACAAAATTGGACCTGTGAGAACAGGTGATGCTAAATGTCACTATTGCTGTAATAACTTTCAACAATGCTTTCTTGGTTTCTCCTGGCTCAGTTGATATCATGTTTGCTTCTGAGTCACAAAGTTCTGGTTTTGAGATTTATTCCAGAACTTGGGTATGAAAATCAAGGCTAATTTTTCAGTGCATTACTTAGAAAGTGCTGCACTGTTGGTGGTGTCATCTTTGATGAGACTTTAAACTGAGATCATCTTCTCTCACAAATACATTTAAAAGTCCTTATGATGCTACTCTGAAGAAGAACAGAGGAGTTATCTCCAATATGTTGGCTAATATGTATCTCTCAATCTACATCACAAGGTAACAGATTATCTCATGATTATTGAATTACTGTTTGCGGGAGGGTGTGTATGTCAATTGGCTGACATGCTGCCTATCTTACGATAGGGACTGCACCTCATAAGAAATTGTACCGGCTGTAAGACACTTAGAGACAATAGCTGTGATAAGTGCCTCACAAAGGCAACTCTTCCTTTTCTTAAACAATGTAATATAATACAAACAATAGAAAATTGAAAAGATTAACTCCAATTTTGTGAAATATTTCACCAGAACCATGTCAGAAAAGGATGAGGAAAAACTTGAACCTAGAGTTCATGACGGGAAAACCCATTCATGAGTGCTTTCTGTTGGATATTTAATTATGCGAAGAGACATGGAAATATCAATGCTTTTTGATTCTGTGCAGGCCAACTTTCAAAGGAATGCAAGTTGTCTGACAGTATAAGCCAATAAGCCAAAATACTGCCTGTTTAGATTATCTGTTGACGTCAGTATCCTGCCACCTGCACCCTCTCCTGTGCAGTTCACGGATGCTATCAGTCATGCGTCCTCAGAGCTCTACCATTCTCCTGAAATAGTTAAGACAGCCTCTATGCAACAATAGTTGATGTGCATATTCAGTCAGAGATTGAACCTATGAAAGATTCCTCCAATTATACTTCCAATGAAGGCAATATGTGTTCAATATTGAATGCACATTAGTGAGGTGCCACGCACATTCACAAGCAGGTCTGACGCCATTTTAATATTACACTTCCAATTGTCGTCTCCACTATTGAGAAACTCAATGATGCAAATGTCTGCAAATCAGAGTGGGCATCTGTCCATTTGTATCATTAGCATCTTTTGAAACTCCCAGAATACCTACGTCAGTCACCTATCTTTTTTACATGAAGCAACTTCTTCTGCATAATGTCTCTCCATGGTTAATGGCCACATTCTTCCTGGATGATTCATCCATGCAAATTGATATTGGCAAAGGATCGGCTCAACAATATCATCATGCCTGTTCCCAGGCCAACTCAGCAGTCTCTTCAGGGCTTTAACAATCTTACTTTGGAGGTGAGCATCAGCCAGACTTGTATGCTTCTGCCAAGTTGTTTTGTGCTGTGGAACAGCCAAGTATCTGATGGATCAATGCAGGAATATTAACACTGACATGGAGGCAGCCAGTTTGTCTTATGGAGCACAAGGAGAGGCAGGCAGCTGTAGCATTGGAGAACATAGGAGAGTAAATGTATCATTCAGAAAGGACAAAGACTTTATCTGCACAACACAGTGCTGCATCAGCCTCGGAGCTGCAGCACTTGTTGGCAGCTTAATGGAACAAACACAATACACGCGCTTCAAGCAAGCGACAATCTGTGAAAGTTAAAGGGGTCTATGACATAATAGGATGAGGGAGAGCTACAATTAGTCAAGAACACAGATAGTTGAGGGACTTGTTCAATTACAGGCCAGGCACTGTCCACTGTCAGTCATTGTTTGAGAATATTTGAGTCCAGGGATCCATACCCTTCTACTCTGGGTATTAGGCCAGAGTCAGTGCTCCAGATCAAGGGCAAGCAGGCTGAGGATTATATGCATTTCAACACGGACACTGTTGAGAGATCAATCCGGGTGGCAAGGGTGAAGCAGTGGCTAGCTGCTGCCAAGTCATTTTAGGTAACGGGCCAGACAGTCATAGTTTTCTCATTATTAGTACAGGGGTTCATCAGGGGAACTTTATGGTGCGGTCATACAGATTTTATGGGCCAAAGGACCTCTTCTGTACTGTATGATTTCACAATCCTGAGATACAGGAAGATTGAATCTAGAGGTGGTGCGGGAATGGATTTTATTTTACTGGATCATTGAGGAAATGGCAAATGGGGACAATTGCAGAGTAAAGCGTGACCTGAACAGTGTTAGAAGGGACTGAGAACTCTTGAAAGGGAGCATTTCAAACACGGCATGGTTACTTTGGCCTCTATGGGGCCAGCAAAGGCACAGAAACATCCAGAGGCATGGATCCATGGTTAACACGTTCATTAGAATTTGAATTAGTTTTATTGTCATGTGTGCTCAAGTACAGATGTACAGCGGTACTGTGAAAAGTTTACAATGTTGCCCCTCACAGTGCCATCTCACATACGAAGTCCTAGGTACAAATGCTAGAGGCAAAATAGAGAAATAAGGAGAAAATTTACATTATCTTACATTAATTCATAGTGTAAGTTAGAAAATAAGAAATAAAGTTCAAAGGATAACCATTACACTCAGGTAGACAGATTATAAATACACATCACATTGCAGTAGATCAGCACAGGGGGCTTCCACATGAAGTCTGACCTGGCTCACATGCTGATGACTGCCTGCACTGGTCCCCAGTCCAACAACCGTTCCTGCTCCACTTTGACCAACACCTGCTCCGCTCCATGCCTCCAGTCTGCTCCACTCCAACTCTCTGCTGCTCCGCTCCACTCTGGCCCTTGGTTGCTCCAATTCAGCCCTCACCCACATGCCACTCCACTCAGCCACTCCAAGATAAGTTTTCCAATAAATCCAATACACACCTGACTACAGAGTATTGTAAAGAATGTCAATAAAATGATGGTAACCTGTTGGATCTTCAGAGTCACAGGGACAACTCCAAAAAGGCAAAGTGAAGAACTGGGGAGAATCCTTCAAGTAACTTACATGAACACAAAGTTGTTGCCATTTCAAACCAAAAATCAATTGTGTAAGAAGTTCACAAAATGATGCAACTGCATGAAAAGCGGAAGAAGCAATTTTTGTTTTTCAATGAGGAAGAGCTGCCAAATTTGTTTTTGAGGCTGTGCTAGGGGCAATCGTATTAATCATGTCTTTGCCAATTAAACAAAGCTATCCATCTGCCTTCAATTCTGACTTATCTAGAGGTCAATCATTGTCAAAGATTGTAGATGAAAAGTTACAGTCTCAAGCAGTTATATTATTACACTAGGCCCACTGTTTGTCTCCTTGTCATTTAAATTTAAATGTCTTATTATAATGAATAACTTAAAACGGAACCTGATGTTCCCACTTGGCAATGACATTCCATAGAAGTACTAGAAGAGAACATATCACAGCTGCCACATTCTCGAAAGGAAATACAAGTCTGCAAGGCCATGGGTGTTAAGATAATGATGTCATTTCAGCAAAGTCTCCATGCACACTGATTGAGGGCATAACATTGAACTTGATTATCAGGAGTGTGAGGGCTCAGGTATCAGTGCATCATCTCTCTGACTAATCCCATGGATTTTCTGTTCACAGTGCTGAGGGGGCAAATATGCTTCCTAGTTTCCTCATGCCTTGAGGACAGAATGGAAATACAGACAGTGATTTCCAGATCTTCAGTTGGTGCCACACAGCCTCCAGAAGGGGAAGCAGCAGGGCAAGATCCACTAAGGAGGTGCAGGTGATTGGTGAAACCCAGTGCTTATGTTATTGCCAGCAATGATTAAGGACACCCTACATCGTCATCTCCAATCAATGTCATTGACTGGAAAGAGAACTTGTGATTGTAAGGACTGGGTGGCAATCCCATTCTCCTGGCTATCGAGGTCATGGCTGCACTTAATTTTTATGCTGGCAGCTCATTTCAGGGAGGAACTGGGGACCTCTGTCTGATCTCCTAATCTTTCAATCATAAACACATCTGGGATGTCACTGATACAATTTTCACCAGACCCCACCTCTTCATGTCCTTCCCTCTTGATGAAACCAGTCAAGCAGTCAGTGCATTGGGATTCTCCACCATCACTGCCTTCCCACGGATGCTGGATGCTATTGAATAAAGCCAAGTTGCTTACAAAGCCCTCTATCGCCAAACCGTAGTGTTTGCCAACAGGAAAACATTCCATTCACTTAATATTTAAAGAACTTGTGAACATCGGACTCAAATTTTGGAAGTATCTGCCAGATATCCTAAGAGTTGCCATGACTTGTACATACTGGAGTACTCACGGGTGTCTGTCTCTTTCTAAGGTCCTTGGCCCATACTGGTTAGGAAGCTTGGAGTAAGGGGTACCCCCCTGCAAACTTGTAACATCTTTAAGAAAGCCACAGATGGTTGCATAATAAAAGGTACCAACCTGCTCACATTTCCACCAGGGCCATAGTACAACAAACCATAGGCCACCTGAATGTGAAGTTTCAAGTTCTGGATTAGTCCAGTGGGAGTTTGCAGTATAGCCCTGATAGAATGTCCCAGATTATTGAAGCATGCATTGAATGAGGAAGTTTCGCTAATTAGATTCAGAAAAGGAATTTTACCACTTGGTGGTAGTATTATTGACAAGGGCACATAACGTTAAGGTAAGGGATAAGATGTTTGCAGGATTTGTGAAGAAAGATTTTTTCAACTCAGAGTTGATAGGAGTTTACTGCCTTCAAGGGGAGTAGAGGCAGAAATCCTTAAGAAATACTTAGGTGTGCAGTTGCAATGGGGTACAAAGCTATCGGCCAAGTGCTGGGATTAGAGTAGTAAGATTCTTGTTTCTGACTGGCACAGACTTGATGGGCTTAAAGGCATTTTTCTGTGCTGCACCCTTCTATGACTCTATGAATGCTTCCGATTGCCTTGAAATACTTGAATACCCTCCATGATAGTGTTTAACCTGTGAGAGACAGCGTCTTGTGCAACTTTCTTTGGCTGATTATTGCACTATCAGGGACAATGGATGCGTGAACTTCCCATTGAACAACTCCCAATCTTGAATGCCAATGGACTCCCTTGAAAAGTTCACATGTCCAAACAATCTTTCCCCACAAAGATGTGAGACATCATCACTGATTCTGTAGTTCACTCAAAGTGTGGAATGATGTATGTAGGCCAGGCCCTGACACATTCTGTGAAAATTGCCTTTAGCCTTAGGGTCTTCCGGTGTCTTAACGTGCAACACATTGGCTGCAGTCCTCCACAGTAATGTGCAAGGATCCTGAACGTATGAGGTGACCTGCAGTCATGAAATTGTTTGTTTGTGAAGGATGAACCATGCTTAGGGATTGCAACATCTTACATCCTTGTGTTTAATTAATGACCCATCAGCCCTCATAGAGGCGTGATTTAGCAGGGCTCTATAGCAAAAATGATACAACGGGAGACATTGTAACAACGCAAGTGAAAATACATTGACCAAAGTGGAGGCTTATTTACAATACTGCCACATAGGCACCCTCACTAATTTTTTGTCTTCCTCTCCCTCCCAGAATACCCAATTGCAGACCTGATCTCTGCAAATGGAATAGGGGCAGCCTACTCTGTGGTTTGCCCCACTGACTTTGAAAACTTGGGCAGATGTCTTGGGTGCCTTTGGGCTGAGAAAGTCCAGGGAGGCTGACAGTCCCCTGCCCAAAGCTTCACCCTCTTCAGTTTGCACTGCTGCAGACTTTGGGATCACAGACAGGGGAATGTGGGAGATACAGCACCCCCTGGAAAGTCCTGAGAAGAAGCTTTTGAGATGTCCATCTGTTGTTTCTCCTCCATTGGGTGATTCTAGGCACCTTCCTGTCTCCTTGAGAGGAAGGGGCTTCTGAAGTGAGATTGAAGCCCCTCATTTCTATTTGCACTGTGCCATTGATGCTGAGCACAAATAGCTGGTGCACTGGAATGTAAATTGTAACAAATATCCAGCAGCTCCTGAGCATTCTACTGGGCCTGGTACTTCAAGATGGCTTTCAGTCAGTCAGCGCCCGCATACTAGACCCACCACAGGATTGAGAATGTTGGAGTATGCCCCCATCCTTCATGATTTTACCCATCATGCCCACTGTGAGATTCTCCAAGTAAACACGCCCAATATCCCGTGTGCATGTTAACGAGTTGAAAAGTAGAAGGTCGAGGGGGATAGCTTAGCTCAGGCCATGGCAGAGAAACTTAGTTTCCAACGCACTCTGACTGCAAATGGGGGAATTGAGTCTTTTGGGAAGATGCAGGATAACCACTAAAAATTTGATGAAAAACGGAATATTATAAATAATGATTCAGGAATATTGAATTGTGCAATTCCTGTTGTAGCTGCATTTTGAGTCATTGGCTATAAATCTGATAAAGTTCCATTTTGGGGAAACGGAATTACAACATGCAGTAACTCTATGCCTAATGAAAGTGATGAACCAGCGCACAGATTCTGTGCTCCTGTTTGTCTTCATGATTATTGGATGAGACCAGTGCTAACAGAACTGTGAAGTGGCTGCTTGCACAGTCTGGGGCCCAACTTATGCGCACTATCTCCAAATAAAGCTTGTCTGCACTCCTGAAAAGGAAAGTGCGTTCTGGTTACTGAGATAATAGGTACTGCAGATGCTGGAGAATCCGAGATAACAGCGTACGGAGCTGGATGAACACAGCAGGCCAAGCAGCATCATAGGAGCAGGAAAACTTGACGTTTTGGGCCTAGATCCTTCTAGGCCTGAAACATCAAGCTTTCCTGCTCCTATGATGCTGCTTG
>JAHRHZ010000289.1:21867305-21983330 GCA_024137785.1 Ginglymostoma cirratum | reverse complement strand
TCTAGGCCTGAAACATCAAGCTTTCCTGCTCCTATGATGCTGCTTGGCCTGCTGTGTTCATCCAGCTCCACACCTTGTTATCTCTGCGTTCTGGTTACTGCAAGTGCTGGAAGCAGATGGGAAAGAGTCTCTGAAAGAAACCAGGAAAGAAAGAAACTCCATTGTTCTCAGATACAATTCTGGAGGTCAGAGTGAAGGGGGTGGAAGGGACAAGAATGCGAATGTTTTTGCAGGGGGCCAGGAGTCTCACTAGACAAGTAATTAGAGAGGAATGGGAACAGATTGCTTTGGAGATAAATACTAGCAGTCTGACCCTGAAGTTCTGGATACTGGCCAATAAAAATTCAATAACCTCACTGTAGTGGTCAAGTTTAGCAATGCATCTCAAACCTAATAACCTACAAACAGCATCCCTAACCTCACAGCCCATCATTTACCTCTTAGCAGTCTCTAAAAATCAGATGCTTTCCTAATATTCATAAGCTCCCATTACTTTTATTAATGCTAAGAGCCTTAGATCTACCTTTCACAGCTTCCACCTACTTCCAGATATTCAGCTTTTAAAAAACACATCAGTCAAACAGATTGCCACACATTCACTGACACTCCTAAAGGTCAAGCTGATACATAACAGGAAGCAATAGCAAAAAACTGATGAATTAGTGGCACGACTGTATATTCTCACTTTTGGAGGAGATGTGATTGGCATTACTTGTAAATTGTTACTGACAACATTCAGAATTACAGCTGGTTCTTGCCTATATACACTGTCTCCAAAGGGTCTAGGCCCGAAACGTCAGCCTTCCTGCTCCTCTGATGCTGCTTGGCCTGCTGTGTTCATCCAGCTTGTTATCTCTGTCTCTGATTGTACTTGCTCTGTAGCTCGCATTCTGGGATGGTGTACAAGCTGTAGGTGGTGTAGCTATGCTCCACTTTGCTTTTCATCCATACCCACTTAGAGTCACAGAGTCATGCAGCATGGAAACAGACCACTTCAGTCCAACTCACGGCACCGACCAGATATCCTAAACTGATCTTGTCCCATTTGCCAGCATTTGACCCATATCCCCCTAAACCCTTCCTATTCATGTACACAGCCAGATGCCTTTTCAATCTTGTAACAGTACCTACCTCCACCATCTCCTCTGGCAGCTCATTCCATACAGTCACCACCAACTGCATTTTTGCTTTCAGATACTTAAGATTTTCCACCTCCCCAGTGCGAGTATCCTCACGCTCAAGAGTGAAAGAAGTACCAGGTCCATGATACTTGTAGCCACTCATTCAATTATTGGCACTGTACGTGCCTTCAGGGAAACTGCACAAAGGTGGTATCTACATAAAGTGAGTAGCTGGCAGGAGTGGAGACGAAGGCCAGAAGAAGAGTTCTGAGGAAGAAGTCATATTTTTCAATCTATCACAACCACAATCTCTGGTACTGACATTATGTGTGCGTTAGAAGGCAGTGTACAGGTGCAGTTTGCATGTGGTGAGTCTCTGGGCATAACACTGCTATAGCCAGGATAGAGTAAAGGGGATAGTGTAAGTGATAGCTAACTGGAAGGTGAGATCCCAGACCAGTTCTGTTGCTGAGGCAAGGTATGGAAAGGCTGATGGGCACAAATGCTTGATGTATTGGCACACTTGCCAAAGACACTCTTCTCACTGTCAAAGAGCATGGGAGAGAGATCCATAGCTTCTAGCAGAGCTTGGAGCCCATCTTTTCCACAGTGGTTGTGGTGTCCAATTCCTTGAAAACATTTCTAGACTGTTCAGTGATGCAGCATTTGCTGATCCATGTCTCATTGCAGCACAGGCAGAAGCTACATGTCTGTGTCAGCAGTGGTAGCTCAGACTGACGCCATGAGTCTGGTTGTCATGCAAGTCCATGTTTGTTCTAAGTAGCCTTAGATAATTACCAGTGCTCAAAGGAGTCTCCAGAATGGCAGTGTCTTTAACCAAACTGTACTCTAGCAGATTGTTAGGATTTCTATGTCACCACACTGGTGGGGTGGCAATTAGTCTGTGGGTCATGAAACTTTTATTCCATCTCAGGATGATGGTATTCGTGTTCCCATCATTGCCACACTACCTGTGCTCTTGTAGTTCCAGTACACCTCCCCACTGAGATGTAACATATAGAACCATTTGTATGCAGCTCATAATTTCCTGCACTATGGGAAATCTGCGACCCTGACAAAGCCGCATGCTTGAGCCTCCTACTGCTCTTCGCTTAGGGAGAAGACAATGACATCCCCTTTCAGCAGCACCACTGACATCATGGAGCTGAGTTTTCCCAAGCATTCTTCCCTTATTCTAATTTAGAATCAAGTCTTGGTAACAGCTTTCATAGAAAGGTAATTAATAATAAAATACAATAATCATATTCTGTTTATTACATAGAACTATATCAAAATAATTTTAATATCTGTGTAAGGATAATTGTGAGGTGATGGATAAGCAAGGCAGGGGAATACGTATTGAATGTTTGGACACTGGGAAGCATGGAGGATCAGATGGACCTTGGTGTGCATGTCCTTTGGTCCCTTAACGTAGTGGTAGATAAGAAAGCATATTGGATATTTGCTTTCATTAGCCCAGACACAGAGTTAAGACCAGAGTGGTAATGCTGGAACCATATAAAACATTGGTTAGGCCACAACTACAATATTGTGTGCAGTTTTGGAATCCACATTGTAGGAGCGATGTGGTGGCACCGGAGAGACTATAGAGGAGATTTCCCAAGATATTGTTTGGGCTAAAGACTTTTAGTTATGAAGAGAGATTGAACAGACTGGGGTTGTTTTCCATACAGGAGACTGAAGGTGACATGATTGAGATGTATAAAATTATGAGAGGCATAGATGAGGTAGATGGAAGGAAGATTTTCCTTTCCTTTGAGATCAATGAACAGGGGCATATATTTAAGGCAAGGAACAGGAGCCTTAGAGGGGATGTAAGGAAATATATTTTTGCCCTGAGGGTAGTGGTGATCTGGAATTGACTGCGTGTAAGAATGGTAGAGGCAGAAACCCTCATATCATTTAAGAAGTTTTCAAGTATATACTTATGATGCCAACACATACAAGGTTATGAGCCAAGTGCTGGAAAATGGACAGGAATAGGTAGGTGGTTTCTTTTAATCCATACAGACCAGGTGGGCTGAAGGGTCTTTTTCTGTGCTGAGACCTCGATGACTCTGCAAAAGCAGAAATGCTGGAGGAACTCAGCAGGAGGGTGGGAGAAATGAAATTAAAACTTCGAGTCCAATGCAACCAGAAAATGTGGCCATTTTGGGGACATGGATAGAGCAGGGACAGGAATGGTTGTTGCAGGTTCCAGGGTTTAGATGTTTCAGTAAGATCAGGGAAGGTGGTAAAAGAGGGGGAGGTGTGGCATTGTTAATCAAGGACAGTATTATGGTGGCAGAAAGGATGTTTGATGAGGACTCGTCTACTGAGGTAGTATGGGCTGAGGTTAGAAACAGGAGAGGAGAGGTCACCCTGTTGGGAGTTTTCTATAGGCCTCCGAAAAGTTCCAGAGATGTAGAGGAAAGGATTGCAAAGATGATTCTGGATAGGAGCGAAGGTAACAGGGTAGTTGTTATGGGGGACTTTAACTTTCCAAATATTGACTGGAAACGCTATAGTTTGAGTACTTTAGATGGGTCAGTTTTTGTCCAATGTGCGCAGGAGGGTTTCCTGACACAGTATGTAGGTAGGCCAACAAGAGGTGAGGCCACATTGGATTTGGTACTGGGTAATGAGCCAGGCCAGGTGTTAGATTTGGAGGTAGGTGAGCACTTTGGTGATAGTGACCACAATTCAGTTATGTTTACTTTAGCAATGGAAAGGGATAGGTATATACCTCAGGGCAAGAGTTATAGCTGGGAGAAAGGCAGTTATGAGGCGATTAGGCAAGACTTAGAATGCATAGGATGGGGAGGGAAACTGCAGGGGCTGGGCACAATTGAAATGTGGAGGTTGTTCAAGGAACAGCTACTGCGTGTCCTTGATAAGTATGTACCTGTCAGGCGGGGAGGAAGTGGTCGAGGGAGGGAACTGTGGTTTACTAAAGAAGTTGAATCTCTTGTCAAGAGGAAGAAGGAGGCTTATGTAAAGATGAGGCGTAAAGGCTCAGTTAGGGCGCTTGAGAGTCACAAGTTAGCCAGGAAGGACCTAAAGAGAGAACTTAGAAGAGCCAGGAGGGCACATGAGAAGTCTTTGGCAGGTAGGATCAAAGAAAATCTTAAAGCTTTCTATAGGTATGTCAGGAATAAAAGAATGACTAGAGTAAGATTAGGGCCAGTCAAGGACAGTAGTGGGAAGTTGTGCGTGGAGTCCAAAGAGATAGGAGAGGTGCTAAATGAATGTTTTTCGTCAGTATTCACAAAGGAAAAAGACAATGTTGTCGAGGAGAATACTGAGATACAGGCTATTAGACTAGACGGGATTGAGGTTCATAAGGAGGAGGTGTTAGCAATTCTGGAAAGTGTGAAAATAGATAAGTCCCCGGAGCTGGATGGGATTTATCCTAGGATTCTCTGGGAAGCTAGGGAGGAGATTGCAGAACCTTTGGCTTTGGTCTTTACATCATCATTGCCTACAGGAATAGTGCCAGAAGACTGGAGGATAGCAAATGTTGTCCCCTTTTTCAAGAACGGGAGTAGAGACAACCCTGGTAATTATAGACCAGTGAGCCTTACTTCAGTTGTGGGTAAAGCGTTGGAAAAGATTATAAGAGATAGGACTTATAATCATCTAGAAAGGAATAATTTGATTAGGGATAGTTTTGTGAAGGGTAGGTTATGCTTCACAAACCTTATTGAGTTCTTTGAGAAGGTGACCAAACAGGTGGATGAGGGTAAAACGGTTGATGTGGTGTATATGGATTTCAATAAAGCATTTGATAAGGTTTCCCACGGTAGGCTATTGCAGAAAATACGGAGGCATGGGATTGAGGGTGATTTAGCGGTTTGGATCAGAAATTGGCTAGCTGTAAGAAGACTGAGGGTGGTGGTTGATGGAGTTGATGGTGGTTGATGATGTTTATCCTGGAGTTCAGTTACCAGTGGTGTACCGCAAGGATCTGTTTTGGGGCCACTGCTATTTGTCATTTTTATAAATGACCTGGATGAGGGCGTAGAAGGATGGGTTAGTAAATTTGCAGATGACACTAAAGTCGGTGGAGTTGTGGATAGTGCGGAAGGATGTTGCAGGTTACAGAGGGACATAGATAAGCTGCAGAGCTGGGCTGAGAGGTGGCAAATGGAGTTTAATGCGGAAAAGTGTGAGGTGATTCACTTTGGAAGGAGTAACAGGAATACAGAGTGCAGGGCTAATGGTAAGATTCTTGGTAGTGTGGATGAGCAGAGAGACCTCGGTGTCCATGTGCATAGATCCCTGAAAGTTGCCACCCAGGTTGATAGGGTTGTTACGAAGGCGTAAGGTGTGTTAGGTTTTATTGGTAGAGGGATTGAGTTTCGGAGCCATGAGGTCATGTTGCAGCTGTACAAAATTCTGGTGCGGCCGCACTTGGAGTATTGCGTACAGTTCTGGTCACCGCATTGTAGGAAGGATGTGGAAGCATTGGAAAGGGTGCAGAGGAGATTTACCAGGATGTTGCCTGGTATGGAGGGAAGGTCTTATGAGGAAAGGCTGAGGGACTTGAGGCTGTTTGCGTTAGAGAGAAGAAGGTTAAGAGGTGACTTAATAGAGACATGCAAGATGATCGGAGGATTAGATCGGGTGGACAGTGAGAGCCTTTTTCCTCAGATGGTGATGGCTATCACGAGGGGACATAGCTTTAAATTGAGGAGTGATAGATATAGGACAGATGTCAGAGGTAGGTTCTTTACTCAGAGAGTAGTAAGGACGTGGAATGCCCTGCCTGCAACAGTAGTAGAATCGCCAACTTTAAGGGCATTTAAATGGTCATTGGATAAACATATGGATGATAATGGAATAGTGTAGGTTAGATGGGCTTCAGATTGGTTTCACAGGTTGCACAACATCGAGGGCCGAAGGGCCTGTACTGCGCTGTAATGTTCTATGTTCTATGTTCTATGTTGTTTGGGATTGAAATAACTTTTTTACCTTCTTACCTCGGGAAATTGTCAGTAATGATTCTCAGGGACAAGATCTATATATATTTAGAAGCAAATGTACTTGCTTGCGATAGACAGCATGGTTTTGAGTGGGAGAGGTCATGCCTCACCAAACTTGATTGAGCTTTTTGAGGAGGTGGAGAAGATGATTGATGAGGGGAAAGCTGTTGATGTTGTCTACATGGATATCAGTAAAGCCTTTGACAAGGCCCCTCATGGCATAAAAGGTAAGTCACATGGTATCAGGGTGAGCTGGCAAGGTGGATACTGAACTGGCTTAGTCATAGAGGACAGAGGGTAGTGGTGGAAGGATGCTTTTTGGAATGGAGGGTTGTGACTAGTGGTGTTCCACAGGGAACAGTGTTGGGAACCTCAGCTGTTTGTGGTCGACATTAATGATTTGGAGGAAAATGTGGCTGATCTAATTAGTAGGTTTGCAGACGATACAGAGATTGGTGGAGTTGTGGGTAGTGAGGAGGATTGTCAGATACAGCAGGATATAGATCAGTTGGAGGCATGGGCAGAAAAGCGGTAGCTAGAGTTTAATCCGGAAAATGTGAGGTAGTAGAGTCATAGAGCTGTGCAGCATGGAAATAGATCCTTTGGTTCAACTCATCCAGGCCGATCACGTGTCCTAAATTAATCTAGTCCTATTTGCCAGCATTTGGCTCATATCCCTCTAAACTTTTCCTATTCATATACCTATTCAGATGACTTTTAGATGTTGTAATTGTACCACTTCCTCTGGCAGCTCATTCCATTTATGCATGACCCTCTGCATGAAAAAGTTGCTCATTAGGTCCCTTTTAAATCTTACCTCTCACACTTTAAACCTATGCCCTAGAGATAACAAGGTGTCGAGCTGGATGAACACAGCAGGCCAAGCAGCATCAGAGGAACAGGGAAGCTGACGTTTCAGGCCGAGACCCTTCTTCACAAATGGGGGAGGGGAAGGGGGTTCTGAAATAAATAGGGAGAGAGGGGGAGGCGGATAGAAGATGGATAAAGGAGAAGATAGGTGGAGAGGAGACTGACAGGTCAAAGAGGCAGTAATGGAGCCAGTAAAGGTGAGTGTAGGTGGCGAGTTAGGGAGGGGATAGGTCAGTCTAGGCTGGATGGACAGGTCAAGGCGGGAGGATGAGGCT
Organism: Ginglymostoma cirratum; assembly: GCA_024137785.1. Taxonomy (NCBI): domain Eukaryota; kingdom Metazoa; phylum Chordata; class Chondrichthyes; order Orectolobiformes; family Ginglymostomatidae; genus Ginglymostoma; species Ginglymostoma cirratum. The sequence continues at coordinate 21,976,079 of JAHRHZ010000289.1, read as the reverse complement.
AGTAGGTAGGAGATGGGGGTAGGGCTTGAGGTTGGGAGGAGAGGATAGGTGGGAGGAAGGACAGGGTGGCAAGGCGGGGACAAGCTGGGCTGGTTTTGGGATGCGGTAGGGGGAGGGGAGATTTTGAAGCTTCTGAAGGCCACATTGATACCATTGAGCTGTAGGGTTCCCAAGCGAAATGTGAGGTGCTGTTCCTGCAACACTCGGGTGGCATCATTGTGGCACTGCTGAAGGCCCAGGATGGACATATCATCTAAGGAATGAGAGGGGGAGTTGAAATGGTTTGCGCCAGGGAGGTGCAGTTGTTTAGTGCGAACCGAGCGTAGGTGTTCCGCAAAGTGGTCCCCAAGCCTCCGCTTGGTTTCCCCGATGTAGAGGAGGCCACATCTGGAACAGTGGATACAGTATACCACATTAGCAGATGTGCAGGCGAACATCTGCTTGATGTGAAAGGTCTTCTTGGGGCCTGGGATGGGGGTGAGGGGGGAGGTGTAGGGACAGGTGTAGCACTTCCTGCGGTTGCAGGGAAACGTGCCGGGTGTAGTGGGGCTGGAGGGGAGCAGATGAGGGAGTCACGGAGAGAGTGGTCCCTCCGGAAAGCAGATAAGGGAGGGAAAAATGTCTTTGGTGGTGGGGTTGGATTGCAAATGGTGGAAGTGGGAAGTATCGGATGATAATTGGATCTGGAGGTTGGTGGGGTGGTATGTGAGGATGAGGGGGATTCTGTTTTTGTTGTTATTGCGGTGAGGGGGCACGAGGGATGAGTTGCGGGAAATGCGGGAGACACGGTCGAGGGCATTCTCGACCCCTGAGGGAGCGAAACCTAAGCCCTCTAGTTTTGGACTCCCCCCATCCCAGGGAAAAGACCTTGGCTGTTTGCTTTATCCATACCCCTCATGATCTTATAAAATTCTATAAGGTCAGCCCTCAGCCTCCAACACTCTGGGGAAAATAGCCCCAGACTATTCAGCTGCTCCCTATAGCTCAAACCTTCCAACCCCGGCAACATCCTTGTAAATCTTTTCTGAACGCTTTCAAGCTTCATAACATCCTTCCTATAGCAGGGAGACCAGAATTGCAGGCAATATTCTAATAGTGGCCTAACTAATGCCCTGTACAGCCGCAACATGACCTCCCAACACCTATACTCAATGCACTGGCCAGTAAAGCAAGCATACCAAATGCCTTCTTCACTATCCTATCTACCTGCGACTCAACTTTCAAGGGACTGTGAACCTCTACTCCAAGGTCTCTTTGTTCAGCAACACTCCTCAGGACCTTACCATTAAGTGTATAAGTCCTGCCCTGATTTGCTTTTCCAAAATGCAACACCTCACATTAATCTAAATTAAACTCCATCTGCCACTCCTCGGCTAATTGGCCTATCTGATCAGGGTCCTGTTATACGCTGAGGTAACCTTATTCGCTGTCCACTACACCTCCAATTTTGGTGTCAATTGCAAACTTACTAACCGTTCCTCCTATGTTCACATCTAAATCATTTATCTAAATGACAAAAAACAGTGGATCCAGCACCGATCCTTGTGGCACACCACTGGTCGCAGGCCTCCAGTCTGTAAAACAACATTCCACAACCATCCTCGGTCTTCTACCTTCAAGCCAGCTCTGTATCCAACTGGCTCGTTCTCCCTGTATTCCAAGTGATCCACTCTTACTAACCAGTCTACAATGACAAACCTTGTTGAACACCTTCCTGAAGTCCATATAGATCACATCCACCGCTCTGCCTTCATCAATCCTCTCCATTACTTCTCCAAAAATTCAATCAAGTTAGTGTGACGCAATCTCCCACACACAAAGCCATGTTGACTATCTCTAATCAGTCCTTGCCTTTCCAAACACATGTAAATCCTGTCCTTCAGGATTCCCTCCAACAACTTGCCCACCACTGATGTCAGGCTCACAGATTTATAATTCCCTGGCTTTTCCTTAACATCTTTCTTAAATAGTGGCATCACATTAGCCAACTTCCAGTCTTTCAGTACCTCGCCTGTGGTTATCAATGTTACAACTATCTCAGCAAGGGGCCCAGCAATCACTTCCCTAGCTCCCCACAGAGTTCTAGGGTACACCTGATCAGGTTGAAGGGATTTATCTACCTTTATGTGTTTTAAGACATGCAGCAACTCCTCCTCTGTAATTTGGACATTTTTAAGATGTCACTATTTATTCCCCATGTTCTCTAACTTCCATAAACATTGTAAACATTGATGCAAAGTACTTGTGTGGTATCTCCCCCATCTCCTGTGGCTCCAAGCATAGACGGCCTTGCTGATCTTTAAGGGACCCTATTCTCTCCCTAGTTACTCCTTTGTCGTTAATTATTTGTAGAATCCCTTTGGATTCTCCATGATGCTATTTACCAACATTATCTCATGTCCCTTTTTTGCTCTCCTGATTTCCCTTTTAAGTATGCTCCTGCTGCCTTTATACTCTTCTACGGATTCACTTGATCTCTGCTGTCTATACCTGACATATTCTTCCTTCTTATTCTTAACCAAAACCTCAATTTCTCTAGTCATCCACCATTCCCTAACCTACCAGCTTTGCCCTTCATCCTAACAGGAGCATACTGTCTCTGGGCTCTCATTATCTCCTTTTTGAAGGCTTCCCACTTTCCAGCCATCCCTTTAACTACAAACCAATTAACTTTTGAAAGTTCTTACCTAATACCATCAAAATTAGCCTTCCTCCTATTTAGAACTTTAACTTTTAGATCTGGTCTATCCTTTCCATCACTATTTTCAAACTAATAGAGTTATGGTCACTGGCCCCAAAGTGCTCCCCCACTGACACCTCAGTCACCTGCCCTGCTTTATTTCCCAGTGATGCATTTTAGTCGGTCAAGTACAGGTGGAAATTATACAGTGAATGGCAGAACCCCTATGAATATTGATATGCAGAGAGATTTGGCTGTGCAGGTCTACAGATCACTAAAGGTGACAGCGCAAGTAGATAAGGTAGTAAAAAAGGCCTATGGCATGTTTGCCTTCATTGGAAAGGGCTTTGAGTATAAGGATAGACAAGTTATGCTGTAGCTTTACAGAAATTTAGTTAGGCCACACTTGGAATATTGCATACAGTTCTGGTCACCACACAATCAGAGGATGTGGATGCTTTGGACATTGTACATAAAAGGTTCACCAGGATGTTGCCTGGTATGGGGGATTTTAGCTATGAAAAAAGGTTGAATAGTTTGGGCTTGTTTTCACTGGAATGCCGGAGGTTGAGGGGTGACCTGATAAGAATTTTATAAGATTGTGAATTGCATGGATAGCGGGGAAAGTATGAAACTTCTTCCCAGGGTGGAGGGGTCAATTACAAGGGGAAAGAGGTTCAAGGTGCAGTTGAGTGGGGGGAGGTGTTTAAAAGAGATGCGCTGGTAACTTTTTCACTTGAAGGTAGTGAGTGCCTGGAACGCAGTGCCAGGGGACATGGAAGGAGACGCAATAGCAGGATTCAAGAAGCACCTTGACAAATGCATGGATAGGAAGGGAATTGAGGGATATGGATCCTGTAAGTGAACACAGTTTTAGTATGGAAAGGCAAAATATGTTGGCGCATGCTTGGAAGGCCAAAGGACCTGTTCCTGTGCTGTATTGTTCATTGTAGTACGCAGTATGTGAGGAGTCACAGAATCATAGCATACAGCACAGAAACAGACGCTTCAGTCCAACCAGTCCATGCCAAACATAATCCCAAACTAAACTGGTCCCACCTACCTGCTCCTGGCCCATATCCCTCCAAACCTTTCCTATTCATATATCCATTCAAAAGTCTCTTAAACATTGTAATTGTACCCGCATCCACCACTTCATCTGGAAGTTCATTCCACACACGAACCACCCTCTGTGTAAAACATTTGCTTCTCATGTCTTTTTTTGAATCTCTCTCCTCTCACTTTAAAAATGTGCCCTCTAGCCTTGAAATTCCCCATCCTTGGGAAAACCAACTTCCATTAAGTCTATCAGTACCTCTCATTATTTTATAAACTTCTACCAGGTCACCACTAAACCTCCTACTCTTCAGTGAAAATTGTCTCAGCCTATCCAGCCTTTCCTTATAACTCAAACCTTCCATACCTGACAATATCCTGGAAGAGGAATCCTAGAACCCTCTACAGCTTGATAATATCCTTCCTGTAATTGGGCAACCAGAACTGGACACAGAATTCCAGAAGAGGTCTCACCAATGTCCTGTACAACCTCAACATGATTTCCCAACTCCTGTACTCAAAGGACTGAGACATGAAGGCTCATTTCTGCATCTATGTATTTTGGGTATGTATTTAGCAAGACCACACGTGGACAATAATGAGTCAGCAGCTTGTTTCACTCTGACCATATTTAACTTTACAGTTGTATTGAATAAGGAAGAAAGTCAAACAGAAAGAAATATAACCCATGTTGCTCTGCCACATTGAATAATTGTATGGCTGTTTCACTGTTGATGATCTCAGATTCTCATTTTAAAATAAAAGCAAAAGCAATCAAATCCACAACTTGAGGTGGCAGTCTATCACTCAATTTCACCATTTGGAGTGTTCTGTCTCAGTTTCTGTGCTTTGGAATGTCCAAACTTTTATCCTCCCTGGCTACCACATAGAATGTTGTATGTCACTTTCGCTTGAAGTATATTTTTTCACTAAAAAAGCGTAAGTTAGCAATTTAGTTAGATATCATCCAATTGAAATGCTTTAATGATGTGTACAAATCCGATGCATCAAATTGTACCATTCCTCTATACTTGTTGACTGGCTAGTACAATCCTACTGTTTATTGTATTTCCATTACTGATGAGTGGGAATTTTATGTACGGCAGAAGAACCATTTAAAGTATGTACCTTGCATATAATGCCTGTATCAACTGGAAAGTTCAAGGGTGACACACCTATGGAAGACTGATTGCTGAAGGAAATTTCAATAAATCACCATGTTCCTATGAAACCATTTCCATCCTGGGCCTTCCACGAAATGGCAATACAACACAAATTGGACAAACAAAACCTCATTTTCTACCTAGGTAATTTACAGTGACTAGGCCTCAAATATTGAACTCTACAACTTCAGAGCATGACTTTGTATCCTCCATTTCTCTTACATCCTCTTGCTTTGAAACACACGCACAAACAGTGCCATGTCATTTGTGACTGGCTGCCTTTGATCTTAGCAGAGTGGACACACTTCCTCCTCTTCATACTTCTGTTTACACTTTTTTTATGTCTCTATTTTCCCTTGGCAACCATTAGCAACTGCTTTGTATTTGGCTCTGACCACTTTTACAATCTGTTCCACTAACTCCCCTTCGTCCTCTGTCTACAGCACAAAAAAAACACAATTTTCCAATCCCTTTCAGCTTCGAAGAAGGATCTTATCAAACTTGAAACGTTAACGCTGTTTTTCATTGCGCAGTGCTGCCAGGCCTGTATGGTTTCTTCAGCATTTTCTATTTTTATTTCCGATTGCCAACATCTGCAATATTTTGCTTTAATTTGCTGAGGGAAATTCTCATGTCTGATCATAATCTACTTTGTAGTTGATCTACAATTTTTTTTTATATTTGTTGTTCTCAGAAGTCCAAACCACCTAATGGTCTGGATCCCACCTGGGGCACCCATATTTTGGGAGGATGGTATCACTCCTCTCCCTCAGGTATACATGTTTCCATCAATATAGAAATTGCTTTGGGACCTCAGGAATAGGCTTTCTTGGGATCAGAACTCCCAGAGTTAAATATGGAGACTAGAGAAATATCTCAAGAATTATAGGCTTGATGCATATTTCTTACAATGTTCATTTTTGATTACAAATTATAATGCTGCTTTCATGTCAGTTTACATGCAAAACCACTTACATTGATGCAGAGGAGCAATATGATTGCATTCTTCGAGTTGCTTATTTCTGTCTGTGGCCATAGCTTACCCCGTCATTGCCTCACTTTTTTCGATCTCCCTCTAACAATGAGGAAGCAGTGAATTTTGTTGACTAAATTTATTGCGGATGTAGACTGCACTGCTTTTGTTTTCTTCACTTACTGCACTTCTCTCCTAGTTGGTAGTATCAGATCAGCCTCAGATGCTTGAAATAAGGATGTTATTACATTGCCGTGGTTAAATTGGCAGGTGTAACATTTAATGTAAAGTAAGTTAGAAGGAGAGTCACTATTCCCTCAGGTAAGTTGCCCCACCTAGCAACCTAACTGAATTCTCACAATTGTGAACATAAATGGCTGGCAGAATTGGATCCCAGCCACTTTCTTGGCATTACCCTTTCAACAGTATTGGCTGCCACAAATGGATCTTTTTGTAAAGCTCCGAATTCTTGGCACAAATATGACACCGATCTGTTAAAAAGCCATCTATGTACAGCAAAACAAATAAATCTAGATCGTACAAGTCAGCTGGAACATTGCCAGTTACAGTCAAAGGTTTTTTTTAAAACCAGGATCGTAGAAACCAACAAAATATGGTTGTCAGATCGCACAAAGTTAGAGCAAGGACTACTCGTCAACTTAATTCTAATCTGAGATGTAATTCAATTTTGTACTTTATTGAAACTTACACAGAGACTAGAGAAAACAGGAAGGTGTAAGGAAGCTAGTAGTAAAAGAATTTCTTGTAATGATATCCATCATAATTTCTTTTTGTTCAGTTGCTTAATAGTCAGCAATAAAAGTATTACCAAGGCAACTATAACAAATATCTTGGGCATATTATTAATCTCTATGAATCATTAACAATCAACAAAAGAAATTCATCAATTGATCTGTCTTGTCAGACAATGTTGGGGTTGCCCAATACTTCAAATACAGAAATCTCCTGCAGGCAGAGCATGAAACCAAATATCTTCCAAAAAATTATGGACAGCAGAATTTCCCAAACAGGAAAATAAAGGCCTAGGATTTCGAGGAGATTTGCACCATTATTCTGGCATATCAATGTTGCAAGGCTCAAATCACCAGGGAAAATTTGATGTGACTTAGGTCGTGTAATAGATTCTTGCAACCCTTGTACACAAAATAATTTGTTTGGTTGTGAATGCATTAATAGTTAATTACAAAGTTCCACCCTTTATCAAAATAAACAGTAATCATGATTTTTTTGAATGAATCAACAATATTTTGTTCTCCACTGTGACATTAAAGAATAGTAATGATGTCTCTTCCAAATTTAGTTAGTGGGAAGTGAACACGCTGTGTGAGGAGGCAAATTCAAGGTAGCTGCAGTACAATGTGGAAATGTCTGAGATTATTCACTTTGGGAGCAAAAACAAGGAGGAGGATTGTTATCTGAATGGCTATAAATTGAGAGAGAGAGAAATGTGCAATGAGACCTTGGTATCCTTGTACATCATCACTGAAGGTGCAGCAGGTGGTCAAGAAGTCAAATGGTTTGTGGGCTTCATAGAGAACATTTCAGTACAGGAGCAGAGATGCTTTGCTGTGATTGTACAGTGGCTTGGTGAGATCACATGTGGAACAGTATGTGCAATTTGGCCCCCTTATTTGAGGAAGGATTTTCGTGCTGTAGAGGGAGCACAGTGAAGGTTTACCAGGCTGATTCCTGGTAAGGGAGGATTGACTGATAAAGAGATTGAATTATCAATGTGAATAATGACAGGGATTTTGTAGAAACCAATAAAATTCTAGCAGAACTAGGCAGGTTAGATGCAGGAAGGATATTTCTGCCGAGGGAGTCTCAAACCAGGGTTCACAGTCTAAGAATAAGGGATTTAACCGTTGACGATTGTGATGAGAAGAAATTTCCTCACTCAGAAAATGGTGAGCGAGCGGAATTCATAACCATAGAAAGCAGTCAAACTATTGTACGATTTCAAGGAGTAGCATAAAACACTTGGGGCTAAAGGGATCAAAGGATATGGGGGAAAGTGGGAACAGGCTATTGAGTTGGATGATCAGCCATGATCATACTGAACGGTGGAGCAGAGTCCAGAGGAGTGAATGGCCTCCATCTGCTGCTATTTTCAATGTTTCCACATAAGCCATTCATTGAATTTGCACCAGTTAGAAATTTTCCATTGGTCTTCAAGACTAAAATGTTTTGATCTTTGCAGTCCTGGAATTAAAAGTTGATAATGGGACAATGGGGCACATGGGAAACTGAAAGAAAAGTAGGTCCAACAATAAAAGATCCTTGACCAATGATGATAAGAATGACAATGATGGGTGGTATAAAAAGTGAGATAAAAGGAAACGAAAAGCTGGATTAAGGGTAAAAGTGAATTAAGATAAAGTGTGAAAAGATATGTAATAAATATTAAAAGTTATAGCATTAGATTTCCAACAATAATTTACCCACACTCATAATACCCTCCCTTTTGTGCAGAGAGGTTGATTGGTTATCATCAATGATAATCACATTTTTAAAAAGTAGTTAAGATTTAACTTTTTTTTTAAAAGGGTGTTTGTTCAGTGTGGGCATTGCTGATTAGACTAACTTTATAGTCCATCCATAATTTCCCTTGGAAGGTGTTAATGGGTCCTTTCTTGAGTGCTGTCATTCAAAGAGAATAGTCCACAGGGTGGTTAGGAAGTGATTTTGAAGATTTTGACTAAGCAATAATGAAGGAATCGTGGCATAATTCAAAGTCAAAATGGTGTGTGGCTTGGAGAGGAAGTTACTGATGGTGCTTCCACACATCTGCTTTCTTGGTCCTTCTAGAGTCATACAGCAGGGAAACAGACTCTTTCCTCCAACCAGTCCATGCCGAATATAATCCCAAACTAAACTAGTCCCACCTGCCTGCTTCTGGCCCGTACCCCTCCAAACCTTTCCTTTCATGTACTTATCCAAATGTCTTTTAAACATTATAATTATACCAAAATCTATCACTTCCACAGGAAGTTTATTCCCTGTGCAAGTCACCTCCTCCAAAAGATTTGCCCCTCATGTCATTTTTAACCTCTTATCTCACCTTACAAATGTGTCCCCGGTCTTAAAACCCCCCATAATAGGGAAAAGACAACTACCATTAACTCTATTTCTCCCTCTCAACCTCCTCCGCTCCAATGGGAAAAGTCCCAGCATATCCAACCTTTCTTAAGAATTCAAATGTTCCATACCTAGCAACATTCAGGTAAATCTCTTCTGAACCCTCTCCAGCTTAATAATACCTAGTTGGAAAGAAGTTGCGGGTCCGGACGATGCTGCTGGAGGGGTGTTGGGAGTTGCTGCAGCACAGGGCAATGGTACACACTGCCACAACTGTGCATCAGCGACGAATGGGATGGTAATCAAATTGTTTTCTTTGTGCCAGATGGTATTCAGGTTTATTTAATGTTTTTGGATCAGCACTAATCCAGGAGACTATTCTATTACCACTGTGCTTTAAATAAACGGGTAATATGCCAATGCTGCAACTTCACCAAACTCACAAGGATGTTAAAGGGCAAGATCCATTATCTATAGTAAAGTGGCATAAACCATCCAGCAAGTTGTAATAATTTTAATACAAGTTTGCTCTTTTCTTAGAAACTGCCAGCTAATTGGTCTATTATTTACTTTTTTTCCCCCCAAGATGATACAAATCTTAGGAATGAAGTAAACACTGAAGAAGTTTGTAACAAGCTTTACGATTAAATAATCAAACAGGTAAAACAACAGACAACATAGGAAATTTAACAGACGTTTGAAGCAATTTTTTTGTAGAAAGAATGAGTGGAGGCAAATTAAACTGAGTGGTATAAGTTTGAATGGTCAAGGAATACTGGATCTCGGGGTGTGCATAGAGAAGTCTTAAGTAGCAGCACAAATTCATTGGTTTTTAAAGACATATGAAATTATTGGCTTTGCAAATAGAGACGTGAACTACAAAAGAAAGAAAGTTAACAAAAACTTTATCAGAGACTGGCCCCAACAGGAAAATGGTCCAATTGGTACAAAATAAGCTGGTAACTTGCCCCTCCCCGATGCATCGGTGTCTGTAGTTTGTTCTCTACGTCATGAACTCTGAGCCACAACTGCATGAACTGTAAACACTTAGTGCAACCACGTTTGCCTTGGATAACGGAACGATGGAAAGTAGGAGCAGGTGTAGGCCATTTGGCCATTTTAAATCTGTTTCATATTACATTGTAAATCATGTCTGATCATCAACTCAATAGACTTTCTCTTTTAACCTCTCCATATCCTTTGATCCCTTTCGTCCCAAGTGGTATATCCTCCTTGAAATCAAAGAACACTTCATCCTTAACTGCTTTGTGGTAGCAAACTGCATAGGCTTGCCACTCTCTGGGTGAAGAAATGTATTTCCAGTCTTAAATAATTTATTTTCTTCCATATCCTTAAAATGAGACATCTGGTTCTGGACTCCCAGTTAGTCATCAGGAACATCTTCCTGCATATACCTTGTCTCGCCCTGTTAGCGCTTTATAGGTTTCTATGAGATCTCCCTCATGCTTTTGAGCTCCAGCAATTATAATTCTAACCGATTCAATCATTCCTCATTCATTGATTCCGGGGATAGCATAACTAGTCTAGTAAACCTTTACTGTACTCTCTCTATAGCAAGAACAGCCTTCCTCAAATAAGCAGACCAAAACTGCACTCATATTCTAGGCCGCAAGTAGTTGCAGCAAGACATCCCTGCTCCTGCACTCAAATCTTCTATGTAGGTCAACATACATTTGTCTTCATTACCGACTGCATGGTCACCTCCAGTGACTGGTGTATGAGAACATTCAAATCTTGTTGCGCATTCCCCTGTCTCAATTTATATCCATTCATGTAATAATCCACCTTCCTGTTTTTGCTCCCAATATGGTTAATTTCATTTATCCACATTACTGCATCTGGGGATCATAGCCCTGATCCCTGTACTACCCAACTAGTCGCTGCTTGCCATTTGGAAAAATGCTTATTTATTCCCAACTTGTTTCTTGCTTGACAGCTAGTTTTCTGCCTATCTCAATACATCATCCCCAATACTGTTGCTTAATTTTATATGTTAATCTCATGTGGGACATTGAAAGCCTTCTGAAAGTCCAATTTAACCATATTCAATGGCTTCCCCTCACGAACACTTTGAGTTACATCCTCAAAGAAATTCAGTAAGTTTTTCACACATGATTTTCCTTTTGCAAATCCATCCTGGCTGATCCTGCCACTGCTTTCCATTTGGTCAGCTATTACATTTTTTAAAACGGACTTTAGCATTTCGTCTGCTATCAACACAAGTCTGACTAGTCTATAAATCCTAGTTTTCTGTTTTTTTTAAATTGGAGGGTAGCGAATGTAACTCCTCTATCTGTAGGAACTCTAGAGACTATACATAATCTTGGAAGATGACCAATGCATCCAAAATTTCTAGGACTACTTCCTCAAGTACTCTGGGATTAAAGATAAAGGCTCTGGGGATTTAATCAAGCCTTCTAATCCATCAAATTTTCCCAACACTGTTTCCCTGCTAATACAGATTTTGATCAACTCCTCTCTCTCACTAAACCATATCTTCAAACATTTCTGGTCTGTTCTTTGTGAACCAACGTATGTATTTAGTTGTCAGCTATTAATTTGTTCCCAATTATAAGTTCCACCATTTCTGACATCTGTCTTCAATTTTTTTCTCTTCACCTATCTATTGAAACCCTTTTTAATTCCGTTTTTATGTTCCCTGCAAGCTTAACCTAATTGTGAGGATACTGTTGCTTCAAAAGATGTAGCCTGGCCTGTTTCTCTTGCAGAGGAGAGGTTATCAAAATTCAGAGATGTTGAGAGTTATCCCTGGGTTTTTTTTAAAAAACATTATGAGCGGGAAAGGATTAGGTTTCACATAGACAGAGGAAGGTTTTTAGTTTTGCTTTCAGTTCATGAGAAGGCTGCTACTGGAACTAAAAACTTGAGTTCTTGGCTGCTAGAGTGAAGTCTAGTGGTGGTGGTTTGGGAGGTGGAGGTTGAGGGGGGCAGTGTAGCACAGCTGATGGTGTTGGTGGTAGTGTTTGGTCTGTAACACAGAGTTCATTTTCCCTTAAATCAACGTCTTTGTCCTCCTTTGCTAAATTCTAAACTGCTCCCAATTCTCTGCTCTATTATAGAGTTAGAGAATCAGAGCTATACAGGTCATAAGCAGACCTTCAGTCCAACTTGTCCATGCTAACCAGACATCCTAAATTAATTTAGTCCCATTTGCCAACAGTTGTCCCATATCCCCCTAAACCCTTCCTTTTAATATACCCATCCAGATGCTTTATAAATGTTATAACTGTACAAGCCTCCACCATATCCTCTGGCAGTTCATTCCATACACATTCCAACGACTGCATGAAAATGTTGCCCCTTAGGTCCTTTCTAAATTTTTCCCCTTTCACCTTAAACTTATGCCCTCTAGTCTTGGGCATGCCTACCTTTGGGGAAGGCCTTGACTAGTGTGTTTTACTGCCAGTTTTTATGCCTCTTCCTTCAATCCAAGATGGTTTAATTTTCCCTTGTCAGCCCTGGTTTCGCTATATTTCCAGTTTTACTTTTGCACCAGATGGGAACAAACAATTGTTGCAGTCCTTTGAATGGTTGAAGTCACATGACACCAGGTTATAGTCCAACAGGTTTATTTGAAACCACAAGCTTTCAGAGCACTCCAAAAGCTTGTGATTTCAAATAAACCAGTTGGACTATAACCTGGTGTCATGTGACTTCTGACCTTGTTCACGTCGGTCCAGCACCAGTACCTCCACATCTTGACTTTGAATGTTTGCTATTGCCTTTTTATCATTCCTTAAGTAATGTTCCTCAATTTATTATATCCATCTCGCACGTCAGACCATCATAATTGCCTCTAATCAGATTCATGACCTTGGTCTCAGAATCTCTACCGAATTCTCCAGCTTGATGATTGCATATCCTCTAGGAGCCTCACACAACTAGATTGCTCATTTCTTTCTCATTACACAACACCCAGTCTACGGGGCCTGTTCTACAGTTGGTTTAAAAATGTAGAAATATTGATGTCCAGGAGCTCCCATATGCTGCTGCCTGCCTTGCAATCCTTACTGGTTGCTTCATTAACTACTCCACATGTTCAATCATTCCTTTTTGAAAAAGAATGTTATCAAATCTCCACCAGTTGCTGTATTACTTTCAATTTGAGGAATAGATCTGTAATCACGTACCAGTGAGTCATTAAATGATTAGCTTCATCTTGTGTAGTAGAATAAAATTAATGAAGACTGCAAGCTGCCCATCTCCATCTGTCTTGCTTAGTAGATCTGGTGGTGTCTGTGAGTGAAGTCAGATTGCCACTGAATCCAGTATAAGTCTTCATTTGGATGGGTATGAGGTGTTATCACTTTCTCCCCATAGATGCTGCTGGGCCTGTCGGGTTTCAATCTATTGACTTAAGCTGTAAAGACAGTGAACATCAATTCCTAATGTCACAGCTCTAGCGACATGCACAAAAGGTCACATGGCCTACCCCCTGCTCCTAGTTTCTATTCTTCATAATTTAGGAGGATCTTAAAGCCTTTGAGTTCAGAAAAGAATGAATCTTGTACAAGATTACAGTTATGGGGAAAGATTAAAGAAAAATCAGTAAAAATTAAGAAATTGGCACATTAAGAAAGTGCTGTACCTTTCAAAAAGTTCATTCTGACCATGAGCCTTAGCCCAATTTTCTTGCCTGTTGAGGGACTTGACCTTTGAATTCCAATGTCTTTTGGAGATTTAAACATTAGATCTACTGATATGTCTATCTAACCTGTCTGTTACCTTCTCAAAAGAATTCTCAAAATGGGGTGGCATGGTGGCTCAGTGGTTAGCACTGCAGCCTCACAGCACCAGGGACCTGGGTTCAATTCCAGCCTCAGGTGACTGTCTGTGTGGAGTTTGCACATTCTCCCTGTGTCTATGTGGGTTTCCTCTGGGTGCTCTGGTTTCCTCCCACAGTCCAAAGATGTGCAGGCTAGGTGGATTGGCCATGCTAAGTTGCCCACAGTGTTCAGGGGTGTGTGGGTTATTTGGGGGATGGGTCTGGGTGGGATGCTCCAAGGGTCAGTGTGTACTTGTTGGGCTGAAGGGCCTGTTTCCACACTGTAGGGATTCTAAAAAATTTGTCACACTTGATTTCCCCTTCATGAAGCCATGCTGACCCTACTCATTCCTAAATGCATTGTTACATCCTTTCTAATAGACAAACATTTCTGTCACAAGTGTTAGGCTAACTGGCCTATAGTTATCTGAATATTGTCCCCTTCCCTTCTGAATAACAATGTTACATTGGCAGTTTTCCAGTCCTTTAAGACTTTTCCACAATCTAAGAATTCCTGAAGATTTCTACTGGTACAGCTACTAATTCTGTGGTTGTTAACCTCAATACCCCAGAGCCCATCACATTAGATAGAGGGGCACCAACTGACTTATAATCCCACCAGTTTCCCTGGTTCCCTTTTTTGCTAGTTAAAATTAGTGCGTTTATTTCTTCTCCCCCTTTGATTATTTAATATTTTAGAATGAAATTAGTGTCTTATGCTGTGAGGGCTGATACAAAGCATTATTCAACTCCCTTGCCCTTTCCTGGTTCCCCATTATTTCGCCAGCCTCATTTTTTTAAGTGCTTTGGCTGCTCTTTCCTTATTTACATATTTAAAAATATCTCATTGTCTTTGATATTACTTGCCTGTTTACCTTCAAACTTTATTTGTTTCTCAATTTAATTTGGGTGTCTTTTTGTAGGTTTTTGAAAGTGTTCCTAATCACCTGACTTACCCCTAATCTTTGATACATGGTATCCTTTCCATTTGATACTAACCCTAACTGCCTTTGTCAATGTTTGATTTATCCTCTTCCTCACTAGGATATGAGTCATGAAATATTTTGTTAAATGTCTGCCATTGTTCCTTAAGCACTGCCAAATTTCTATCCCAATCCACTCCAGCCAACTCCATTCATTCCTTAGCAATTTTCCTTAAAGTTTAGCAGATTCATGAGAAACTGAGAAACTTGTCAGCAAAATAGAATACGAAATTCTACCATGTTATGTCTGAGGGGATCTTGTGCGCTGCAATCATTTAACAGACGCTACACAACACTAACAATGTCACCTAGAAGGGAAATAAAATGTTTGCACAAAAACCAGTCAGCTCAATAAACTAACCAACAATCCCAACCAAAGCCCAAGCTACAGATCTTCGTTAAAACACTAAATCATTAAGTCATTTAAACCTGCCCTTTACACATTATCAGATCAAAAATATCTTGACCCTCACTGGATCCATAAAGTATTGTTCAAGAAAACTGTCTTCAGCCAGAGTACTAAGTGGATGATCCAGCTCTGCCTCCTCCAGAGGTCCCCAGCATTAAAGATACCAGGCTTTGGCCAATTGATTCACTGTACATGATGTCATAGAACAGTTGGAGGCACAGGATACTGCTATGAGCCATGACAGCTTTCCAGCAATAGTACTGAAGACTTATGCTCCAGAACTTGCTGCTCTCCTAGCCAAGCTCTCCCAGATATCTATAACACTAGCATCTACCTGAATGTGAAAATTTGCTCAGGTATGTCCTGTACGCGAATAAGAAAGCAGAACAACTCCAATCTGGCCAAATACCACCCCATCAGTTTATGCTTGATCATCAGCTTTAATAAGGTAAGCAGCTGAGTAGTTCTGGTGTAGCCCAAACTGGGCATTGATGTGCAGGTGCTGCTTGATGTTTAAAACCTTGGTTCAAACTACCAAGGCCACATTTTACTGAGTGCGGCATCAAAGACCACTAGCAAAATTGGAGTTAATGGGAACCAGGGTAGGGTGGTGAGAATCTGATAGTCAAAGTCATGCTTGTCACAAAGGAAGATGGCTGCTGGAGGTCAGTCATCTCAACACCAGGACATCTCTGCAGGATTTTTTCAGGGTAGTGTCCTAGGCCCAACTATCTTCAGCTGCTTCAAAGACCTACCCTCCAACATAAGGTCAGAAGTAGGGATTGCACAATGCTCAGCATCATTTGAAACTCCTAAATACTGAAGCAGTCCATGTTCAAATGCAACAAGATCTGGACAATATCTAGGCTTGGACTAACAAGCAGCAAGTGACATTCACACTGTACAAATGCCAGGCAATAACTGTTTCCAATAAAAGACAATCTAACTATTCTCTCTTGACATTCAATGGTACTACAGAGTCACTGAATTCCCCACTATCAACATCCTGGGAAGTACCATTGACTAGATTAGAACTGTACTTGCCATATAAACAGTGTAGGTCAGAGGCTAGGAACACTGCGGTGAGAAACTCACCTCAACACTAAATCCTGTCCACCATCCACAAGGCATACGTCAGCAGTGTGATAGAATACTCCCCACTTGCCTGAATGCATCCAGCTCCAGCACTACTCAAGAAGCTTGACACAAGATGTAGAACAAAGCAAAGCAGTCTGCTTGAATGTTTGTAGCTGTAGTGCTAGTCACTCCACCACGAACACTCAATACATACTGCTGCTATTATTTACAAGATTTATTACAGAGATCATTAGACATCACCTTACAAACCACAACCACTTTCAACTAGATGGTCAAGGACAGCAGATACACAAGAAGATCACAACCTGCAAGTTCACCTCCAAGCTACTCACTATACTGAATTTGGAACTATATCATTGTTCCTTCACAGTCTCTGGGTCAATATCCTGGTATTCCCTCCTAGCAGCTTTGTGCACATGGTCTGCAGCACATGGTCTGCAGCTGCTCAAGAGAACAGCTTACCACAACCATCTTAACAGCAATTAGGGAAGGGCAATAAATGCTGGCCCAGTTAGTAACACCCACATCTCACAGGTGAAAAGAAATACACAACCCTTTCCCATGGTCACCTCTATCAATTTGATTTTTCTGAACTACACAGATTAATACCACCCAAGATTAATGTACTCTTTCTTAATTAAAATGGTCTCCTTATCACCTGACACGTTATCTGTTTTATAGTATCACTTCTGTTAGCGAGCCTATATATGACTCCCACTGGTGTCTTTCACCCTTGTTATTTCTTATCACCAACTATACAAATTCTAAATCTTCTAATCTAGGATTATTTCTTACTATCACTCATTCCATCCTGTAATATTAAAGCTACCCCACGGTCATCCCTTCCTACCAGTTCTCTTAAGGAGTTAAATAACCTTGGATTTTTTTAAAAAAGGGATAAAACACCATTTTCTGTCCCAGCCCCCCAAATCCCAATTGAAACCAAACTCCCAGCTATATTCACTTGATCTTTGCCTCAACAAGCAAAGCCTCCACTCACACTAGTTATGCTTCTTAATAACTGCACAATGTAAAAGTCCCTTTCTTCCTGCTCAGAGTCACTTTTTATCTACAGAAATCAACACCTCATTTTGACAAGAGAATTCAGGTGTTGAATGCTAACTGCCAACTCTCTCTTCCAATTCGGCTAATTCACTTAAAGGTGAACAGGCTCTTGTGGTGCAATGGTAGCGTCTCCAACTCTGAGCCAGGATGCTTGTGTTTAAGTCCCACCTTCTCCAGAGGTGTGCAATAATATCTCTGAACAGGTTGATTAGAAAATATCTACTTAAAGGCTATCTGACTTTAGCTTCAAAACTGAACTTGAAAAATATAGACCATTTGAATTCCCACTTTGAACCAAGTTCTTAGGTACATTGACTTTGTCTTTATCTCACTCAGGCAAAGTTTCCACTCAAGTTGACCATGCTCCTTACTGACTGACTGACCCAGGCTTCTTGCATTAAATTATCTTCAATTTAGTCTTGCTAAATTCACTTCTTTCATATTGAGCCATTGTTCTTTCTGCTTTCCAGATTCACTCAGTTGTGTTTTGGCTGCTAATCTCATTTCAGCTTCTCTCCTCTCTGAACTATTTGCAAGATGCCATCCCTGCCAATCTAGTTTAAATCTTCCACAACAGCATCAGCAAACCTCTGCACAAGGATGTGGATTCCCGTTCAGTTCAAACACGATCCATCTAATGGCACAGGTCCCACCTCTCCCAGAAATGATCCAAATGCCTCAGGAATCTAAACTCATCTCTCTAGCCATGCATCAATCTGCTCTATCTTTCTATTCCTCTATTCAGTAGTGCATGGCAACAGGAGTAATTGTGAGATTACTACATTTGACGTCCTGCTTTTCAATTTTGTGCATAACTCCCTAAAGTCTGTTTGCAGGACCTAAATTCTTCTTCTCCCTATGTCAATGGTTTCAACATGGACTACAACATCTGCCTATTCACCAAACCACTTCAGAATTTCCTACAGCTGTTTCTTTACTTCTTCAACCCTGGCATCTGGGAGGCATCATATCATCCTGGTGACATATCTAATGACACAGAATCATCTGTTTATTGCACTCATGAGTGAACTCCTGAGAAGTAATGCCCTTGACTGTGTTTTTTTCTCTCTGTCTGAAGAGTTAGATCACCCACAGTCCCATGGCCTTGCTTCTGTCTGACCAACACAGAGGAAGCATCACTCTCACTGATTTCCAAAGCCAAAAAATAGCTTTCAAATGAGATGCAATTGAAGGAGTCCCTCACTATCCGCTGTTAAGATCCTGTTCATTTCTAACCACCATGGAGGTCCAGCAGACAACTTCATGACGCTGGTCTCTTTTTGATCCAATGTAGGCCTGACCTTTATCACCAGGAGAAATTTCTTCATTGACTGTGATTACAGTTGTGTTACAGTTGTTGAATGTTATTGGTGAATTCAGAGCAAATAAGAAGACCAGTTTATCCCTATTACCTTCTTCAACAAAGAGGCCACTCTTCTCATGCTACCCAAATCCAAGAGTGCAAGAAAATATAAAACCTCCATCTCCACATGAACAACATGAGTGGTGGGTTCATTCTCGGTATATTTGGCCTGAAAGAGGAAACTAAGATCAAGAATACCCTTTTGTGCCATCTTTGGTGATTTTATTCCTGCCACTTGCAGCATCTCTTATGCAAGAAATTTGGGATCTGCGTTGGCTTCTGGCAACCCTGGTTTTGAGGTTTCTGTCATGGAGAATAATTTTTGGTGCATTGAGTCAACTTCAGTGGCTTCTGTGACTGCTAACCAAACAATGTTCAAAGCTTGACAAGCACCTTCACTTAATAAAGAAGGGAGCTCTACTATAGTGTAATATCACTTCCTGTCTTCTTTCTCACATTGCACAAGGGAAACTGAACTGGAGTCTATTACAATTGGACTTGTAACTTTGTATCAGATGTTGTTGGTTGTTAGAATGTTCCAAGCATTAACTCAAACACTCGCCTTAAAGATGTATGTACTAGTGCAATGGTTGAAGCACAGAACACAATTGGAGCAGAGCCAGAGGCAGCAACAAAGGAGGAAATTAAACTAAATGTGCAGAGAGCTATCTGGTCACCAATTTGATTGATTAGTCCAAAGATCTGAACCTTGATTGCTTTGAAAAGGACAACATTTTGTGATCATTGTGCGTTGGAGTTAATGCTAATTATCAGGCTAGAAACAGCGGCTCTAATGGAGAAATTCACTCACCACATGACAATTTTGTGACAGATGTAAAGATATAAATGACTCAACACAAAGTGTGCCTGCTGCAAACTTATTGCTGTTGTTTTTACAAAATGTTCATTCCCAAAAAAGCAGATGTGAAGAGCAATTTCAATGGGTCACAGATGCAATTATGAGTGCAAGTGGCTAACCTTCAGGAATTACAACATGGCTACGTGAAAGAAAATATTAAAATTAACTGAAAAAGGTGCATGTATTCGAAATGAAAGCATGAACATTCAATCAAACCTTAACAAGGCTGTTTTGATTTAAATGGAGGCTAAATCATGAGGAAATATGAAATGGGAGAAATAGATTTATTAGAAAGCTTCAGACAGTGAAGTGGCAAAGAAAAAAAATGACAAACAATTAATTGTAATACATTACACTTCATAGTCAAAGCTTGTCCTCCTGAAGCAGCAAGCAGGATATTTATTGTGAAAGGCTACTTAAGTTTCGGACAGCCTGTCTGTAAAAACCTCAATGCAGTGTACTAATCCTCATAAACAGCCCAGAAATTCACTCTGGAACTGTAGACGCTATGCACCAGGGAAGATCACATTTGAATATTGGGACCTTTGGCTGTTGTCTTCTAAAATGCAATACCTTATTATGGGGCATCCAGTGGCTGCTGCTATTGATCTTGCTTCCCTTTTACTTGTATACGCGATCAAATCACTTACAAGAATAGTATCCGTTACCATCTGTATACATAATGAGGATGTTTAATCACAATAAATGTAAAAAAGCAAATTCCAAAGATAATTCCTCAGTGGAAGTACAGAAAATGCAGTAGAAAATGGAGAAGACATTCAAGCTGAGTGCAGGTTGTGTTTCTCAAATATGTGCATCCAAAACCATGATATTTTGGGACATGCAATAAAAGTAAAAATCAAGGCCAATTTGGGGAATAAAATTTGGGTAATTATTGTATACATTGGTGTAAATGGTGATTTCATGTTAAAATCAACTCTAGGGATTTTAAAGCCCAAGATTTTCAAAGCCAAAATATAATCACTGCGATGACATCAAAAACCTCAATATAATTTTAATGAAGAAAGTTAAATTTACTGTATTTCACCCAAATCCTGCTTGTCAATTAAAACAAGGAAAATATAAATCGATTTTGATTGTAGAAGGGGTAAAATGACCGGTCAGAGAAAATAAATAAGCAATGCTCATGGAAGCAAGAGCAGAGGCCAACTTTCAAAGTGAGCAATAAATAAATGAATGACAGGGCCTTGTGCCCTTAACTGTAAATCTGCCTGAAAGAAGAGTTGAATCTTGGGCTTTACCAATTCAGTCTTTGTGAATACTGATTCAGTGCAATCCCTTTGCACCAAAACTGATGTCAACGCCTGGGGACCATCAATGTGACATTGGAACCCCAGGCCCAGCTAATGGTAATATTTACTTTCCAAGTGTGTGGGACAGCTGGGGCAATGACTGTAGAGCATCTTAGAAATAGAGGGAGTTTATAAACAGCTTGTGGGGGTGCCACTATCCCCATTACTTTGAGGATAATTTTGAGAGCCATATTAGGCATGCAGAACGGTAAGCTATTTGCATTACCTGTGTAAATATCAAACAATTATCATCTTGCCTGAATAACTGCTTATAAAAGCCTCCATGTTACTCAGTGCTAAACAGCATCTCAGGGCATGATCAATGGGCACTAGCTACATGCCTCTTTGTTCACTTTCAGCATCTATATCTTGCCATGCCAATTAAGGTAGTCAAACAGCCAGGCTCTTGCATCACTGGTTCACATACTTAATCAAGGGGGCGTAGATCGTGTTGTATGGAAGTGTGTCAATTCATTTTGCGGCTGAAGCAACAAATACATTGCATGTGCAGTTAGCAAATAACCATGACTCAAAGTCTTAGTGGTGTTGTCTTCACTGAAGCTTGATTGAGGCACTTGTTAGTCAGGGGGCATCAGCAAAATAAGTCTTTGGCAGCCTCCGATAACAGTCCAATGGCTTGGACATTGTCAGGCATCCAACTGGGGTGTTCTCAGTCAAGGGGTTTGTGCCTGTCTGGTCCAGGGAGTAGGTCACATTATTTTTGTGGCATCATAGCAGCCAATCCAGGGAGTAGCATCCAAATGGTCAGGCATCAGTCAGGGATTTAGACACTTTTCATCCAATGTTGTCATCTTGGGTTGCTTAAGGAGTGGACTGTGGTCAGTCTGTTGCACCCATCCAGAAAAGCTAAGAGAGTAGAGGAAAAGGGGTGTGCCTGCCATGGGAAGGAGGGTCATAAACCTACTCATTGGGATGAGAGTCTGCAGGCTGGGGGAATGGCAGTTGATGATTGTGAAGAGGGACAACTGAATTTGTAAAGTTTGGGTATGGAACAGCAAGGATGGGGACAGGGTAAAGCAGAGAGAAATTCATCCAGGCGAGGGGGTGTTTAACAATGTATGACCACACCTGGCATAGTCTCCTCAGGATGTTAAAGTCCCTGTTGCAGTATTGCAGTTCCATCTTCTCCTTTGTTAACATCATTGCTTGCTTGCATTTAAATGTGGTGTGGGTGTAAGTGTTTATGACCTCATTTAGAATTCTGTGAACAGATCTAGGAACTACACCTTAGGAAGCATGTTTTGGCCCTGGATAGGGTTCAACACAGGGTTACAAGAATGATACCCGGACTTCAGGGGTTATGAGGAGAAATTAGACAAATTAGGCCTTTAGTTTCTAGAGTTTAGAAAGTTAAGGGGTGATCTAATCTAGGTCTTCAGGATATTAAAGAGAAAGACAGGGCATACAAGGTAACCTATTTCCACTGGTTGAAGATTCTCAAACCGGGGGCATAGTCAAAGAATTAGGACCAGGCCCTTCAGGAGAGATGTTAGAAAGCACTTCTGCGCACAAAGTGTAGTGAAGATTTGGAACTCTTTTCCTTAAATGGCAGTTGATGCTAATTCAATTGTTAAATTTAAATCTGGGATCGACAAATTTTTATTGAGGAAGGGTATCAAGGGATATGGGCCCAATGTATGCATGTGGAGTTAGGCCACAGAACATCCATGATCTTATTGAGTGGTGGAGCAGGCTCAAAAGACTGAATAATCTATTCCTGTTCCTATGATTCAAGGTGCTGGCAAAAAGTGTTAACACTTTCATTAACTATAGGAGTTGGGATGAGACATTGGTGAGGCCTCCTCTGGAGTACTGTGTCCAGTTGTGGTCACCCTATTGTAGGAAGGATATTATTAAGCTGGAGTGGATTCAGACCAGGTTTACCAGGATGTTGCCGGGAATGGAGGGTTTGAGTTATAAAGAGAGACTGGATAGTCTGGGGCTCTTCTCTGGAGTGTAGGAGGTTGAGCGATGACCTTATAGAGGTTTATAAAATCATGAAGGGTATATATAAGGTGAATGGCATGTGCCTTTTCCCAAGGGTGGGGGATTTCAAGACTAGGGGGTATATTTTTAAGGTGAGAGAGGAAAGATTTGAAAAAGGTATGAAGGGCAACTTTTTTTACACAGAGGTTAGTCCATGTGTGGAATGAACTTCCTGAGGAAATGGTGGATATGGGTACAATTACAATATTTAAAAGACATTTGGATAGGTATATGAATAAGAAAAGTTTGGATGGATATGGGCCTGGAGCAGGCAGGTTGGACTAGTTTAGTTTGGGATTATGTTTGGCATGGACTGGCTGGACTGAAGCGTCTTTCAGTGCTGTATGATTCTATGACTCTATGATCCAATAAGTAAGGATTTTATAAGCAGTGATTTGAAATAGCACAGCAATGATGTAGTCAAGCTGATGAGGAAGAGAGATGGAGAGACAATCAGAGAGTTTTAAGTATTGGACTCCAGAAACAAATACTATTAGAATCAGAAGAGCTGTCACCCAAAGTAGATATGTTTAAGTCACTAGATGTGTTTTTATTGAATGGGAGGTTGGGGTTTACAACTGGAGAAAGATTGAGGAGCTTTAAACAATCCCAGAAATAAACAGAAGATTCAAGAAATCTCAACACTTTTATAAATATTTGAAGTATTATTCAGATCAAATTTTTTTCTGACTTGAGTTTCGTGATATGAGTTGAGCGAGTGGAGAAGAAAAATCAGGCTAAGATGTTCAATTTAGATGTTAAGCAAATTAGTTCAATGTATGTTTTGATATCTTTAATACAACTAATGAGTTAAAATAGTGTAGACATTAGAATTTCTGTGCATTGATTCTGGTCTAGTAAAATACTTTAATTTTAAACGGCAACTCTTGGATCTTCATTCTTTGAGTAAACAGTTAAAATAGAAATATTACTTGTTTCTACCCAGATCATCACAACTTCCAACCATCACAAATGTCACCTTCATGCTAGATGTGATTCCAGCCAGTGGAAACTATTTTCTCCTTTTCACGGGTAAATCTGAATAAAAATAAAAGAAATATGTGTTTCATATGGCATTTTAATTTTAATTTCATCCAACAAGACCCAACACACCTCAGCTGTGTGATGACCCACGGGCCATGTTTTAGTCATAATTGCACTGTTTCATTATGTTGAATCATGTGAGATATTACCTATAGGATTGTGTTCATGGGTTTTTGCAGAAACTTGGGTGTAGCATCACATTGGTAAAACTGGTGCAATTTCCTGTACATTTGGGGTGTGGTTTCTCAGTTGTACCTTGTGGGACTCTGTCTCTGCTGCAGAGAATTATACCTATTCTCCTAACTATGTTTGAGTCATAAAATCAGAGAGGTCGACAGCAAAGAGAAAGGCCCTTAGAAGGTGGCAGACTGAATTATCAGTTTAACTTGCAGAATATTAGAATATGAACCAAGGAACAGAGTTATAGAGATCTACAGCACAGAAAAAGACCCTTCAGCCCATTATGTCTGGGCTGATGAAAAATAGCCACCTAAGTATTCTTTTCCCATTACCCAGCACTTGGCTCATAGACTTGTATGCTTTGTCATTGCAACTACCAAAAATACTTCTTAAATGTACCGAGGGTTTCTGCCTCTACCACCCTTACTAGCAGTGACTTCCAGATTCCCACCACCCTCTGGGTGAAAAAAAAATCCTCACATCTCTAAACCTCCTGCCCCTTATCATAAATCTGTGTTCCTGGTCATTGATCCTCACCAAGGGAAAAGTTCCTCCCTGTCTAGCCCGTCTATGCCCCTCACAATTTGATACAACCTAACCATGCACCCACCCCTCACCCCTCCTTAGTCCCCTCTGCTCCAAGGAAAATAACCCCAGTCTGAGCAATCTCTCTTAATAACTGAAAATCTCCAGCCCAGGCACATCTTGGTGAATCTTCTCTGCACACTCTCCAGTGCACTCACATCCCTCCTATAATGTGGATTCCAGACTGTACACAGTAACTGTAGTCTAACCAGCATTTTACACTGTTACAGCATCACTTCCCTGCTCTTTAATTCTATGTCTTGGATGATATCCAATACAAATATGGTACTAGGAGTGGTCATCTGGGAAAATATCGCACCCACAGCCCCTAAGTTGCCCTCACTCACCTGTACTTTGGGTCCATCATTGATCGTCAGTACCTGGTGAGGGCATTACTGACAGCAGATGCCATTCCTAGTGGCGCTAATGGGTAACGGACCTCTGATTGGACACTTAATTTCTGTGGGCCTTCATCAATGCAAGGAATCAGGGCTCCCTCTGTTTCTCCAGCCCACAGATGAGACTCCTGTCACCAACATTTGATTCCATTTTGTTGTAAAGAAAGGTGTGAGGCTACCTTTCATCTTGTCAGTAGATTCTTTCAAGCAGGGTAATTGTACAGACTGCTGCAACGATAGAGATTCATCTTTTTGATGATAAATAAAGCATCTGTCTACTTTTATGCAGTTAAGACAGAAGGTGGAGAAGCTTCCACATTGCTCACCCCAAAGCCTTATCAAGACTTGTTAATCATAAAATCACACAGTACAGAAGAGGCCAGTTGAATCTTGCCCAACAAAAGCTGCTCTAAGTGTACACTAGTTCCACCTTCCAGCTTTTGGCGCATAGCCTTGAATGCTATGACATTTAAAGTGCTCATCCAAGTACTTTTAAAAGGTTGTGAGGTTTTTGCTTCAACCACCTTCCCAAGCAGTACATTCCAGATTCCCAAAAAAAACTTTTCTTCAAATCCGTTTTCACCTTAAACTTTGCCCCCTTGTTAATGACCTTTCAGCTAAAGGAATTGCTGCTTTCTATTCACCCTGACCATGCCCCTCATAACGTTATACACCTCAATGAGGTCCTGTCTCAGCCTTCTCTGCTCTAAACAAAACAACTCAAGCTTATCCTGCCTATCTTCATAGCTAAAATGTTCCATCCCAGGTGACAGCCTGGTGATTCTTCTCTGCACCCACTCCAATGGAATTACATCCTTCCTGTAGTGTACCTCAACATTCCTTTGTTCCGCTGAAGTTTCCTAGCATCCTGGCATTTATTGAGAACTCCCTTGTCTTACTATTTCTTCCAAAGTGCATCACCTTACACATTACCAAAGTTTAATTCCATCTGCCACTGATCTATTGAACTGACCAATCTGTTTATACTTTCTTATAACCTAAGATTTCCTTCCTGATTGTCACCACCAAACAATATTCTTGTCATCTACAAACTTACTTATCATCGTCTACATTTTCTTCTATGCCCGTCACTGATCCCTGTGGTATGCCACCGGACACTAGCTTTCAGATATACAAACAGCTTTCCACCATCACCCTCTGTCACTAACCATTAAGCAATTTTAGATTTAACTTGCCAGGTTACCCTGGATCCCATATGTTTTTACTTTATCAGTCTCCTGTGTGGAAAGTGTCAAAAGTTTTGCTGAAATCAATGTAAACTACATCAACTGCACTATCCTCATCTAAATACCTGGTAGCCTTCTCAAAAAATTTAATCAAATTTGTCATGACATCTCTCTGACAAAGCTATGCTGACTACTCCTGACCAAACCTGATGTCTCCAAATGGAAATGAATTGACTCCTTCAGAATTTTCTCCAATAGTTTTGCTACCACTGATGTGAGACTCATTGGTCTGCAATTCCTTGGTTTATCTCTTCCACCTTTCTTAAAAAATAGAATAAAAAACAGAATTTCAGTTCTCTGGCACCACCCCTGTAGCCAAAGAGGAATACAAAATTTGGGTCAGAGCCCCTGCAATTTCCTCCCTTACCTTGGGATGTAACTCATCAGGGACTTGTCCACTTTCAAGCCTTGCCCAAAACATTCAAGACCTCCTCACCATTCTCGTCAAATTGTTCAAGAACATTTCAGGCCCTCTTCCCAAATTTTGCACCTACATCCTCCTTCTGCAAAGTGAAGACAGATGTGAAGTATTCGTTTAACAGTCTACCAATGGCCTCTGGCTCCGAGCACAAATTGCCTGTTGATCCTGAATGGATCCTACTCTTACCTTTGCTATCCAAACCCTTTTGAGGTACTTATAGAATATCCTGGGATTCTGCCTAATTTTGCACACGGGTGTTTCTCATGTCCCTTCTTTGCTCTCCTAATTACTTTCTTAAGCTCCCCCTACACTTTTCTTATTCAATCAGGGCTTCCATCGATTTGCTCACTTTGTACCTGGTAAAAGCCTCTCTTCCTTCTTAACCTGCATATTCCAAGACATTTGGGATTCTCCGGGCTTGTTGCTTCTACTTTACAACCTAACGGGAACGTGTGGGGCCTGCATTCTCGTTAATTCCATTTGAAACACTTACCCCCACCCCTGCCCCAAGTGTTCTGCTGCAGCATTTACCCAGAAGTACCTGTTCCCAGTCTGTTTTGGCCAGATCCTGCCTTATTTTAGCAAAATTTGCCCAATATGAAACCATTTTGCAGACCATCTTTTTCCTTTTTCATAAAAAACATATGGTACTGTAGGCACCATCACTAAATAGCCTCCCATTGCCACCTCAAACACTTGCCTGGCTTTGTTCACAAGGATTAAATCCAGCACTGCACTGAGTCTTTTTGGACCTTTCACATGTTGACATAAAGAGTTCTCCTGAATACATTTCAAAAATATTGCCCCCTCTAAATCCATTACACTATGACTATCTTAATTATTGTTGGGGAAGTTGATATCCCCTAACGTAACAACTCTCTTATTCGCACCTCAGTGAATTGTCTACAAATCTGCTCGTCTATTCTCTATTTAGGGGCTAATAATACACTCCCAGGAGCATGAATGGCCCCTTTCTTATTCCTAAACCTTCCCACAAAGCCCTAAATTGAATTATTCCACTGAGACCGATGGTGATACATTCAGATTAAATCAAAAAGCACTGTGTTTTCAAAACAAAAACAGAAGATTGAACTGGAGAAAGTGTGGACTCAAAATTTTAATTCTGTGTTTATCTCTGTAGATTTTGTTCGACCAGTTGAGTTTCTCCAGTGCTTTCTGTTTTGGTTTCAGATCTCCGGAATCCGCAGTTCTTTGTTTTATTATAGAACTGCGCTTTTGACTTTTTGTGTCTTCTT
This sequence comes from Ginglymostoma cirratum, assembly GCA_024137785.1. Classification (NCBI taxonomy): domain Eukaryota; kingdom Metazoa; phylum Chordata; class Chondrichthyes; order Orectolobiformes; family Ginglymostomatidae; genus Ginglymostoma; species Ginglymostoma cirratum. The sequence continues at coordinate 21,948,073 of JAHRHZ010000289.1, read as the reverse complement.
TTGGGTCATACATTGATGGTACACCTTTGACCCCCATATGCTGATGTTACACCTTTGCAAAACAAGCGTTAAGAATAAAAGGAATCTGGGAACAATGGAAGATATGTAAATAATAAAGACTATTTCTGACATTTAATATATTTAAATTGTCAGAAGAATGATATTTTATGCAAAACCTAGCTTGCACCAACCACAAAAAAACAAACATCTATAATATTTAATTTCACATCCTTCATTGCTTAGTTTTGTTTTAGTTGATTTTATTGATAAGATTTCCACAGTTTCAATATCTTAGAAGTCATCAAGTTTCCCGCAGTACTTGAGCATCCATTGCTTGTGCCTATCCCTTTGAGACTCAGATTCAAGCAGAATTCAATATTTACTCAATTCCTTTCAGACACTGGTATGGAAGCCCCTAATGGCAGTGCAAACATTTCAAATGCTAGTTACTTAATAACTCTTCCATCACACACGTCTTTTTCCTTCACAAAATACATATGCAGTCACTAACATGTTACCTACCTGCCACAGAATACAACCTATGTCTTCTGCACTAAAGCACTTTTGAAAACAGTAATTGGAAACACTCAACATACTTTTACCTCTCTCCTCCCCAAGGGGCCCACTTACTTTTTTAATACTTTGCCTGTTATACACGTAAACAAAGACTTCCCCTTTTAATTTCCCCAAGCGTCCTTTGTAAATTTTTGTTCCAATAAAGTCTTTTCACTTCTCTTAATTATTGCTTTAGCATCTGGTATTTCATTTTCATGGCAACGTCTCCACCTTCCTCTCCCCTTTCCTTCTTTTAATATTGTTGAAGCATTCAAACATTTTTTAAAAATGTTTCAAAAAATTGTTTCATCCAAGTACTTTATTTAACACCGTACGTTTTAACTATGACTCTCTTGTCCTCATTGAATTATGTACAATAATTCTGGTACCATATTAAAAGGCCAATATGTTGATTTGGTGGTATTTTGGGATAACCAGGAGCAACTTGCCCTGAAATGCCCTGCCATCTCTCCAACTGCATGTGCCATCCATTGCACCATATTTGGAATTCAGGTTCTAACTGGAAATGTTATGAATCAACATTTTATAGATTAGTAATTATTTTGCTATTTGGCATGAACAGTATTAAAATCAAGTCAATGTAGAAACTTGACTAAAAAACACTGTCAACAAGTTAAAGGCACTAATAATATATCACCAGAAAGCAGAAGAATTTTTAAAAAACATATTATAGCTAAGAAAATCCTACGATAGATCATTGTAAGACCTGCAGAGATTGATAATTTTTGAAAATAAATTTATACTTCCTACTAATAGCTGAAAAGGATGACCATCAAGACAGGAAATTGACTGGACAGTGAGAAGTCTCCTGAGTTCACACTGTTGACTTAGGTGTTTTTCTTTTCTAAACAAAAACTATTTCATCTTTGCAGTGCTGTATTGCCTTGACTATTATATAAATGTGTGCGCTTGGGTTTGGTGGATATGGTTTCATAGTGTGTAGGAGCTTAGTTGTTTTACCAATTATTGAATAACAAGTTTATATATTTTAAAAGAAAATGAGTTAATTACAGAGCATAGTGGACATTTGTTTTATTTTGGACAGCAGTACTAAAGAAAAATAAGTTGTTCCTTTTGGTGTTCAAATAGAACAATTACACTTTTGCTATAGCTCACGGAGCAGTTGGGTCTAATTATCAGGGCTCCTCCCATTCGAGTCATGCAAGTATTTCTACTGCCGACAGGTCCATTGCCCACATATACCTGTTTCAGCTTGCATTTCCATCAAATTACAGTACTTATAATAAACAGTCCACAATTGCCCCCAGCTTCCAATGGGCTCACATTTCCCCACTCAACTGAGTAGTAACTGTGAATAACTGCCCCCAAGTGTTTTCCTTCGCTTTTACAGATGTTTCTGAATTCACTACCAGCAGTAGCAGCTATTTCTCTGAACTTTATTACCTACTAGCCATGCCAGGCTAAAACTTCAGGATTCCTTATAGCTGTGCCTCTTCACCTAGCGATCGTCTTCCTCCCACATTCAGCTTTAGTAGTTTGCAAGGCCAAGTTGCCTCTTGTGCCTGTTGACTGCCCAAAATTGCTATCTGTGATTGTTACTGGGTGTAACTTAATTTTGAAAATAGCTGCCTCTGTGCTTTTCCACATGGCAATGTGAAACACATTAGCCTTGATTCCAGGTAGAAATACTTATTCATTATTCTTGACCATCCATCTCTTTCATCTAGATGTAAATGAACATTTTACAGCAGAATTGTTTACAATGTGAAACCTTCAATATCTTTCTGGTACATTGAGAGCTTCAGAGTCTGCACATTGTGATCCCAGAGACTGATGCTTTCGTCTCAACTGTGAACGACTGACAGCATTGCCCAATGACACTGCCTGGCGTTCCTTTTAATCTTTAACCAGCCTAGGCATTGTCAAGCTGATTTCAGGATAGATAACATGATCATGCTCCGAGAAGCGGGTGTTGGGAGGGGAGATGCTATTCAGAATCCAAAAGTATAAAGCGATTATTCAGTTGATTACAATACAACTATGGAATTCCAATTTAACAAGGTCCTTGCTCTTACGACCGAGTCCAAAGTTTCAAAACTGGAATTAGCCAACTGGAACTCTTTTCTAGGAATTGACGAGAATGGTGAGGAGGTCTTGAATGTTTTGGGCAAGGCTTGAAAGTGGACAAGTCCACGATGAGTTACATCCCAAGGTAAGGGAGGAAATTGCAGGGGCTCTGACCCAAATTTTGGACTGGCTATCCAATAGTTGAGGAGTTAGACACTCTCTTCTTTTTAAAACTTCTGTGGAATATTACTGAAATTTATTTTTTACTTTGGTGGATTTGATGAAAGAAAGTTGCTTTTTTGTAGAGAGCACAAATACAGGCTATTGGTTGATTTTTACAGGCCAGGGGATTTTTCATTGTATCCAGAGTTTGGAATTTTGATATTATCAGTAGCTGTTGTATGAAGAGCACTAACTGCTTGACTGACCGCTATTTAAAATTTTTAAGACTAAAATGCAATTGTGTTCGGCACTGTTGGAGTGATGTAACCAAGCTCCTTTCTGGCATGGGAAGCAAGGGTTGTAGACAGGAGGGAAATTTTACCATTCAGTCAATGCTTGCAGATAACCAAGCATCTATGGCATATTACAAAGTTTAAGTGGTGGATAGTCGACATAACATCTCATGAATCAAAGAATTATACAGTGTGAATGCACGCCATTCGGCCCATTGAGTCTACACTGACCACTCAGACCCAACCCACTTCCCTATCCCTGTAACCCTACATTTCTCATGGCTATTCCACTTAACCTGCACATCTTTGGACTGTGGGAAGAAACTGAAGCATCCAGAGGAAACCCACATAGAGAGGGGGAGCATGTGCAAACTCCACACTGACAATTGCCCGAGGGTGAATCAAACCTAGGTCTCTGGTACTGTGAGGCAGCAGTGCTAACCACTGAGACACTGTGCCGCCCATGATGGGGTAACTTGCAATTCTATTGTGTAGGTTTTTCTTGGAGACAATAAGTCTCTGTGGCAGTTTATAACACAATATTTAACATTTCAGTTACATCAGGAGGTATGAACTATTGATTTGCTGACTCAATTTGATTTGTGAGAACCTTCTAAAAGGTTTCTGCCAGGTATTGACATGTGATTAGAGGCAGCTATCTTTTTTGGGCTGTTTAATGTGTTGGTAAAACAATTGTTTAATATGTGTTAAAGTTGTTTTTTTTAAATCTGTTTTTGTTCATTGTAACAAGTTTCTTATAATTAAATGGTCTATTATTATTGTTCATTGTGGTGTGTTTCGGCAGACTGCGATAGAATATTCACAGGACCATAAAGCATAGGATTAAAGGTAAGCCATTCGTCCCATCAAGTCTTCTTCACCATTCGATGAGATCGCGGCTAATCTGATAATACGCAAGTCCATTTACCTGCCCTTTCCCCATAACACTTCATTCCTTTACTAATTAAAAATTAATCTATCTCAGCCTTGAATACATTTAACAACCTATCTTCTACAGCCCTCTGACGATACGAAGGTGGGTTGAGTAGTGGATAGTGCGGAGGGCTGTTCCAGGTTACAAAGGGACATTGATAGGATGCAGAGCTGGGCTGAGAAGTGGCAGATGGAGTTTAACCCTGAAAAGTGTGATGTGATTCATTTTGGAAGGACAAACTTGAAAGCAGAATACAGGATTAACAGAAAGATGGCAGTGTGGAGGAGCAGAGGGATCTCTAGGTTCATGTCCACAGTTCCCTGAAAGCTGCCACCCAGGTGGATAGAGTTGTTAAGAAGGCGTATGGTGTGTTAGCTTTCATTAATAGAGGGATTGAGTTCAACAGCTGTGAAGTTATGCTTCAGGTATACAAAAGCCTGGTTCGAGTGCATCTGGAGTATTGTGTCCAGTTCTGGTTGCCTCATTACAGGAAAGATGTGGAAGCATTGGAAAAGGTGCAGAGGACATTTACCAGGATGTTGCCTGGAATGGAGAGAAGGTTTTATGAGGAAAGGTTGAGAGAGCTAGGGCTTTTCTCTTTAGAACGACGAAGGATGAGAGGTGACTTGGTAGAGGTGTACAAAATGATCAGAAGTATAGATAGAGTGGACAGCCAGAGACTTTTTCCTAGGGTGGAGGTAGCAATTATGAGGGGGCATCATTTTAAAGTGAGTGGAGGTAGATATAGGGGAGACATCAGAGGTAGGTTCTTTGCTCCGATAGTGGTAGGGGTGTGGAATGCATTGCCGGAGAGGGTAGTGGAGTCGGCCTCATTAGGGGCATTTAAGCAGCTATTAGATCGGTATATGGATGATAATGTAAGGTATGGGTGGAAGTTAGGTAGACCTTAGGTTTAGGGTAAAAGTTCGGCACAACATCATGGGCCGAAGGGCCTGTACTGTGCTGTACTGTTCTATGTTCTATAAAGAGTTCCACAGATTTACTATCCTTTGAGAGAAAAATGTCCTTCTCATCTCCGTTCTAACTGGCAGCCGCTTACTCTGTCCTCTGGTCCTCAACTCTCCCACAAGAGGAAACAAACTCTCCTCTTCAACCCTGTTGTGGTCAGGTGACCCATGACTTCCAGGATTGTCACAGAAATATTGATAGTTTTCCATGAGCATAGATAAGAACTCAAAATGTGGAAATCAAGTTTGCACATTGTCAGAATCTGCAATTTGCAAGCTGCAGAACAGTACAGTAGTCATGCAGCCAGGCCTTGGACAATCAACTTCCCATTAAATCCAGACAGGCCTGGGACTCCCTGACCAGGTGCTAATGGCTACATTATTTCAGAATGACCCAATGTTTCCACCTCCGGTGATTCTGCTTTGTTAGAAGAATGCTGTGCAGACTTGGTGGCGCCCAGCTCAGTAGAACGCCAGAAGCATAGTGTGACAAGGATGGCACTTGACAATTGAACGCTCAAAACAATGTCCTGCAAACTCAAAGTATGTAAAGTAGTCATCTCATTGGATCTTCCTGCACCATCCATTGGACACAAGACACAGAATCTTTGTGAATGGTGTAAAGTGGGGGATAAAAGGGGCAACCTTGAGATACCACTCTCTCTGCTTTTGCACATCCTTCGATGGCGTCTGCAGGGAACAACTTTGACGGGCAACCAAGCTGCACAGCATCTCCAGCCCCTTGTACCTCATGGTGAGCATCATCAGGCTGACCAGACCCAGAAGACAGCCTCGGTGAGACAACCTAAAGATCAGAACCAGCCCTAGAGGGGAAGGGAAGCTCAAACTGACAACTGCAGAAACATCAGCCAACCCTCAAAGACTGAGGAACAGCTTGTCCTAGCTTTATTGAATGGATATAACCAGTCCTTTTAGACAAACTGTTCAAATACAGTACTAGGGACCAACAGATAAGATGTAGCGAATCAGGAAGTGTGTATCAGAAATAGATAGCGAGTGTAAATTTGAGACTGTTTGCTTAGAGATTGAAGGCTGTTTACTGAAGAGTCCTGTGAAGAAGTTGAGAGTTTGATTGAGTTTAATTAAAGTACAATAGTAGAGTCTGATAAATATTGTTTTACCTTCATAAAGTGTTCAGTAATATTATGTTGGACATTCCCCTGACTCTTGTCCCCTTCGTCTATTGCACTGTGCTAGCAGCTGAGTTCAAATGGATTACTGCAAACTGGTCAAGCTTAGTCAGGGTACAGTAAGCCACCTTTCACTTTATGACATTGGTGTCCCCGGAAGGGCTTGATAAGAAATACCTGAAAAGATATTCCGATACAAACACAGAAATTGCTGGAAAAGCTCAGCAGATCTGGCAGCAACTGTGAAGAGATATCAGAGCACATGTTTTGGGTCCAGTGACCTTTCCTCTAACTCTGTTTCATTTCACAGATGCTGCCAGACCTGCTGAGCTTTTCCAGCAATTTCTGTTTTGTTTCTGATTTACAGTTCTTTCAGTTTTTATTTGACCACACTAAAAAGGAAAGGTAACCAACCATAAAATTTGGCAGAACCAGGTGCTTACATGGTGAAATACATAAACCATAGATTTTGAGACACGAGTCCTAAAAGAGGAAGATAGAGTATACTCTATGGCCAGTCGTACGAATTGGCAGGAGACACAAACAAAATATTCAAATGAGAAGCTGCCAAAGTAGGTAAAATTTTGTGATAAACCAGCACTGGGCCTGGGATCCAAGGGCCAGAATTGTTGGGAGAAAGTGCATTGTCGTTTAGGGAAGCGTGCTTCCTAAGTAGTTAAATCCAATGCCATAGCTAGTTGTATGGAACAACTCCACAGTAAAGAAGTGAAGAACATAAATTTAAAGAAACATTCAGTGAGCAAGAGAGAAGAAATAGTTTGCATCTCACGAGAAATCAAAAAGATGCTGGCAGAGAGAGATACAGAGATCCTCAGACTTATGGAGAAGGTTAGGTTAAAATGAGAAAGAACGGATGTAAAGCCCTGGAGCAGGACCACCGCAGCCAAGTAAACTGATTGCACACAATGCAGTTTCAGGCCCAGTTCGAGAAAGTTCTACCAGTAGGAGCAGCAGATGATCAGGGATTGTGATGCTGCCCGGAGAAACACAGCTGAGCTTTCAGAACAAAGTGAAAGTCTGCAAGCAGTAATCAGTGCCCTGCTACAAGCAGGTCACAAAATGAAGCCCACTCTGCTGATCACTCTAAATGCCACAGCAAAACTGACAGGCTTAAAATGTTATTGTTGGCACAAGAGGACAGGATGTGCACCTTGGCACCCACACTATAGACTGGGAAGATATACAGGAGGTGGCGAACAGCCTTGCCACCCTGAAGTGTGAATGGATACCCCACTTCCCTTTTCAGAACAATTTGAAACCCCATGCCCCCCGACCCCTACTCACTGCACCTCCACCAACCCCACTCCTGCCCCTGTACAACCTCCTATCCCCGATAGAGTCTCCCATTCTGAAGCAACCTAACTCCCCAATCCCTGCAGTTCAGCTGCCTCCCCTTCCTGCTCTTGCTCTGATGAACCCTTTGGTGACTAGCTTCCAGAATAGTCAGAACAGTGGCCCCATCACCACCCCTTTCTTCTTCACCCAGCTTTCAAAGATTGTAGAAAATCCGAGTATTCGAGATATCAAGAGACCCCCAAAGTGATCTTTGATTGCAACATCACCACAGGGTTGGCACAGGGTGGACAACGCCAAAAAGGTGAAATTAATTTATCAATATCTGAGCTCAACTCTCTATTCCACTTTATCCAGTCCCCAGAATGTGGTGGGAGATGCTTTGGCAGGCATAAAAGAGGCAATCCTACCTGCAGGAGGTTACATGTGTAGGGATTGAACAACTGCAGGCAGAGGAAAGGAGAGTACCCAACGGCATTTGCCAGGCACCTGTGGGCACAGTTCACAGGAGTCTTTGGTGACATGGGCAGAGCTACGCTAACAGCGCAACAAAGGGCCAATTGGACATGTAACTTATTTTACACTGCAATCCCACTTATCCCAAATCTGCATATCCCAACTCTGTGTACCCAAACCCTTTGTACCCAAGCCCTGTGTACCCAAGCACTTTGTACCCAAACCCTGTGCACCCAAATCCTGTGCACCCAAACCCTGTGTACCCAAATCCTGTGCACCCAAACCCTGTGTACCCAAATCCTGTGTATCCAAACCCTGTGTACCCAAACCCTGTGTACCCAAGCCCTGTGTACCCAAACACTTTGTACCCAAACCCTGTGTACCCAAATCCTGTGTATCCAAACCCCATAAGCCAACAATGAGATCTTTGTGATCGATTGAAGGGAGTAACAGAAATATGGGTGGTTACTTCAGGTATTATCCACCTCCTATGGCCCTCCCAGTGTGAGAAGTAGAGGTAGGGAGCTGCAGCAGGGAGCTCCTAGGGAGCTGCAGCAGGGAGCTCCTAGGCAGCACCTGCCACTGAGAAAATGTTATAACTGTGGACACACAGACTTGAGATTGGAGAAAACCCATCAGCAAGACCCACCACAGGAACAAGAACAGAGACCCCAACCTTTGCCGTGAGAGGAACTGGCGATGCTGGTTGCAGTAAGTTTACTGAGGGAGATGACACACTCCAGCCCTGTGTATTCTCAATACACCCCAAAGCATGACAGTGCTATGCTGCTCCACAGTGGGTGTGTGGAATGATCCCTGGTAGAAGGTGAGGCATGGTGCCACCCATTGAGTACCTATGGGATACAGGGGTATCCAGAACTATCCTTAACACATCCTGTGATTTAGATCATTCATGAAGTGCCCAAAGGCAGACTGTCCTTTAGCAGTTTCACAGGGCATCTACAGGTGGTAGCAGAGATGGACCCTTTAGGATTTAAATTGGAAAATCTGATTACTTACCACCCAGCAGTGCTAGTCAGTCTCCCCCCAAGAGGGAGAACATGTCCTAGGTTTGGACCCTATGCGGAAGAATCATCTGCCCAGCAAACTGCTGCATTTGGCAGATGCCCTATGAGCTTATTCAATAACTGAGTAAAGGATTAAACCCAACATGATGACAGATGACCCAGCAGCACAGACAATTCTGGTGAAGCACACAAAGGCATTTGTCAGCGTAAACATGAATCCTGTCACATGACTAGTGAGGTACTGATTAACAGACCACACTCAAAACCATAGACTATAAAGCAGAGAGAGGGGGACATAGCTCAGGTCACCTACAGCTTACTGCAACAGGGAGTCCTATTCCCTCTCACGTCACTAACAATTTGCCAAACTGGCCGTTAGGAAATTGGAAGGCTCTTGGAGACTTACTGTTGATTGTAGAGAATTAAATAAAACCACCCCGATTACAGCACCTGCAGTAACAATGAGACCTGAAATCATGATGCAATGATCCTCCTGAACAAAATATTTTACAGTGCTAGACATTAGCAACGGATTTTGATTGATACCACTTCACAGACAATGCCAGTATAAATTTACATTCAGGGCCAGCAGCAGACATGGATCTGCTTGCCCTAGGACTTCCATAACTCCCTCTCCATTGACCACCGGAGATTAGCTAAGAGGTTGGAATTTTACCGACAGGACTGCTTAATACAATCCATAGACAACCTTCTCTTACAGACTGGCATGAAAACCAAAGATTTAGAATTATTGAAAGAACTGTTAGCCCCCCTCACCACACTAGATCATAGAGTTACACAGCATGGAAACAGACCCTTCGGTCCAAATCATCTGTGCAGATCAGATATCCCAAACTGATCTAGTCTCATCTGCTAGCATTTGGCCGATACCTTCTAAACCCTTCCTTTTCATATACCCATCCAGATGCTTTTTAAATGTTGTATTTGTACGAGCCTCCACAAGCTCCTCTGGCAGTTTGTTCCATACACGCACCACCCCCTGCATGAAAATGTTGCCCCTTACGTCCCTTTTAAATCTTTCCCCCCTCACCTTAAACCTATGCCCTCTAGTTTTGGACTCCCCTACCCTGGGAAAAAGACCCTTGGCTATTCACTCCTGACCATGCCCCTAGCAATTTTATAAACCTTTATAAGGTCCCCCAGCCTCCGACGCTCCAGGGGTAAAAAACCCCAGTCTATCGCTAGGGCTGATACTCTCCAAATCCGGCAACATCCTTGAAAATCTTTTCTGAACCCATTCAAGGTTAACAACATCTTTCCTACAGCAGGGAGACCAGAATTATACACAGTGTTCCAAAAGTGGCCCAACCAATGTCCTGTGTAGTAGCAACATGATGTACCAACCCAGGACTAAAGATGTATTATACATCAGAGTTGGGAACATCATAAAGTCCCAGGTTTCGTACTTGGAAACTGTGATACCATGGGGAAACACAAAATAGAAAAGAAGCGCATCAAGACCATTTGCACCTCCCCAGAGATGTGAGCTCACTGCATTCTTTTATGGGTTTAGTGGAATACTGCTGAAACCATGTTGATTTTGCCTCTAAAGCCGCCCCTCTGCCTGACCTCCTTAAAAAGAGTGCCCTGTGGGAATGGACTGAGCAGCACAAAGAAACTGTCTCAGAACTGAAGCAGGTCCTAACAAAGGCTCCCGCACTGTTAGCATCAATTCAAAGTTTCCCTTTGACTTGGAAGTTGCAGTCATGGAAGTCGCTTTTGCAGCCGTGCTCTTCTCAGAGTATCATAACAGACTCGGGCCGGTAACCTGTGCTTCCTGGTTCCTTTTCCCAAAAGAAAAGGACTTCTGTCATGTTCTGGATGGTGCACCACTTCGCCTGTATCATTGGTCTGAGGCCCTTAATCAGCCTCATGGAGCCTACCTTTAGCCTACTTTGTGGGATGGCTGAATTAAAGATGGTATGTTCAGTCAAAACTGCACTGCGTGCTGGACACTAATGCTGCAAGTCTTTATGGTCAAACGTACCCAGCTGCACACCCTCCTGGCCGACAACTTGAGCTACGGAGGAAAATCCCATGAGTGTCAGATAGTGGCAACAAATGATCCCGATGAACCATTCTGTCAAAACAAAACAGGGGAGGATCCAAGGAAACCTGGGGAGCAGGGAGACTGTAAAAATGTTTGTAGATAGATCCTGTACGATAGAGATTGGTGAAACCAGATCATTTGTCACAAAGTCCAAGGCCATTGGGAATAGAATCCACTGCAGATATTATTAAGGGATTGGGTTGGTGGCCAGAAATGAGTAAAGACATAAAACATTACGTCGAAAATTGTATTATCTTGGCTCAGAACGACCCTAACAAGTAACCTAACGCAGGATGTAACATATATATGGTGAGATGAATCCCTGGTAGAATTAGCACGAGAGCTCATCAATAAAGTGGGCACTCAAGCTGTCGAAGTAGCAGCCGTAGCCTATGTGGTCAGCCACCCTGACTAACTCCCCCCACCAGCAGACATACACTTGGACAGTGTGTATGTCTGCAACTGTTTAACTAACTTCCTGCCACTGCGGGAAGCTAGAGGATTTATCTCAGCAGACAGAAAACCTTAACCATCTGCAGCCCTGCTTTAATTTATTTTCCAGGCTGCCCAAGGCTATGAGTACAACATTATTAAAGTTAGGGTCCATTCTAGAACTTCCCCAATTGGGAACGTAAGGGCAGATGAATCGACCAAGCAGGGTGGCCATGGGGGAGACTCATGGCCACCCCCTTTCCTGGAACAGGTAGACGCCGTCGCTGTGAGCCAATCTAAAGTCAAGGATCTTGAACAGGCTTAGAGCAGCGATGATGATTTAAGACAAATACCAGAGGGAACACACCCCACCTCCGATTTGTAAATAGAAGGAGAAATTGACCATCAAAGATGGACTTGCCCTTAAAGACAGACAGCACATGGTACTGATCAAACACACAAACCAGATCATTTGTCACAAAGTCCAAGGCCATTGGGAATAGAATCCACTTCAGAGATTATTAAGGGATTGTGTTGGTGGCCAGAAATGAGTAAAAGACATAAAATATTGCATTGAAAACTGTATTAACTTTGTCCAGAACAAACCCAACAGTATCCCAATGCAGGAGAATAAAGACATACTCGGCCAATGGCAGGTCCAAGTAGATTACATTGGCCCCCTATCATCCTGCAAAGGGGGTTACAAATATGGCTTTGTTCATTGTGGACATTTTTAGTAAATGGGTAGAAGATTTCCCAACCTGAACTAACAATGTTAAGATTACAATGGACCTTCTAATCTAACCACATGGGATCTTCCCATAATATAGAAGCTGATCAGTGTACCTACTTTACAGCTCACGGAATGAGGCAGTGATAAATATATTTGGTGCAAATCGAAGGTTTCAGTAACCTACCATCCTCAATCCAGTGTGATTGTAGAGAAAATGAACTGCACTCTCGAAGGGATGCTGCAAAAAGTCGCCCAGCAAAATAATCCAACTGGTAGATAGACTTGCTCTTTATCCTTGTGATCCTACAGAATTCATCCTCCAGCTCAACTAGGTTCACCCCCACCGCCATATTTTAATGACTGGACACCCCATGAGAGTTATTGAACCCCTGCTAGGACTAGACTTGCCAGAGCCTGAGTGCATAGCCCTTAGTCACGAGAAAACTGTAAAAACCCAACTTGACAATGTAAAGGCTACACAGAAGGCAGCAGCCATCAAAATAGTGAAAAGAAAGAAGCAGAGTAAGGCTTATTTTGATGGGAAAATGAACCCGGTAGAATACGAAGTAGGGCAACGGGTCATGCTGCAGGTCTTTCAGTCAGGAACATTCCTATCCGTCAGGTATTCAGATGTTCATCCTGTTGTGAATAAGGAAAACCTACCAGTGTATAAAATTTTCTTAGACTTCTGTGAGACCGGATGATATCACGTGAACCAATTAAAGGCCTAAGGAGCCCAGAGCAATAGTCACCAGTTCCACTGCTTTTAGAGGGATTGGAAGAAGCAGATCCTGACCTTAGAATTATAGAATCCCTGTAGTGCGGAAACAGACCATTTGGCCCAAAAAGTCCACACTGACTCTCCAAAAAGCATCCCACTCAGACCTATCACCCTACCCTTTCCCTGTAACCCTGCATTTCCCATGACTAATCCACCTAATTTACACATTCCTGGACACTATGGGCAATTTAGCATGGCCAATCCGCTTAACCTGTGCATCTTTGGACTGTGGGAGGAAACTGGAGCACCAGCAGAAACTCACTCAGACATGGGGAGAATGTGTAAACTCCACACAGACAAGCGCCCGAGGGTGGAAATGAACCCTGGGTTGCTGGTGCTGTGAGGCAGCTGTGATAACCAATGAGCCACCAGGCCGCCTGTAATCTTAATTGTGGCCCCTGCTGATCCCGGTACCACAAAATGGGTAGGTTTTAAGATCCAAAATCCTGTACAACAACTGCTCCACAAATTGGTGCCTGTGGTGTTAGACATATCCGGAACTCAGCAGCCAGAGTGGTGCCCTCCCCAACTTCAGAAGCTGTACCTTCATTGACCACAAAGATTACTAGGATAGAAAAGGGTGATTGATACAGGTAAGGCCAGACCTAGGCCAGCGGGGTGCAGTATAAGAGACAAAATTAATGATTTGCAAACTTCTTACAGAGTGGGAGTGTCCACAGTCATTATCCTCGATTTAGCTAATCTGGATAATCAACTCAGGATTTTAATCCAACAAGTTGAACAGGCCTTAGATAAAAGCAGCATGATGCTGAAGGGGAATTAAAGGAAAATCAGGCTCGCTAACACTTGGTAATGGTGCTGGGAGGGCAAGCAAGGACAATAAATAAAATCATCTAAGCAAAAAAAAAGATGAAAGCAGCAGGCAGCAAAATCAAACCCTGTGGAGCACCTATGAGCAATGGATGATAGGACAACTGAGGGAGAACCTCCATTAGACTAGACAAGTCAGGTCTGGTCTTGGATCAGTGCCAAACAAATAGAATATTTATCTCACGGAAAGTGACACCTAAATATTACACATTGCCAGTTATGACAACTAAAGATGACTGCAAGGGAATCCCAGGAAAGGCCTTTGGTGTGGAGTAAGGAATTATAACACTGGATGAAACTGGGTTAAAAGTCTTTGAGGTTGAAAATTTCAGCATTATCTGAGAGGGAATGTGGTTAGAATATGATGGCACCCTACCTTGCCTGTTAGGAAAAGACAGAATGCTTGTAGGTACCACTCTGGAGAAAGCAAACATGCCTTGTGTGGTTTACGGACAAGTGCAAATTTAAAAAAAAAACGTTGAAATCCAAAGCCTGGACACTGGCATCATCTGAATAGTTCACAAAGGGGAGGGACAATACTGCATCACAACTTCTCTGAAATATTTTCAACACAGAACCTTCACCTGTGATAATCACAACAGCATTTCCTGCATTAGGCCCCACATACCAGCCGGGGTAGGACTAACTGAATTCATGGACATACACAAGAGAAGTGAGATCTTTATTAATGTCAACAATGAACTCCAACAGACTTTAGGAGATTATTTGGAAAAATACAACACTGGTATTGAACTCCTATCAGAAAAATTACAACATGTCCTGACGCAATCGACTAACCCCACAAAATCTTCACTACCGTAGTCCAACAGACAGAACAAGTACGAAAAGATATGAAAGAAAATGAAGTCACCAATTGGTGGAATGACGTTTAGAATTGGTGAACAAATGTATAAATGTTTGCCTCCTACCACACTGTTCATTCTATGCTTTCATTATTCATTCATTCATTCTATTTGTTTTCATGGATGTAATACAAGAGTGCCTCAGGCTGGCCACTGAGCTGCACAGCACTCTCAGCTCCTTGTACCTCATGGTAAGCATCATCAGACTGACCAGACCCAGAGAAACCACCTCGACCTGGAGATCAGAACCAGCCTTAGATGAGAGGGGAAACCCAAATCAACAACTGCAGATCCTGAAACATCAGTCACTGCTCAAAGACTGAGGAAAAACCTGTCCCAGACTTATTGAATTGGTATTACCAGTCCTTTAAGACAAACAGTTCAAACACGATGATGGGGACTTATCAATAAGGTGTGGTGAATCCTCAGGAGTGCATGTCAGAAATAGATAGCAAATGTAGATTTGAGACTGTTTACTTAGGGATTCAATACTGTTTGCTGAAGAGTCCTGTGAAGAAATTGATAGAGTTTGATTAAAGTACAATAGTGAAGTCTGATAAATATTGTTTCCCTTGATAAAGTGTTTGATAAAATTGTTGCTGGTTCTTCCCATGACTCTTGTCCCCTTTGACTATCTCACCACATAATGGGCCTGAGTTAAAACATGTTACTGCAAACTGGTCAAGGTTAGTCAGGGTATATTTACCCACCTTTCACTTTACTACACTGAAGCCCACTAAGAACCTTATATGTTTTAATAAAATCACCTTTCATTCTTGTAAACCTGAATGAATACAGGCCCAAATTATTCAACATTTCCTCAGCCTTGAAAACCTTCTCTGGACTGGCTGCAATGCCAGTGTATCTTTACATATGGAAGTAAAACTGTTCCCAGAATTCTAGTTATTGTTTAACTATCGCCTTATATAGTGGTAGCAACAGCTCCCTATTTTTATACTCCATCCCCTTAACTGCTGAACTTGTATGTTAACTTTTTATGATGCATAAGGACCCTTCAGAGAGGCAAAATTTGATTAGGGATAGTTAGCATGGTTTTATGCGAGGAAAATTGTGTCTCACAAACCTGATTGAGTTTTTTCAGGAAGTTACCAAAAAGATTGATGAGGGTAGAGCAGTAGACATTATTTACTTAGGCTTTGATAAAGCCTTCAACAAGGTTCTGCACAGTAGACTAATTAGTAAAGTTAGGTCACATGGGATTCAGGGTGAGCTTGTCAATTTGATATGTAATTGGCTCAACAACAGGAGACAGAGATTGGTGATGGAGGGTTGCTTTTCAGACTGGGGACCTGTCACCAGCAGTGTTCCACAGGGATTGGTTCTGGATCCTCTTTTGTTTGTCATTTATATAAGTAATTTGTATGAGAATATAGATGGCATGGTTAGTAAGTTTGCAGACAACACCAACATTGGTGGCAAAGTAGACAGTGGAGAAGGTTTTCTAGGATTACAAAGGGATCATGATCGAATAGGTCAATGGGCTAAAAATGGCAGGTGGAGTTCAATCTGGATAAATGCGTGGTAATGCATTTTTGTTACAACAAACGAGGGTAGGGCTTATACAATTAATGATGGGGCCTTGAGTAGTGCTGTAGAACAAAGGGATCTAGGGGCTCAGGTACATAATTCTTTGAAGTCTGTGTGACATATAGACAGGGTGGTAAAAAAGGGATTTGGCACGCTTGCCTTCATTGCTCAGTCCTTTGAGTATAGGAGGTGGGAAATCATGTTGAGGTTGTACAGGACACTGGCGAGGCCTCTTCTGGAATACTTGTCCATTTCTGTTTGCCCAGTTATTATTAAGCTGGAGAGGGCTCAGAAGAGATTTACCAAGATGTTGTCATGTATGGAAGGTTTGAATTATAAAGAAAGGCTGGGACTTTTTTCACTGGAGCGTAGAAAGTTGAGACGTAACCTTATAGAAGTTCATAAAATAATGAGGGGTATAGATAGAGTTAATGGTAGTTGTATTTTCCCATTATGGGGGATTTCAAGACTAGGGGGAACATTTTTAAGGTGAGAGGAGAGAGATTTAAAAAAGACATAATGGGTAAATTTTTTAAACACAGGGTAGTTCACATGTGTAATGAACTTCCCGAGGAAGTAGTGGATGTGAGTACAATTACAGCATTGAAAAGACATTTGGATAGGTACATAAATAAGAAAGATTTGGAGGGATATGGGCCAAGAGCAGGCAAGGGGGCCTAGTTTAGCTCGGGATTATATTTGGCATGGTCTGGTTGGATCGAAGAGTTTGTTTTCATGCTGTATGACTCTATGACTCCCAGATCAGTGTCTATTCATCAGAGGCTTTTATTGTAATTGTTGCTGTATACAGAAAAGCACATGGAATCAACGAAACCATTCTGAGGAAGGGTCATTCGACCCGAAATGTCAACTCATTTCTCTCCACAGAAGCTGCCAGACCTACTGAGTGTTACCAGAAATTTCTGTCTTTGTTGTCAATGAAATCTATCTCATTTATGTAAAGTTCAGAGCGAAGAAGATTTCTTTATGACATCCATTACACAATGAAGGGTTCTAAATAAAGGATATAACTGGCTTGGTCAGTTAAGGCCAAAAGAGTTTGTCTTAACCTTATTGGATGCTTTTTCCTCATCTTATGTAACTTCAGCCGAAGGATAATGGAAACTGGAAAATTTATCCGTGTGGATTAAAGGAGATTTAATTCCAGCTTCATTTAAAATAAGCCACAGTAAATAGGGCAGAATTTCTATGAGTTTACTGTGCACTTTCACATGATTTCAGCAAAAGATTGGCAGAAATGCTGGATGAACCGCAAGAACTTTCCTCTGAGGGAAGTATCAATTTATTCCACTGGTGCATAGCAATAATATTGTATACTGCACCACTGAGTGTCATGGTGCAGTATGGTCAGCTTGTTAAGGCCCCAAACATTACTTGGCTTTATTTCCAGTGTATCTGGTAAAATAAACCTGGATACAGTATGGAGAAACTGGAGGACACATGTCAATAACTGAGCTCCGGTGAATTTTAATATCTCTGGTTCAAGAGAAATATTGACAAAAGTAGTTTCCATCTTTCCCCCTCCCAAACCTGCCCCACCCACCATCATCGACTTCAGCCATCATATATAAGGAATGGAGAGAGTTATCAGGGAGTGGGAGTGCAAAAAGATGTAACCCAAAAATTGGGAAGAAGAAAGGAAACTTCGATCTACATCTCTGCTGTATTGAGGAATAGAGAATGGGAGGTGGAGAAAGAGAACATCTGAGAGGCAGAATCATTGGCTTCAGAAAGCTCAAGAGAGTAGTGAACATAACAGCAAAAAACTTAGCAATTTGAATGGAACAATCTGTGTTCTCCCTCTGTTACATGCTGAACAGTTCGCTCTAGTTTGATTGTTATTCATTAAAAAATTTTCATACTTGCTTTATGCAATCACAGATAAAGAATGAATCAGACTTATTGAAGTGCAGGCATGCCATCTGTCATATCTACCAGGCATAAAAATAATTACATTGCAAAGCACTTTTTTAAGGTGCAGATTTTGAGCTTAGAATCCCCCTAGTGGCTAGTTTGATATTAACAGGGTTAATGGAAAAGTCACTGCTAGTCATGTGTCGGCTGGGTAAATCAGGAGATAACTATTACATATACACGTCAAGATTTCATGAGTAACACACTGTTGTGCCAAATTACTGTTGTAATAAATTAGAAAATGTATTAATGTTTTAGTAACAAGATGAATATAACAATTTCGTTTTTGCTAAATGCTTTCAGAAAGTAATTTTATTTTTAATTTAGTAGATGTGAATCTCCATAATATATACAAGATTTTGAAATCTTTTGATTTTAAGCACCTTTGATTTACATTCTGTCCCATTGCTGTAAAACTTCTGAAGTAACTTCTGCACTTTATACGGTTATGCAATCCTTTTGAACATGCTCCTGTTCACTTCCACAAAAGCAAACTGCTAGAATACTTAGTCCAATCTATTTTGATTAATATTTGCTGTGAAGTTGATTTTATAGTTTCCTCTCCTCTTGGCCACTGACTGCCAAAACTTCCTTGAGCATTTGTTTTCTGTTATTGCCAAGTTTGGCTGTTCTTTTTGTTCCCTTTGGCTGAACAGCTTTGTGTTAATAAGGATTTTTTTTTCTTTCCTGTGATAACCACAGTTCACCTATGAAATGAACTGAACAATTACAAGTTCTGTGGAAATGTGTCTGTATATTTTTGTTTCTCTTGTGGTATTTTTAAGGTCAGCCACAGCCTTAGTAAATGTTACTAAAGCCTTTGATTGCTAAAAGCTCCAGAGAATTCCAGACTCCATGAATCGTATTTTTTAATGCTTTCACCTTGCTGTACTGAATGCTTAATATTCCAGCAATGATGTTATTAGGGTATGAAAAATACCAAACTTTTATCATTTAAAATTTTAAACAAATTGGGATTTTGAAAACATTCAACAGAAAAACCCAAAGAACTATGGATGTTGGAAATCATAAGCAAAAAAAAGAAAATGCAGGTCTTGCAGCATCTTTGGAGACAAAGCAGAGTTAATGTTTTGGGTCCAACGACCCTTCTTCAGATCTGAAGAAGAAGCATTCTGAAGAAGGGTCACTGGACCCGAAACATTTACTCTGCTTTCTCTCCACAGATATTGCCAGGCTTGCTGAGCTTTTCCAGCAATTTCTGTTCTTGTGGTTGAACACATTCATTTTACTGGTCATTACTTTTATTTCTCTTTGTTTTTCCTATCTGAAAGTGGTTTTGGGTTAATTTAAAGAGAAATAGTTTTTTTCACAATTTCACTGTCACTGTATTAATTCCTTCACGCACTGCATAGTCTTTCTTGTAAATCCTGTACTTCTTAGGAGAATTACCCCCATGACTAGGCTCCATCTGCTGGATATATGGAGTTATATATGCTTTAACACCATATCCTCCTTTTCCTTCAGAAGGTAAATGCTCAGCAATGTCAAAACTTACTTGCTAAATCTCCTGACTTGTGAAATATTTACTAGATAATAAATAACCAACGTTGTGAATACTGAAGTTAATTTTTTTGCTAGCATGATCTTGGCACAATGCTTCCTCTGCTGGGAGAGCAGGAAATCGCACAGCCCATAATTTTATATTATGAGCTAGACATATGCTTTCCCTATGGTGGGTGAGGCTTCTTGCCAAGAGTATGCAAGTGGAAAATTTACTCTTAAATTTCTAAAACAAACTGTAACTACAAATAATAATACTGAAACCATATTTGCTGTCACATACATTGAAAAACTTGCTGTCGACCCCATTACTGTATTCTATATATATGATATTCCAAGACTATACATAGACAAATTAGCCTTAAACTTTCCCAAATGCCTCCCCAAAATCTATCTCTGTGCTTATCCTTTTTAGGATCTCCCCTAGTAATCCTTATTTCTCTCCAGCCCCTTCATTCTTTTTGCAAAGCATCTTGGCATATTTACTGCATTAAATCTACTACATTAAGGCAAGCTGTTGTTGCCCAGTGAAGAAAAAAAGTAATCTGGATTTCCAGTCATGGCACTCTATTTATTGAGCGGTTTGAACACAGCACAACACATTTTGTTTAGTAAGATGGTTAGTATCTGTAAGGGTCCATTGACACCACATGATAAGCTCTCTCCACTAGGTTATAAAGGATTATTCCAGGGAAGAGTTAACCACTTGCTAGATCTAGGTTCCAGTTCTAAATTGGATGTTTGTCATTAAATTTTATATAGATAATCAGCAATGTAGATTTACTCTTGTGTTTAGCCTGAGGTCTTACAAGAGACTCTTGTAACACAAAATGTAACCAGTATTCAGTACGATCTAATAAGAATACTTCCTTTTGCAAAAGACTTTACATGGGCATTGTGTATTAGTAATTTAGCTTAAGAAGGCTTGGTGGAAGTGAATCCATCCAAAGCATTTTAGCTAATATCAGTGGACACAACCCAAGTATATACCATACTTTTTATGAAATTCTGTGGCTAAAAATGACAAGACAGAGAATCAATTACAGAAAGACACCTGGAAAAGTTTCTCTTCCTGGCATTTTTAAAATCAGGCTTTTTAAAAATATTTATCACAAAAATATGTCCATATGTAATCAGAAAGATATATCACCATCTCAATCAATTTAAATCTTGCTTCAGTTTCAAGTTTCAGGAACAGAGTGCAAATGAATCATTTTTTCAGAAGCAATCCATTCCTTACTAGCAATACTGCCAGGATTCTCTCTCTGTTGAAAATTGATCTCAACATTTCTTTTTAAAGTTAAAGTTCTGAGAGAGGTTTGAATTCTATTACATTGCCACGAGGGAGTGAATTTGAAGATCTTTCATTATTATATAAAAAAAATTGGTGTTATTGTCTAAAATGTAAAACCAAAAACAATGTTTACATTTGCAGGAAATGTGTGAAATGCATAAAATATGGCCAGTCCATTAGATTCCATTGTCTGATGGTGATAAATCTGTTGCTTCTTTATTAAAACTAGACTGCAACACTGCTCCTAGTTATTCAAATATAAGTTGGGATACTATATTTCAATGTTTATAGTCCACTTAATTATTCCTCTTTTGCACCATGATGTGATGGTGAACACCTTTTCCAATCACCGTAGTACTTTCCAGATAATCATTATTGAACAGAATTCTAAATGGAAATCAGAATTTAGTTCACTTACGTGAATCCAGTTACATTATGTTGGATTAGCTACCAAATTGACCTGTAGTCTGATTAACAACATATTTTAAAATTTGTTTTGCACAAAACTGAATGATAGGATCAAAGAGTATTTACTTCCATAGGTGCCAAACTCTGAAATTTAATTTCACATTTTACGTCAAAGCAAGTAGCTGCATTTTTCTCTTTGGAAATGTCTCATTGGATTGCTCTACCTACTCTACGCCCATCTCTAGATAAACAGCATGAATACAGAGGACAGAACCTGAGAGACAATTGATTCCCATGCTTTAAGATTTTGATTTCATGACACTATATAACCCTCACTTTAGTGTGTTTGGATTAATTTTACAACTTAGGTCTGAAGATGCCACGATAAGAGAAGAGAATGGTGCAGACTGGCTGGCTAATGTCACAGATCATAGTGCTGCTGTCATTTGAGTGTGAATTTGACTTACTTCTTTACTGGAATGTACATGTAGTCCAGAACTGACAAGCTACATAAAATTCAGGCATTTCATCGTGCTGACTTATTTAGAGATAACTATGTTTCTCAAGAGTGAGCTGGTCGTTGAACTGTGACTGTGATAATGGAGTAAGAATGAAAATTACTTAAAGGGGCACTGTCCCTTCATTGTGGAATTCATCACCATTCAGAATATTCTACTTGAGATCATATGTGGCAAACTTTCACTGCTGCAAATGTTATATTTTATTCTGATTTTCCCAATGTTTTCTTGTCTCTTCATTATCAATTTGCCACCTTGGCTTTCAGTCCTACTTTAAATGAATAGAAAATCTCCCATTTGTCTATTTACAGAATTTATCTAAAAGGCAGTATCATTGCATATTTTCAGGTAAAATGTCACAATACCAATAATAATGAATCTTCACTGGCCCACATTATGATTCATATTGAAGGAATGGCAATCATCCATTCTCCTTCCTGGCAGCTGCCTACAAATATTTTGCAGGCTTTAAAGCAGACTTGTCCAGTGATGATGCCTCACAGAGATCAGGAGGAATAATATAGCAAGGCTTTTCAACATTTCAGATAGAAAAGTCCTCACTTAGATACACAAAATTACACCATTCAAAAGACATTTGGACAGGTACATGGATAGGAAAGGTTTAGATGGATATGGGCCAAATGCAGGCAAATGGGACTAAGTTCAGTTTAGGAAACCTGGTCAGTACAGATGAGTTGGGCTGATGGACCTGTTGACTCAATGACACTATATGTCATAAAATTTGGTTGCAGAATGCATTTAGAACCATTAGCACATTTGTATTTCCAAAGTGTGATGCATGAACAATTTTTTTCTGCTGGCCACATTGACGCCGTATTGGTGAGGGCATCACTATGGTGCAGGCAGCATGTGCTGGAAGTAAAAACAGAAACTGCTGCTCAGAGCTAGTGAAGAATAGACTCAAAATGTAAATTCTGCATCTGTTAACAGATGCTGCCAGATCTGCTGAGTTTCTTCATCAATTTTTGTTTTTGTTTCAGATCTCCAGCATCTACAGTTCTTTTCTTTATTTTTGTATTTAATTCATTGCCAGATCTCTTTCAAGTATGCCCACCTTGAGGAAGTCCTGCTCCTGTCTCTAACAGGATATCCATTCTAACCTTTCTAACCTTTCTTCTTGTTCAGTTTTGTTTTCTCTCCTTGTATTGACAAAGTCTTTACCAAAATTTGCTTCCACAGCCACATCTCATTCCTCAGTGACTGCCTCCAGCTCAGACTCACCCCATGTGCATTCCAATTGAAGTTTCATCCTTCATGTTTTGAATTCACCCAGAATCACAGGTATCTCCGTTGTGTACAATGCTTCTCAGACAACTGTTCATGCCATTTCATGAGATTTATACTCAGTGCCATGCTTCTAATGCCACCTCTTTTTGGGTATTTACTATCCTTTCTGACTTTCCACTCTTTAATGCTGAATGTTCTCTATATATCAAAGATCTTAATTTTATGTCTGCGTCCTCACCTTAATAAATTGCAGGCACATCATGACGTTGAATTCTTCCTCCATTGCCACTGTGTCTGTGCCCATATCTTTGGACAGGAGTCCACTTCTTGATTCCCCGGAAACCTTCACCGGTCTCCAACACTGTTCCTCAACTTGGACTCCTTCCCCTGGCCTTTAACCTGCACTTGACCTGTTCATGGATAGACATCAGTCACCCTAATTTCTCTACCCGTATTACCCATTCAAACCATTCCCCCTCTGAATTTACTGCACTTCGTGATTTCATATGCAAGCTTGACTTTTTCACCAAGCCTGCTGACAAGGTTGGTGCTGTTGTTGTCTGACGTACTGACCTCTACTTTGTGGAGACTGAGTGCCAGATCTCAGACACCTCCTCACATCTCCCCCTAGGCTGCTATCAAGCAGCGAATTGCTGTGTTTTGCGAGGAATTTCTGTTTTTTGTTTCAGATCCCCACCATGGTATTAAGGTTTGGACTTGTACTGCTATCTAAATTTGCTGAAGTGTACAGTGATTGTTGCAACACATGCTGACAGACTTTGCCCTGACTTCAGCTCAGGAAACCTGCTCCAGAAATGGATGCAGTAATGATGGAGAGAATGAGCAGAGGGTGATATAGAGGACAAACTGCTGAAAGAAGCAGAATGAAGTGGGGAAGATTCTCAACTAAAAGCTGTTTCCACCCAGGACCATCAGGGAACTGTTAACATCTTCAACATCAGCAAAGAACTGTGTGAAAAGCCTTTTCCTTATGTTCTTCTTCGGTAGTCCTTTGGAATCGAGGATGGGTTTATTTCACTGTGTATTTGTGGCTCCTGCGAGGACTCAAGAGTCCAAACTTTTATCTGCACCTATCTCCATTCAGGAAGCTGTAGAGTTAATACTCGCTGCAGGATTTGAGCTGTCACTTCAATGTAGTAACGTAGGATTGCTGCATTTTTAGAAAGCTGCCTTCAGATGTTACATCAATCCAGTCTGTTCAGGTGTCTGTGAAAATAACATTGCATTTTTAGAAGAAGAATGGGAGAGTTGCTTAGTTGCCCTGGCTAACATTCGTTACTCAATTAGTATCACTAAAACAGATTAGCTAGTTATTCATCATGTGTTTAGGGAACTTGCTGAGTGATACTTGGCTGCAAGTTTGTCGACTAAACAAAAGGTTCCAAAATAGGATTTGTTCATTGTGAAGTGCTTTTGGTATAATCCCTACAGTGTGGAAACTGGCCCTCTACCCACCAAGCCCACACTACCCCTCCAAACAGCATCCCACCCAGACCATTCCCCCTTTTCCCATGGCTAACACATCTAATCTACACATCCCTGAACACTATGGGCAATTTAGCAGGGCCAGTCCACCTAACCTGCACATCTTTGAACTGTGGGAGGAAACCACAGCACCCAGCAGAAACCAATGCAGACACGGCGAGAATGTACAAACTTCACTCAGACAGTCCCCCAAGGGTGGAATCGAAGCCAGGTCCCTGGCGCTATGAGGCAGTGGCACTAACCAATGACCCACCATGCTGCTTTCTGAAAAGCATTATATGAATTCAAATATTCCTTTCTGTGTTTGAAAACTGAAGCAGTAAGCCTTGAAATCAAGTAACAGAAAAACAAATCAGGCACTTCCCAATGATTTCAGTAGTCAATGCTTCACATAGTGGAATATTATGTCATACGCACTATGAAGCTTTCAATTTTGATCTTTGTCTCAGTTGAGATAGTGATTGAGTTATAATATTTGATATTAGCCCCCCTGGGCTGAGGGAGGAAAGAAAAGATTAGCTGGGATTCCAGATCGTTGTCTAGAGATCAAAACTGCAGAGATGTGAGCCATAAAGGGGGAATATATAAATCTCAGACTTAGTGCTCCTGTAATTGTCAGAGTTACAAAGACGATACACCACCAATCTGAAATAACTAAATATCCTTGACCAAGGCAAAGGTTATTGCAGAATTTGCGATGTGCAGCCCATCTTCTTTTCTCTCTAGCCAAATGAATTAGATGATTCTAATTTAAGGTGAAGTAGGAAGCTGTCTCATGAGTCATTGGAGATCCTTGGAATACAAAAAAAAACTTTCACACTTGCTGGTGAGAAAGGATAAATGGATTAGTGACCAGAAGAATTCTACAATGAATTACCCAGACTTAAGATAACAAATTCATTGTGTGGGAGACTTCAACAATTGTGGCTGTTGTGTGCTGCTTACAGGGAAGCAGAATCACACCACTGGAACCATAAAGGTTATCATCAAAATTCAGGCAACATTAGCTATCTGGTTCAGGAGTAGGCAAGTGCTTTCTCAACATTTCATTCATGTTCAAATGAGTACTTTGCCCATTTTGGATATTATACTTGAAAATGTCTGCAAGAACATGGTTACATTACTCTTCAAGAAAGATGGGATAGAATTAAAAGAGGAACTCAAAAATGCTCTCTGGCAGCTGCTGACATTGTGCTTTTCAGGTCAGCCATAATTCTTCAGTGAGTACAAGCTGTCTTATTATAAATTAGGATGATAATTTCTATGCTGTTTCTGATATTTGTCATTAATGTATTTTTTCAGCTTCTTCTGCAACAGTCTATCACTTTCATTATTGTTCTGCATGGTAATGGATCTGCTGTAAAGTAATTCAGATATTTAGGAATATACAAGGTCCCAGTTGTCATAATTTAACAGTACAATGAGTAATTGTGGGAAAATGAGGCACGGTCATCATGTAAATGTATTTTTGTTCAAACATTGGAGTTATTGAGGGAAAGTCAAAATAAATATGTTTTCAGAATGAATGATTAAATGATTGATGATGCTTTCAGATTGCTTGTTTGTAAATTAATGTAAAATGGTTTGCATTTATGATGAAAATATTAAGCCTTTAATTTCTCTGACTTTTCCCAGCATTCTTCTTCAGCTTGTGGAGCCACATTTCTTGGTTAAGGCCTGAATTGGAAATGAGACATGACTTAAACAAACTCCAGAAAAATGGGGAGAAACATAAAGGGAAATTAAAGGTTTATTTGTCTGCATGAAAAAGGAGCATCAGGTGAAAATGGGAAGGATCACGGATAGAATCTAGTGATTTAGTGAGGATCGTCTTCTGATTCATTCTACCCTGATTCAAAATCCCACTGTACATATGGTCAAAATTCATTGATGCAAATCCATTTTTGTTTACTTTCATGGGCTAAAGCATCTTGCAAATGCGCTCCCAAAAATGTTCTTATTTAGTTCTACCTATAGAAGCAGCACTAGGCCAATGTCTCCATGAGTGTTTACTCTGTAGTGTGGAGCAAAATTTGAGCTATATCTTTACTCTAAAAATAGTTACTGTAAGCAACCTAGTGACATCAGATCACATGGAACTGGAACCTGAGTCTGCAGGATTCCAGAAGATGTCCTCTCTTATGACCCTATGTATATAGTTATGCTTAATGAAGGCTGTTAATTTGTACTCACCTCAGTGTAGACTTGGTCTTATTACATGTTGGCAGATGGTGCTCATACTCATAGAATGACAAGGAGCCTCTAAAGTGAAAATCAGTGACATTACAGTGTCATGAGTGAAGGATAAGGCCAGCCCAACAATCCAATCCCAGAGGTTAGGGAGAAACATGAAGGGAAACTCAGGAATGAGAGGAATTAGTGAACAATGGACTTCAACAGCCCACCTAGGCATCAAGCCAAAAACCCATGCAAAAACCAAAAAATAGGTTGGAGAAAACCCACAGCAGGGAATACAGGAAGCAACAAATAAATCATTTGGCCACAGTAAGAGAAATAGTACTGTGAACTGGAGATCTTTACAGTGATGGGGAAGCAAAGATCATTTGGAGAGTCTGCATGCAGGAAGCGTATGAAGAAACAAGGTGCAGTCATTGTCATTTAGGGATTCCACAGGTGGGAGCTATGTCCAGCCAGTATTATAGAGAATAATGAGTGCCAAGACTGAGGCCATTGCATAGCTGCAAACATGTTTTTGTTACATAGCTGCAGTACAAAAAGGAATGCAACCTACAGCATTCTGCAAATACCCAGGCGTTGGTCAACACTGAGGAGCAACTGATAACCTTAGTTTCCAGCTGTTTATTGATCAGGATTTCTCAACAGGGCCAATATAAACACCCAAGTAGAAAAAATGGGTAATGATCCAGGTGAACAAGTTGATCTCCATTAGACTAAGAGAGACTGATGTGATCCTTAAACTCACCTCCCTCAGATGGTGGAGTTGGGGTGACTCAAAGGGAATAACCAAAAGTACTGGGCTGGTGAAAGACCAGACAGGGTGTGTCCTTGCCACCAACAACATTAGACAATGTGCAAGTAATATTGATCTTGGAGACAGTCTGGTTATGGACCCAGTCCTGTTGGGATGTAGCACACTGGAAATGTGCATTATGGCACTAAGTCTATAGTGCTATACAGTGGATCTGCCCTGACAGTTTCTCCATGTCTTCCCAGGATCTAACAAACAGAACATAGATATAAAAGACTGCGTGGGATGAAGGCAGAGTATTTTTGCTGCTGAATGAGGATGCATATGCCAGCGCCATTTACAGAATTCATCTATCAATCTGAAAGGTATTTCATGGAGAATGTAAATGAAAGTACATAGACAATGGCAAAAAATATACAATTACCAAAAGAAAATATTCCTCCCAACTAAACATGGCTTGCTGGGTAGCCTCTTCTGCATTTGTTCAAGTCCAATATCTTTAAAAAATATTACTGCAGACCCAAGCTTGTTCCTTGCAAACCCCTTCATTAGTCATCCCTTGGAGCTGTGGTAGCCAAAGCAAGTTGGATGGTGAGAAAAGAGGAAGGAATAATTGACAGCTGTGAACACAACAGAATAACAAAGTGAGTGGGACACTAAGAACGGAGATACTGGTCAAAGATGCTGTAAAAAGTATCACGGGCATGGAGGTGAGTATATAATTGAAAACTTTATTGCCTGTGATGATCTCATCTTTAACAGCTCTCACCTTAACTGGAAATAGTGTAGGTTTTGGCTCTGGGGAGTGGTCCACTTTAGTGAAGTGGGCACATACCCTGCCATAGATGGATCTGTTTCTTAGTATCTTGTAGCTCCAACCAGCAGCAGCCAGGGTCCTTGTAAATATTGAGTTCAACTCTGAATGATGAACTATGAACAGTCTCCCATTGCCATTTCGTTATCTGCATGCCACCCTGCTGTTACACCTGCTGGGGGAGAAAGACATAGCTTCCCACTTCAGAAGTCTAGAAATTATAGACTAAATTCATATTGAGAACATGTATACAGATTAAATGCTTTGGAGTCAGAGGACTGATGAGAAAATACTGTCCTTAGAGAGGCAGGGTGATAGCTGGCTAAGGGAATAGCATGATTGATGGGTGGGTGAAGGATGATTGCCATTCTGTGGAAGATCTTGGCCCATATCTGCCAATTTTCTTTGGCTGTTTTCTATTAGATACTATAGGTACTTTACGATTCACTAATTGGTGCAACGTGAATGAGAATAATTGTCATCTCATCAACGAGAGTATGGAGGGTCTCTGCTTAGGCACTAGTCCCTGCCTGTGCCGGTCAATGGGTCCACAGTTTCATTGGCCACCTGCATTGACCTGGGAATGATGGCTCATAGAGCCTGGGACCCGAGTTCAATTCCAGCCTCAAGCAACTATCTGACTGGAGTTTGCACATTCTCCCTATGTCTGCGTGGGTCTCCTCTGGGTGCTTCGGTTTCCACACACAGTCCAAAGATGTGCAGGTTAGGTAGATCAGCCATGCTAAATTGCCCATTGTGTCCAGGGATGTGCAGGCCAGGTGGGTTAGCCATGAGAAATGCAGGGTTACACGGGTAAGTGGATGTGTCTGGGTGAAATGCTCTTCAGAGGGTCAATGTGGACTTGATGGGTGAATGGCCTGCTGCCATGTTTTAGGGATTTTATCTTTGATCTGGCGATCAAATAGCTTTCGCTGTATGCAGCTTAGGAGATGCTCCCAGAGGAGGCAGGTGAGGTCGTGCATCTGGTCTCTTCAGTCCTGGAGGTGATGGCTCATGCCTGTGCAGGTCACAATTCAGGGCTGCCATCTTCTGCATGAGGACTTCTTCCTCTACTTTGATCTGTCCATTTGCTCTGCAACTGCTTCTTCCAGATGTTCTCTGTTTTAGCCTCTCTTATCTTTCTGTCAACAAAGAAAACTTAAAAGTTACATTTTAGCACCATGGTGAGGTGTGCAGTTCTGTACACCATATGCCATTTGCACTGATTTGTCTCTGCACTTCTGTTATACTGTCTCTCAAATTGTAACACATTCAAACAACTAAATGAGAGGCTTGAGCAACTGCCCTGGTTGCACTCATGGCCTCCAATACACTCTTCACCTGCATGGTTCTGCTCAGGTTGTAGACATCACCAGCACTCTCTGACTCCACACAGCTATCTTAGTTTAGATAGCAGCCTATCCTCAGGCCCTTCTGTCCTTTTTTTTGCAAGATGCTGGAGATGGGATACAGAGGAGTTATAATCAATGGTGTTGATGTTGACACACACTGCTTTTTTGAAAGATCCGGCTTATCTGCAAGCAATGTGATTTGTGCTTTGTAGATCATCAGGGATCCACATGTATCCCATGAAGTCGCAGTCCTCGGACTCACCAACCCTCACCTGAATCCACTGAACGACATGCCACGCTGGGATTGTGGGCTACAGCTTGAATTTTTTTAAAGTTCTTATGAATTGACACAAACCTGGATATCCTAGCTTTCAACTGCACTAGTTATATGTGAAAGTAGTGAAATAACAAGAATTACATCTCTGTAACCAATTAAAAGAATTTAAATACCAGCTTTATAACATTATCTTTCCTCCACGTATTACTTGTTCATGGATTTCAATGCAGCTCCTGCCAAGGTGAAGGAGAAATAACCTCAAGTTCATACAGTCAGACATTTAAAACCTATGCACAAAGACATGTGAACTTGCCAATCATTGAGCAGTACAGGATCTTAATGGGAAAGGCACTTGTCTCAACAACTAGATATAGTTTATTACATGCTAGAAATAGGTATAAATTACACTAACCAGTTAGACATAATGACAAAGACTGTCAGGAGCCAGAGATGACACCTTTGGCTCCATGGTGACTTGGGGCTAGACTGTTTCTTCCCTATTTAAAGAGGATGTGACATCACTGCTTCAATATTAACTCTTTCAGAACCATTATCTTTCACAGCAGTACTGGGTAGATGAGTGGTTAGGGCACCAGATAGGTCAGGGGATAGTGTGTCAAGTGGGTCAGGAGTTAAGATGTCAGGTAAGGTATTAGGTTGGCACGTGGGTAAGGGATTATGGTGGCAGATGGGTGATGGTTTATAGTGATAGATGGAGGTGTAAGGGATTAGAATGCCATATGGGTGAAAAGATAGAATGATACCTGGCTGAGGGCGTAGCATGACTGATGGGTGGGTGTGAAGGATGATTGCCATTCTGTGGAATCTCTCGGCCCATGTCTGCCAATTTTATTTGGCAGTTTTCTATAGCATAGAATGTCAATACCTCACTGCAAAGCTTTACATTCTTGTTTCACTTCATGTCTTGGCATGTTATCAAAATATTCTACTGGTTTGTTAATTTAATCGGAGATAGTAAATGGCAATCTTGGGTTATGGTGCAAACAAATTGCATCACCCAAAACAATTTTCTAAACCAGTTCTTTACTTTTCTAAGTCTGAGATGGATTTTGTCAATTATCTCTAATCTCTATAAAGGTTATGTCCCATCTTGTTTGATATTTTGTTCAGATTTTTGACTTGGTATTAATCTCAAACTAATCAGTCTAATTTTTCAAGGTGATGTTAGTTCTTTTTGCAAGCTTTTGAATTGTACATTCAAACATAGAAAAGCTGTAAAAAGGATTCCAAGGCTCAGACCTCATCTTGTTTACTTTGCATCACAATTAACTGAGGAGAGCAGGATCTTCAGAAGAAGGGTCTAGGCCCGAAACGTCAGCCTTTCTGCTCCTCTGATGCTGCTTGGCCTGCTGTGTTCATCCAGCTCCGGACCTTGTTATCTCAGGTTCTCCAGCATCTGCAGTTCTTACTATCTGTTTGTAAAAGCAGGTTATTTAACTTGCACTGTAATGCAGAGGTAAGAGATGCAAATTATAAAGTCACAAGAGAACCAAAGATTAAACCTGTTTTTCTTTCTGAGTAATACTTTTGTAGAATGGCTCCCATGACAACAGTTAATTCTAGCAGAGCCGTAGAAATTTCAAGCTCAGGCTATGATTGAAAATTGGAGAGATTATTTAGATTGATATGTGTAAGTGTTCCCTGGGAGATGACTCCAATGCTTCGAAGGGGAGTGAGGATGAATTACCATTTTGAAGGATTTGCAGGCAGAGATGACTGTTTAGAAATGTTCCTTGATGAGACCACGCTCAAGGCAAATTTTCTCTTTGATGAATTAGTCACTGTAATTGATAGCAAGATAAATTGTGAATGAAATCAGCTACCTAGGCTATATGTAGACTTATTGAGATTTTCAGGCAATTTTAAGTTCTTTATGACAATTGCATTATTCCTTTCACTATTTTAATAGTGGAGATTCAGTGATGTTAATGTACTGATTTCAAGGAGTGAAATGAGAAGATTTTGTCTTGTTGGAGATGGGAATTGCCTGGCACCTGTGTAGCATGAATGCTATTTTTCACTTAGGTACTCACACCTGGATGTTTTCAGCTCTTTCTGCATATGGACATGCTTCAGCATCTGAATGGTGACAAATGATGTTGAGCATTCTGCAATCAATGGTGAACATTCTGACTTATGACCTTCTGGCAGAGAGAAGGCCCTTGATGAAGCAGCTGAAGATGTCTGAAAGTTTCCCTTTTTAATACCAAAAAAAATTGCGGGAATTGCATTTAGTCGAACGCAGCCTACTTTAAACAAAACAGACCTCACGGAAAATAAAGCGCACCCTATAGGCACCATTTAGGCCATAAGCACATTTTGTTTTATTTTCTATACCTTCCCTTCTGCCTCACTTACTTCTTCAGCTGGTTTCAAGAACGCTTTTGAAAGTTTGCATCCTACAAGACACGACTTTGTATATCAATTGATTTACTCTGCCTCAAGTATGTGGCCAAAGAGCTAAAAAAGACCTTCAGGATTACTTTGCCCATTGTGAGGCATTTGTAACAATCATTCTTCAAAATCCTGAACATGTAACTTTGCTTTATTATGATAAATTCTTTCAGTCCAGATTCTTTCCATTCAAATCAATCCATGTGTACTAATCAATCTATGTGTACTAATCAATCCATGTGTACTAATCAATCTATGTGACAAGACTGGTTGTCTCTAATTGATACTCCAATTAAACTCCAAATTATTTCCTGTGAATTATTTTTGTTTTGACTCTCATTCTAGTTGACAATTAACATGTCAATTAACATGAGAGTCAAAACAAAAATTTCATGGTCATGAGAACTTTTGCTTCTGGTCCTCTCTCAATACTGTTCTGTAACCATGCTTTAATTGTAGAATCTTTTCAAACTGTTTGTTTGTAGCATCTCCTGGGACTACTACTGTATGATCTCTCTTTCTTGCAAGATTTGGGACTCTTTTTTGCGTGTGTGTGATCATTTTTTTGGTAGGATTTGAACCTGTATCTCCAGGCATTACCCTAGGGTTCAGGATTATTAGTCTCGTGGCATTGCCATAACACCACCACCTCCCATTAGCTTTCACTTAACTTGTCCATATCTCTTTGCAGCCTCTGGGCCTCCCCACATCTTCCTGTCCATCTGGCTTTGTATCATGAGCAGACTTGGATACATCTTTCTCTGTCTCTAACCGTTTTCTAACTTTAAGGATCCATCTTGCTGCTCACCTCTACACTATATAAAATCCCTACAGTGCTGAAAGAGACTATTCAGCCCATCAAGACTGCCTCCTTTCCTCTTCATCCTTGTCTTCTCCCTCCTCTTTTTCCTTTTCCACTGGTGGTGGCTTCCAAAGGGCTAATGGCAAAGCTGTGTCTCTTTCTGATCACCAGTAACTTGGTGATATCCTCCACCAGTTAACGGAGGACTCCTCCAAATGGTTTAGCCATGTGGAGGACCATTATTTGAGTACACTATAGTGTGCTTACAGCATTGATCTCATTGTAAGTGCACTGATCTCATGTTGTTGGACAGTATAGCGGAATCATAAATTAGGTGTAGACTAGCCAACCCTTATGAACAAGAAACCAGCCTCTGATTTGTTGCCATGACAAAAAAATGGCAGCTTGATCGGCACAGGATGAGTACATTATGACTGCTGCTTGAATAGCAGGCATGATACCCTGTGTATTATTGAACACCAATGAAACTTTGTGAAGTGATAGACCTTGTCTTTATGTAGAACTCGCTGTTAATATATAGCACACAGACCAATATGCGTCAACTTGGTGGTTCCCTGCAGCATTGAGACCCCTGCTAGTCGAGTATAACCATATGTATTCTCCTCGTTCATGGATAGATAGAAGACGACGGATGATGTTAACATTCTCATGCAGTGATACCATCCTTACCCTGCTTTATTATTCCAGGTGTGATTGGAGGAGGTTATACATTTCACTAAACACCTTCTTGGCGAAATTCAGGAGCCTCTGATACTGCTCCTGGTTTTTTTGGAGACCAGAGAAGTGTTCCCTGAACATCCTTGGTGTGGGGAGCTTCCATCAAGAGCTTCCACTTTCCACTCCTATTGTTCTATATTTCCTTCATGCTGCAGCCCAGGAAGAGTTTCAATTATAGTTCCATGATCTAAAGCAGACTTTCTCTTAATACGCCTTCTAATTCTCTGACCAACTTATCAAAATCTCACTCTCCAATTACAGTCAACATGGTATTTCCACTTGCTCTGCAACAGCAAAAGAAATTCAATAGACACTTCACTTTGAAGTTGAATTTAGACCTCTTGAACCAGTGCTTATGAAGCAAAGACTGGACAGTTCCTACATGGAGATAATTAATTCAACTGGAATTGATCAATGGCGTTATGCAACTACTTTCTGCAGCAAAGTCATTCCTTTGGAATATTAAATTGGGGTTAAAATTGGATTTTTTTCACTGGAAATTGAGCACAAATAATTGAATCCGTGTATTTTTGTTTATAAAGTAGTCATTCATGTGAAAATTTCTCATGAAGTGCTCTGAGAGGCTGGTCATGGCCCACATCAGCTCAAGCCTCCCAGCCTGCCGTGATCTCCTGCAGTTTGCCTACCAATGTAATAGTTCCACAGATAATGTCATTTCCCTGGCCCTGCACTCATTCTTGGAACATTTGGATAACAAGGACACCTATGTCAGACTCCTAATCAGCAACTACAGGTCTGCCTTCAACACCATAATCCCCTCCAGACT
The DNA here is from genome assembly GCA_024137785.1 of Ginglymostoma cirratum. Taxonomy (NCBI): domain Eukaryota; kingdom Metazoa; phylum Chordata; class Chondrichthyes; order Orectolobiformes; family Ginglymostomatidae; genus Ginglymostoma; species Ginglymostoma cirratum. Next base: position 21,913,339 of record JAHRHZ010000289.1, on the reverse strand, counting down.
GATCTCATAACTCCAAGACCTAGGTCTCAGCTCTTCCCTCTGCAACTGGAACCGCAACTTCCTGGCCCATAGACCACAATCAGTGAAGATAGACTGCTGTGCATCCTCCATGATAACCCTCAACAAGGGAGCCCCCAAGGATGCGTTCTCAGCCCCATACTGTGCTCCCTGTACACCCATGTCAGTGTAGCCAAATTCCAAAATAACACCATCTACAAGTTTGCTGATGGCACCACCATAGTAGGACGGATATCAAACAATGATGAGTCACTATACAAGAAGGCAATAGATGGCTTGGTGTCATAGTGCAATGATAACAATCTCTCTCTCAATGTTGGCAAAACAAACAAACTGATTATTTACTTCAGAAAGAAAGGAGGAGAACACACCCTCATCTACATCAACAGAGCAGAGGGTGAGAGGTTTAAAAGTGTCAAGTCCCTATGAGTGACAATAATCGACAACCTGTCCTGGACTTCCCACGTAGATGAGATGGTCAAAAAGGCACAACAACGCCTCTTCCTCAGGCAGCTTATAAGATTCAGCATGTCCACAAGGTCCCTCACCAACTTCTACAAATGCACCATAGAAAGTAAACTGTCCAGGTGCATAATGGCCTGGTATGGCAACTGCTCTGCCCAGGATTGTAAGTAACTACAGAAGGTTGTGTGCACAGCTCAGACCATCATGGAGGCCAATTTTCCATCCATTGACTCCATTTATGCTTCTTGTTATTGCAGAAATGCTGCCAACATCATCAAAAACCCCTCCCAACCTGGTAATGCTTTCCTACAACTCTTCCATCAGACAGAAGATACAGAAGCTTGAACACACACCAACAGGTTCAAGAACAGCTTCTTCCCTGCAGTTATTAGACTGATGAATGGGCTCTCTAACTTCAAATAATATTGATCTTGTTAATGTTGGTCTTGCTTCACGCACCTCCTGTATAGTGTAATCTGTATGCCTCACTCTGTCTAAGCACCCAATGATCTGTATTTCCTTGCTTACTATGATTTGCCTGTACTACTCGTAAAGCAAAGCTTTTCACTGTTCTTAGGTACATGTGACTACAATAAATCAAATCAAACCAAATTCAGAATGGAGAAATATGGATACAAGTTTCTGTGGCAATGGCAAAGAGTTGGGATGGAAGTGAGTAAATGTGGTGGAAATATAAGCATGTGGTTTGATGCTGGATGTATTTGGGGCAACGAAGTGCAGTTCAGTGTCAAACAAAAACATCTGGACAATGCACAGTGTGTTCAATCTGAACAGCAGCCAGGAGTTTGGACTCAGATTCAAGATTTCAGTCAAAAGCCAAACAACAAGGTCTTTATCTTGACAATTAAGCTGAAGATAATTCTAGCTGGCCCTTTACTGTGTAGAATGAGCAATTGAACAGTATTGGAAGATCAATGGAATTAATGTGGTTGGCATCTTTCCATGTATGAGAGATGATAGGAATGCAGTCTCAAAACATTGGTGAGGTCAGATGAAATCTCCTTTTAAGGGTTTTCTACCTAGAATCCCTACAGTGTGGAAACAGGCCCTTCAGCCCAACAAGTCCACACTGACACTTGGAGCATCCCACCAAGACACATCCCCTCATAACCCACCTAAGCTACACATCCCTGAACACTATGGGTAATTTAGCATGGCCAATCCACCTAACCTGATCTTAGAAGCTGATCTTGGAAAGGCAAAGTCTGCCACAAGTAGCTCACATGAAGTTATCCTTTGCCAATGATGCAGGATGATCACTGCTGCCATTTTGCTTGCTGGGCTAGAGTCTTCCTTAGAGCTTCAGAAATCGCATGTTAGGATGATGTCAGACTCCTGCCCACAGCTGATTGAATAGTTTACCCAGTATTTGGAGAAACAATTTGCAGAATATCGCATCTTGCACTCAATCTGAGACACTGTATCTAGCTGAAAGACAGGAGCTGCTATATCTGGGTTCCAAATCATTCCAGGAGAACTCAGAAGGTACTTTCTCAAAGATCACCAACCACCCATAGAACTGCACAGAAATGTCTTGAACTATTCCCATGCTGGATCCACAAGGCAGTGTGTTTTCTTTGGCCCATAGTTGGTACCTGGTGGATGGACACCAGGTCGAGTCTCCATTTTGGGTGCATGCCTATGTCATCTTCAGCAATATGGGGGAGGGGACAACATTCCATTAAGATCCCCTATAGGTTAGTCTAGGTTCATTGATTGCCTAGTGACTGTGAGTCATCATGAGGAGACACTACAGGGATTTTGATGATGCAAAGGATGTGTATTGATAGGACAGACTTACACATCGGGATCTCTCTTTGCAGTAGGCTAGCCAGCAGGAGTGGATCATGTGACTGCATTTCAAGCATAATATCACATGGCAGCAAAACACTGAGGTACAGGAGTTGATATGGCAGAGAGTTAAAGTGGAATGTCATCATTGTATTGACCCCATTATTGTGGATTTTTTTTCTGAAAAGTAGTAAGTAAATCAGAAAGAGAATGTACGTACGGATAAAAAGTTGGGGATAGTCAAGAAGGTTCATGAGAAGATAAATATGTCACTGATAATGTAGAGACAACTAGGAATAGAATTATGTGGGATTGGACCACAGGGAATTGAGCAATGTATAAGGATTGTCTTTTTATTTTTGTGTTTTTTACAACTGAAAATGCTGCATGTCTTGAAAACGAATAATTTGATACTCTCTGTGCGCACTATCTGTATACCTGTATAACTCTGGGTTGCAGAAGTGTCTGTAGGTGAATTGAAGCCATCAAGATGTTCATAGATGGAGTTTTGGTTAGCGACCAAAAGCTGATTTTTTATGGGCAAGATACCAGTTATCTATGACAAAGGCATTCTGCCTATCAACAACCACGTGATTGGTCCTCAGCCTCTGGTAGACACTGTTCTGAAGAAGGGTCACTTGACACTGTGTTTTCTCTCTACAGATGCTGCCAGGCTGATTGAGTTTTTCCAGCAATTTTTGTTTTGGTTCCTGATTTCCAGCATCCGTAGTTCTTTGGTTTGTTCTTTTTAAATGCACCAGCCAGTTTGTGTCTGTTGCAAACCGATGGAAGCACCTGGAGAAGGACACTTGAGATGCAAGGTCTGACAAGAATTATAAGACTCATGTCAACAAATCATGTGAACAATGTCTACTGAACTACTTTCATAATGTTCCCTCCATCCATAATGTCCACTTTTTATTTTTCCCTGTCTGTGTCCATTTGTCTATGTGCTTGTAATGTAAAGTTTCTAAGGGAATTAGAGTTTTAATTTATAGAGTTATGTGCTGATGATACATGTGTTTACCTATTGCTAGAATCTAATTCTTTGTAATAAACATTAATTTCTGTTAATTACAGGAACTCAGTCTGTGCTTTCTGTGAACTTGGGCCAACAAGGCAGATAAACTGGAGAATAGTGAGACTTGATGTCCAGAGTGCTACCCCAGTGAGTCATGACAAATAAATAAGGATGAAGTGGCCAATGTGTAAAAGGTTTAAGAATATCTGAAGAGAAGGAAGTGATAATACATTACAATCGCTGTCAGGGAGTACGTCATTCAATACTTTAACTAGGACAACCTTGGTGCTGTGGACAAAACAGGAATCGCACTGAAAGGATTTGAACAGAGGATGTGTTATAACAGAGTTCGGTGGCAAAACGAAAGGGGAAGAAAAGCTTATCAATTACAAGAAAATGACATAACGTCAAACCCTTCATGTTTTCCACTGTCAACATTGCCAAATAAATGGTTTGGGGAAGCTTAAAAGGGCATTAAGTACAAACTAAACTTAATCTAACAGAACTTTGGTCTGAAAATTCAATATTTCTTCCTTTGTTCTGTTCCAATGTTGATGCAGTGAAAATGTTGACACAATATTGGTAGAACATACTTTGGTTGCTGATGCTATGATAGCCCTTGCACATCTCAGTTAACCTTTAGCCTGACTTAAAAGCTTAGTCTGGAAGAGCTTTGGATGTGCCTGGATTCTTTTAGAAAAATAAAACTTTACCTTGAGGCAAGGAAAGTGGAAGAGCACCTGTAAGACTGTGGTCAAAATTCTGTCTTTTTACATGCCGCACAGTTTAATTATCTGTTAGCATTGTTTTCTTAGGTCATTCATTGCACTGGAAGCTAGGCCAGCCTGAGGTGACAGATGCACAACACAAAGGTATGTACCGACCTTATAGATCATTTAGGAGTGATTACAAGGGTTTACAGTTAATCTACTTTTGTTTGCTAAATTGTAACCGATTGTGAACTGTCACTGTGAATTACATCAAGGGCATAAATTACACTGTATATGAATTCTTGTACAATTTGTTGCAAAAGTGGGCAGAAAATGAGCAGGGAATGATTTAATTGGAGGCAAGACCACAGATTTTTTTGTTGGGGTTGAAATTGGCGCAGTCGTGGGGAGTGGGTGGAGAAGATGTGAGTTACAGATAGCAGTGGTGGTGGTGGGGTTTGGGGGAATGATTCAGTCAATAAGTAATTAATCAATCATGCAGGCATTACTTTATTGAGTTTAGAGAAAATGTGCCTTTGTGTCTTTTGACACAAAAGAAATGTTGTAATTACAATTATCTCATGGACTCTGACCTTCCTAACTCAATTTTCCTTCTAGATTTCCTGAGAACAAGCAAAACCTGCCTCTACAGCTTACAGTTAAAAATATTGTCAAACTGGAAGCCTGTTAAAGTCTTTACTATCTGACTACCTGTAAGGTTGGATTGGTTATCTACTAACACACTTATCTCTGTGAAAACTGGAAGTGAGCAGGTTGGAGGTGAATTGCTATTGAGTTTCAGATGTCAGAAATTCTTCCCATCAAGCTTCAACACCACCCTCCCGTTCTTGAAGGGCAGAAATTCTCTGAATTCTGTCTCAGCACTCTGTTTTGGATCTATGTTGAAGACACCAGAATCCTGAAAGGTTAACAACAACATTAGTAAGCTATTAAACAAAAGGTTCAAAAGGATTTTATTTTTAATTAGATGATACAGAGGTATCCTTTACAAATGAGATTTTTCAGATCAGCCAGGATAATTAAAGTAAATCCAGATGCCACAGCATATTTGCAGAAGACTATTCCAGGATCATTAAAACAAATCCAGATGCTGGAGTGAATTTTACAGATGAGTACTCCAAGATAATTAAAGAAGTTGCAGAGCTTGTTCAAACAGGCAGATGGGTTGTAAAAATGGGGGTAATATCATTATCTTAATTAAGTTTAAAAAACTACCAATTTTCTCCGTGAAAACATTAATTAAAAACAAGCTGATGCCTCAGATTTGGAAAGAAAATAATAGTTTAGTGTCTTCTCAATTATTCATTTTGAAATTCTGTTTGATTTTATTAAATAGTCCCATGTCTTTAACCTTTGAATTAAAAATGTTTCCAACTCCTTAACTCTAAAGAATTCAAACAGTCTGGCTCAACAGGTGTGGAAGAAAGTGCAAGGAGAGATGTTAGATGAGGATAACAGCTGGAGAGAGGGAAGATAACAAAGGGGTGTGTGAGGACCAACTCTGGCACATTGTGCTTCCAGCATTTGCAAAATGGTTTTACTCCAAAAAAAAGCCAGTACAAGGTTAGAAATTGTTTTTCTTCTCTTCTCCAGTTTCCTACCACTCTCATAAAGATAGTAAGGAGGAGAAATGTAGTCAGGTGAGCAAACCTCAGTGTGTATGTTCACAGCACCATTCTAAAGCCAGGTCACATTTTAAAGGCAAGATGGTCTTAATTTTTGTTGAATCCTCTCAATTTGACTCTTCCTCCTTTTGACATAATTTTTTTATGTGCCATGTTTTGGAATCAGCTGTCTAATTGAATAAGTACCAGATGATTCGCTGCCCATTTTCCTGTGTAAAACAGTGAGAAAGCATTCTGTGTTGCAGGTTTACCCAAAGTGATGTCACCCATGCTGCCATACAGGCCCCTACTCCAACTCACAGAATCTTCGCCATGGTGAAGGATTCTCATCATATTCATTGGCTGTTGCTCGATTTTGAAAGACATCATGTTACTTATGCTAATCACTGTGATGCTGATAGCAACCACATCTCCTCCCTTCTGCAGTAATCTATACTGCAACCATGGCACGAATGAGAAGAAGGATTGGGCAGTTAGCTCTTTACAGGCTAAAGGTATCCTTTTCACTTGGTATGATGATCAGTTTGAAAGAGTAACAAACCAGACATGAACAGTGACTTTATTAAGTTGTGGAAGCCACTAGCACCTGACTCCAACAGATCAGTGAAATCATAGAATCCCTACAGTGTGGAAGCAGGCCATTCAACCCATTGTGTCTCCAAAAACCCTCCAAAGAATATCCCACCCAGTCCCACCCCATCCCTGTAATCCTACATTTTCCATGGCTAATCCAACTGGCCTGTATATCCCTGGACACTATGGTCAATTTAGTATGGCAAATCCACCTAACCTATTCATCTTTGGACTGTGGGAGGAAACCGGAGCACCCGGAGGAAACCCATGCCGATGCAGGGAGAATGTGCAAACTCCACACAGACAGTCACCCAAGGTTGGAAGTGTACCCGAGTCCCTGGCGTGGTGAGGCAGCAGTGCTAACCACTGAGCCACTGTGCTGCCCCTAAATATCGAACTAAATATTTTGATAGAGCAGATGTTGTTACAGGTGGTGCCCTGCCACTTGCAGTCTGCTGCTTTTTCCATAGTTTCCCCTGACAAAGAGTCAGTAGCACAGAGTGGCTGGAATTGATATGGTGGGACAATTATTAGCTAAGCCAGAAAATAAACTTGATAAAAACCCAAGGTAACAAAGTGTAGAGCTGGATGAACACAGCAGGCCAAGCAGCATCAGAGGAGCAGGAAGGCTGACGTTTCGGGCCTAGACCCTTCTTCAGAAAGTAATCTATACTGCAACCATGGCACAAATGAGAAGAAGGATTGGGCAGTTAGCTCTTTACAGGCTAAAGATATCCTTTTCACTTGATATGATGATCAGTTTGAAAGAGTAACAAACCAGACTTCAGAAAGAAGGGTCTAGGCCCGAAACATCAGCCTTCCTGCTCCTCTGATGCTGCTTGGCCTGCTGTGTTCATTCAGCTCTACACCTTGTTATCTCAGATTCTCCAGCATCTGCAGTTCCTACTATCTCTTGGTAAAAACCCATTTTGTTTTCCATGTGACTGTTACATAGCTTAGAAATGGAGATCTGGTTGCTTAATATTCAAGAACACAAAATGTTCATAAAATGACAGAAAAGGGAAAAAGGGAAGCATAATATCAGGACTAAATAGCGAGACATTAGTGGTTGATAGTGACTAGTAATGTTACTGGAAAAGAAGTCCAGAGTCAAACTAATGCTCTGAGGATGCAGGTTCAAATGTGTCCATTGAAGCTGATGGAACTTCAATGCAATTAATAAAACTGGTATTGAAAGCTTGACTCAGTAACAATGACTATGAAACTATCATTGGTTCTCAAAACAAAAACACATCTAATTCACTAATGTCCTTTCTGGTAGGAAATCTGCAATCCTTATCCAGTCTGGCCACAAGTGACTCCAGATCTACGGCAATGTGGTTGATTCTTAAACAATCAAAAGCAGAAAGCGCTGGAGAAACTTAGCAGGTCTGGTAGCAATTCTGGAGAGGAAAACAGAGTCAAAAAAACACCCTCCTCCATGTACCTTACCTACCTCCGCATTCCCAGGTCCTGGTCTGTATGAGTTGCTGTCAGCACAGCCAATTCATTTTCATTTATTCCCAGATGCCACTATCACATATTCAGCTTTACTTCTTCCCCAGCTTACTCTCAGTGATCTCTTTGCTTACTGCCTTTTTTTTCTCTTACTCTGTCTGGGTACCATTTCCATCTATCCATCCCATTGCTTCCAACCCCTTCCCACCCCCAAAACTACCCACGCCCATTGTCATCAAAATACCTCTACACTGGGAGATGAAAAGCAGACTAGATAACCGTTTAGCTGAATTAATACGCTCGATCCATGAAAATGACCCCAAGCTTCCAGTTGCCTACCATCATGTTGCCATGCCAACATTTCTGTCTTAGACCTGCTGCAGTGCTGCAGTGAAGCTCAACATAAGCTGGAACAACATCTCATCTTCCACCTAGTTACCTTACAGCATACAGGACTCAACATTGAGTTTACCAATGTCAGAACATGAATACTCTCCTCTGTGTTTGTTACTCTCCCCACCACACCCTTAGGTCCTGTTGTTATGGGTTGCTCCCACCAAAGCTGACCCATTTTCAACAAGTTTCACTTCTTGTTAACACCTTACCCAGCATTTATCTCTCTTGCTCAGTTTATTAGCAGCAATCTCTTTGCCTATCACTTTTTCTTTCTCTGTCTTTCTGGGTACCATCTCCATGTACTCTATTCACTGCTTCCACCCCATCATCAGCATAAATACCACACTTTCCCATCTATTTTCAGTTCTGATGAAGGATCACTGAACTCAGAACATTAACTCTGTTTCTTTCTCTATAGATGTTGCCAAACCTGCTGAGTTTCACCAGCACTTTCTGTTTTTTGTTCCTGATTTCTAGCACCTGCAGTTCTTTAGTTTTAATATTGTGCCATCCCTTATCTATTGACTTAACCCTTAATTTAGTTACCAATTTATTTTATCTAGGACAGATTATTTATGTTTAAAATAGTAGACTTGGACCCACTGAATTGTGACTGTTCTTATCAAAGGCATTCTTCTCTACAAAGTCCGATTAATTAGTCCTATCTTATTGTGCAATGCTAAGTCTAGTATAGCCTACTCTCTGGTTGTCTCCAGAATGTGCTGTTCGAAGAAACTACCCCCACAAGATCCCACAAGCTCCTTATCTAGGTACCTTTGCTCATGTGGCTTTTAAACATGGAATTTAAAATTCTCTATGATTATCTCTGTACCTTTCTGACCAGTTCCCATTACATCTTCTTTTATATTCTATCCTTCCTTGTGGTTATTATAAGGGGTCATGTACACCACATCCACAACTGATTTCCTACCTTTATCATTTGGCGTTTTAATCAAATTGCTTCTACATCCTGGTTTCTTGAACTTAGGCCATGCTTCCCTCTGGCGCTGATAGTAAAATTAATTAATGGAGCCACCTCTTCATATGTTCCTAGTTTCCTTTCCTTCCTAAATGACATGCGCTCTTCAATATTCAGGTTCCCAATCTATGTCAACCTGCAGCCGTGGCTCTGTAATGCCTTCAGAACGTGCAGAAAGAAATAAGTAACGCAATTAGTTAATCTGCTTTGTCTTGAATAGTATGTGCATTCAAATACAGAGCCTTCAGTTTCTAAACAAAGAACTGCAGATGCTGGAAATCTAAAACAAAAGCAGAAATTTCTGGAGAAACTCAGCAGGTCTAGCAGCATCTGTGGAGAGAAAGCAGAGTTAACCTTTCAGGTCCAGTGAACTTTGTTCAGAACCAGATGTGAAAAATTGTCGCTGGACCTGAAATGTTAATACCACAGCCAGGCCTGCTGAGCTTCTCCAGCAATTTCTGTTCCTATGTGAGCCTTTGGGTTTGTTGTTTTATTATTTTTCTAATTCCAAGTCTTACCTGTTGATTTAAATTTAGATTTGTACATTACATTTCTTCCTGTCATGTTCTGCTTATTATTTCCCACAATAGTAGTTTTCTGTCTTGCCAAGCTGCTACTCTTTGATTTACCATATCTTCCCAAATTTGACCACTTGCCCCACTGTTTACTTTAAAATCCTCTCTACCTTCCTGTTGTGAGGTTCACTAGAAAACTTGCAACCAGGTGGTTCAGGTATAGACTGGCCCAACTGTAAATAGCTACTTCCTTAGTGTTGCTGCTAGAGCCCCATGAATCAGAACCCAACTCTACCGACTATTCTTTGCGCTCAAAAATATATAAGTACTCAAAATCCAAAACAGTTTAATTAAGGCAAATTGAGAAACAATATATATATTTCTATAAGCCAGTAGGGCAGTACTTAAACTGCATAAATTTCAAATCTGCACCAAATAAAAGTAAAAGTTCAAAGAATTTCTTTTGGGGAAGGCAATTATAACCCTGCCTGCCCATTTGAAATTAGACTAAGTGGCAGGTGAAATCTTCAGATTTCCTATTCCCTGGAAAGCCACCCTTATTATCTTGGCACCATTCTTTTACACAGGCTATCTTTCCTACCTAAAACAGGTGGGGTCTGTCCATGTGTAGACTGGGAGTCCAAAAATGTCATTATTTCCTCTTTAAAATTTCAATTCTTGATCTGAATGTATCTGTAACTTTCTGGACAGAGCGAAGAAAATTAAAATATGCTTCAAACATTAAGAGGCCCAAACACTGAGTTATCCTCACAGTGCCAGGGACCCAGGTTTGATTCTATCCTCAGACGACTGTATGGAGTTTGTACACTCTTCCTGCATCTGTGTGGGTTTCCTCTGGGAGATCTGGTTTCTTTCCACAGTCCAAAGATCTGCAGGATGGGTGGAATCGCCATGGAAAATGCAGTATTACAGGATTTCTTTGGTGGGGAGGGGGTGGGGTGGGTGTATATGGGATGTTCTTCGTAGTGTCAGTGTGGGCTGAATGGCCTGCATCTACATTGTAGGGATTCTATGATTCAACAATTTGCTTTTCTTTGTGGGGACATGAGATACAGGTGTTCTGCAATCAGATGAAACATTGTAGCCTCAGCTGTTGTTGACTTTACTAGTCGCTCCTGTAAGATCCTCTGCAATCCCATTGTCTCAACTTACCAACATGCCAACACACAACACGCACAATGCTGTTTTTCAAAGGCTGGTATCTTCTATACACCGACATAAACGTCCTGCAGGATGTTAGTAATGCCTGGAAGTTAAAGTATCGCAGGCTGTTTCCTGTTGCACTGAACAATTTCTAATTTGTTTTACCACCAATTCAAAACCCACCCACAATTAAAGTCAGGGCCAATTTTAGCTTGCTATAAAAATTAAATGTGTGTGTTATTGTGTTGTAATATATATTTTTCAACCATATGAATAAACAGACATGTACAATTTAAATATTAGAAGGTCATAAGAAAATGTTATACCTGGGAGTGCTTGGCAGGAATTGTAGACATTTTTTAACCTGTAAGTAATTCATGTTATTTCCAACCTGGGTCCACTTAGCACTGACTAAGAGAAGTGGACAAAATACAGCACATTCAGCAATTATACAGCTTAATAAACTCTCAGAGAAAAGGTATTGTTGACAGATTTGAACAATTTGAACAGAAATCCACAAGAGCCTGCTAATCAGAGTCTGTGGTTTTCCTTTGAAGCTAACTGGCAGAGATTTATATTGTCTTTGCCTGTGTTCAAATATCATAATGAGAAAATACTGCATTATTCTTTACGCACTACTACCCTTTCCAAGACTTCCTTGTTTTCAAAGCGGTGGCTAACATCCCAGCCCTTTTAAACCAGTCTGAGTGATTCTTATATTCAAGCATTAAGAGACAGATGGTAGGAATGTTCAATGACACTTTCAGACTTGCCTTCCTTGATGAAGTGCAAAGGAAAGCACTCAATTAAAGATTTTCTTATGAACAGTAACCAATAATGCCACCTCTCTCATTTTGGCATTTTAAATAATCTTCCAGATCCTGCTAAGATTTCTCCTGCCAGCAAAATGTCTTTTAGCATTTCCCTTTAATTTCTTTGGTGTTTCTCCATGTCCTTTTTATTTGTATTCACTGGAGTGAAAACACAGCAAGAGAAGTATGAAATTAAGAAGTCGTTAAGGAAGCACAAATTGTCCCAAAATAATTGAAGCTGTTGGTTCTCATTAACCCATTCATGCCACTTCAAAAGTTGCAATTCATCAAAGTTTTGATCAAAGTCTAGTTAACACATAAAATGTACACGATAAAACAACAAAAGTGGGAAAACTTAGCAAGCAGGTCGCATCTGTAGAGCAAAAAAGAGAGTGGAGCATAAGTCTCACTTCTTGGCTGGATAGCCAGCAACAGTCCCACATCGAAGGAAGCCCCATTGGATCACATGTTAAACTGGCAGCTCTGAGGATAATGTCATTTCATCTCTGGAATTGAGGTGCCAGGGGCTGAACTCTCACTCACCAATGTTTCAGCACAATGATTTTTGATCAGAACGTCAGATCACATCCAGTCTATTTTGTTTTTAAAATTGCTACGCTGGTCAATGAGATCCCAGAAAAAAACTTCTACTCAATTACCCTTCCACTTTTTCTACTAAATGGGCCTGCTGGATAACAATAGCTATGCAATATTAATGAAAGGAATATGTTTGAATAAGACATTAAGGGGTCTTCTCTGATGACAAATCCAGATTGTATTAGTATGTTTTTAATACACGTACTGACTATTCTATGACTTTCTCTTTTAGTGTGCCTAATATCGAATCTTAATTTCCTTGCATCATTTGTTCTTAGAACCTATGAACTACTTCCTCCACCGAGATACTACTTAGCATTTGACATAAAGCTTAATTAATATAATGAAAGGATTTGTATGAAGGGTCTAGGCCCGAAACATCTAGCTTTCCTGCTCCTACGATGCTGCTTGGCCTGCTGTGTTCATCCAGCTCCACACCTTGTTATCAAGTGAATTGTATGTTTTTTATGAAATAATAAATTAAAAAGAGGCAATCACACTGTCTTTTTTTAATTCGGCAGATCTTACCAATAGTGTTCATTTTAATTCACTAACTTAGAACATATTCAACAAAGTATAAGAATTTATGGAACTGGCCTTGTTACAAACATTTGTGTCATGTTCAGATAGAATCATTAAATAACTTAGCACGGAAGCAGGCAATTCAACCCATCATGGTTTTGATGGCTTTTCCAAACAGCAATCCTCCTAGCCCCATTCTACCTCTCATTTCCCATAAATATGGAATTCATTTTCCTTCAATTATTTATTCAATTCTATTTCTTAAAGTTTCTAGTTTCTAGTCAGTATGCTTCAGCACCCTGTCAGGCAGTGTAACGCAAAGTGTAAAAATTTGCTTTTCTCATTTCAATTTATTTTGCCTTAAATCTCTGCCCTGGGTGAGGGACCCTTCAGACTGTGAAAAAGTTTTTTGGAACAATGATCTGTACACATTGATTTCCAAGGAGGCATGTGACTTCAGTTAAATTCCTCACAGAACCTCCAAAGTGTTGATAGACGGAATGTTTATATTGCTGAGTTTGCAGCAGAGAGTTATATGTTTAGCAATTGAGATTAGTTTGAAAGAATCAGGATTACAAATCAGAAGGGAAATCAATTTCTTCCAGCAGGTGAATCAAGCTTTGAGCAACAAGTAAACCTAGAAGAAATTGCAGATGACACTAAAGTCGGTGGAGTGGTGGACAGTGTGGAAGAATGTTGCAGGTTGCAGGGAGACTTGGATAAACTGCAGAATTGGGCTGAAAGGTGGCAAATGGAGTTCAATGCAGATAAATGTGAGGTGATGCACTTTGGGAAGAATAATAGGAAGGCAGAATACTAGGTCAATGGAAAGATTCTTGGTAGTGTGGATGTGCAGAGGGATCTTGGTGTCCAGGTACATAGATCCCTGAAAGTTGCCACCCAGGTTGATAGTGCTGTTAAGAAGGCATACGGTGTGTTAGGTTTCATTGGTAGAGGGATTGAGTTCCGGAGCCGTGATGTCAAGCTGCAGCTGTTACAAACGCTAGTGCGGCCTCACTTGGAATATTGCGTACAGTTCTGGTCGCCCCATTACAGGAAGGATGTGGAAGCATTGGAAAAGGTGCAGAGGAGATTTACCAGGATGTTGCCTGGTCTGGAGCGAAGGTCTTATGAGGAAAGGCTGAGGGACTTGGGTCTGTTCTCATTGGAGAGAAGAAGGCTAAGAGGGGATTTAATAGAGACATACAAAATGATCAGAGGATTAGATAGGGTGGACAGTGAGAGTCTTTTTCCTAGGATGATGACGTCGGCTAGTACGAGGGGGCATAGCTGCAAATTGAGGGGTGATAGATTTAAGACAGATGTCAGAGGCAGGTTCTTTACTCAGAGAGTGGTAAGGGCGTGGAATGCCCTGCCTGCCAATGTAGTTAACTCAGCCACATTAGGGGCATTTAAACAGTCCTTGGATAAGCATATGGATGATGATGGGATAGTGTAGGGGGATGGGCTCAGATTAGTTCACAGGGCGGCGCAACATCGAGGGCCGAAGGGCCTGTTCTGCGCTGTATTGTTCTATGTTCTCTGTTCTAAGTATTTAATTTTGCAGACTGTCCAAGCCAGAAGAGTTTTAATAGAACTTTTCAAGTTATTAAAACTGAAAAATGTTTAGGTCACCAGAATTGTAAAAAGTACATCCTACTAGATCAGAAAAGGAATCAAAAAATTTTCTCTTGCATTTCACATAAAATAAATTGAGAGAAGCCAGCTAAATTAAAACTTCAAGAGTTAAGATGAGTAAAATATGTCTGCAATTGAGTCTCTGTGAAAAGATAATGTTATGAAATAGATTGAAACTTTGATTTGTTGTTCATATTACAAGATTTTTCTAACTGCGATATGCGTATACAACGTTGAATTTCACTGAAAAGTGGCTGTATCAATTTTGGGGAAATTCATGAAGGGTTTCTCTTCATGAGCTCTAGTGAGTGTTCTCACGCAATTTATGCTGGTTACCTCAATATGCAGTATGCACTGCATCTCTCTGGTGCACCAATCACACTGTCATGTTCTCACCAGAGGTGCAAGTACTTGACACTGCGAAGACATTCCGGATTCCCATTCCCAGTGCCATGCTTAAATCCCAGATATCACCAGGTCAAGTGTTGTCAGTCAGTCAGTTGCAGTATTGGGAAGTCTTTTTTCCACAGATGGCTGACAGAGGCAGGTTAGCATCATGGTACACTGACAGGGACCTGGAGATCCTGATGGATGGTGTGATGAAGAGAAGGAATGTACTCTTTCCTCAGCAAGACAGGCAGCCACAACACAAGACCCTACCAGTCCGGACCCAAGTTTTCACCCAGGTCAGTGAAATGTCTACAGCCAGGAGGTTAATGTCCTTCTACACTCTGAATATAAGTGCCAGATCTCCTCTCTGCTACCACACACTCACTCCAACTCTGCAACTGCACCCAGCTGCCACCAAGGTTCATGGGCCACAACTCTCATTATTGCTTGCAGCATCTTCCCTCTCTAGCTCACACCCGTCCCAAATCCTCCACACAACTAATCCTGTATGCCCACTTCATTGTCCATTCAGTCACCCAGGATGCCTCACCATCATTCCTCCACTTGGACCTGCACTAACAGCATGTGCTATCCATTTGTATATCACTCAATCCCTCCTCTTCTATCATTCCAGGGGTAAACACCAGAAAGGTTCCAGGGAATTTTGGAGTATTATAACCATTTTTTGGATCTACTATATTTGCTGCCACTTCCTTTAAGTCCCGAGGATGTAGGGCATCAAGCCTTGGAGACTTGTCTGCCTTCATTCTCAAAAGTTTGCTCAGTACTTTTTCCTGAGTAATGATGATTGTTCTAAGTTCCTTGTTTTCCATAACCTCTGCATTACCTGTTACTATTGTGATGGTCCTAGTGTCCTCCACTGTGAAAAGTGAAGCAAAACATTGATTGAATGACTCTGCCATTTCTGTGTTTCCCACTATTAACAACTCAATATCATCCTTCAAGGGACCAACATTCACTTTATCTACTCTCTTCCCTTTTATATATTTACAGCAGCTTTTGCTACCC
This sequence comes from Ginglymostoma cirratum, assembly GCA_024137785.1. Lineage (NCBI taxonomy): Eukaryota > Metazoa > Chordata > Chondrichthyes > Orectolobiformes > Ginglymostomatidae > Ginglymostoma > Ginglymostoma cirratum. Next base: position 21,897,594 of record JAHRHZ010000289.1, on the reverse strand, counting down.
AATTTTATATTTTGTGCTAATTTCTTTCATAATTTATTTTTGCCTTTTTGTTTTATGACCTTTTCAGTAACCTTTTGTTGATCTTTAAAAGTTTCCAAATCTACCTGGTCACCTTTGTGTTGCATTGTTGATAGCTGGAGAACATTGTGGCATTCAGATTCCACTTTTGAACAGAGTATAGACCACTGCCCCTCTCTCAACTGCGTGACATTTTATGAAAACATGAATAACTGTGGCTCTCCTGCATCTTTGTTTCAGCATGAAGGCACCTATGGCTGGAAGCTTCACATCCACTGGAGGTTGATACTGGTCTTGATGTGTTCCCTATCCATTCATGTAACACATTACATGCAGTGGGCATAGGGGCAATCCCAGCTTCTGTGCCTGAACCCACAAAGAGCTGTTCCAGTGAACCTACATTGGAAATATCAGAAACAAAGCAGCTCCTCAGCCATGTGATCATTCAGCAGTCATACCAAACACAAATAACATTTGAACAGCATCTTGCGAACACCCCAACAAGAAGACCAGTGGTATGCCTCTACACAAACATCACACATTGTTGCCCTGATTCAGATATCTATTACATCAAACCTTCCCATTGACTTTGATTTTCCCCACTTACCCAACTAAACTGTTTATTTAACTTCTTATTTCCTCATTTTATCTCCTGAATCTCAAGCATACAGCTTAGTCATACCAAACATAGTAATACAGTGTTGCCTCACTGAAGCCAAGGTCCTGGTGACCCATTAATATTCAGTGAACAGAGCCCTTGGACTGACCATGGTTCACAGTCCTGACTGACATGAGAAACAGATGAGTGACCAAACACCTGAAAGATCTTTATGCATCTCTCCAACTGACTTGCCACTAATCCCTGGACCAGTTGAACTGAACTTGCAGGACTGACCCTGGCCCAATGCCTGGACTGTAGAGATACCCTGACCCTGGAAGTCACAAGAAATTGATCATGTCCAAGAATCCTGCACTGAGATCAAATGATGTCCATCACATACAATGACTGTACTCATTGACTGACTGACTGGAGGACTGTATTCTAAGGGAGTTGAAGATGTGACTTGATAATGTAATAAGGCTGGAGCATGTCCAATGTCATGAATAGGGGTGCTGCTCATCGAGCGTAACCTGAGATATTGTGGACTGCTGTTGGAGATGGACAACCAAGGGAGCAAGTGGTGCTCTGGAGCTGCCAGGAACCCCCTCTAACTTTCAGGTGGGGAATTATTGCTGTATACTATCCCTCCACCATGTGGGACAATAGGACGCTGCATATAAATTAGTCAAGGCTAGGTACCAATGAGTTGTTAATGCATGAAAATAGATCTTACTATTCACAATTCACTAGTGAAATTCTCACTTCATCGTTTATACCTTGGTCGGAAAATCAAACTATTTTTACTTGGCATCGTGAATCTCATTTTCCTATCTTACTATATTTTCCAAAGCAACTTTCCATTCCCCATCAGGAACAAAAACACAAGTTGCTGTAAAAGCTCAGTGGTCTGGCAGCATCTGTGAAGAAAATAATCAAAGTTAATGTTTCGGGTCTGGTGACCCTTCCTCAACAGGGATCTTGAGGGTTCCCGAGGAAGGATCACTGGACCCGAAACATTAACTCTGATTCTTTTCTTCACAGATGCTGCCAGACCTGCTGAGTTTTTCCAGCAAGTTTGTTTTTGTTCCTGATTTACAGCATCCGCTGCTCTTTCAGTTTCCATTCCCTATGTCCTTCAGGAGCCCAGAAAATTCTGCCCTTTATTTTTCCTTTCTGTAATAATTCTGTGTTTTATCATTAAAGAATATCTGAAGCCTTGAGAAAATATAATCCAGCAACCAACCAGCAACAATAGCCAACTGTAAAGATTAGGCAAATGATCTATTGAGCTCGCTTTCATTCTTGAATCTAACTTGTCCAGTATTAACATCAGTTAGGATCGTAACATTGCTCTATGTTAAACCTTTGTGATTTTACCTGCAGCAAATTCCCTCTTAATCTTCTCTAGTCAAAGAAAAAATGTTGTATGATACAGAATAATTGATCCCATATTGAAAAACAATCCATGAACAATATAGCTGTTAGAATTCATTAGTAGCAGAACACATTTGATATTAAATTCTAGTGAGTTTCCAGTGGCAACCCATGCTTGCGATGTAATTTATGGTCCACTTGAGTAGTGAATGAAATTTGGATTTTTTTTTGGCTATGACTCACTTAACTCCTACGTGCTAATTTCCCCCCATTCTTCACAGGATATCGGTGGGAAACGTGATCATAATCCATGACCAAAAACCTGTTCACTGATTGCAGGTCAGTGCAGGTTTGAAGTTGGACAGTTCTGCAGGGATCCTTAATCATGAAGTGAGAAGTGAGTTGACTGCAAGAAAACACAAACTTTAATTGTGGGCCTGGGAAGATTTCATGCTTCTTTCGTCTCGCACATAATTTTTAAAACAAAAATTTTAAAACTTGCCTTTTTTTGGCCTTAATTCATTTCATTCCAGGGTTGGTATGGCAGCAATCCCTGCTGAAGTTCTCTCAATCCATCTAGCAAATATTTCAATCCGGTCTGACTGACATTAAAAGAAGCAGACCAGGTAATAATATCTGCTCTCAGGCCTTGATTCCACCAGCATGGTTGTGTTAAAATTGCTGACACTTTATCAGAGTGGCAGGTGATTATTTTGATCTCTGTATTGCAAGCCCTTCATCACATCTGAGCTGCTTCAGCGTGGAGTGAAGCCATACAAAAAGCCAGAAAATAAAGGGACAGCCATAATGGACCATGGCATTAAGAGACTCAAAAAGATAAGGTAAAAATGTCTTGAAGATGGAGTTGCAATGAAAAGGTAAATTAAACTATGAGAAATGTTTTCCAAAATACAATATATTTCACATTTTAAAAGCAATTCTACATATATTGGTCACAAAATAGTTGACAAATTTGGTTTCATTTCAATTTTGCGATAATGAATACGATTATCGTTTGTTTCTTTTCTGTTTCCATTCTATCTGAAGTTTTTTGGGAAATTGGAAAGTTTAGAATAAATCTCAACCTATGAAAGAGACACCTTTTTGTTTAAATTGTAGATTGGGTTAAATAAAAACTGTTAAAATATTTTACATTTTTATTCTGAAATGTTGTCTATGCAACGAAATGTTTCTAATTGTAAAGTTGGCTATTATATTTACATTTGGTGTTGTCCCTTTGCAAATGAAAAATAAGACACGGTAGCCACAAACCACTGGTCATGGTATATAGCAGGAATGGCTGACACTCCCTCACATGTAGAATGCCATTCTCTCACCCTAGTGTCCCTGTTTAACCACCAGTCCAGACAGTTTACTTCAGCTACATACCATCTAACCATCCTCTCTAAATCATCACTACCCTCTCCCCAGTGTCCATTGTAGACTCGTGGCTTGTAATTGTCCAGTAGGAAAACAGGCAAGCAGTCAAGCAGTCAGTGAATTCCAAAGGTGAGCTTTTGTTTACAACAGAAAATACAAAGATAAACAAAACAAGTAGACTCTGCAGGTTGCTCCCACAACGCAAATCAAGGACTGGCATGACAGACAGCAACTAATCTACATTCCATGATGGTCTGATGCCCCCAGCTCTCATCTACTGGAACCAGTGTTAGTCAGGTATTGTCTGCCTTGTGGTGCTGATGTAGCTGAGCTCTGTTACAGAGAAGGAGAGCTTCCTCCTCACAACTATCTTTGTCCTCCTCCTTGTAAGAATGCTTCAGTTGTCTCAGCTCCTCAGTATTTGTCACATTGGCTAGTTTCTTGCTCCAATTTGCAGAGCACAGCAGATCAGGGTAATGAGGCGCACTCTGTCCAGGCTATACTGGACTCACCTTCTCCCTCACCCAGACTGATCCAAACAGGACAATCACAACCTCAGCAGCCCTAACATCTGCTCCACCATGGCCTTGGTCACAGGATGGATAAGTATTGTATTTGTGCTCTGTATCACTTTGGGGGGTTGCTTAATGGAGTCATGAGCCATGGTCATGATGCATAGTCATGGTTCCCCATTAACCAGTCTTGAAAGGCAGCTGAATCCTCAAGTACACCAGGTACACCAGGATGTAGGACTCATGGCAGCTGCTAGGGCAGTGGGCATACAACTCCAGAAAGCAGTAACGGTGATCACAGATCAACTGTACATTAGTCAAACAGAAGCCCGTCTTCTATAGATTTCCACAGTGTTGTGATATGGTCTTTTCCAGTGCCATGTGTGTGCAGTCGATGGCATCCCGCATCTGGGAAAAGCCAACTATGTTTCCGAATTGAAATGCAGCACTGACTTGTCATTGGAACTGGTGTGACCTTGCACAATTGACATCTTTCACTGTCCCAATGCATTTGTGGTCACATGACTGAGAGATTCCCACACAGGTTTCTGGTCACTTCCGGGAAGGAGCCGGTCATATAGAAGGTCACTGTAACTGTCACCTTCACAGCCATTGGGACAAGATGGCCTCCACCCTTTCAGCCATCAGTTCCCATAATTCCATCAGGAAATAGAGCCAGGGACGTGGGATGAAGAAATGAAGTTGAGGAGCAAAACAAAGTTCTTAACTCTGAGAACGGTCAGGGGTGTCCTGCAAATGAGGGCTGTGCACACTTCATCACACAGTGAGACATGTCGTACCTGTGATAACAAGAGTTATGTCTCCAGCATTTATTCAGATTTAGCCTGTGCACCAGTGGTGAAGCTACCACGCTGGATGAGTGTCCAAGACGTTACATCAAAATGGGAGTGCCTGCTTGTTCTGACCCCTTCCCATCCCAGGCACATGTCATCCATAAACCTTATCATTCTAGTCAGTGGAATCCATTGAAATGCTTACAAGACAGATGACGAAGCAATTGTCTCCAGCTGCCACTGACCCTTCGTACATTTCATAAGCTATGGGTCAGTTTTGGTAAGCATTTCCTTTTCCTTAAATTATTGCCTCTAACTTTTGCATCATTGAGATGTCAATGTCCACGTTACAAGGAACAAAAGCACAGAGCAAATTGTTTTTCACCAGTATTTGAAAGCAAAGCATGTTCACTCCGTATGCTTTACAAATGGACAATGAAATGATTTTAAATTAAATGTAGCTGCAGTTTGTTAGCATATTTTTCATGTATTTGCCCTTCAGTGTCCAGCAGACGAGGATTTGTCACTTTCATCTATCAGATTAACACTGACTCTGCCTCCCTGGGTGTTGTCCCAGCCTCTTTCCAGTTGCAGTTAGTTTTAAGTGGACAGCAAGTGATGGCAGCGAATGCAACTTGTAGACAGCAACAGGCTCCACCTGGCCACTGGATACCGCTCTCCACCCAAAAGCCTCCTTGCTTTTACCTTGGAGTAGCCCAACAGCACATTTCTATCCTTGTCCCCTCCCCACCCCTTGTGGTGACTTTATCACATAGAACTTTGCCTCCCATTGAAGGGGGCATCATAAACTACATAAGTTATTGTGAGGGAAGGGAAGAAAGGGTCATGATGATAGAACTGGATGAGAAAAGAGGGGAGGAGCCTTAATTGGAATATAAACACTGAAACGAAGGGATAGAATTGCCACACTGAAACAGGTTATTCACAGAATTGTAGAAGAATCCCTACAGTGAGGAAACAGGCCCTTTGGCCCAACCAGTCCACACTGACCCTCAGAGCACCTACCCAAACCCATCCCCCTATAACACACTTAATGTACAAATCCCTGAACACTACAGGCAATTTAGCATGGCCAATCTACCTACCCTGCACATCTTTTGACTGTGGGAGGAAACCAGAGCACCTGGAGGAAACCCACACAGACACACGGAGAACATGCAAACTCCACACAGCCAGTTGCCTGAGGGTGGAATTGAACCCAGGTCCCTGGTGGTGTAAGGCAGCAGTGCTAACCACCATGCCACCCCAAATTATTCATTGTTTATGTGTAAAATGGGAGTATTCTGGAGGCAAATGGGACTAGTTTAGTTTGGGAAACATGGTTGGCGTGGACAGGTTGGACTGAAGGGTCTGTTTCCATGGTCTATGTCTCTAGGTGATTGTACAAGTCTGGTCCACGTACATTGGCTGCCTGTGTTGCTGACTAAAAATCAAGGTGGGAATGAGATTTTAATAGGCCTCTTAATTAAATATAATTCACCTGACTTAGTTGCCCACTATTTGCTAGATCTTTTTAAAATCCAGCCCCTCCTAGTGAGGGAATTGCAATGGGGTGGATCACCAAGCAGATGTTACAGAGCAGGATGGAATCTTTAACCAGATGAAGGAAGAGGAGAAGGAATAACACGCTTTCACTGCTTTTGTAATGTTTATCACCAGTAGCCTTGTCCATGGTAGTCTTAGTACTGGAGATTGCTAGAAGTGGGAATGAACATGTTTGGATAATGAGTTCCAAAAGAAATCAGCAAGGTGCTAAGTGGTAACAGTGTGTGTGAGGGATTTAGAAATGCCAGTGTAGATATCAGCATGACAGTGGCCTTTTTAGGGTAATGGTCATAAAGGGTGAAGAAGATAACTTCAGTCAGGACTAGGGAAGAAGCTGCTGAAAAACTGAAAGATCAATACAGAAACAGAACTGAAGAAAAATAAAACTAATAATATGGATGCATAGGAAGAATAAGGACACAGTGGCTGACGTATTTCAATATTTGAGATGAAACAAGCTCTATAAGTTTCATCAGAGTTGAACATGGAAAAATACTGATGTTCTATTTTCCTTTCAGATTCATAGAGGATTAATAGCTGGAATTATCTGTGGAGTGAGTGCCATGGGTTGCAATATTGATAAGACAGGTTTTAAAATCCAGGAGAGGTTATAATTAGGAACCTTGCATGTGGTTGAGTTTTAACTCTACAACCTGTTTTTTCTTACAGGAGTCCTTCTAACAAGTGAGTCTGTTTGTTATGCTTAGCCTCTTGCTGTGTCAAGAGCATTCTGGAGGAGCAGGAGCAGGTAAAGAACTAACTGCTTTATAACTGAGAGCGTGACAACTGTACGGAAGGAGGAACCCTGAAGCCCAATCACAGGGTCGTGGGGATGGGTGCCTAATTTGTGATCCCAGGTGTCCTTTAGAAGGGGAAGTTTCCGATGGTGCGGATGAAATTGGTGGTCTGATAGCAGAGAAGGAGGTAGGTTGGAAGAAGGACACTTATCTTTAAAGCTGTTCTTGCCTCCCTTGAGCTGCAAATTTTCCCAAGACGTGACACATTATCAACCAGGGTTAAAGCTGCACAAGAGGTTAAGTACAAGGCTTTTAACATTATCGCAATATTTAAATAACCAACTCATCTCCTGGGAGTACTTTGGTTGCCCATTTCCTGTCCTACTTTCATCAAAGCCAACATCAGTACATAGAGGCAGGTTGGGGTTGGGTTTAAAGATTTAAAAATTTTTACATCTCATCCAAATCCAAACCAGACATTTTTCTGGTAACTATTAATAACATGATATTCTTTAAGATTACAAGGATAGATTTTAGATTGGAAGTATATGTCTATGGTATTTAGATGTGTCCATCCACTGATGCAGTCCTAAAGTCATACAGCACTTCTAGATCCAGCAAGACGATTTTTTTTCGGAGAAACAATATAGATGGTAGATCTGATGGGGACAAAATTGGTAAAAGCAGAGCAACAGTGTTTTTATATTGTTTAACATGGCAACGCGGTTTGAAGAGCCAGAATGGAGAAAGCACTGAAAGATTGGGAATGGCTTTATTCTCAAAACTAAAACCAGCAAGAGAGATATTTAGCAAGACTGCTGTCAGAAACAAATTTCGGTGATGGGATTGCACTCAGTAAAACAACTGCTCTTCACATTAGTCCTTTTAGTTTTCTTTTCTATGGATTGGTCACCACTCCTGAGGAAGTGCCCATTCCTGACAACAGAATACATTTCTCTCAGATATTCCAGCTCTCCCAGATATTCCAGGTCTTCAATTTACTGAACAAACACCTCCTACTGAAGCACTGAAGTTAAACATCAGCTGCAAGTGAATGTTATTAGTCTTCTTTTGTACTCCTCTTTTTCACACATGTATGAAAACTTTAAATTACAACTTGAAGTTACCATCTGATATTTTCAAAGCTGCAGTTGCTTTAAGTCTTTATTTAATCACAGGAGTGGAAATGTTTTTAATATCCTGTGCATAATATAAATTGTTTACATCAGAGAATACATCCCAGACATTTGGTAAAACAGCAATATCCCTGAACACATACTATTGTAACACTGATATATTTTTCAATTGCGCTGATACATACATTAAATTGTCAGTGGATAAGAAACTTGTTGCTCACTCTAACCAGATTTGTTTCTGTGCAAGATCTGGCACACACAGAGGAGGCTTGCATTGTAAGACAATTGAACTTTGGAGAATGGCTTCAATTTCCCAACGGTCTTTGTTAAACATGTGTCTCTGACCCAAAGTTTATTTGTTTCTTTTCCTAAAGGCGAACAAAATCAGCATGCATTTTATTAATCCTTTTTTTATGATTATTGGGCAAATGTTAAAACCCTTTAAAGGGCCACTTGTCCTGTGGAAATTGATTAGGCAAGTTTTACAGAGAGAAGAGTTTTGTGTCAATGCTTCCATACACAAGGGCTGATGATGGAGTTTGATGTTTGTTTCTGAGGACAAGGACGAAAAGCATTAAATTTTACAAACATAAATTCATTTCAATACAAGCGTGCAGTCATTTTAAAAGTGAAAGGAAAAGCAATAAAGCCTAGTTACTTTTTATAGGATACTGGGGGCATCAGCCTATTTTGATCACATTTAATTGCACTTCATTGTTTGTTGTGCATATGGGATAATGGTGCTTTGATTCAATTAGTTAATAACATTCGTAATGTGAATTTTGTATCTAGTCAATGAGTCGCATAACTTCTGGGGAATTACTAAACAATCAGTTCTCACCACCCGCTGAATGCCAAGTAAAACACAATATGCCAGAGATATGCTAACTTAGAGAAGACTACTTACCAAGACGTTTTAACAAGTAAGTTAATGGAAACTTAGCATTATATTATGTACAGAATTGTATAGCTGGAAATTTTAAACTGGACAACCAATTTACCAATTGTTTACCTAGAGAGTAGCACAGGTGTTAGAATGGATCATGTACACAATCATACACTGACTGGAATGCATCATGTATGGGATAACGTTTAGCATTTAAACCATCACTTTCCTCAAGTGAAATAGTCTTTTGGCTACTGTATAAAATTTGGAGCATGCACAATAGATTTGCTAGGAGCAGGGCTGAAATTTGCAGTATCTTTAGATAGTCAGAGTAGCAATTAGAAGAGGTAAGGTACCCTTTGCTTATGATCCTAGGACACGTTGGGAGAGGTGGCCCTTGTCGAAGTTGAGGCCCTCTTTTGGGGTTAGGTACCATTTAGGGCAGTCAGGTAACTTCTGGGTTTGATAAAGTGTACTTCAATGTGGCCAAACAGTGAATTGACCCATTGACACTATTTAAGAATTGTCAAAGCTGTTAAATGCTATAATTCCTCTATGCTTTAAATTAAATAAAAATTAGATAAAATGTCTGTGGTGTTTTTAGCCACTAGTTATTGTTATTTCCCGCTGTCTGTTTACATGAGCCTGTGAATAAACATTATACAATTCATGACATATAACTAATTTTACCACATAACATTACGGATGTAGCCGTTTAAGTGAACAGTGTGATTGTAGTGAATGTAGAATACAAATTTACCAGTGATTAGTTGAAGAACTTGTAATGTACTGGACTTTTTTTTAATCAATGAGAATTTCTTTTAAAATGCAATGTAACAGTACACACATAAATTGATTTTATGTTGGCATTGCTACTAAGGTTTGTCCATAATATGAAAGTTGACATTGAGGGAGAGAAAACAAAGTGTGGTGTGTAATTGGCATTCTAAGCAGACAATATCCTGTCTTTGCATTTCTGACCCAGGAGTGAAATGTATTTTCCCGAAGTATTTTGTTTCTTTAAAGTTGTATCCTCAAGGACATGACGGAGAGATGTAAAGGCTTGGGGAGAGAAGGCAAGAGTTTCAGGTCCACTATTTGTGGAGCAATTAAAACCAGAATGTCCAACAGGCAAAAATTAGAGTAATGCAGAGATTTCATACAGTTAAGAGCTTGAGGATGCTACAGAGACGGCAATGAGAAAAAAAAGTGGTGACATGTTGTTACGTTACTGAGTTAATAATCCCATAGTCCAGACTAATGCTGTGGAGCCACAAGTTCATCTTCTTACCACAGCAGCCATTTGAATCTAAATTAAATTAGCCCTCTGAATTAAGTTCAAAGCCATGATGAAATTTGACATCAAGGATAAGAATTTGAAATAGAAGTGTTGCCAGCCCACGATTCATGATACATGAATTAGCAAACACAGGGATGAGGGATGTAAATGATTTGATGTAATTTTTCAGAGATGAACTGCAGAGGTTTGGTTGTTTTCACGTTTATGGAACATCAAAGATGGCAGGCGAGCCAGGAGTACATTTGATTAGTGAATTCTAAAGCAACAGTGGCTCAAAGGACGGTTTCAGAAGCAGATGAACTGAGGCAGAAGTGAAGACAGCAGATGGATGTACACATTTTTGTTGATGGACTGTTGCCTTGATAAGGCATCGAAGCAATATTCTGGCACAAGCTAGCATCATTAGGAAAAGAGAAAAACTGGAGCAGGAGAAAAAGAATAGCCAAAGTGAGGCAACACTGTCGTAGGCTTTGTACCTTTGTGAGCAAAGTCAATTGCTGTGCTCAAATTGCATTCAAGGCTAGTCTCCAGCAGAAAATCTGAATTCAGCCACTAAGAAATTGTATGTACGAGTTTGCTCTTAAAATTAAAATAATCTTAATTTGTAAAATTCTTTGTAACCTATTATTGAGATTAATGAATTGATGCCAATGAAAAGATCAGTCTTAGTGGTTCAAAAGCCATTAAATCCCTTATAAGAATTGAGATAGTAATTGTTCCTATAAATGGATTTTATAAGTTGGCAGCAGCAGGATGTGGCTTAAAGAGGAGTTGAAATTTATGTCTGGTTTCCATAGTGTAAATATTTGTGCAGTTATTGGTGCTCAGGCTATGCTCAGTTGGCTTGTATTCATGCTCTGTGCTTTTAGTATTGTACAACCTATGTGGTGATTACTGCTAAGAATTCAGTTTGAAGTTCTTCTAATTAAATTTCAGAAAGTATCTTTACTGCCGTATACTCACAAGAACAGCAATCTTTTCCCATGATGTAATCACATTTCAAATTTGTCCAAAATTTAAAAGGCGAACGATAAAATAACAGCTAGATTCAGCAGTTATCCAAATAAGTTTGTGAGCATCTACTTAAAAGGCTCCTTGGATGGCTCTTTTTTGTTTAAATAGAAAAGCTAAAAACACTTTTTTTTTATCATTATACTAAAGTTTCCATGATAGGTGCCAGCGGTTTGAGCTGACTGTGCAATGCAGGTGTTTTTTTTATTGTTATTACTGCAGCACTGCCAGTTTAATCCAGGAGGCTCTCAAAGGGAGAATCAAGCCCGTACCGCAGAGAAGTACACCTGTGTCACAGTCCTGTACCATAGGATATTTAAGAGGCAGGTCATGGAGGCCTTTACCCTAGGGCTTTATGAATCAGCTCTCTATCATACAGGTTTAAGAACCATCCTGTTGAGGTCCCTCCTGCTGGGCTTTATGAATCAAGCACATATCATAGAGGTTTAAGGACTAGGCCTGTATCATAAAAATCAGAGCTTTATGAACCAGACCTCTATCATAGGAGATTAACAGTACTGCCAACTCTCTGAATGTAAAAGTCATGTGACAGCAATTCCAAAAAGATCTTGAGTTTGTAGTGTGCAATTGTGAACTCTGCCTCTTTTTCATTAACTGCAGCTTCTTTGTATTTTTAATTTTTTTTTAAAATCCCCCAGTTGCAGAGGGGCTATAAACTGTATTGGCATTCAATTTATGTAAGAATGTATTTTTTTTTCACCATTTGTTTGGTATAAATGTACAGGAAACAGTTCTTCACGTTTACATAATCTTGATGCTTCCTTTTAAATAAGCTACATTTCTAGATTGAATAATGCTTCCTGAGTTAGACAATATTTAAATGTTATAATAACATTTAAATTTGCATTTATTTGTTGACCAAAAAGATTATTATTTTGTAACATTTGCCAAACTGTAAACAGTTATGAAGGGGAAAAAATTTCCAAAGTGTTCTGTTAGGTTAGGATTTTGGACAGGAAAAAAATAACTCCAAATGATCAGATGAAGTATTCAGTTATTCACAATTGCCAAATGATGGAAACTGCTCTCTGCAGTTATTCCCTTCTCCATACAAAAGGCTTTAAATTTCAGAAATAGTCATTTTACAATTTGGTCATTCTTAAACTTCGTTCCCCAGCAACTATTTCTGGACAAAACCATGATGTTTCAAAATTGCAAAAATAATTTGAATATTTTAATTTATAAAATTCTCAAATGCATAGATATGATTTGTTCAGGATGTGAAATACTTTTCAGGTCAACACAATATGGTCAAATCTTGTAGAACTGAAAATTAATGTATTCAATTAGATGTTATGCATACCAATTATTGAGTTACAAAGGAAAACAACATACATCAAATGTTAACCACGGGGCATGTTTAAAAACAAAGATAATTCAAATCGTAGGCCTGGAGCTCAGTTTTTTTTTAAATTAAACATTGTGCCATTCTTAATAAAAACAAACTTTTTTTTTTCATTGGGCATTATGATTTTAATGTTTTTTTTCCACAGCTGGTCTCCAAAATACTTGTCTTTACTTCCGGTCTTTATATATTACTATTCACAACAAAGTGAAGAAATCACTTTTCCGTGTTCATCTCTAACATCATATCAACATTTGTAGGTCAAGCGTGGTGTACGGGAAACATTGGTTAAATTGAGCTATGCTCATTAAATAGATGTTGGACTCAGTTCTGGCCTTCAACCCTGAATTTTTGATGTAGACCTATTCTTGAAATGACTTCCAGCAGCAGACATATTCTTGAATTTCAATCCACACGTGGTGTTGCTCCTGTAGGTAAACACCAAACAAGGCCCTGATGCTATGGCTTTTGTATAGAGGTAGAATTGCAAAGGGCGAGTCTGCAGCTCAACTGAACGTGTCAGAATCTGCACTCACATCTCAAACAAACCAATTAATTTGAATTCTGAGTTTTATATCTTAAAGCTGTCGAAGGGAGCTATGCCCATATGCTACATTCTCTGCATTATTTGAAGGGACATTATTTTGTGCGTGTTCAGAATGAATACTGGATATTGAGCAAGGACAATATCTAAATTTAAAAATATCTTACTAGAATGAATGCAGGATGAACTCAAGAAACAGGAGGAAAGACAAGTTTTATTTCAGAAGTGATAAATACACAGAACAGTGTCATTTAGTTCATTTTATCGGTGTAAATTGACAAAGAACTATGGAGCCTAAACCCACATTGCTGCCTAAGTTCATCGCCCTGTTAATCACAGTTTTTTAATTAGACAATGTGAGGGGAAAAAAACCTGCTAACCTTTCCAGAAAGAAGACTGCTGAGAACATAAGCAGCAGGAGCAATGTGGCACAATCAAGGATTCGTGGCAGAAATCTAGTTTAACTAGTTTAAGAAGGTAAGTAGCTTTGCTTTTTCCACTTAATCCTGCATTCTGTTTTAAACTTGAATCTTCAATGCTGGTGATAGCAGGCTCTGGCATTTAATTATATTTCTCAGCATGTGGACTTTTACTTGCCAAGGATTACACAATGTTCAGCACCATTCACAACTCCTCATATACTGAAACACTTCATGCCCAATTGCAGCAGCAGCCAGGGCTAGGCTGAAAATAGCAAGTAACATTCAAACCACACAAATGCCAGGCAATGACCATCTCCAACAAGAGAGAACCTAACCAATGCCCCTTGACATTCAAGGGTGTTTGATGGAAACCTCACTGATTTTTCTTTTTTTATTTTTATTATTTTATCAAGTTTGGTTTGGAGCTGCGAACTGGGAATTGTGAGCTCAAGATGACTTGTAGACTTTGGGAGACAGCTTGTGGTTAAAGAAAAAGAAAGAATGAAACAAGCTTTTGTTTGGTTATGAGGCTAGGTCTGGACGTTAATTGTAGGCTGATTCTTGATTGAAGGACTTCTGCATACAACTCACTCCAGGAATAGCATTGTGTTTAAACAGATAGCTGGAGTTGGCTATTAGCAAGTTCAAAATCTGGAAATAGATTCTAGCAAGTCTGAAAGATCACTATAGACAACGTGCTCCTGAGGTGTGCAATAACATCTTTGAGCAGGTTGCTTAGAAAAATAGGTTAAATGTTCAAGCAGATCACAGATGTTGAATGGTAATTGAGGCTCAAGGTAAATTCATTCAGAGTGGGACCTTAGTTGAAGTTATTTTTTTTGAACCATGTTTTCTGGGGATAGAAGGATTTGGCTGCTGATGATACCACACAAAGATTTGAAATGCTGTCTGTCTAATCTTCATCTCCAGCTTTCAGAAACCCAGAAAGTAGGGAGCTGAGTTTGGACTATTATTATCTTTACCTGAGTGAACTGAGAAGGTCACCCTGATCAACATTTCCAGAAAACCAACCAAAGAGTCCGTATTTATGCCTCTTACACAAGACATTGTGAAAACCATTTAAGTATTCAGACCAGTTTTATTATTTTCTTTTATTTATCCTTTACCTGTTTGCTTGTTTGTCTGTCTTTTCTGTGAATGGGCGCTGAAATCAAATGTTTCGGGTCTAAAACATAGACATTAATTAAATTGCCTTCTATTTACTCTGCTAAATTTATTCTATATTTAATAAATTGTTAAGAGTTTTGTTTAAGGTACAAAACTGCTGTCTGAAAGTATTCACAAAGGCTGTCATTGGTTATTTAAAAGTTTATTTAAGAACCCTTGGAAGAAATATTGTGGGTCTTTGAAGGCTTTAACTTTACAGTGCAGTGAATACAGAGGTAGAAAGGCTGATTTGGTTCAGCTGCCCATCTCCATGTCATAATGTGGTACCATCACTGAGTCCCCAACTATCAACATGTTACCATTCACCAGAAATTGGACATGATTAGCCATATAATGATGTGCCTGCAAAAACAGGTCAGAGATTAGAACCTTGCAGCAACTAATTCACCTCCTGATTCTGCAAAGCCTGCCCACCATCCACAAAGCACAAGCCTGTAGAGTGATGGAATACACCCCACTGGCCTGGATGGAATACACCCCACTGGCTCCAACAATACTCAAGAAGCTTAACACCATCCAAGACGAAGCAGCCCACTTGATTGGTATCACATCCACAAACATTGACTCCCTCCACCACTGAAACTGAGTAGCAGCAGTGTATAGCATTTACAAGATACACAGCAGCAATTCACCAACGCTCTTAGACAGCATCTTCCAAACCAATGCCCAATACCATTTAGGAGGACAAGGTCGTCAGATACACAAGAATACCAGCACCTGCAAGCTCCTGCCCAAACCACTCAAGATTCTGGCTCAGAAATATATTGCTGTTCCTTCAGTGTCACTGGCCCAAGGTCCCAGAATTTCTTCCCAACTGGCAATGTGGGTCTACCTACAGCACATGAACTGCAGTGGTTCAAAGAAGCAGATTGCCACTACATTCTCAAACACAACAAGGGATGGACAATAAATGCTGACCATCCAGCAATGCACTAGACCCTTGCGTGCATTATAAAAATAACTTTTTTGATATTATATTCAATATTAGAGCATCCCTAGCAGCAACATGAATGGCTGACCTCTGATATGTGCCTTACTCTACATTCTCCTGCTTCTCCTCCACTATGTTCTCAGATAAGTGATTAGCCATTATGTCCTTCACCCCAAGGAAATGTCTTTCCTGGGGCTTCCTTCCTGTGTAGTTGCTGGTTCCAGCACATCACACTGTCACTGGCATTGACGGTGAATATCTTCATCTTTTGGTGCACTATTAAACATATCTATAGAATTCCCAATCCTGATCTTGTCAATCTGAAATCCTGCAAAGTTGAAAATAATCTGCATTTATACAAGATCACTCTATCCACCAATTACTTGAGGGATGTGAGACAGCAATTGTAAAAGAACATCAAGAGAAAATTCTGCCATAGAGAGAGAACTCAAACGTTTTGCTGTAGCAGGGAGAGACATACGGCAGTTTCAAAACTCAACCACCACTGAAAGCTAAACTAAAACCCTGGTTCTGTGGGAGGCTGATTCCACCCATTTTGTACTGATTCTATTGTTCCAACTCTCAAAACAAACCCTTAAGCCTCACAAGCTGTTTACTTTGTTGGCTTGGAACTGACCACCTGTCTTTTCGGTTTCAACCTCTCTTCATGTAAAAAATAAAGTCAAAATACACCTCCTAATGCACCGTCATTCCTGCTAATTCATCTTCTACAGTCTACCTGCATTGAAAAATTTTATTATCTGAGAAAGCTAACTAGGGACTTAATTATAACTAATTATAGACTTGAGTCTTGTTAATGGATCCACATCACAAACAGTTCAGCATACTTTTTGGCAGATTCTAAAAAGGAGGCATTTGATTATGAAAAAAAATTAACCACCTACTGGTGCTGAATATTCTGAGACACCTCCTGATTTGAACTGAGTACTGAAAAATTGCCACACGCAACCCTTCAATCCGATTAAACTATAGGCTGACATCAGCTAGGTGACTTTATGATGTCTGTCATGAAGATTCTTGCAAATATAACTAATAATTGTGAAAAAGACAACAATTAAAATAACATGTTATGGTAAGAAACGTCTTTTTATTTTGAAAGCATACATGCAATTTTACATAAGAAGACTTTGAGAGGTATTTTATCTGTGGTGGACCATTCCCAACAGCAGAACTGGAGTTAGCCACCACTTCTACTATCTTGGCAGGAGTCGGCTGACTTGAGATTCAAATTAAAATGTGAAGTACAAGTGGCATTCTTGGACGACACTTGCAGTCATGTTGCAGCAGTAGCTTTTCATTGGTGAAGCCCATTGTTGGTTGACAATGTAGAAGGTATGGACGGGCTATAAATGACTCTCCTGAGCAAACAGGCCATAACTTCCTACCTAAGTTTTTGTAACCTTTCAGTGCAATTATTTTATGTCATTTAAGTGGAGGCAGTGATGTAAGTAGCAAAGCACTCAACCAGTAATCCAACACCCGACGATAACGCACTGGGGACATGGGTTTGAGTCTCACTTTGGTAAATAGTGAAATTTGAACTCAATAACAATCTGCAATAAAAGGCTGGTCTAAAGGCGACTTTATAACCACTGTCAATTGTAGTAAAAAGACATTTGATTCACAAATATCCTGTACAGAAGGAAATCTGCCACCCTAGCCTGGTCTGGATGAGATTTGAACTCCACACGCTCAACAACCTGTTGACTCTTAACTGCCCTATGGGCAAATAGGGCTGGGCAAGAAATGCTTTCTGATGTCCACATCCTATAAACAAATTTTTAAAATATCTTTATGCCCCGCAAAATCAAAGCTGTAATGTCTGAAGCTAAACAAAGATCAACTCCGTGATAAATGTTTTCATACAGGTCATTACTAGGAGAACTGGAGATGCTCTTTTTCACAGATAGTAACTGAAGGCTCACCTATCTGACCAAGGCACCTTGGATGGGGTAAGAAGGAAAGTGGGCATCCATGAAATCTGTGCTAGAGCCTGGCTCAAGTCCAGAAAGCTGATCCAAGATCTGCTCCAAGCCACCAGGATCTCTCATGGGATCAACCAATAATTAAATCTGTGAGTATGCAACTAGGCCAGGCAGTGCATGTGTGATTAATGTCAGCATTACAAGCAAGTTGAAGACAATACATGTGAGAAGTTTAGATGTAACAAATGGCTAATGGGCCTGTATGTTTGTGATGAGCAAGTAGGGAGACCATGGGATTAGGTCTCTTTTGATCTATCACTAACTATATACGTTATGCAGGGCAAACAGATTCCCAACATGAGTGAAGGGACTCGGGCAAGAGGTCAATTTCCAAACATGAAGATTCCTACCTCTGCAGAGAAGGAAGAGATTTTACAGCCCACAGGAGGGAATGGAGGCTGAGCCATTGCAGAAGGTAAGCCTGGAATGGTCAAGCTTGAACATAAAAAAGGCATTGCGCTGGCAAGGTGGCACATAAGGGCAAGCAAGGCCATATGTGTACTTGTACGGTGATGATCCTTAATGTGGTTCCTTTTGCTCTTCGTTACTGATCCTCAGAGGGTAAATGTGGATAGAACTGAGCTTTCATTTAGGTCCCTCATTTTCATTACCTTGACTAACAGTCAGTCACTCCATCCCCAAACAGACCCAGGATCTTAGGTTCCTCATACTTTATTTCTCTATGCCTTTAACCCACACCCTATCTTCCCTTGGGCCCCTCTTCTCCTCATCCATGTCCACAAACCCACCACACTTTGTTGACACTACCTTGTGCTTGCTGTTCCCAAGACTCTACCCAAGCTGCCATTCTACTTTTCCTCTCCATTGTGCCACAGAGCCCCTACCAGGGCAGTGCATTGTAAATCAAGCCTCACCATTCACAGAATTGTAATAAATGTTAAAGTTTTTTCTAAAGTACACACAGTACCCCAATTTACATGACTTTCAGACCGCGGTTGATGGAAAGTATGGGCCAGATTCCTGTACTGAACAAGAGTTATTATTTATTGTAGGTAATTCGACCATAGCTACCAGTAAGCAGATAGAAACATAGAAAATATGAGTAAGCAATTCATGCGATGGCATAGAGGTTGAGTGGTTAGCACTGCAGCTTCACAATGCCAGGGACCCAGGTTCGATTCCAGCCTCAGGTGACTGCCTGTGTGGTGTTTGTACATTCTCCCTGTTTCTGTGTGGGTTTCCCACAGGTGTTCCAGTTTCTTCCTGCTGTCCAAAGGTGTGCAGGCTCGGTGGATTGGCCATGGAAAATGCAGGGTTACAGGAATAGGGTAAGGGTGGTGGGTCTGGGTGTGGGTGCTCTTTGGCAGGTCAGTGCAGCCTGTTTCCACGCTGTAGGGATTCCATGATTCAGTCCTTTGAGCCTGCTCTGCCATTCGATATATTGGCTGATGAACTAACTCAGCGCTTTGTTCCCTTCCCATCCCCATACCCTTTGATTCCTTTAAGCCCTAAGAAACTAAGATATAACCCATTAGCATATACCACTACTTTAAAGTTAAAGAAAACTATGCAAGTGAGGGGCAAGGTTGACAAGGTGAGACCTTCCTGGTAATTTCAGTCAATGCAAGAATTGAGTCTGCGCTACTGGCATCACTCTGCATTGCAATCAAGCTGATTAAGCTATCTTATCCCCTTTCTCTTGACCTCACACCTTGCCTGAAGTGTTGGTGATCCTCAGGTTAAACCACCACCAGTTGTCTCTCTCCAATGAGAGGCTCACAAACAAACAAGTAGGGAAAATAGATTGTTGTTAGAGGTAGACAAAGCTAAAAAGTCAGTTCAGTGGTCTTTGCTTCTTGATTCTGATTGAGATTATAGTTCTCTGGCTAAATAAGCCCTTGATGTTTATTTGTCTTTCTTTGGAAAGTTGCACTGATTTGTAGAGATGTAGAAAGTGACTGATTCACTTGGAGAGTATATCTGCTTTATCAATTAAAATCACAGTAGGAAAGGGGACTGGTTTTCTTCAAGTTTAAATGGAGCTTTTTTTAGTGCAGATAACAGGCAGCTTCTGCTGAGGAGAACAACTACATTCACTTTGTGTCTTTCTCTCTCTCTCTATGTTTCTGTAACTTGTTTTCAGTCCCAACCTGATCCATTAGCTGAGAACCAAGTCAGTATCACTTGTAAGCAACTCCACAGCTCTTGACTGCCTCCACAGCAACCAAAACATACTTCACATTGTTTATCAAATTTATCATCATAGTATCTCTACAGTGTGGAACAGGCCCTTTGGCTCAACAAGTCCGTACTGACCCTCAGAGCGTCTCACCTAGACCTGTCCCCCATATGACCCATCTAACTTACACATCCCTGAACACTATGGGCAATTTAGCTTGGCCAATCCACCTAGCCTGCACTCCTTTGGACTGTGGGAGGTAAGTGGGGCACCTGGATGAAACTCACACAGACATGGGGAAGAACATGCAAACTCCAAACAGACAGTTACCTGAAGATGGAATCAAACCCAAGCTCCTGGCACTGTGAGGCAACAGTGTTAACCACTGAGCCACAATGCCACCCCAAAATTCTTTGCTGTAAAATTATTCAGCCATCCTAGTAAATCCCTATTTTTAAAAGCAGCTGTTTTTCATTGTAGTCCATAGTTTCTAAAGACAAAAATAAAAAGATACAGTCCATACAAACAGATGGCCTCAGACATGACTACATAAAGCTAACAGTCATACAATACCATTAAATGTGAACTAAGTGCCATGAGATTTCATGTGCTACTGACTTCATCTTAAAATTTGGACTTAGTTGCAAACAATTGTAAGTTAATGAATATTCATAGCAAAAATATTGAAAGTGGGAATCTACCAAGAGCACATGTGAGTTAATCCACCAAAGCCACACCACAGATTTACACCTGAAAGTTCACTTTAGAGTCTGAAACGCAGGGTTAGGAAAATTCCAGGGTCCACAAATCCAACTCAAATGAAAGTGCCCTGCATAGCTTAATCCTGATTTTGGTTCGGGAAAGATGTAGGAGAAGGGGCAAGGAGCAGTTGGGGATGGATTTTAATAGTGATTTAGACTACCAACCCCTCCCCATTACCCTTGAAAGAGTTTGAAGCAGCCACAAGTGTTGCTATAGAAGCGATAGTCTGTGGGAAAGACGAGGGCAGAGGTTGGCTGTGAGAAGGGCTAGGGCAGAGGTACACTGTGGGAAAGGCTAGGGCAGAAGTGAGCTGTAGAAAAGGCCTACCTTGGTGATCCAGCACTTCACTGGTAATTTTCTAAAAGCTCGATAAACCCCTGACCCCACACTCCCACCCATTCATGCATATAAGCCTGCCCCATTCATGCCAACAAATGCCATCTCATGCCCCTACAAAACCAAATAGCACCTCTTATCCTGTGTCAGCCAAAGTCTCTCCACACATGTTTCATGGCTCCTCATACTCTCTGTATCAATCTATGTCCCTCCACAAGGCCCTGGTTCTTTATAGACCCTATGCCAACTTAGTATCAACTCATGCTCAATAACTTCAACCCATCACACTCACTCCCTCTGTGCCAACTTACCCAATATCCACCATGAACAGTCCATCGGACTCATACTGAGGTGAAATAAAATAAAGTTAATTCAGTATTCAAAAAAGACTCTAATTAATAAAAACCTATTGTTATATTTAACTTTCTTTGCACTAATCCCTTATAGAAACATTTGCATTTGCATTCTGACTTCATGGGCTTTATAAACACTTAGAACTATAAAACAAGCTGTGAACTGATCAGCATCAAACTGTGATAGCCAACTAAATTAGTCATGCATCGGGAATTTTATAATGATAACTCTCAGGCTTATGTCAACAGACAGATTGAAAATAGCACACACTGACATTTGATTTGCATTGCAGCCATTCTTTTCCTAATTTATGGTCAGGATGAAAGTTAAGGTCAGGACGTTTACCCTGACAGCTTAATAGTACTGAAGAGCTTGACATTTCCTTGACACCTTGACAGGTCTAATGAGCTTGGTACTTCCAATGTGTTAATTTCTTTTTCGTGATTTTCATATGTAATTTGACCACCTTTACCTCTTCCAACGAGCATCTTGCATCTCAAAGGTACCCCGGACCTATCCAAAAGGGTACTATATCTCATTAAACAACTTCATCATCTTTAGACCGTATCCTGAAAGTGAAAAACACATAAGTCGTGTTTTGAACATCACACAAATAATAATTAAATCTATTCGAACGGAAAGGCACTTAAACTTATTATGCAAGTTCCTTCCTGAACCACCTGTGTGCAAAGTTCAACCCGCTTCCATTCACACCTTCCCCGATCCTGGTGAAAATATTAGCTGCTAGTTTTAGGGGTGGAACTTCTGGAATAGTATTCCGGTGCCATTTTGGCCAAGATGGAGACCATCTCTGTAACAATGAAAATTCAAGCCTTAATATCTGCACTTCAACTCTTAATCAGGAAACAGAAATTTTGTTTCCAATCTAATTAAATAACTCCACCTACCACATTTCCACATTTACATGTCACACAAAATACTGCCCATTGTGTATTATTGTGCCCATCATGGTGTACATTGATCAACAGACAATTGTTTATCAGAGACTGAACAAAATACATTAACTTCTTTGTTTTTCAAACCTTACATTTTGCAGTATTTTACTTAGATTCACCATAATGCTTAGTGCTACTAATTTACTGGATTATGCACACAGGATTTATAAGGGGAAGACAAGCTTATGCAAATTTAGAAAAGGTTGAATCATGTACACCTTCTCTTCAATCTAAAATTTAAATTCTTGAAAAGAGTTTCTGATCCTTGAATCTGGAAAAGGTTTACAACTATTGACATGTATAAATTTATCCAAATTAAAGCAGTTTGATTTTATTTACATTAAAAAGAATATTTGTAAACATTTTCAGGTTCATATATTGAGTACAATTACTGAAAAAGGGGTATGTTTAGGTTTTTGTTTTTAATGAAAACATTTCTTCATGTTTTGTCTTTTTGAATACAGAAAGCATACTCGACATTATGTTTGTTCTCCTGCATGGAAATAGTTTACTACCACTGAATTTTGACTTCTCAATGTTAGGAAAATCAGAAGGAATAATTTATATGTAAGAGTGATAATAGAAAATAGTTTAACCAACAGTTTTATTCACTACTTGCGTTCTCTTTCCATCACAGCTAATTGATAAAATAATGACTTGTCTAAGGGACCTATTTTGCACACCTGGTTACGTTAAATTTTACACTCACTGTTCTTTAATTATGTTTTTTTTAATAAATTTTTTTATGCTTTGCTGAATTGTGGTGATACATTATACATACTATCTTTGTGAAAATATCTCTTGAAAACTTAATCTAGTTCTGTAGGTATCTTGTCCTCCCATCCAGTAATCAAATATAAAGCTTTGCTTATTAAACAAATTCAAGCATTTTCAGGTGGGGTCACTTTGACACTGTTCAATTAATTCATTCTGATCATAAGTAATTTATTTTGCTATGTCCCATAGTAAATTTTAATAATTCCTCCTCACAGGCTCCATTTCTGATTAAAGTGTCTCAACAAAGCATTATATCGATTCTACTCTTGTCTTAGGGTTTAGCCTTTATAGTTTGTGAATGAAGGAAATAATAAAGGAAGAAAAGTTGAAGCTCTCATTGGAAATCCAGAAACCAAACTTATATTTCTATATTAAACTCACGAACATAAATTCAAGTGGAGAAAGTGTTTCATGCACTGTGAAAATTATATTTAAGCTGTTTGCAAAGATTTGGTAATTATCGAGCAGAACGTGGATATTGGCTCATTAGATTTGTTGTAAATTACTAAATTTGGGTCAATTAGTTCTTTTGCCAATAATGCAATGTGAAGCTCCAGCTTAATATTTTGAAAATTAGTTTTATCACCCATGTCAAAAGTGTGAAATATTGTACAGTCTAGGATGCTGAATGTTAACAGGCTGACAAAAGGATTATTTCAAACTTGGATTAGTGAGTGATCATATAGTTTTGAATGAAAATTTATCCGGTTGAAGGGCCAGATTATATCCTTTCTTTAAAATGGTGGGAATTTTATCCCAAGTTCTCTTCCATAGATTTTTACTGAAACCTAACAATATTTCTGGGATAACACAGTGTGGAGCTGGATGAACACAGCAGGCCAGGCAGCATCAGAGGAGCAGGAAAGCTGACGTTTCGGGTCAGGACCCTTCTTCAAAAATGAGGGGGTGGAAGAGGGCTCTGAAATAAATAGAAAGGGGGTGGCAGTGATAGCAGGAAGATAGAGGAGCAGATAGGTGGGAGAGAAGAAGGACAGGTCAAGGAAGCAGGGATGAAGCTAGTAAAGGTGAGTGTAGCTAGGAAGTGGTGGTGGGGAACGGTCAGTGAGGTGGGAGGTGCAGATAGGTGGGAGAGAAGACGGACAGGTAAATGAGGCGGGGATGAGCGGGGGGGCTGCTGGTCTTGGGATGAGATTGGGGGTTGGGGAGTTTTTGAAGCTAGTAAAGTCCACATTAAAACTATTGGGTTGTAGGCTTCCAAGGCGGAATATGAGGTGCTGTTCCTCCAGTTTCTGAGTGGCATCGTTGTGACACTGGAGGAGGCCCAGGATGGACATGCTGTCCAGGGAATGGGAGGGGGAGTTGTAGTGGCTAGCGACTGGGAGGTGTTGTCGTTTGTCGCGAACTGAGTGTAGGTGTTCCACAAAGCGGTCTCCAACTCTTCAATATTTCTGTGACTGGATGGTTTGAGTTATAAGGGGAAGCTGAATAGGCTGGAGCTTTTTTGCCTTAGAGCGTCAGAGGGTCATAAAATCATGAGGAGCATGCATAAGGCAAATAGCCAAGGTACTTTTCTAGGGTGGGGTAGTCCAAAACTAGAGGGCATAGGTTTAAGGTGAGAGGAGAAAGATTTAAAGGGACCCGAGGGGCAACTTTTTTACTTAAAGAGTGGTGCGTGTTTGGAACGAGCTGCCAGAGGAAGTGGTAGAGGTAAGAACTATTACAACGATTAAGAGGCATCTGGATGGGTATATGAATAGGGAACATTTAGAGGGACAAGGACCAAATGCTGGCTAATAAGTCAGATTGGGCTGTCTGATCAGAGTGGATGATTTAAACCAAGAGGTCTGTTTCCTTGGTGTATGAATCTGTGACTCTACATTAACCATCAGTCAATCCTGACAAATCAGCTATCCAGGATAACAAGGCGCGGGGCTGGATGAACACAGCAGGCCAAGCAGCATCATAGGAGCAGGAAAACTTGACGTTTCGGGCCTAGACCCTTCATCAGAAATGGGGGAGGGGAAGAGGTTCTGAAATAAATAGGGAGAGGCAGATAGAAGATGGATAGAGGAGAGGATAGGTGGAGAGGAGGCAGACAAGTCGAAGAGGCGGGGATGGAGCCAGTAAAGGTGAGAGGATCCACAGCCTGAATTCGCAATTCTAAATGGACTGACCCATCTCCTCCCTAACCCCCCACCTACACTCACCTTTACTGGCTCCATCCCCGCCTCTTCGACTTGTCTGCCTCCTCTCCACCTATCCTCTCCTCTATCCATCCTCTATCCGCCTCCCCCCTCTCCCTATTTATTTCAGAACCCTCTTCCCCTCCCCCATTTCTGATGAAGGGTCTAGGCCCGAAACGTCAAGTTTTCCTGCTCCTATGATGCTGCTTGGCCTGCTGTGTTCATCCAGCCCCACACCTTGTTATCTCGGATTCTCCAGCATCTGCAGTACCTTTTATCTCTCTCCAAAGCAGCTATCCGACTAGCTGACCCAATGTCCAAACTCCCATTACCAGGTGTACTGTTGCAAGGAAAGATAACTTACATTTTTCTTTTCTAAGGACAAAACCATGAAGAACAAGGGCACATGATCTCATGATCTAAATAGATTTCTTTTGGGATTTTCACAGCATAGATTGTAGCTGGAGGCAATTGTAATAAATTCCAAAATCTCACAGATCTGAATGTGGTGGTTACTGGGACAGGAACTTTTATGAAATGCCAACAAGCAAGTCACAACTTTTCGTAAGACAATGCAAGTTTATGTTTAAAATTCTGCATGCAAAGGACAAAATTCTAGACAATACTGTCTAGGATTGAGTTGCAAAGCTAGGAGGTATACTGTGAGAAAGTTTGCCTTTGGTATTCTCAGCAAACATCTTGAAGTGATACCAGCAGTGAAGTTGCAGATGTAGTTTTCAACTGCTGACATAAACAAGTTTTAATCTTGTCAAGGACTAATGACTTTCCAATGTGATAGGCTATGAACCAGAGTGTAGGAAAGGACATTCTTACTATTTACAAAGGAGGCATACAACCCCAGAATTTAACATGAGGCAAAGAGCATATGTGGGTTGTCCAGAAAGGGGGGAGGGAACTGGCAAGGCTGGAAATGCAGTGGTCCTGACAGCTTAAGCATCATTATCACTTATTCTTCCATTTCCATTGGACAATTTTAAAGCCAGGCTGCCTGGCTATTGCAACACAGAAAAGAAGACCATAGGGAGTTGTGGAGGACCAGGTCAGTTATTGTGACTGTGGAGGTGGTGGAAAACATCCTTGACCAAAGAGTACGCACAGTCATTCTGTTTTCAAGAAGTGCAGTAAGAGATGCTTATTTTTTGGAACCAGCTACTTCCACCTTTCTTTTATACTTGGAGTCCTCAACCCCCGGGAAACCTGTGCAACAATTGTGAAAAAACAACATATTTAAATTGTTAAATCACTTAGCTGCTTCTCCACGGTGGACGCTGAATATAACATAACTCATTTCCACGTTATCAGCAACTTGCATGTAGTCAGCACGGTAGAGATAAGACCTAATTTTTTTAAAATCTACTTTCCCTGGCCATCCTACACATTTAGAGGAGGGGAATGTAGATGAGTAGCAAAGCTCCATATTATGTTACTCCCACCACGGATCCTTGCTATCTTGCCGAATGCTTCCAATGTTTGTTATCTAAATATATACATGTATTGTCTGAAGTTGCTTAATTAATAAACATCTGATTCACTCCCGTTTTCAGACCAAATGCACTTAGTCTCCTTTCTTTTCTTCGTCTTTTATTCTGTCAAGCCACGTCAACTGGACTCACCCAAAGAATTCCTGGTGTACATTCTCTAAAATACCTCAGTGTGTAATTGTACAGCCCTGAGCCATATAGATTGGCCACATCCCATGTTCATTGCCTGATTTTTGTTCAATCATAAGATATAAACTAGGTCACAGCTTCATTTGCAATCATTCTCACATCCAATCCCTATTCAATAGCCTCTGTGAAATTTTTGCATGTGGATATGAAGTGTTGAAAGGATTTGGCTTGGTTGTTTGGTTACTTTTAGTTAAACAGTCATCTGCAATTCATTATCTGGGTGCATAGATGAAGAATAATGCTTGGTGAAGTGCCACTTAGCTGGCAGTACCACAGAAAACTGTAGCAGTAAAGATCAATACCTTCACAAAATGAGAGTAGAGAAGATTCAGAATAAATTCTGAATTTACCTGAATGAGAAATGGAATAGGACCTTTTGTGCATTAAGGAAGTATCTTAAAAAGAAGGGAAATAATTTGGTTACATTCATTCCAGTTTGTTTGCACCAAATATAAAGATGTGCAGAATGAGTATTCACAACTTAACAATCTTGTCACATAATTTACTGACATTGAGTCATTATTGCACATCCCCTCCTTGTCTCCCCGGCAGTTTCGTCCATTTGTCCATTCAGCCATCTAGTTTACAAGCCTTCACTGATCTCAAATGCACACTTGAAAGATATTCATTTTAGAGTTATAGATTCCCATGTCAGTCAGAAGTCCACCCCGTGGTTAGTTCTGTACAGATGAATTGAGTTTTGGTTTTGCTGAGTGCTATCTTGATTAAGAACTACTGTGAGAACAGCTAGATAACAGTCCAAAAGAAAAACACAAAGGGGATACAAAAAGATGAATACTTGACTTGTAGAACTATGTCTGAATGACAAGAAGAAAGGAGAAAATGTGAGAACTGTTTTGAACATGATTTTACTTAATTGATTCTATTATGAAGAGCCCATTTTCTAGCTTTTTTTCTGGTCCATTCCCTGGTCTTTGAAATTTGTCAGTAGGGAAACCATGCAAAAAAATGATTTATATGCATTTATGTTGCAACAGCTAATAATTTGGAATCTTGTATGCATGTATAGAAAACGAGTGAAAATATGCAGGTACATATTACATGGTGGCATGTTAGTTTATATGTTTATATTGCTGTAACATTTTTAAGACTTTGGGAATTACATGAGGGAAATGAATGATTTGCGTACTTATTTCATGAGAAGTTAGTGACCAATACAAAGCAGTGATGTATTTCGTTGGATCGTCATTCTGAAGGCATATGAACAGTCAAAGTTTCGTTGAAGCAGCAGGTGGCAGCCCTGCTTCATATGAGATTTGTTTGGCAGTTTTCAGATCATTGACATGCTGAGCCAAACATAACTTAGCCTGGTGAAGCCAAAAGCTAAACACAGTGTTACTTTGCTTGGCAAGAATCAGAAACAACACCTTTAGCCTTCATTTTGTCAGCTAAAAACTTGGCCTGAGAGGCATTAATCAGAGACGGAATACAAGACATGTAGGTATTGAGCATGTGGGGCAGAATTACTGCTGGAGAGGAAAAGCTTGAAGTGTTGAGTCACTGATCATAGAATCCCTACAGTTTGGAAGCAGGCTTTTCAGCCCATCAAGTCCACATCGACCCGCCGAAGGGCATCCTACCCAGACACATGGCCCCTCAACCACCTCCCCCCACCACCCCCACCACCCTTACCTTCTAACCCTGTTTTTCCCACTGATAAGCTAAGTCGCCTGTACATCCCTGGACACAATGGGTAATTAACCTGCACAGCTTAATATTGTGTGAGGAAACCAAAACATACATAGAAATTCACACAGACACAGGGAGAATACACAGACTCCACACAGACAGTCACCCGAGGCTGGAACCAAACCTGGATTCCTGGCACTTTGAGGCAGCAGTGCTAACAACTGATTCATTGTGCCACCATGATAGTGTCCGCTGCTCTGAAGTGTTAAATAGCTGTATGGTATGTTTGGTCGAAAAAAATGGAGAGATCAGAGCAAAAAAATTTTCAAAGCATTTCACAACCAGCAAATCATATCTAAGCTTTATAGACCTACTACATCCAGTCATGCATGCTGGTTGAAAATTAAACAATTCACTGGAGTTGGAAAATCCACCAATATCCCATCCTCAATAATGGGGAAGATAAGCACATCACGCAAAAGACAAGGCTGAAACATTTGCAACAATCTTCAGCAAAGAAATGCTAATTGGATGATCCATTTCAGCCCCCTCCAGAGGTCCCTGGCATCACAAATGCCAGTCTTAAGCCAATTCAATTAATTCCACGTAATAGCAAGAAATGACTGGGTGCTCTAGATACTTCAAAGGCTATTGGCCCTGGCAATATTTTGACAATATGACTGATGACGAGTGCTCCAGAACCTGTTACGCCAGTAACCAAGCAGTCCCAATACAGCTATAACTCTGGCATCTAATTAACAATGTGAAAATTTCCCAAGGTACGTTCTATACACAAATCCAATACAGCCAATTACTGACCCATCAGTCTTCACTTGATCATCAGTAAAAGGATGGAAGGTATCAACAACAGTGTTATCAAGCAATACTTGCTCAGAAATCACCTGCTCACTAACTTACCTGATGGAGTGGTTCCATCACAGCCACTCAGCTCCTGACTGCATTGCTTCCTTAATTCAAACACAGATGAAAGAGTTGAATTCCAGAGGTAAGATGGGTGTGACTGCCCCGGACATCAATGCTGCTTTTGACTCAGTGTGGCATCAAAGAGCGCTGGCAAAGCAAGAATCAGTGGGGCTTAGGGGCAAAACTCTCCACTGGTTGGCACATAGGAAGGTGGTGTGGCTGTTGAAGGTCAGTCCTTTCAGTTCCTAGAAAGCTCTGCAGATAATCTTCAGGGCTGTGCTCTAGGACCTGTAATGTTCAACTACTTCATCACTGAACTTCCCTCACAATTAAGGTCAGAAATGGAATGTTTGCTGATGAATGCACAACGTTCAGTACTTTTTCAACTTTTCAGATGCTGAAGCAGTCCATATTCAAATGCAGCAAGACCTGGACAGCATCCAGGTTTGAGGTGAAAAGTGGCAAGTAACATTCATGCCACAGAAGTAACAGACAATGACAATCTGCAACAAGAAAGAATCTAACCATTGCCCCTTGGCATTCAATGGCATTGCTATCACTGAATACTGAACTATCAGAATCCCTTGGGGGTTAGCATTGTCCAGAAATTGAAGTGGACTAGTGAACTTGAACTAATTGAACTTGAGACTTTATAAAGCTCCAGTTAGGCCCCATTTAGAATGAGACTTTATAAATCTCGAGTTAGGCCCCATTTAGAATACTGTGTCCAATTCTGGGCCCCACACCTCAGGAAGGACATACTGGCACTGCAGCGTGTCCAGC
>JAHRHZ010000289.1:21841727-21867205 GCA_024137785.1 Ginglymostoma cirratum | reverse complement strand
TATTCATTAGAGTTTAGAAGGTTGAGGGGAGATCTAATAGCAACTTACAAGATAATGCATGGCTTAGAAAGGGTGGATGCTGGGAAGTTGTTTCCGTTAGGCGGGGAGACTAGGACCCGTGGGCACAACCTTAGAATTAGAGGGGGTCAACTTAGAATGGAAATGAGGAGACATTTCTTCAGCCAGAGAGCGGTGGGCCTGTGGAATTCATTGCCACGGAGCACAGTGAAGGCTGGGACGTTAAATGTCTTTAAGGCAGAGATTGATAAATTCTTGATCTCGCAAGGAATCAAGGGCTACAGGGAGAATGCGGGTAAGTGGAGTTGAAATGCCCATCAGCCATGATTAAATGGCGGAGTGGGCTCGATGGGCCGAATGGCCTTACTTCCACTCCTATGTCTTATGGTCTTATGGTCTTATAAATATTGTAGCTATGAGTAAATCAGAGGCTAGATCTCCTGCACTGTATAACTTCCGGGCTCCTCAAAGCCTGTCTACCATCTACAAGTCAGAGTGGGCTAGAATAATAATATTGTGCAATGCAACTTACGGTGCACAAGTGAATAAAATAATTGCCAACTGAAAAGATAGTTGTATCATTGATTTCACCATAAAACAGTTACTTGCAGGAGGTATAACAAAAGTCCTGATGTATTACTCCTCATTAACAAACTAGTTATCTGCAGCTTTGCATGCAAACCAAAAACAGCTGGATTCAAATTATTTATGATCAGCCTTCCAAGAGTAATCATCTGCACTGGATGTCATTCTACTCATTTGCTTCTGTTGTGGCTTCTACTAAATTATCAATTCCATGCGTTGTCATTAGTCTTTTCCACTTTCCTTTAATGGCTACTGTAATTTATCTCTAAATAACACAAATTATGCTGATCCAAATATATGAATCTCAGTTTCAGATTACCAGAGATAAGACTTTATGACTACAAATGAGAACAGATTGCAAGTATCATTTATGGGTCTAATCATTTCCAAGCAGCTCTAATACAAGTACTAGAAAGTAAAAATAACAGGACTCCTGCAAAATGAGCAGGATCAGATCAGTTTAATTAAGCAAATGTGTACATTAAATGACTTTTTTATTATATTGCAAAGTCTGAAGAAAGGATGTATTTTTTGGCTTTGCAAGTAATTACACGCACACAGATCAGTAGCTTTGCAGTTGTTAAATTTGGAATAGGAAGGAATCTGCTACACTCTTTACTGAAATAAAATGGTATAGGTTTTTGCAGTCAAATTACAGGAAATGAAATGAGGACATATTTTGTTAGGTCCTGTTCCACTCATCAGTTGTGTAATTTTCCCAGAGGTCTTCAATGTGGATACACAGCACTCTTAGGAGCTTAATTTACATACTGAATTACAGCCAATTCAATTTGTATGGAACATCATGTGTTATTGCCAGATGTTGATGGAGTTGCAATTCACTTAATGTCCCATTGCAATACCATCACAACATTGCGTAGGTACAATCAACGGTTATCCTCATGCGTTGTCGGGTGGTTTTGGAAAGCTTTAATGATTCCAAAAGATGGCTATGCTCAGAAAACAACCCTCTACTCTTTAAATTGAATACTAAACAGATTAAATTGCTCAACATGGGTAAGTAACAAAAAACTTAAAGATCAATCAAAACTTATCAAAATTAAATTAAAATATTTTCAGCCAGGGTGATGATACAGTCCAGCTCCTGCAGATATCACGTGTCCTAAAAAGCTTCAATTGTGCTGGTGGGCTCTGCACATTTTCTTCTCCGTGGACACCCAGGTTTGGATGTAACCATTGCAGAGGGGCATTCAGTCAGGTCTATGACCCTTTCCACAGTACCCTGCCAAGACCAGGCAATGGTCGTGTTGGCAGACCCATGAGGAAGTCCTTCAAACTGCCCTCCCTCCTCTTCACAAGGTTAAAGGAACATTCTAAGGGAGATTCAGCCAGAATCACAATCTCTACAGCTGTGTTAGAAAAATATGCAATGCTTCAAAGGCCAGCTATTTCTTCAACATCATGCTCAACAGTTCACCTGGCACTCCCCTCTCAATATCAATGATTAAACCTCTAGGATAAATGCACCAGTAGTGATTCTTGGAATAGGTAAAAAACAAAGAACCAAGAAAATTACAGCACAGGAACAGGCCTTTCGGCCCTCCAAGCCTGCGCCGATCCAGATCTTCTATCTAAACTTGTCGCCTATTTTCCAAGGATCTGTATCCCTCTGTTCCCTGCCCATTCATGTATCTGTCTAGATACATTTTAAATGACGCTATTGTGCCCGCCTCTAGCACCTCCACTGACAACGCATTCCAGGCACCCACCACCCTCTGCATAAAGAACTTTCCACGCATATTTCCCTTAAACTTTTCCCCTCTCACCTCGTGACCCCAATTCGTAAAGTTAATGATCCAGGCTGTTGTGAAAAATTTACTTCTTCAAGTGACTCAAAAGGTTATTTATTGGAGAATATGTCTGGTGGACAGGAAGTTAGACTCAAATTCTAACATCATGATGCCCCTGAGTGATTACTTACATGACAATATGTGTACCATTTGAAGGGTTTCCAATAAATTGGTACTGAGTGATTAAGTGAGGGTGTTGGGAAAAAAGCAAGAAAACCATGAGAAGGATGATACTTTTTCACCTAGGGAGGACATTAGCTTTCCCCTTCCCCACACTATCTGGATACCAAGTATTTCCAATGAGGCTTCCATGGTGTCACTAAAGACTTCAAATATTTTCATTTTTTTGTTCACAACACAGTTTATTGAGAGAGAATACTTAATAATATTATTAAAAATACTCCAAAATTAAGTTTGACTAAAGGCCAACAAATCCCTTGGACCTAAGGACCTACACATCAGTGTTTTATGTGTGAACAAAGGATGGCGGACACGTTAGTTTTGGATTCGTTGTGGCTTTGCAGAATTATTTAAGTCTGAATTTGACCAAAAAATTGGCTAAGGTTACGTTTATGGAGGGTTTGTCTCTGCCAAGTTATGTTACACATTTTTATGCTGTTCACCTTATTTTCTGGAACCATGCTGGCACTATTGCCTGTTCTTCAGCTGGGGGCTTCTGGGATAATTGGCACGGGCACCATATTTAAAGCCCAGCTGTGCTGCCAGCCATGAATAGCCTTTCACCTCCAATGCAGATCGTCAGAGGGAAATGACAAAGAAAAGCTTCTGAAGGCACATAGGCGGCACAAGTAACACTTCTTTGCAAATAGACTTTCACACTCAAAAATATATTGTAATTTTATGTCATCACCTATCTAATTGACTATCATTATAACTGCAGCTACCAGAACCAAACTACAGAAGTCACCTGTCCTTCACATCTTACCATGTTGGAACCTTGTTTAAGCGAGTACTGCTGTTTTCTTAATGCCCAGCACAACACAATATATTATCATTGTTCAATATGCAAGCTTCACTTGTTGGAAAGCATTTAAACTGTTGAAAACATCAACTTTTATTGAACAAGAACTGAGGTAAAGAAAGAAACAAACAGAAATTGCCGACCTTGCTTCTGGGAACAAATAGGAGCTTCTTGCCTATTGAGCAGCAGCGAATTTACAATCGATGAGTAACCACTTCAACTTACTTATATTGTCAATCATGTCCTATCTGGCTTATTTTGCCTGACACTGCACTGCTCTATCATACTGAATTTGAGGTACCTCCTATGCAACGTTGTCATCTTCTCCCTTGGAAAACCGCTGCTCTCCCAATTTTCAGCATCCAACATCTTTGCCTGTTCCAGATGTGCAGGGCCCAACATGCTGGCACACGTGGCACACTCTTTACAATGTCTCCCCAAACCAGCCAAGGAATTAAACCTCATCTTCATGAGGTTTATTGTCTGCCCCATGATGGCCATGATGGAAGAAAGAGCTGCATTTTATCAACAGTCAGCCTCAGTCAGAGGACTGTGTAAAGGAGTCATCAGCCAGACTTGCAGAAAGTAGCTCTTGTCTCCCAGTAACCATCCTTGTAAAGTATTCACCTCTTCAAATGAAGCAAGAAAATGAAATTTCTCAAGGATATAGACATTATGGTCGGTACCATTGCTTGGTGCAGACTACTAAGATGTAGTGCAAATGTCATAGATGATTTGTACGTCGATGGAATGAATTTCTTTATTGTTGATCAAGTCAGCCTTGTTATGATTTGGCATTCTCAATGAGGCATGTGTACAGCCTATAATGCCCTGCACTATGGAAGCCAGCTGTGTTGGCAAAGCCTACTGCCTGGGCTGCAACACTCACATTGTAATGGGAAATGAGGTGAAGTATGCGATCTGGCACGAATTACTATGATCAGTTGCAGCCTTTATATGGTCTAGGCTGGTGCCAGAAGCATCTTGGAAGCAGCCAGTTGCATAAAAGTTTAGAGCAGCTCTTCACCTTGAAGGCCATTGGGATAGGATGGTTAACCACCTCTTCAGGTTGCAGGTTCCACTCCAGCAGATGGCATAGTTCTGTAATTGTATCCTAGTGCATACTTGATCTTTGGTGGCAAAGCAGCTCAAGCATCTGGGGTGGAATGGTATTGAGGACGATAGACTCTGAGCTTCTTGTACCTCACTTACATCCTGGGATAACTTTCAGCTGTGATTGCTTCTCATGGAGACTGCTGGCAGCTCTTGGAGATTGCTGCTGGGCCTGGATTTCTGGTGCATCCATTCCTCCTCAAGTTCTCTGCGCTTTCAGTGTGCCATAGTGATGATGATCCCTATGCTGGCTGGATCCACTAGTCATGATTCCAATGACCACATGTGGCCAATATCAGGAGCAAAACAGATTCTGAGTAATGTGAGAAGTCAGCATTTGTATTATACACAATTGACAGTTTAACAGAATCTTCGGTACAATGAGACGTGGAAGATACTGACAAAGTGGGCCATGGAAAGTCTCCCCATGGATCTTCGACATAGTGGAACTTATTCCAATGTACACAGCATAAGCTATACCACACAAATAAAGGAGGAGATTTTAAGTGTGGTAGGGTCGCTGAAACCTTGATACCTACTGTGTTCCCAGCCATCACAACTACCACCATCACCACCATCAGCCAAGAAAGGCAATATTAAAAATAAGGACACGTTGGTGAATACTTACAGTTCAAGGTGAGAGGACATCAATTTCATGTCCTTGTGCAGCCTCTGCAATCTTGGATTATCTTCATTAGGTGTAGCCTGCAGGCGACATGGAAATCTGAAGCACAAACAGGAAGTGCCGGAGAACCTCAGCAGTTCTGGCAACATCTGTAGAAACAGAAGCAGAGTCAACGTTTCAAGTCCAGTGACCCTTCATCAAAACTGAAAATAGCTGAGGAATGGTCGTATTTACTTTGGTGATGGGGTTGGGTTCCCCTAAGGTGTCTTGTGATTACTTCTGCTTCACAAAGATGACCACAATTAAGTTGTAATGGCCAATGATATTGTGAAGGTCTCTTATGGCCAGGATTCATATCACACAAAGTTGGTCACAACCAGTACTTTTTTTTAAGTCATTCATGGGATGTGGGCATTACTGGCTGGGACTACATTAATTGCTCATTTCTTGTTGCTCTTTAAAAGGTGGTGGTGAGCTGCCTTCCTGAAATGCTGCAGTCCATTTGGAGTAGGTACCCCCACAATACTGATAGGAGGAAAGTTCCCAGGATTTTGACCCAGCAGCACTGAAGGGATGGCAATATGTTTCCAACTTAGGATCGTGAGGGTTTACATGGAAATTTTCATGTGGTGGTGTTGCGATGTATCTGCTGCCTTTGACCTTCTCGATGGCACTTGTCATAATACTTCTGTGAAGCACTTTGGAACACTTAAATATTAATTTAGTTGCTACACTTTGTTGCTGTGAACCAAATGAGTCTTACAATTAAGCCCGCATCTAGTGTTTGCGAAATTTCTCTTCCTTTACCATTACCCAAAGGAGAATGACGCACCTTGGCCAACACTCATCCCTAAAACCATAGCAGATTAACTGCTTTCTTATCCCATTTGTGTTTTTTGGGACCCTCTTGAATGAAAATTGCTTCTTGCAATAGTCTATTGAAAAATATCTGAAAGTAATTAATCTTCTGTGAAATTGTTTGGGACATTGTGAGGACAAGGAAAGCACTATATAAATTAAACAATTTTCTGCAACCACTAACTGCCGTCAAGTGCCTGTGAAATCATATTTATAAAAATAAAACTTACACAAAGTTATGTGGGTGAAATGCATACTGTTGAAGCAGACAATAGGGAACTTCATTCTTCACTGAAATAGGTTTAAAACTTACTTGATGTCTTAGTGAATACGGTCAGTCAAAAAAATTCTACTTGCATCATTTATCTTTGCAATCACATCGTCTAATAATTTATTAAAGAGACATCACTTTCATAAACTGGTGTTTGATTTAAAGACTGAAACAAAGTAGGAAAGCCCTCTGTTACTTCCTTCAAGAAAATACTTGATACAAGACACACGATACATTTCAACATCAAGCTATAAGTTTATTTGCAAGTTAATATATGCATTTGCATTATTGATTTGCATTAATTCAAATATTACAGTGCCTACTTTTGATTCTGTATCTTAAATACAAAAGTAATTTAAAACAAGAACAACTATAAAGTAATAGTAATCCTACAATCAGCCCACTTCCAGATCTGGTGAGCTCCCTAGATGAAAAGAGAATCCATCAATCGAAGAACCTGCTTTTGATTAGCCAAGAGAAGTTTGAGCCAGTCACAATGAATAATGAAGTGAAAACACCATCCACTTTATTATATAAATTGTATGTTTGACTGTATCAAGTCTAGAAGAACAACACCAGTTTATCATCAGATGGTGTGTCTGCAGCATTAACTTTAATTTAAAGTTGGCGTCATAGGCATGCCCAAATACCTGAAAACAGCTCAGGCAATTAACCAAACAAATGTTAATTAGCCAGTTGTGTTATGCCCTCTGTTATGCCTGCTGTATAAGGTCATAATCCTAAATTTTATTGTGTTTTCTGCACTAACCCCTGATATATTGAGGATAACCACTCTTTGCTGTAACTGGGAGCATTTTTAAATGCACAATAGTAAGACTCTGTAGTCTGTACATTATCAAATCCATAAGGACTCAGCCCCATAGTTTTTTTTAAGCTGGCTAGCACTGCTTGCAATCATTTTGAGATTAGTCATAGGCCTTCTCTAAATCAGGGCTCTTTGTGCAGTTGGCTGGTTGAGGATAATATTAAAGGAATAATTTTCTGACTTTTCAGTTCCATTGAAGAGCTTCACCTACCGGAAGTGCGTAATGGAACTTTAGCTGTGCTACTCATGATTTTCTGACCTTAATTTCCAATATGTATCCAATTTTCCAATATGCTGAAGTTAGAAAATGACCTCTAATACTCAGAGCCCTAATTGGTATGCTTGATATCATTCCCTCTTCAGAGCTCAAGTTGCTTATAACTCCACATAACGCTATGTGGACTCTGCCTTGTTTGAATATAGCTCACCATCTCAGGCAACCCACCCAAGCGCCTTATAATTTGTGTTTCTGCTACTGATATTTTAAGACATCGCAATCAGATCCCCTTATTCTCTGTGGCAACATGAGGAAAATAATTGTCTATATAAGTAAATATGACATGATGCTGACTCTAAAACGTCCCCGTTTTCTTCACTACTCTGTACTAAATGAGCAGATCTCTGCTGAGACTGTGACTTGATCATTCCCACTAATCCTTACTATAATGACTACAGAGAGAAAAAGCTATTCAAATTCCTGCTCTATAATTGTTATCCAGTGACCCCTGCTGAAAGCATACATGTGGACCTTGAGAAAGAGAACAGACACAGATATGATGTGCTGCCTTGCCTGTCAAATGTTACATGGAGAATGATTATAAAGTATGAGAATAAAGTATCAAATGACTGTCATCAAGCTGGGCATCATATCTCCGTATGAGTCAGCATGTACAGAAAGAGTGTAAAGGTAGAAAAAATGATGAGGGAGTTGGACAAAAATGTAATTTTCCTGAGGAATATAATTAAAACTATTGACTGTAGACTAGCCGGCTCTGTCTGTGCCATTCTGCCAGTGTTACCTGCAGCTAATTCTCAAAATCGAGCAACATTCTTGATTTCCAAGTGAGAGAGTATTTGCAAAATAGTATGAAATACTATCACTTCCTGTAATGCTCATGGACAAGGAAAAATCAAAATTCTGGACTACAATAAGCCTTGGATTTGACAAAGTTTGACTCGTAATGTAACCGGAATTGGTCAGAATTGCATGGGCTTTAGGTAAATGTTTGAAGTATTTTTCTAAAACGAGGCTTTTCAAACTATAATGTGTTTGATCTTCAATAGTTAACATTATTAGAATTTAAACATTAATAACCTGAACTTACAATGATATTATTGGAACTCAGATTAAATGGAACTTCTTACCTGCTTTCAGATAATTTCATGGTTCTTGCCATTAGTTTTTCTGGTAAGCCAATTAGTTGACTTTGCTATGATATGGATTATAATTAAACATCAGCAAAACAGTATGTATAGTGATATCTAACAAAAGGATTAACACCTGGATGCAAAATAACGGTGGAATAAAAATAAATAAGACAGGTAGAAACATTTTCTCTCTGGGTAGCTTAATAATAGATGTCAAGCTGCTCATAACATGTACAAAACAAGTCTTTAAAAAAGTGTCAGAACTCCTTAGAAGGAAAAAAAATTTCTACAGGAAGCAGAAAGAGATTGCCAAAATGTTATATTTCTACACTGAAAAAATTCTGTTCTTCTGTATTGCTGCAAAAAGTAGAATATAAACTAGACATTAGAAGATAAATTAAAAAGGTAACAGATGTAGTTTCAGTGACATATTATGAGGATTAATTAAACACTACATGAAACTAATGAAGAAGTTTTGAGGAAAGCGAGTACGCAAGGAGAAATTTTGCATATAAGATGCAACTACAATTCTTTGGACAAGTAATTAGAAGAGAAAAATTAGAATATCTTGGTTAGTGGTAACTAGTAAAATTGAGGGTGGCCGATCAAGAGGGAGATGAAAGAAGGAATACACTGACAGCTTGAGGAGCAGAACAGGTTCATGATTTGAGAACAACAGAAAGATGTTGGCTGTTATGAATGCCTGCAAAATTTGGAGATCCATCATTGCCAACATTGTAAAACATGACATCAGAAGAAGAAAAGGCCAAATTTCTTTGTAGAAACATACAACCTATCTTAATACAATGTGAAATGCTTCAAATGAGCTCCGGTATGTAGAAAATAATGAAATCAAGAGCCACAATTTGTTCATAAAGGGATGGAGGACTCAGAACAAACCTGCATTATAAATTAGGAGTGTGAAGGAATATGTTCCACTAACCTAGATGAGTGCAGCTCTAACATTATTCCAGAAACTTGATAACATCCAAAACAAAGCACATTACCTCATTGGTGTCATATCTAATAACCTAAAAATTTAATCTTCTCATCTCCATCAGCATTATCTATGCCATGTCAAATGTATATTATGTATGAGAGGAAAGGCAACATCTTGCCAAGTTTTCTTTGATAGGACATCCCAAGCCTACAACTTTTACCACCCAGAAGGTCAAAGACAGCAGATACATGGCATGCCAACAAGCATCAAAGTCCAGTCCAAGCCTCATTATCCTGACTTGGAACAATTCCTTCACAGTCACTGGGCCAAAATCCTGGATCTCTCTCCATAACAGCACAGTGGAAGTTGCTTCTTGCACCAGATGGATTGCAATGGCTCAAGAAGTTGGCTTCTTGAATGAGTTTGGAGATGAGCAACAAATTGCCAGCAGTGCTCACATTGATCCTCAGACAGCACCTTCCAAATCCACGACTACTTCCATCCACAAGGACAAGGGCAGGAGATGCATGGGAATACCACTATCTGCAATTTCCCCTCCAAGCCACTATTCATCCTGATTTTGGTATTATATCACCATTTCTTCACTTTTGCTGGGTCAAAATCCTGGAATTCCCTCCCTAAGGACATTGTAGGTCAACGCACAGCAGATGGCCTGCAGCGATTCAGCAGACAGCTTACCCGTCTCAAGGGCAAATAGGAATGGGCAATAAATGCTAGCCAGCCAGCGACACCCACATCCCATCGATGAATAAGAAAAATTAAATATATATCATTTTAAAAAACAAACTCGACAAAAATATATCTTCAAATTCTTCTCTTGGAGATAAAGCATAGGATGAATAGTTTGTTTAGCATTGATGTTATGAACATGCTTGGACCTTTTTGTCCTTGCAAAGATAAAGGGTCTTCTTTGCAGAAAGCATGATGTATTAAATGCTCATCAGACACTCAGACGGCCAGCAAGAGGGCTTTTGCATAGGTTTAAGGAGTGTGGGGAAGAGCCCCTGCACCCTGAGACCTGTCAATCAATCAATCAGAAGATTCTCCAATGCAGACAGCACCACAAGGAATGGTGATAGCTTGAGCAATGCAGCCACAAGAGACCCAGGAACTCCAGGGTAACCTGCAGCAAAGTTGAGAGTGTGAGGGTGTTTTGGTAGGGGCAGGGGAGGAGTTTGGCCATGGGAGAAGGAAGAGAGCTGTGTTGGGGTAAGGGAAGGGGGTAATGATTCTTGTGGCCGCCACCTTCCCTATGTTTTTGTTTTTCTTTGGGCTTTCTGCAGGATGACTCTCCTTTACAATACTGGTTGGCAGGATTAGCTTTTTAAGTGGGTATCAATCAGATGCTGACCACCTTCAAACCTGCCTGTGGTTAGGGCATTAAATTTCCACCTTTTGTCATCCTAAATGTGTTTGTGTGCAAGGGGAATTTGGCATTGGTGTTCAGTGTCTACTGAATCAGTAACTGGCTCTTGAGCCACTACATTCTGATACTTTGGGCTGTCTCTAAATGTTACATTTAATGCATGGTCACAGCTTCTTTGACAATTAAAATTCACCCACAGTTAAAATCAATCCTGCAGAAAATCTTCTATATCACACTAATAAGATTCCTTTGTCAACCTTTGAGTAGTGACCATCATACATTGAGGTAAAGTGACACTTGGACTTCATGGAGTAATTTTGGCTGGTCCATGCAAGAGCTCAAGTCTGGGGATTCTATTCAATGGCTGAGGGAACAAGGGGGCAACTGGAAATAGTGGAGCCAGGTAGTTTGTTGGAAGGGACTTTGTAGTCTCAAAGAAGTGATGAAAACCAAGGTATAAACAGTCTGGCCTCAATATCAAGAGGATGCAGGACCAGCAAAGGTGTAGGGACCTAAAAAGTCAGTGGTCCTGAGGCTAAACCAGGCAAATTAATAGTCATGTAAAGGGTTCATTGAAAACATGAAGGGTGTGAAGGGTCACAAGGATTACTACATAATTGGAGATGTAAAAGATGGGCCATAGCTGTGTGTCACAGCTGTAATCTGCAAGCCACTGATGCAAACACAAAGTTGGAACCTCATTATACTAATCCTAAAATCAACTGTGCTGTAAGAAATATCAACAAGACAGCATCCAAAGTGAGAAGATAAGTAATAGATTCCTCGAAATGGGGCAGCCTTCAGCCTTAGAATTTGAGACTTTCTCAAGGGTAACTGTATTAATCAGGAATCCAGGAATTACCCAATGGTATATCTCTGACTTCAATTCACAGTTAAACAGAACCTCAATATTCCTCATATCTTCCAATTCTGAGCCAAACTTATGAAGGGACTTGCTCCCTGCTTTGTATCTTGATCTCAGAGGTAAACAAAACTCAATGGAACAGGACACATTCACTTAAGCCCCATCTTCCTATCGATCAAGTCTCAAGGTGCACGCAAATGCTTTACAACTGTAATGTCCTCATACACAAGATCAAGCCTGCTAGAACAGGGTTACTGAAGTGGTGAGGGGCAGGTTAGGTTGGGGGAGTGGGGTCTCCTGGAAGTTGCTTCGAGTCAAGGACATATGGACACTTTATGAGCCACCTTACATGAGGTATGGATGGCTAATAAGCATAAGGATGGTTATTGTCAGAAACAAAGGAAGCCATGCTTAATAATTGTTTCAGTGAGGTTGCTGACAAGAACCTGCCCTCTGTACAAAGACAGCAAAGTTAAATTGATAACAGCACAATCTACCGGTTTCTTGTGCAAGAACGACATTTTCCTGTCTGCGAGCATAACGTGGAGCTTCATGGGAAGGATGCCATGGCTCAGCTTCACTTTACTAGGACTGTACTTTCTCTTAACGTTCTCGTAGATCAGATCTGCTGTAACTGAAGGCACAATGA
Organism: Ginglymostoma cirratum; assembly: GCA_024137785.1. Taxonomy (NCBI): domain Eukaryota; kingdom Metazoa; phylum Chordata; class Chondrichthyes; order Orectolobiformes; family Ginglymostomatidae; genus Ginglymostoma; species Ginglymostoma cirratum. Next base: position 21,854,907 of record JAHRHZ010000289.1, on the reverse strand, counting down.
CAGAGGTCAACGCAGCTGTTCTTGCAGTGCTGTTGTTGTAAATAAACTGCTGCAGAAGACAACAAAGGCAGCAGCTTTTGCAGACCTAGTAAGTACACTAGCTGTCATACAGGACCCATGGAGCAGGAGAGCTCTGGTGCAAAGCAATATCTATAGATCTAAGTGCAGCTATCAGTACATGACTGAGACTCAGTGCAGAGGAAGGCAAAGGAATTCCCAAGCCGTTGTGTCACATCTCTGCTAGCTGCTGGACAAAGAGCTGCAGTTACAAAACTGCCGAAAGTGCATCCTGGTGGTCCTAAGAGTTACAGTTACCCCTAATATTTTTGGAAATGGATTGTTTCAGGGAGCTACTAGGAGCCTTTATGACATCTCAGAATCCTTTTGAATAAGTGCATCTGATTTATCATTGATTCTCTATTTACCAGAGCCAATTTATTCATTTAACCTCACCAAATTATTTCATTTCTCTTTGATATAGCATTTGGACTTCCATCTATTGCTGGCTTCACACAGGTGCAGACTATGATTGATTGCACCCACCTGGAACAACCCATCATCAAGCAACAGTCTTCATGGACACAAATGGATTCCACTCCTCTAATGTTCAAATCATTTATGATCATGACAGCCAGATATTACAGGGCTGTGCAAGGTATCTAGAGAGCTGCCATGGCTTGTTAGACTCTCAACCAGTCTCAGGTACCAGCCTCTTTCACAGGCCGTTAACACAGAAAGCATAGTTGTTGAGTGATAAAGTTTACCTTCTCAACACCTCACTGATGAGTCCTCCAAGAAACCATCTAATGCTACCAAGGAGAGATACAACACGGCCTAAGCTTTGACCAGATTCATTGTGGAACAGACTACAGGCTTCCTGAAAGGCCCTAGGCATTCAGTTGGTTAGCTTGGATGGCTGGTTTGTGATGCAGAGTTGTGCCAACAGTATGAACCAAATTCCCTTTTTGGTTAAGGTCCTACTTTCTCAGCAACTCCTCTTACCTGATGTGTGATTACCCTCAGATTAAACTCATAACCTCTCTTATGAGATAACAGTTTATACTCCTCTGGAACTATTGTACGAGATATGGAGGCAGTCTGTTGTAATCCCATATTTGATTTGTGACTTTACTTGAGAAGATAAAAGAATTTTGTGGACTGTTCTATAGAGTCTTGCTCAAATAAAAGTTCCATTTTTAATCTTGTGTGTGCACATATGCTCCTTACTCAAGTGACCAGTATTCAGGTGTGAGCACGGTTGATGTATTCCGTTCGATACTCAATGGTGGGAGATTTCACAATCAATGGTGTTGCTGACTTGCTCACCGAGTTGGCTTGTTTTTGTTCAGATGTTTCATCATCATGCTAGGTGACATCATCAGTGGCCCCCGATGAAGCGATGTTATTCTACACTGCTTGGAATTTATACTGCCTGGTCCGTTATGGTGAGTACTGTTATTTCCGGTTTTGTTCTGTATAGGTTTGTGTATGAGGTCCAATTCTATATGTTTGTTGACTGCATTATGGGTTGAGAGCCATGCCTCTAGGAATTCCTGTGTGTGTCCATGTTTGGCTTGGGCTACTATGGTTACCATGTCCCAGTTAAACTGATGGCCTTCATTGTCTGAGTGTACTGACATTAAGGGGAGTTTGTCGCGCCGTTTTGCTGCTAGCGGATGCTCACGTATTCTAATGGCTAGTTTTCTTCCTGTCTGTCTGATGTCAGATTGTATGTCAAAATGTATGTGGCAGTCGTCGCATGGTATTTTGTCAACCACGTTTGTTCTGCATGTTGTAGGAATGGGGTCTTTAATCCTTGTGAATGTTTGTCGTAGAGTGGCAATGGGCTTGTGTGCCACCATGATACCTAGTGGTCATAGGAGTCTCGTTGTTAGTTCTGATATGTTCTTGATGTAGGGCAGTGTGGTCAGTGTGTTAGGGTGTACTATGTCCTCCTGTTGTTGTCCATTTAACAGGCGTCTGCGGATGAAGTTGTGGGGTTATCCGTTCATAGCGAAGATTTAGTATAGGTGCTCTTCTATTTCCTGCAGAGTTCTGGCTTGTTGCAGTGAGTGGTGACCGGTTTAAATAATGTCCTAACACAGCTTTGTTTGTGAACCCATACAAAACAAACCAGAAATGACACTACTCACCATAATGGACTGGACAGTATAAATTCCAAGTGGAGTAGAACAACTTCGCTTCTTTGAAGGCATCACTGATGATGTTAAATAGCATGGTGACAAAACGTCAGAATTAGAACAAGCCAGTTCAGCGAGCAAGTCAGCAACCTCACCCACAACCCAAGTTACAAATCTTTGCTAAACCTTAAATATCACAATCAAGTTCAATTAATCCTCATTTTCCATAATACATATATTTTCCAGGAGAAATCACTGAATGTGATCAGGAGCAAGAATTCTGGCCGATTTATTCCCATCTGGTACACAATGCTATCTATAATTATGAAGATATTTAATTTTAAAATGATTCTCTGATGCTGGTCAAGCTCCAGTCTGTCTTCCCAAGGAGGAATTTGGAATCCTCCATCTCTTGTAGTTTTCCAAACGTTAATCAGCGTAACAATCGGGTCTGGCTAGTGTTAATCCTACGTTTCTCACTTCTAAAACTCATTAAAATGTCTTGGTACTGTAAATATGTCTTCAGGAGTTATAGTGCTTTCTAAAGATTGATCTTTAAGTGCATGAAAAGCAACAGAAAATCAATTATGTACTTATCGGGAGTGCTATAAATAATACTCTGAACAATGAATAGGAAATTGCATGCATGTTCTCCAGATTCTGGGTAAATTCTGTATTTCATTGACAAGGCACATGATCCACACCATTCAACACTTCCAAGTCAAATCTTTAAACAACGTGTTGTTTAAGTTGAAGTCTAATTACACAATGAGGATTTCAAACTGAGCAATGTTATGTTTTCCTTCTTTTCTATTAGTAAACTCAATTTGATAAGAAATGTAAGCTACATCAGAATGGTAATTGGTGCTTCAAAATACGTTAAGTACATCAAAGCCAAATGCAGGAGTAATTTCTTTGCCAAGAACCTGATCCCATTTGGTCTTTGCTTGTCATTGGTGTCATATTTCAAACTGATTTTTTACTGGATATTAAGGATTATGCACAGCAGCCGTGGTGTCTAGACATAGTTTCTGTGAGAATGAACACAGACAAAGGAAACAACTGAAGAAGTTCCATTATGCACACCAAATTTCAGTTTAAAACTGAAAATATATGAGACATGTGGCAAACACAGAACGTTTCAGCATTATCTGTATTTTGTTAATAATTTGTGCCCGTAATATTGCATGGTTGTAACATTTGCCTCTAATGTTGTTGATTGAGAACTATATGACACCAATGAGCAATCAGATTAGTGGTTAGAACATCTCAAACTATTTTTTGCTGCCACGAAATTTCTCCTACTTTATGCATGAATTTACTTCTGTTCATTAATTGGAATTCCCCTTCCATGAAACTTCAATGAATACACCATAATTTTTCTCTTACCTGCCAGTGAAGATATAAACTTTCATAAGTGTTACTATTGGTATAAATCAGGAATCCAAATCTGTCATGCAACAGCAAAATCACTTGTCCTTCGGTAGGTCTGTAGGTCAGGTTCCCCCTTCCTGTCCTAATCCAGGCACCACTCTAACCTAAACTTCAATGCCCATACATTCCAATCAGAATCATTCAGATCTGATTCCTCCTAGTTTCAGCCATAGTTTCTCACCCACAGCTATATGGCTTACAGAAGGTCACAGAATGACTCACTCCATAAGTATTGTGAGGACCGTGTCTTTCGTACTTTTGTGTTTTTGAAATCAATGGGCTGAAATCAGAAAGAACTGTGTTAAAAAAAAAGTGTCTAAACGATCAACCTGGGCGTGAAAGTCAGGTGAATTGGGGAACTCTGTATACTTTATAAAATCTTTAACTTTTATGATGACTGGGAATAGAGTGTGGTCCTATTTTCAGCACACTACCCAGTGAGTCATAACAGCTATCAGTTGCAAGATCAATCTCCCATAGCTAGCACTGGATTTTTCCAGTCACAAATGGAGGGGTTTTGGGGAAATGGGAAGAGAGAAATAGCAAAAAACATGGTATCTTTGGCCTATGTGCCAGTCTGCTGACTTCAATACTAACTCTGCTGACTTTCCCGAGGACAGCCGGAGAGTGGAGAAGTAGGAGGGAAAATGACTTGTTAGTGTAAAGAGGTCATCTGGAAGTGAGTTATGAGTTCACCTTCTGCCCAAATAAGATTGACGTGAGGATGGCTGTTCATTAGGTGCTCTGTGAAATTGACCGGCTGCAGCCAGCTGGGATGACCATTCTCTTATTGTCTGGGATGGACTTCATATTACACCATTTTATTTGATGAAAAAAAATCAAAGTATGTGCAACCATTTTCATAATCAACATTTCTTTATTCTATCCTGGGTTGTAGCTCTCTATTTACCCTAGTCACTCTGAAAATGAAGGTACTGTCATCTTTCTAAGACAATGCATAGATGACAGGAATGGCTGCTAATTCAAACCAAATTGTGGCCATATTCCCTGATAGCCTATCTTCCATTTCTATTCCCCACTCCCATCCCACTCAACTCACCCAGTCACTATTTTTGTGGTAGACCTGTCTCTGGAGCCATTAATTGAAAACCCTGTCTCCAGGAGAATAGGAATACGAGCCATAATCAATCCCATCTCTTCATGCCCACCTTCAAAGGAAATATTTAGCCTTTAGAATATAGAACTCAGAAGTACTGCCTCAGGATAAGAATCAATTATTTAGTACTGAGAATTGAGGAGAAATTGATTCTCTAAGAAGATTGTGGGTCTTTGGAATTATCTACCTCAGATGTTTGTGTATGATTCATTGTAAAATATATTGAAGACTGGGCAAGATAGTTTTCTGGTTCTCTCAATGAATCTAGGAAAATGGCAACTCTCTGGGACAGTGGAGTTGAGGCAAATGATCTTCTTTAATAACTGAGCATGTTTGAGGGCCATATCAACCACTAATGTTCCTATTTCATATTCTGTTTTCTCGACATCTTGACTGTTCTTTTGCTGCACTTGCTCAGCTTCAAAACTAAAATGTTCCAATTGAATAAATCAATAAAGCAATGTCCCTGAGAAGCATAAAGATTGTGAGTTATGTGGGTTGACATGGGACAGATGGAAAGAATGACTGAGGCTCAGAATTTGATCACAATGGAGAGCCTTTCTGTTGTCACAAAAATAGTGTAAGGTGTTGGAAATTACAAGCCATGATTCTGAAGTTTATATATCCTATTTTTGCCAGATCGGAGTTGGATACTGCCCGTAGTTTATTTGTGCACATTTTGTGGAGGTGGCTATCTAAATGATCAGCTTCCTCCACTCAAATCTGATTTTGGAGTCTAGAACCCAGAATGTGGATAGGATATACTTTGGAGTGCTGGCACATGGTGGTGATTATAGGAAATCTTGGAGAGAGTGTCCAGGGATTCCATGTGTGGTGGGGTTCAGGTATCATTTGTTCATTGGGGCAGGGATTATTTGGAGTTGGGGAGCAAAGCTACATTTTGGGATTGCCAACCGTGGAGAAGATTTTGCATACAATGTGCATAAACCTCTTGAAACTCTCCAACTTGTCAAGAAATTTCAAGATGCGTTACCCTACCGAGGAGTTTTGCCAAGTCAAGAAGTGTCAAGGACTGGTAAAAAATGCCAACGTATGTCAAAATGTATTTTTATGAATAAGAGTGTCCTTTTATCATGTAGTGTAGTCTGCAGGAGAACTTTAAGTAAGACAACTTAATTTATTCTCCTCTGTGTATGTGTCCTTTTAGATTCCTGGTGAGTTAGTATAGTAGGTGCAGGGGGAAAAAGGGAATGAATGGAAGTAAGCATTAAGTTAGCAGAAAGGGTAGGAGAGGCCATGGGGATGGGTTGAGGGCATAGGGTGGCATGGGGGTATGAGAAGTCATGGGGGATGGACAGACGTCTTTAAGTGGCATGAGTTGGCATTTATAGGGCATGGTGAGAATGTGAGAGTGAGGGGAACTGAAAGAGGCATAATGGGTGAGGGCTGGAGGAATAGATTAAATTTTACCATTTTCTTCAAATTTTTGACCACAGCACTGGAAATCTGAAGCAGACTTTCTGTCCAGCCTATCTCAGGGACTGGCAACCTCAGCTATTCCCATATTGCTTAACCCAACTCCCAATCCAACCGGCCATCCCACATTCTCAGACTGAAACTGCGAAATGTGGACAGGCATTTTGTAAAGGCTAAGTTCCCAGAGCTAGAATTCTTCCCTCCTCTGAACCCTTGACCTGAAAGCAACAATCATGATCTTAAATAAATAGTGAACCAGAAAGATTGACAAAATGGATAATAGACAGCATGCTATTTATGTATCATAAATTATAGTTATGACATAATTTATTAATAAATAAATTTACATACAGTTACTAGAGACAAAATATAACATTTTTTAAAAATTGTTTTGTGTATTGTACCATTTTTATCATGTATTAAGGGTTAACTGATGAAGTGATGAGTCTGAATTTGAAACAAAGATCAATATTACTAAATAGGAATCATTTTCTGTACTGTATTTTCACCATAAACTCTGTATTCACATTACATACTCTCATATTCAATAACAAGAGTAGTCAAGGTGAAATAATACCTACTTAATTATTGAAAGATTCAAATAAACTGGACAGATAAACAGACTGGGCAGATAACATGTAATGTTTCTCTTTGACAGTTTCAAAGAATGAAAGTGAAATAGATTTGGGAATTCTCAAACTTGATGCTTATTGTAGAATTTTACCGTGGAATTACCTTGTGCTTAAGCCAGAACTTTATTTCAGAGGCTATGATATACTTTGAGTGAGAAAAAGTAAACTTCTGACTATTTATGCAGAATTCATTTCTGAGGTCGTGGTTAGAAAGCATCTTTCAGTCAGGAAAGCTATTTATTAACAGTGTTGTTCATGTTCATAAAGCCATAAATGTTTACAGAATAGTGGAAGACCATTCAGCTCATTATGTCTGTGCCAGCCTTTGAAAGGGCTATTCAATTAAGCCCACGCCTGTGCATTTGCCCCTGAAGCTTTTCACTTTCAAGCATTTACCTAATTCCCTCTTGAAAGGTAGTACTGAAACTCTAAGCTTTAAACTTTCTAGCTGGGCATACAACTGGCAGTCTGAACATATACTTTTTCATTCAACCCTGGCTTTTTGGCCCAGAATACTCTACATTCACTAGTTCCAATACTTCTGTCATTGGAAAAAGATTTCTCCTTGTTTACTGTCATAAATGCTTTGCAATATTCAACATTTAACTCTGTCAGAACTGTAGGGAAGAATTCTAGCTTCTCCACCTGTCCAACTAACTGAAGTCCCTCAAGTCTGGCATCAGTTAAGAAGGAGATGAAAGTCATCTGCATAAATTTTGAATATCTGTCCAAATGGCAGACCATTCAGGCAGGGGTGCACATCCTTTACTAGTTCATGACTTCTTGAATACTTATATCATCTTGCCAATTGACACATTATTAGAAGCTGGTCCAAAACTGCCTCTTCAGTGAAAGATTTAGAATCCCCACTATACAAAAGGGGCCATTCAGCCTGTGCTGACCCTCCAAAGAACATCCCACCTGGACCTACCCCACCACATCCCCCATAACTCAACCTTTGCCATGGCTAATCCACCTATCCTGCACATCCCTGAACACTATGGGCAATTTGGTATCGCTAATCCACCTAACAAGCACATCTTTGGACAGAGGAATGAAACTGGAGCACCCAGAGGAAACCATGCAAACACAAGGAGAACATGCAAACTCCGTATAGTCACCCAAAATTAGAATCAAATCCAGGTCTCTGGTGCTGTGAGGCAATAGTGCTAATATGGGTGCCCCTATGCCACCCATAATCTACGAAGACAAGATCAAGAATATTTCCAAAAATTCCCAATGATGAAATTACCTTAGTTTTACTTGACCATCAAATGCTGACAAACTCTGGACATTTTGTACTGGTATTGGCCCTTATTTGATCCATGTAATCTCTTTGAAAAGATTCTTTCTTATTATGCCCATGCCTTAACCTTCAAACAGCATTATTTCTCTTCGATTCCTTTTCCCATGATGTTTCAATAGTCCTAATGCTGGGGAGCTGTTGTATTGTGTTTGTGCCACATTCTTCATCTCTAGGTGCTAAAACCTTCAATCCTTTCCTAGCCACATATTCACTAAGCTTATTGTGAAGAAATTAGGAGAAAGACCAAAGAACAGTACAGTGCAGGAGCAAGACCTTCGGCCCACCATGTCTGCGCTCATCATGATGCTATTCTAAATTAATTCCATCTGCCTGCCCATGGTCCGTATCTCTCTATTCCCTGCCTGTTCATGTGTCTGTTTGAATGCCTCTTAAACATTGTTATCATACCTGCTTCTACTACCTGCCCTGGTAGTGCATTCCAGGTACCTACCACCTTCTGTTTAAAATGTTGCCTCGCACATCTCCTTTAAAATTTCATCTTCTTTCTTTAAACCTATGCCCCCAGTATTTAACATTTTTACCCTGGGTAAAACACTCTGAACATGCACCCCATCCCTGCCTCTCATAATTTTGCATACTTCTACCAGGTCGCCCCCTCAGCCTCTGATGCTCTGGTGAAAGCAATTCATGTTTATCTGAACCATCCTCATAGATAACACGCTCCAATCCAGAAAACGTCATGTAAATCTCATTTGCAATTTCTTCAAGGCATCTACATCATTCCTGTAGTGTGCTGACCACAACGGCACACAATGTTCCAAATGTGGCCAAACTAAAGTTTTATCCAGCTGCAACTTGATTTTTCAGCATTTATGTGCAATGCCTTGACCGATGAAGGCAAGCATTCTGTATGCCTTCTTTATCACATTATCCACGTGTTGCCATTTTCAGTGAGTTATGGGCTTGCACCCTGACATCCCTCTGTATATTAATGCGCCTAAGAATCCTACCATTTACTGAATACTTTCCTCTTAAATTTGACCTACCGAAATGCATCACCTTGCACTAGTCCAGATCAAACTCCATCTGCAACTTCTCCAACTTTCCAAATGATCTATATCCTGCTGTATCCTTTGATAACCTTCCTCACTATTCACAACTCCACCAACTTTTGTGTCATTTGCAGAGTTACGAATCAGACCACTTACATTTTCATCCCAATCATTTATATATATTACGAAGAACAAAGGTCACAGCACTTTCCCTTGCAGAACGCCATTGGTCACAGACGTCCAGTCAGAAAAACACCCCTCCACAACTACCCTCAGTCTTCTGTGACCAAGTCAACTTTGCATCCAATTTACTAACTCACCATGGACCCCATGTAACTTAATCATCTGAACCAACCTACCATGAGGGACCTTGTCAAATGTTCTAGTATATCCCATGTCGATAACATCCATTGCCCTCCCTAATCAATCATCTTCATCACTTCTTCAAAAAACTCAATCAAGTTTGTCAGACAATACCTTCCTCACACAAAGTCATGCTGACTATCCCTAATAAGTCCATTCTTTTCCAAATGCGAAAAAATTCTGTGCTTAAGAAACTTCTCCAATAATTTCTCTAACAATGATGTAAGATTCACTGGTCTATAATTTCCTGTTGCCCTTCTTAAAACAAAGGAACAGCATTGGCTCTTCTCCAATCTTCTGGGACCTCACCTGCGGCTAAAGAAGTTACAATGATCTTTGTTCAAGCCCCAAAAATATCTTCGCTTGCCTCCCTCGGTATCCTGGGATCGATCCCATCAGGCCCTGAGGACTTATCCGCCTTGATGTTTTTCAAGACACCTAACAACTCCTCCTTCTTAATACAGACATTCCCTAAAACATCAGTATACCCTTCAATAATCTTATCATCATCGATGTTCTTCTCCTTGGTAATTATTGATGCAAAGTACTTATTAAGGAGCTCACCCACTTCCTCTGACTCCATACATTAATTCCCAATTTTGTCTTTGAGTGGACTTACCATTTCTCTAGCCACACTCTTGCTCCTAATCTACGTATAAAATACCTTGGAATTGTCCTTAATCATACATGTCAAGGAGATTTCATGGCCCCTTTCAGCCATCCCAATTTCTTGTTTAATTTCTTTCCTCCTTCCTTTATATTCCTCAAAGGCCTTTTTTGATTTCAGTTTCCTAAACCTTGCTTATGATTTAATTTTCTTGTTGACTAAACTTTCAATACCTTTTGTCATCCAGAGTTTCTGAATCTTGCTATCTTTATCTTTTGTCTTCACAGAAAAATGCTGGTCTTGAATTCCGATCACTTAAAAGATTCCCACATGTCAGATGTGAATTGACCTGCAAGCAGCCATCCCCAACCTAATTTTTCCAGTTCCTGCCTTATACTGTTATAATTAGCCTTTCCCCAAATTAGCACTTTCACTCAAGGCCCAATCTTATCTTAATCCATAACTACTATAAAACTTACAGAATTATGATCACTGTTCCCAAAATGCTCCCCCATTGAAACATCAATCACCTGGCCAGGCTCATTCACCAATATGAAGTCTAAAAGCTATGATGTTAATTAAGTTTGCTGAGAGTCCATTTTATATTTTTATTAATATGTAACTAAAATCCTTTCAATTTCTAGACATGATGGAGGCTTAACAACCCTCTTCATTTTTGTGTTCAAAGTCCAATTTAAGTAGCTTCCTTGCAGCTAGATATCATCAGGAAATCTAAGTGTGAGGGGCATAAACTATTTGATTGTCACATGTTAATATTCCTGACTGAATAGAAGCACTAACAGTTCATTAATTGTTTTATACCTGTGACATCTAAAAATTCCATTCAGGTACATCAGTCTTTGTAAGGCTAGTGCCTGAAACTATTAACTCACTTGTACTTTCTTCCAGTTAAGTACCTTGACAATTCTTTTGGCCTTTTGTGCTTTGTGTGCACCTGGCATGAAACAGAGGGTCTGCAGCTAGACTGGGTAACCTGCTTGAGGGATAGTCACTCCTGTCTGACGTATGAATTATCCCTAATCCGCTAATAGCTTTGCTTCATCCATTTCTGCTTTGAAGATTTCTGCCATAAACTGAAGAGACAATTGAAAAGGCGATTTGATGGCTTTGGAGTTAACAGCAACCCAGTGCTGGACTTGCTTAGCTTTCATTATCAAGTTGTAAATGGGCTGAAACAATTGTTAGTTCCCTTACGCATCATCTTTGATCCGTGTAAGAAAGGCCACCAACCGAGATCATGCTGTCAATCAGTTGATCAGTGAAATTTTTAAAATACCTTTCCACACACGTACTTTCCTTAATCAACAAATTATGAAAGAAATTTCCCTCTTTCAGGAAGATTTTCATCTACTTATTCATGAGGTATGCAGTACATTCACCTGAGTGCATGCCAGGAAAATCTGAAAGCTATTATAAAATGCATTAAGCACTTCTAAAAGTAAAAAAAATTTCATTGTAAAGCTTGAAAACTTCTGATGGATAGAGGGTGGTCAAAAGTTACTAATGATATGAATGTTTTAGTTGATGACAAGTTACTGAATAGGCTTAGTTTCAAAGTTTATTGATAACATTGCCTGAGTACTATGGTAAGTAAGACTTAAAAATAAATTTCTTACGCAGAGCTGCTTCATGCCACATTTATTCAATGTAGTCACATTTGAGATTTCCATTTGATGTTTTCCCTCTTCATGATTAAACTGTCCTTTAAGATTGGTAACAGAATAAAACTTCCAAAGTTGGCTAACCATTGGAAATGACAGTACCAGTGACTCTCAACCATCTGTTATGCTATCAAAAGTAGTCCTCATAGATTCTCTGTCTAGCAAAGAGAGAGGAGAGAGTAGCAGCCCTTGAAATCAAGGCCATATTTGACCAAGTGTGGCATTAAAGAGCCCTTGCAAAACTGGATTCAATGGTTATTGGGAGGCAAACTTATTGGTTGGAATCACACCTGGTACACAGAAACATGGTTGTGGTTGTTAGAGGTCAGTCATCTCAACTCCAGTGTATTTCTGCAAGAGTTCCACAGGGTATGTCCCAGGCCCAACCATCTTCAGCTGCTTCATCAATGACCTTCCTTTCATTACACACTTCAGAAGTTGTGATGTTCCTTGATGATTGTGCAATGTTCTGCACCAGTTACAACTCCTCAGGTACTGAAACAGTCCATGTTCAAATGCATCAAGATCTGATCGATGTCCAGGCTTGGGCTGATAAGTGGCAAGTAACATTCATGCCGCACAAATGCCAAGCAATGACCATCACCAACAAGAAGTAATCTAACCACCAACCCTTAATATTCAATGATGTTACCATCTCTGCATCCCCTATTATCAACATGCCAGGGGATACAATTGACCAGAAACTCCACTGGATTCACCACATAAACACGATGGCTACAAGAGCAGGTCAGAGGCTAGGAATACTTTGGTGGGTAATTCACCTCCTGACTCCCCAAAGCCAGGTAAAAGTCAGGAGTATGGTAGAATATTCCCCTCTTGCCTGGATGCGTGCAGATCTAACAACACTTACAAAGCTTGACTCCATCCAGGAAAAAGCAGTCTGTTTGATTGCCACCACATCCACAAACATCCACTCCCTCCACAACTGATGCTCAGTAACAGCAGTACGTAGTATCTGCAGAAATTCACCAAAGACCCTTACACAACGTCTTCCAAACCCATGACCCTTTCCATCTAGACTGATGAGGGCAGTAAATGCATGGGAACACCGTCACCTGTAAGTTCCCCTCTGAGCCACTCACGACCCTGGTTTGGAAATATATTGCTATTCCTTTACTGCCACAGAATAAAAATTCTGAAATTCCCTCCCTATGGTGATTGTGGGTCAACTTACAGCATGTGGATTGTAGTGGCTCAAGATGGCAGCTCACCACCACCTTCTCGAGGGCAGATAGGGACAGGCAATAAATTCTGGCAATAAATATATTTAATAAAAGCCCCCTCAACTAGACCGAGATAACAAACATGGGGCTGGATGAACACAGCAGGTCAAGCAGCATCATAGGAGCAGGAAAACTTGACGTTTCGGGCCTAAACCCTTCATCAGAAAAAGGTTTAGACCCGAAACGTCAAGTTTTCCTGCTCCT
>JAHRHZ010000289.1:21779997-21831727 GCA_024137785.1 Ginglymostoma cirratum | reverse complement strand
TCCACACTGTGTTATCACTGGATAGGCTGGGACTTTTTTCACTGGAGCGTTGGATGTTGAGAGGTGACCTTATAGAACTTTATAAATTAGTGAGAGGTACAGATAAATTTGACAGTAGTTGTCTTTTCCCTAGGATGGGGAATTTCACGACTAGGGGGCACATTTTTAAGGTGAGAGGATAGAGATTTAAAAAAGACATAAGAGGCAAATTTTTTACACAGAGCGTGTGTAGAATGAACTTCCTGAGGGAATTATGGTGCAGGTACAATTACAGTGTTTAAAGGACATTTGGATGGATACATAAATAGGAAAGGTTTGGAAGGATATGGGCCAGGAGCAGGCAGGTGGGACTGATTTAGTTTGGGATTATGTTTGGCAATGTACTGGTTGGACTGAAAAGTCTGTTTCTGTGCTGTATAACTCTATGACTCTATTATTGTACAAGCGTGTTTAAACTAAGTGTTGATCAAGTGATTTTCCTGTAAATCGATTCCAGAATATTTATCTGAGATCTGAACAAGGCCAATACAGAAAATAGACTGAGTTGGAAATTTAGTCTCACCAAAACAGTTTTTCAGTGTCTAAGCAAGTGTCTAAGGGTCCAAGCATGTTTATATTTCTAACCAGTACTTCTGAGAAAGAATCATTATGAATTTATTGACTTCCTGAAGTTTTCTCCCATGCATATCACTGGACATGCAGACAGAACACGGGTATAGAGTTAGATATACATGAAACCACTATCTCTGCAAAAGACATAGTTGTGTACAGCCCAACCATCCACCCTCAGTTGATTGAAGATGTGGTGGAAAGAGGACAAGAGCCTAAATTAATTATACACCATAAATGAAGGTAAGCTTGTGTGGTGAGCAAGGACAAAAGAGACCCAGGGCTATTGCAATGGCAAAGCTCGCACCCAGGGAACTGTGTCATATGTCTGGGCCACAATGTCAGTTAACAAAGTACTCTAAATATTGTGAGGAAAGACTTAAGGCAAATTACTCTTTTTAACATGATTGGATTTTGCAACCAAGCACAATGTAAGTCCACATTCTACTGTGTCAATATAGATTCAAACAACTCAATGAGACAGAAAACCACAAGCATTTCCTTTGTGGATAGAGTTTATTGACTACTTAGTCTTCTAGAACCTTTCAATGTCTGGTATGACAGGTGCTCCCTACACATGCTCAAACAATTAAGATTCACGTTGTGAAGAAGTAATATTGGACTTGAAACATTAACTTTGTTTCTATCCTCCCAGATGCTGTCATCTCAACTCATTATTGAGTATTTTCAGCATTTTCTGTTTTTATTTCAGATCTCCAGCATCCACAGGACTTTGCTTTCGATTAATAGCCATGACCTGTTTCTTTTTGATCTTAAATAATGACATTATCAAACCAAACAATGTAATTAACCAGACCTTAATCGTTTCTATAAATTCAAACTTTTGATAACAATCTTTCCAAGACCCATCAAAGAAATAAAATGTTTACAGAGGCTCCCCAATGTACAAGCATCCGAATTACAAATGGTTATACTTATGAACACAATCTCATAGAGGGCTGCATAGAAAATCTATATTGAAGATGCATTCTCATAATATATTTAATTGTTTTGATCATTTATTGTGTAAGAAGTGATTGAAACAGACGTATTGCACAAAGATTATAAAAGTGGGATCAGTAGAGACAGGTCAGCAAACACTGACTCAACACTTCCTATGCAACAATTGTTCTGTCTGCCTCTTCAACCTGAGGTCTACATCCTTATTGGGGCATGAAGTCACCTCCATGACGGGAGCCTGTTTTCTCATCTTAGGAGTGTAGTCTTTCCCTATGGCCCAGATGATGTTATTACATGTATCAAAGAAAGACATTTGTGGCTTGTCACTGTTAGGTTTTTTTTAAATCACTCATGGGATGCAAACAGCATTGGCTGGGCCAGCATGTATTGCTCATCCCTAGTTGACCTTCAGAAGGTGTGGCCGAGCTGCCTCAACTCCATTCAGACATCATCAATCTTATTTCAGCCAGGTAATTCTTCAGTCGTACGCCCCTGGTTGGTTTGAAGGAAGGATCTAAAAGGATGATGCAGTTGAACAACTTCACCAACTACAAGAATACAGCAGGTTCCATCTCACCAGCTTGCTTGGACTTGTAAAACCTCTGCTGCAGCTGGGAGAAGCTACCACTATCCCCAATTCCTCTGTCTGTACCTCAAAGATTTGTCACACGCTTCTTGACATCTGTACTTCTCTCAGTATCTCCCAAAGAGCTTTTGTCCACAGATGCCCCAACATAAGTATCATCTGCTCCCATTCATTGAGGTCTCTGGATGCCATTACTAGCTATATGTCCTCAATCCAGCTTTCAGCCGTTGGGTCATTGGATGTTGGTAGGTGATGCATGTGATGATGCGATAATCTAAGCTTCCCCAGCTATGTCAAAGGTGAGCACACTGGAATTTGCCTTGTAATCACCACTTTGTCTCTCAGCTTCATCAGCTGGAGCTGCAGCTTCTTCAGACTCCCTCCTTGATAGGACTGTTCCAGTTCTTCCATTTTCTACTCCATCTCCACCAGGTGCCTTTCCCATTTCATTCACCATGAATTGGTACCTGCATTGTGGAGTCCTGCCAACTGCACCATAATATAACAGGTTATTTAAACATACAATCTAGATGAAAATTACAAAGAGGTATTCTTTATTTCATTGACAATAAATCTTTATTAGCATTAATGGAAAGGAATGGGTAAGAGAAATTAACATTTACAATGGATATTCACCTGATATGGAGGAACCATCAGGGTTTTATTGTAGAACTTAACTCCTGATCTCTAATCAACTGCTGATGAGTTCTGCTGACTCAGTACAACATGATTAGCTTGCTTTCTGTTGATAAAGGGGATCTTTCTCTCCCTTGGCCTCTTAAACACTAAGGTGTTACCCAGATGTTCCACTTTAGTCTCATGCAGTTATTCACTCTTTCCACTACCACTTCACAACTTTCTAACCACCTTTGGTGGCTGTAGTCTGCAAATTTATGGTAGTCTCAGTCTGAGTAGGTACCCAACAGATGGACGTCTGCTCCAATTCCCTTTCTGAATTTGTAGCAACCATCAGAGGCTTCCTCCTCACAAATCCTGGCCTCCTCTGTCTTCTTTCTTTGTTCCATGCCTATGGCCTCCATCTTTGCTTCCCCAACTTGCCAAAGACACTGCTTCCTGCAGGTGAGGACAGAAGTGTGGGAGATGGGCCATTCCCTCCAGGCTGCCCTGGTCCGTTCCTCCTCCACTTCCAACACCTCCCCACAACCTTACAGCACCTTCCCTTGCAATCGCAGAAGGTGTAACACCTGCCCATTTATCTCCTCTGTCCTAACTATCAAAGATGCCAGGCCACCTTCCAGGTGAAGCAGCAATTTACCTGAACTTCATACAATCTAGTCTATGTAATCACTGCTCACAATGCGGTCTCTTCTACACTGGGGAGAAAAAACACAGAGTGGTGACTGCTTTGCAGAATACCCAAGTTCTGTACACAAAAATGACCCTGATCTTCCAGTCACCTGCCACTTCCATGCACCATCATGCTAATGTAAACATTTCTATCGCAGGGCACTTGCAGCTTTCCTGCAAGCCTCGGCACAAGTTAGAAGAACAACATCTCATTTTCCACTTGGGGAACCCTGCAGCCTTTGCGATATAATATCATGTTCAAATACTTTAGAGTCTGTTTTATACCCACCCCTACTCACAGCCCTCTTATGACCTGGGTTGCTTTTAGCACAGTCCACATATTTTTTCACACACTCTCAGGCCCATCCTGACATTACATGGTTTGCTTTCAGCACAGACTACCCTCTGTTACTTTCAGCTCTCATTATCACTTATCCAGATTCTCTTCTGGTCTTGCCTGTGATCCATAATTCCCTCATCTATCTATCCCTTTCCTATCTCTCTCTCTGTCTATGCTCCATTTCCACCTATTCACTCACTTCTCCCATCCCTACCCCACTCTCCAGCCTCCTCTTCAGCACAAATGCCACTTTTTCCCAACAGTTCTGCTATATGTTCTGATGAAGAGTCACCAGATTCAAAAAGTTAACTCTGCTTTCTTCTCACAAATGCTGCAAGACATTTTGAGTTTTGCCAGCAATTTCTGTTGTTGGCTTAAATTTATTAGTTACTTGGTGCAGCATATTGCAATTTGTACACATTTTAAAAGTAGAAAATGGTCAGAAAATTATGTGTTTATGTTTGAATATCTAATGTGTTTCATTAGATGCACCCTAACCTGGTCAGTACTTACATTGAATGTAATAAAAAAATTACTTCATTAGTATCTGCATTGTACATTAATTTTGTATTTAATGCCAAACATATTAACTTTACTTAAGCCCCGAGGGAAGTAGTTTTTATAGATACAGCATGCATTTAATAAAACAGAGTTTAAAACGGGAGCTGGTATGGGAGGGATGAACTGTTAAGTGGAACAACAAAAGAGCAAATGCTTTAAATTCTGTTTCATTTCCAGGAAACAGCTGGAAAGGTGTTTCTATTTTATTGGGATTGGACTGCTGAGATCCAAAGTCATTGGATTTTCTGGAGAAAAATTATGTTTTGAGAAATTCTCAGCCACACTGCAGACCCTCAACTCTGGTTTACTTTTAGCTTCATTTAAATTGTCTCATCTAAGGTTTATATTTGCATGTGTTGCAATGGATAATAATGCACTTCTTGTGACAATAATTTCCAAGGTCACAAAGCCTTTAAAGGAAAGTTCTTGTTGCTGGTGACAATAAAGAAACTAACCTGACTTTTGATGACAAAGATGGGATCAACTTGATTTTATGAGCTGAAAAAAAGACTGTGTTTTATTTTACTGTTTGTTAGAATAAGCAAACTACTGCATTCAATTTATGTTGGGTGCTCTCTGTATTGCCTATCATATATCATACACTCAGTAAAAACTCAGGCAGTAAATATAGATCAAGGGTTCTTCAAAAGCAGCACCTGTTATGGTACTGAATATTACACACCAGGTCTCATTTATCACCTACGCTGAGGTAGTTATTGTACTAGTATTGAGTTTGTACTGGATATTGCACAATTATCCCTAGTACTTACAATGATGAAGAATAGAAAGTTGGCAAATCTTTACTTTTAACTGATAATCAATGACCCTATTTTTGTGTATGTGAGGAAAGGATTAGACTTGGCTCAGGTGGTTTACCAGTTAAACTTGATGTTAAATCTCAGTTATGAAGAATGATCATTGTGCCAAGGTACTACAGGGTGCCTTGTATTCCAGCATGAGTCATCACCAATGTGATTAATTTATAGTAATTAAATAAGCCAATTGTGCCTTTCATCACAAGGGGATCAAAGATCCTGCAGTGCTTTGGGTATTGCAATCACTGATTTCTTTCTATTCCTTTTCAAGTTAGGGCCACTAATTTTGCAAACCGATTAAGATGAATTTTCATTTCTTAGGATTACATAATTCACCTGAATTTTACTGATGCTTTGATGATCATACATTATGATTCTGTTCATTTTCCATATAATTCTCAAATTGATGCTTTTCTGGTCAACAGTTGTCATAATCATATTGACATTTATTCAAGACACATATTTTCAACCCACTGCCTGATTTTTATCAAAAAAGCAAAATCATCAATTTAAAGACATTACAGTATGTGGCGGTAATAAAATTTAGCATTTTCAGCAGACGACAGAACTGGTAGACAGGATATTAAAAGAAGGAACATTGTTAAAATGACATCAAAGTTATATACCAATGTATGATCCCTCCATTACAGCATTGAAGTACATAAAGATTTCACCATTTATGTATTTCATTGAGGACGTGAATCCTGTACGGAATAGGGTTACATGAATACTTTTTATCCTATATTTTAAACGGTTGAATCGTACTTCTGAGCTGCCTTGGTTATTATAGGGCATGGTAGTGAAAACCAGTTCTGAAATTGAGTAGATTGCATTTGAAATTTTCCAAATTTAGTACAATATTAACTCTTCTTATTTGCAGAGTTTCAAGCTAAGGTGTTGTCATTTGACTGATAGTGGGGCCCTAATAGTAGTCTCAACACACACTTTGGTATTCTTACTGGTTTGAGCATGTGTGAGACTAGGCTGCCATAAAACACAATGCTTTCAACCAAGGGATCGATGTACCTCATGTTGATTGATTATTAAAAGAAAATCTGAAAGAGATAAGGGGCCTGAGAAAGAACTTAGTTATTTGTTTTATAGAGAGTAGAGAAAATATAACACCACTGGAATCATTGCCGAAAATGTTTATTACCTATTTTACTCAATGTAGTCTCACACTATAAAAATGTGTCCATCCATAGACATTTCATAACAGCTGTTTCTCTGCACCCTGCACACAAACAATGCTTATGCTCACCTGTGAGTAGACGTCTTGTTTGTAATGAACATCACTCATGAGGGCGTTGTCAATGCTAAGAACTGCTGAGCTAAATAACAAGGTATTAACTGAAATAAAGAAGATGATGTCGAATAGGTCATGTCTGTATGAGGAATGGAAGTTCCCATGTCAAATGACAGATTTTTTTTACATTTTTATTTTCATTTCTATGTAGAGGTTCTAAAATGCAGGACCAAGACAGTCTGCAATGACAGTCTGCTCATAACTAAGTTAAATAACTAAGTAATAGATTCTGATTTTGCTGTCATTTAGGTTGAGATGCAATATTTAAATCTAGATTTGATTTTCAAGGATGACTTTGTTGTCTAGAAACTCATCAGCTTTTCCAGAACTTGCAAAATCAGCAGAAAATTCTGCTGTACTCATCTGATAAGAGGCAACATAACATCCCACGTGTTGTGACCCTACTTATTGCAATGCAATGAACTGGATGATGCTGAGTCTAATTCACATCATTGCCACGTTGAGCCATAATTTAGCAGATTGATTTGTCTCTTCATTCCAGAACCCACTATTGAAATCAATGAGACAAAACATGGACAAGTGCTACAATGGATTGGCAACACATTTTGCCAAATTGCAGACTGAGTGATGAGATAAGTATAATCCCTGATGGCATTCTAAATGGAGATCCATTTAATATCTTTTGATCTATTGATCTTTAAATATTTGAATCTGCAACTGGAGTCACATTTGTGGAAAAGACAGCTTGGATCTCTTGTAATAACAAAGCGCTGGAGAAACTCAGTAGGTCTTGCTGTATCTGTGAAAAGAGAAACAGGGTTAATGTTTCAAATCCAAAACAACTCTACACCAGAACTGAAGGGGGATGAAAAAAGTGGAGAAGGTACAAGTAGAACAGATGGTGAGGGTGCCCTGACAAAAAGACAAAGATGGTGCTAATGATAGCAAAGAAAAGATGTAGATACAGAATAAGTTTTAAAGGTAGGTGTTATTAATAGAAAAGAAGTGAGCTCTGCTGACAGCAAAAGCATGCAAACAAAACAAAGGGGGAAAGGGTTTATTATCAAAATGGAGCATAATGTTCATGGTCTGAACTTATTGAACTCAGTGTTAAATTCGGAAATCTGTAAAGTGCAGAAATGAGGTGTTGGTCCTCCAGCTCGAGCACTTCATCAGGCCTTAGACAGAAATGACAGAAATTGCTCTCATGCCAACATTTCTTTTCTAGACAAGCTGCATAGGCTTGATCTCAGCAGAGCTGACCTATTTACATCGACTATTAACACCCATTCTGCATCTATATTATTCCACTACTTTTTAAAATTCATTCACAAGATGAATTGCCAACATTTATTGCCCATCCTCAATTAGTCAGAGAGTAGTTAAGAGTCAGTCACATTGCTGTGGGTTTGCAGTCATGTATAGGCCAGACATGGTAAGGATGACAGTTTCCTTCCTTAAAGGACATTAGTGAACTCTCTTTGCACTGTTTTTGTCTTTTGTTCTGGGCACCAGCACTGTTTGCTCCACTTGCCACTCCCACATTTTCAACAGCATGAAAAAACAGCATCAAAAACATTTCCAGCCCCTTTTATTTCCAAAGAAGAGTTGTGTTGGATTTGAAACATTAAGTTCATTTCTCTCTTCCTAGATGCTGCCAGATCTGATGAGATTCTCCAGTAGTTTGTTTTTATTTTAGGTCCCCAACATCCATAATACTTCACTTTAGTAATTTGAATCTTTTGTTTAAAATCAAAATCACATAGGTATCGTGCGCTCATAAAACAATTGAAGAAAATTTTAACCACAAAGTAACCAACTAACACTCCATCTTACCAATTTGTTCAATGATTTTCTTCAAACGCCATGAAAACAAATCTCGCTGAGAAATTAATGATATATAAATCTATCATTGTGACTTATCCATTTTGAGTATTAGATGGACTCTCCATTTTGTCAAGGAATTTTTCTGACAGCATGGTGGTAAACAGAATTCTTTTTGAGACACAAAGTAAATGAATGCACTATTCAAGGTAACGTTGAAAAATTGTAAATAACAGATGCACAAATTTTTAAGTGTCCTAATAGAATTGATAAGGAAACCAAAGACCTGAAGTTGTATTAATCTGCTTAACATGATTTGACCACAGTTGTTGAATTCAGTGTTAAAGCCAGAAAGCTGTAAAGTGCCTCAGTGCTTTCATGAGCCAATCCACCACAGATACTGGATACTTGTGGGAATTTGAACCTGTGGATGAGTGTTACAGCGGGCATGACTGCTCACAAACATTCCCTCCAAAAGGAAAGTCAGTTCCTGGGGAGTGCTGCTGAACAAAGAGACCTTAGAGTGCTGGTTCACAATTCCTTGAAACTGGAGTTGAAGGTAGATAGGATAGTGAAGAAGACATTTGGTTATGCTTGCTTTTTTTGGTCAGTGCATTGAGTATAGGAATTGGGAGGTCATGTTGCAGCTGTACAGGACATTGGTTAGGCCACTTTTGGAATACTGTGTGCAATTCTGGTCTCCCTGCTATAGGAAGGATGTTGTGAAACTTGAAAGGGCTTAGAAAAGATTTACAATGATATTGCCAGGGTTGGAGGGTTTGAGCTATAGAGAGAGACTGAATAGGCTGGGGCTATTCTCTCTGGAGCATTGGAGGCTGAGGGGTGACCTGATAGAGGTTTATAAAATTATGAGGTACGTGGATAGTGTAAATAGACAAGGTCTTTTCCCCGCGGTAGGGGAGTCAAAAATAAAGCATGTAGGTTTAAAGTGAGAGGGGAAAGATTTAAAAATGACCTAAGGGGCAACTTTTTCACACGGAGGATGGTGTGTGTACGGAACGATCTGCCAGAGGAAGTGCTGGAGGATGGTATAATAACAACATTTAAAAGGCATTTGGAAGGGTGTATGAATAGGAAGAGTTTAGAGGGAACTAGGCCAAATGCAAGCAAATGGGACTAGATTTATTTAGGATATCTGGTCAGCATGGATGAGTTGAACTGACGGGTTTGTTTCCGTGCTGTGCATTTCTATGACTCTCTGACTCAGCCAGGTTAATCTAATCGATTTTCTGATGAAGGGTTTAGGCCCGAAACGTCAAGTTTTCCTGCTCCTATGATGCTGCTTGACCTGCTGTGTTCATCCAGCCCCATGCTTGTTATCTCGGATTCTCCAGCATCTGCAGTACTTTTATCTCTAATCTAATCGATTACCTGGCTGCACCAGCACTTGCAGTTGCACCAGAATACAGAAGAGGGCACTGCTGAAACTGCAAGGCAACTCATGAAATTCTCCAGCATCTGCAGTACCTTTTATCTCATGAAATTCAGTGATGGATCCCAAACCAAGGTAAATCCCAGGCTTTGTGGTAGAGAGTTACTGGAGAGTTTAGTGGGATGGGGAAGTAGAAATAGGGTTGGGAAGCTACGTTTTGGTGGGCAGGTGGCAAGTGATAAATAAGAGACAATGCTTTGATGGGCCAATGCCTTCAAAGAGCAATGGAAAACCTGCTCTCTCACCTTAAGTGGCCTCAATTTCCCACCCATTGGCCAATACCAATTGCTTTAGAGTGTGGGTAGAATAATATCAATTGCCAGTTAATTATTCTTGTTTTTTTCAATGGCAGGCCATTGGCAAATTTGGTAAGTATCTGCTTACGGTTTTACAGGGATGGTGTTGGAGGTAACCAGAAGGCCATGAGCAAGCACCTGAAAACATGCTGGTGGGGAGGGGGAGTAAAATTCACCCCATGGATACATTAACTCAAACTTACCTGATTTATTTCAATTAGCTTTTTCAGTCAAGAAAAGAGGACACCTCATCCCATTAGATTGAAACAAATACAGATAATGCTGGAGAAGCTCAGCAAGTGTGGCACCATCTGCGGAGAGAAAAACAGAGTTAACATTTTGAGTCTGCTCTGACTCCTCTTCAGAGCCTCATCAATCTGAACTGGTTTCAAACTCAACTCCTGGAACTGAGGAACAGTAGGTCACTTGTCAGTCAATCACGTCAAAGCTCATTTTCCCACGGAAGTGGAGTGCACATTTATAGGTTCATTTTTGGTATTCTTTAAATCATTTGAGCCCTTGTATACTTGTTGGAAATCTCAGATGACATGAATGTTGTATATTTCTGACATTTCCTCAGACATGACTGCATATGTAGAGAATGTTTTTTCTGGAGGACGAAGGGAGTATTGGAGTCACGGTGTTTCAGATGAGAAATGATGGGCTCAAGGGCCTCTTTCCATGCTGTAATGCTCCATGACTCTATTAAACTGAAGCTCTGTTCTGAATTTTCATGTTGACATAAATGACATCTTGACACTATGCAAAAAAGAACAAGATGCTTTCGTAACTTCCACACCAACATTCCTGTTTTAACTTATAACACCAAAAGCAAATTATCTTTTCCTTGATTTATATCATGTCCTTGGGATCTTTGCTGCTGCATTTGTTGACGTTACACCTATTGTCCTTCAATAGTAGTCGATTAGCTGTAAAAAAAAATACATTTGCTTGTCCAGAGGACCTACACAGCTCTGTTAATTTTAGATTTTTATTATCTTCTGTTGAATGTCTTTGAGATAATGATTTATGGGCTGAATATATCAGGAGAATGGTTCTGATATTTGGAATGATTGTGTTATAAACTTATTTTTTATCCATAATGTTTATTTGTAAGCGTGGCTTACAAAGTGAAAAAGAAGAAATAGCCAACAAAATAATAGTTAGGCATCTAGAATATGGTACTGTATTTTAAAAATAATATCGTCATAGCCACATAGAATGATTAGAAGAGCTGAAAAGAATTTTCAATATAGAGCACTATATTGGGGAAAAGGGAAACTAACAATAAAATTCCTGCATGGTGGGTGTTTAATTAGGAGAATGTGAACTGTATAGAACGAGGGAATGGCTTATGTTATCCAATTATCTTCATTCTTACTGACTGAGGTTAAAATCGATAAATGTGGAATATGCAAGATTCTGAAGTGGGCTGATAATTTTGGGAAAATATAAAAGATATAGTAATTGAAAATAACTGATGACCCCTGGCTGAACTTTAACTTTCACCATAATATATGTATTGGGACCTGTCTGCAGCAGGAGATGTAAATCATTAATTGTTCGGAGTACCCACAGCTGTGATACTTGATAGGTGTTCGGTGCCAGCAATTGTCATGGACAAGAGCTGAAACCTGACACGGGCTTTATTTTTACGGTTTCCAGGGTAATCTTATAGCACCGACACCATTGCAAATTCAGTATACATTTATCTGAACTCACCTTAATTCTATAATGAGTAGTTGCAATTATTCGGGCACATTAATATTAATGTTGATCAGCCCATAAACCATAATAGTCGTTTCCCACAGTACAATTTCTTCCAGACAACAAAGCAGACTTCAACGTAGGTGGGAAGCTTAAATGATGGAACAAACTTTAGCTGTAGGTGCATTTTTTTGTAAGTTCAAAAAGTCAAACTGATGATTGCTAAATTGAACCCAAATTTGCTAAATTCCTTTCCAATGCAGAATTGAAGTGATCCGTGGACTTCTGCCAAACTCTATCATTGCATAAGTCAGTCACATGAGGATTAGATTTAATAACATAAATAATCAGCTTCATATGAAGCCAAAATATCACCAAATTATGCTTACTACAATTAGAGGCACATTGCATATAAGAAAATGATTGCACTCCCAACTGGTTACATAGCTGATCCTGGATTTCAGGCTTATCCATGGTACCACAGAGAAAACACTTGCTCAGACATCAACTCTAAATCTCATCAGAAAAGATTAATTGACATCAGTCTCACTGGAACATGGACTTTTTTTGACTGAGGCAGCCTCATGTGTTCCAGAATATCTAGCAAAGGCTGACATCAAAATTTGGATGCCTACAATTTTTAATATTTGCAGGGTGTATATTCTGCACCTGAATAGTTCCAGGCTTCAAGGAAATGGGCTTTGGGCCTTTACTTCTTAAAATAGGTGAGTTGTAGAGTGCAAGGGCAGCTCACCTAGAAAAGAGTTTGGGAATTTAGGGTTGCTGTGATAACAGAAACGGTCACCAAATACAGGAGGGAGGGCTGGAGATTTGTTAGTTAACAGTAAGAGGAATGATTGTCAGGATGGTTAACATCTGGGAAAGGGTCTTGTGGGTAAAATGGAGGATGATGGCAGAGGGAGCAATCTTCCCCCAACCAGGGGCATTAGTTGAAGAGGAGATTGTAATTTGGGTCGGGTGTAGAGATAATGGTGAGAGGAGAGGGTTTATTTGACCTCAGGTCAGGGACCTCACTGGAAGGAAGTGTGATTGGGTTTGGTGCAAGGCTGTTTGTGGCCTAAAGTCCTTTAATGTAGGCCAGGAAAACACTTCGATTCCTTCTGACTGTACATTCATAGAAGTACAAGAGCCTTCCAGCCACTTAGCACTACATTATGCTGCGCGCATTCTGTACTGTATATGCTGAGTGAAAAGCTTGAATGAACAAAAATAAGAATGGACCTTGCAAGAAGCGTAGGACCTTATTTAAATAGACTGTTTCTACCATTTAATGTTCCTGACATGTGCTTCTGACTCCAGCACTGCAGGATTATTCAATATGTTAGCATTAGAAGTCTTGATAAATGATTAATTCTTCATATTAACATGTATTGGACACACACACCACCTTAAACATTCACCCCCACAACCGTTAGCACAGCTGCAAATGCTACCACCTACAAGATGCATTGCAGCAACTCACCAAAATGATTTTGCCAGAAACTTTCAAACTACCCGGAAGAACAAGGAGAGTAAATGAATGGGAGCACTGTAAGCCACACACCATCCTGACATAGATCTATGTTGCAATTCCTTCAATCACTGGATCAAATTTTTGAAATTACCTTCCAGGAGCAGCACAGTGGCTCTGTGGTTAGCACTGCTGCCTCACAGTGCCAGGGACCTCAGTTCAATTCCACCCTTGGGGGACTGTCTGCGTGGAGTTTGCACATTCTCCCTGTGTCTGTGTGAGTCTCCTCCAGATACTCCAGTTTCCTTCCCACAGTCCAAAGATGTGCAGGATAGGTGATTGGCCATGCTAAATTGCCCATAGTGCCCAGGGATGTTTAGGTTAGATGGGGAAATACAGGGGTAGGGGAATGGGTCTGGGTGGGATGCTCTTCAGAGGTACAGTGTAGACTTGTTGGGCTGAATGGCCTGTTCCCACATTGTAGGGATTCTATGATGACAGCATTGTTAGTTTACCTTTATCATTTGGACTGCAATGGTTCAAGAAGGTCAGTACTATCTTCTTGACAATTAGGAATGGGCAATAAATGCTGGCCTTGACAGCACTGTTCATGTGCTGTAGATATTTTATTTTTAAAGAAGTTCCATTTCTCTCCCAGTGCAGTTTTGATATGAGAGAGTCTTATTCAACAGCATAATTCCATCATTCATTCAGAACAAAACTAAATTTCCAATTTTAGTGAAATTGGAATTGCCACCTCAGTGCAGTAGAAGATGCCAAGCTTGCCTGGAACCAAGGCTTTTTTTTGTGTGACAGAGAGTATTATAGATAACCAATACCGCATGACTTAAGAAACAAAACTCAAATACCAAAGCTACAACATGAGTGAACATCAGCAAATGACAAAGAAAATACAAAACTAAAAATGTATAACTGAAACGAAAACAAACCTCAATGTTTTGAAATTTCCAGGCTTACAAAGACATGCTCAACTGCCATGGAATTCATTGATGCCTGCACTCATCCTGCCACTTTATTTCACTCATTCCTCACTCACAACCATGGTCTGATCTGGTGGGTGAAGTTCTGGGAGGTGGTGGTTTGGGGAGTTTGGAGGTTCATGAAGATTCAGCTTCTCGTCCTCAGTGAGACAGGAAAGTGAGATGGTAAGTGACTGCTGAGAACATTGTAAGGCGCACCCTGAAAGCTTGGACTTTACTGCTCACTCACAGAAGGTGGGGAAGTCAGAAGTGTTCTTAACTTTTATGATATTTCTAACAAAGAATTCAATAAGAATTCTAAGACACTTCTAAGTCGGTGTTTGGGATAATATTTTGATCCAAATTTAAATCATTTTGTTATGTTTATTACAATTTTGGCATATTAACGCAATGATTTGTCCACACCTTGAAAATTATTTTGATATGTAATTTAACTCTCTTCAACACAAAATGTTGATCTACCATGTTATTGCTCATAGATTAAACAATCTTTAATGTGGTGCTTCGCTCCCTGTTTCTTTGTTTGTCTCCCATTTCAATTGTTTTGATCAAGATCAGAAGTTGCTGGAAAAGCTCAGCAGGGCTGGCAACATCTGTGAAGAAAAAAAGCAGAGCTAATGTTTCGGGTCTGGTGACCCTTCCTCAGAACTCAAACTTTTTTTTCCCAATTGTTTTGATCTCCGTCTGACATTCTTTCTGTCTCAATTTTCTCACAATCTGAATCATATTTTCTTTTTATTGCCACATCTCAATTTTCGTTAATGAATCTTTTTCTTGTACTCGCTCTATTTGTATAAATTCACAGGAACTGTCCTGTTTTTCTCTTGTAACTTCATTGGAGAATATGTAGAAATTCCAAAATGGTAGATCTGGATTTTCAATCACTTATAGGATTGAGGTTGGGTGTGTGTGTGCTGTGAAAGTATGATGCTTGGGCTTCTTGTCAGTGTTCTGATGCCTCAGTGACACATCAGAATTTTTAAAGAGAGAGAGCGGGTTAAATGATAAGCCACCAACCTGCATGCCTCCATTATTATGCCATAAAACCCATTGATGAGCTTGCTAATAGGATGGTAAGGGACAGAAAGGAATTAACAATGTTAGTAATGGTAAAAGTAAATGCTCTGCAAAAGGTTAGTGACAACATTTAGGAGCAAAGCAGAAAATCGTTCTTGAATGAGGCTGTTGATGAAAAATCTTATTTAGAAGAGGAATACTGAAACTGATGTGCCCATGCATGGCACAGAGTTACCATCTCTTGAACAGAGTAGCTTGAGTTTTTGGGATGTGAGCATTTGGGCAGTCATGTGAATTGTGATTTCACTGGCCCTCTGCTCTGCCGTCTGCTCCACTCCTCAAAGCAATTACTTGCCTAGTAATGGCTGCCAATTGCTTTTGTAAAATTGCTATTTCTGCCTCCTCCCTATGTCTGCCACCATTAATTAGACATTGAACTTGTTAATTATTGACTTTCCCTTTACAAATTGTAACATTGACATGGTGCTAGGTTAGGACCTGAAAATGATCTAATCCTGGATTAAAATTCTAGCCCATGATCTTTATGTGTTTTTGAGGGATTTTCTTGACTCTTAAATCAGAGTTATAATGAATGAGAAGGAGACTACCTAGAATAGCACCCAATTGAATTTTCCCTCCATGAGTTGACTAGTTTTACATATTTAGCATTAATCACAATATTAGGATTTAATTAGTGCTGCTGTGCCAAGAGTTACCAAGGATAATGAGTAACATTTGAGGATTATAAAAATCATATAAAATGACAAGCTTACAAAGAGTTAATAACATAAGTATGAGGCTACATTTTGATTGCTTTACAATCGTGCAATTGTGAATTTGGTTTATTTGTACAAAATCAATCAAAGCACATTATTTTCATAAGTCAAACAGGCTATGGTAAATAAAGTATATGATGTGTACCTTTCATTAACTTTGATCTTATATATTCCTAATTCCTCCATCTCTACTGCACCTGCTTCCAGGATGAAGCATCCTACTTCCAGGATCATAACTTCCCCTCTCCTATGATTCATAATGCCCTCAACTGCATCTCCTGCATTTCCCACACTTTTGCCTTCAAACACCCTCCATCCAACAACAACAAGGATAGAGTACCCCGGTCCTCACATACCACCCCGCCAACCTTCGAATCCAACGCATTGTCCTCTGCCATTTTTGCCACCTGCAATCAGGCTCCACCACCAAAGAGAGATTTCCCCCCCCCCACCCCTATTTGCTTTTTGTAGGGATGGCTCTCTCCACAATTCCCTTGTCTGGTCCACACTCCCCACCAACCCCACCACACCCAGCACCTTTCCCTGCAAACACAAGAAGTGCTACATTTGCCCTTACACCTTTCCCCTCTCCTCTCTGTCCAAGGCCCCAGATAATCATTCTTTATCACCTATATGTTTTCTAACCTGGTCTACTGCATCTGTTGCTCCTGGTGCAGTCTCCTCTACATTGGAGAGGCCAACACAGACTCGATGACTGATTCGTGGACTTGATGTTAGCAGCAGTCACCCTCACTCACATCTGGAGTTCAGCTGTTTTGTTTATGTTTGGACCAAGACTGTAATGAGGTCAGATGCCAAAAGCCCAGCTGAAAACCAAACCCACTTCACTGAGCAGTTCATCCACTTCACTAACACCTTCCACCCCAACCTTAGGTTCACCTGGATCATCTCTGATACCTCTCTCTCTCCTTCCTGGATATCTATGTCTCCATCTCTGGCATCTACCTGGAAACCGATATCCATTTCAAGCCTACCGACTCCCACAGCTACCTAGAATACACCTCCTCTCACCCAACTTCCTGCAAAAAGGCCACCCCCTATTCCCAATTCCTTTGCCTCCGCCGCATCTACTCTCGAGATGAGGCATTCCACTCCCAAACATCCCAGATGTCCTTGTATTTCAAGGACCGCAACTTCCCCTCCACAGTGGTCGAAAATGCCGTTGACCGTGTCTCTCGCATTTCCTGCAACTCATCCTTCACACCTTCTCCCCGCAATAACATCCAAAACAGAATGCCCCTCGTCCTCACGCACCACCCCACTGACCTCCGAATCCAATGCATCATCCTCCGACACTTCCGGCATCTGCAACCTGACCCCACTACCAACGACATTTTTCCCTCCGCACCTTTATCTGCTTTCCGGAGGGACCACTCTCTCCATGACTCCCTTGTCCGCTCCACACTCCCCTCCAGCCCCACCACCCCCGGCTCTTTTCCCTGCAACCGCAGCAAGTGCTACACCTGCCCCTACACCTCCCCCCTCACCCCCATCCCAGGCCCCAAGAAGACCTTGCAGATCAAACAGATGTTCACCTGCATATCTGCTAATGTGGTATACTGTATTCGCTGTTCCCGTTGTGGCCTCCCCTACATTGGCGAAACCAAGCGGAGGCTTGGGGACCACTTTGTGGAACACCTACGCTCGGTTTGCAACAAACAACTACACCTCCCAGTCGCGAACCATTTCAACTCCTCCTCCCACTCCTTGGATGACATGTCCATCCTGGGCCTCCTGCATTGCTACAATGATGCCACCCGAAAGCTGCAGGAACAGCATCTCATATTTCGCTTGGGAACCCTGCAGCCCAATGGTATTAATGTGGACTTCACAAGCTTCAAAATCTCCCCTCCACCGACTGCATCCCAAAACCAGCCCAGATCGTCCCCGCCTCCCTAACCATTCCTCCCACCTCAAGCCCCACCCCCATCTCCTACCCACTAACCTCATCTCGCCTCCTTGACCTGTCTGTCCTCCCTGGACCGACCTATCCCATCCCTAACTCCCCATCTGCATTCACCTTTAGTGGCTCCAACCCCGCCTCTTTGACCTGTCTGTCTCCTCTCCACCTATCTTCTCCTTTATCCATCTTCTATCCACCTCCCCCTCTCTCCCTATTTATTTCAGAATCCCCTTCCCCTCCCCCATTTCTGAAGAAGGGTCTTAACCCGAAACGTCAGCTTTCCTGCTCCTCTGATGCTGCTTGGCCTGCTGTGTTCATCCAGCTCTACACCTTGTCATCACTGAGCAGTTCATTCCTTTGCAAGTGCTGCTTCGTAACACTGTCAATGAACCCTTCCATTAGATAACATTTATACATATCTGTGGCTTGTTCGCAAACAAATACTACCATGTCAGTAAAAGCACTGCTGAAAATACCAACCAGGTCTAGCAACATCTATGGAGAGAGAAACAAAGACAACATTTTGAGTCAAATATAACTCTTCTTTGTCAAGATATTCCAATCAGGGTTAGGAATCCATTTATGATCCTGGTTGGATTAGACAATTCCCACTCACCATCAGATGAACTCCATGCTAGAGATTCCTGTACTGGGGCCTTCCATTGTAAATCTGTCCAAAAATCCAGCAACATGAAAGATCATCAAAGCCACATTCCCTTTAACAGCACTGATTGCTGTATTCTGAAGTTTAAATGTCCAACAGATTCTTTGAAAGGTACAGTGACATGATCAGTATGTAAAGTTAATTGTAGGGTCAAAGTGGCTAGGGTAGGGGAAAGTTAGAAAGCAGGTGGTTAAGAAGGATGGAGTACCAGGTGGGTAGGGTGCCCTAAAGGTACATAAAGTGGGTAGGGCACCAATTGGTGAAGAAGGTAGGGTACCAGACAGATGAAGTGAGTTGGGCGCCAGTTACGAAGAGGACCAGGTAAATGGCTGAAGGCCTCAGGTAAATTGCAGAGTTCGCTCTTGGGTGGTGCATGATGGGTAATTGTTGGGTTGTTTTGGAGAGGGGTTGTCCATTTGCGTGGAGTTGCATTGGTGTGGGAGTGTTTTCAGACCAAGGTGGGTGTGGATGCTGTCACTTTGGTGATGTGTCAGGAGTCTGGGGATTTGAAATTGTTGGGTGGGGGGGAAGATTGAGTGCTTATTTGGAGGTTCAGTTTAATTGTCAATTGGAGTTTGAGTAACCTTTTTAAACCCGTAATATTTTCTATTCCTGTCTAACTATCATTTTAAGTAAGTCGGCATATTTTGAAGTCTCCCATCTTAAGGGCTTTACATGAAGGTTCCAGAGGGGAATTATCAATTGGAGCTTTCAATTTCCTGAAAGTCAGCTGTGCTGGGAATTCCACATGATTCTAATGCACATCTCCAGTCTCCGCTGCTCCAATGACTATATTTTTTCTCCTTTACTCATTAACAGGATGAGGATGTCGCTGCCTAGACAGCATTTATTGTCCATCCCTCGATGCCCAGAGGGCAGTTAAGAGTCAACCACATTGCTGTGAGTCTGGAGTCACATGTAGGCCAGACCAGGTAAGGATAGCAGTTTCCTTCCCAAAGGGGCACTAGTGAATCAGATGGGTTTTTCCCAACAATCAACAATGGATTCATGGTCATCATTAGATTCTAAATTCCAGATATTTTATTGAATTCAAATTCCACCATCTGCCGTGGCTGTATTTGAACCCAGGTCCCCAGAATGTTATCTGGGTCTCTGGATTAACAGTTCAGCGATAATACCACTAGGCCATTGCCTCCCCTGGCGATCATAATAACTAATTCTAATTCTTTCTGCACAGATGCTGCTAGATCCACTGAGTACTCCCAGCACTTTTATTTTGGGTTTCCAACATTTGCTAAATTTTGCTTTTATTGTTTGACAGTGATGGAATTCTAGTGCCACCTGGTGACTTAGTAATGTACTACAAGATTCTGTATTTGAAGACTCAAAGCAGCAAGGAATTGCTTGGGAGCCAGGCACATCTTCGGCTAAGTGGAACTTTTCTAAAAAGAGAATTTGAAATTAAAATTAACTTTAAGCATATATTTAGGATAAAATAGTTTTGAAGATTTACCTAAAGTCTATTAATCAGTTCACTGTTGAGCTGGTGGCTCTGTTCCTCACATCACTTCAGTAACATATGTACAATAGTTTAAGTCGCGTGTCAATGCAGTCTGTGAATGGCCATTAAAAACAAGTTTGGCCAGAAGTCTAGTAGCACAAATACTGATAGTACGTACCTACCTCTTTTTAAATGAAACCGTAAGCTGGACTGTAGTTACTGTGTTCTCAGCAACAGAGGGTAATAAAACACAGGTTTTCTTTCCCTTTTACAGAATACCAGAAGTTTTATTTTCCTGCCTCAAAGTGAGGTATAAAGTCGATGTGGGTAACAGAGCCAGGAAATTATTATTGATCAGAAGTTGGTGGTGTGGATTTTCCTGCTGGCACAATGTCTTTCTCCTTGTGGGATAAATGAGGTTTTCTTGAGCTTCTTCTCTTTAGAAAACTGTTTACATTTCAAAAGTGAAGAAAGGTCTATGTTCTCTAGTTTCCTTGAAGCCTCAAATGAGCAGAATGAGCAAAACACTGTGAATATTTGCAATTTGAAATTAAAACAGAAAATATTGTAAATATATGACAAGTCAGGCAGTATCTGTGGAGACAGAAACAGAGGTAACATTTCAGATTTTAACCTTTCATGAGAATGATTTCACACAGCTAATGTAGCAATGAAAAGTCAACATTCTCATTCATGAATCAGTTAATGACTGATACAAGCATTAGGGGTAGCTGAATATGACAAATAACAGGGCATGAATTAAGTTCTGATCTACCTCAAAATATGTCATAATTGCAGTGATGGGCTTTTGTCTTCGGCAGGTATTTGTACCTGATGAAGTGATACTTAAGTTTGCTCCTGCAACATAAGAGCTAGACCTGAGTGGTGTGGTACTGAAAGATTCAATAGACATTTATTACAGCTCCTGCTATCTACAGTTACTACAATCACAGGTACTTCCATGTCTGGGCTATTACTGAGCAATTCAGTTACAAATGGAGTACACTACGCTTAGCATGTCATGCTACAAATGGACCCAGTAAGATGGAAACTTAAGACGTCCGTACAATCAGGTCATAAGTCATAATACCATGGAATGATATCTTGAAAGATTTCTCAAATAAGGCCATATGGGTAGAACTTATAAATAAGAAGGGGGATATGATATCACTGGAAGAGGACTATAGATCCACAAACAGTTGGGAAGGATAGAAGAACACATATGTAGGCAAATCTCATAGAAATATAATAATAAGCTTGACACAAGCAGCAACAGGTTCAAGAACAGCTTCTTCTTTGCAGTCATTAGACTAATGAATGGACTCTCCAACTTCCAATATTGTTGATCTTGTTAATGTTGATCTTGCTTCGCATACCTCCTGTGTAGTGTAACCGGTGTGCCATGCTCTGTCTATGCACCTTATGATCTGTATGTCCTTGCTTACTATGATCTGCCTGTACTGCTTCCAAACAAAGCTTTTCACAGTACTTAAGTACATGTGACTATGATAAATCAAATCAAACAATAAATCAAATAATAGTTGTAATATAATAACAGCAGTGGATTTCAACTTCCACAATATTAACTGGTAGACAAAAAATGTGAAAGGCTTACAGGGGGGCAGGCTTCTTAAAATGTATCCAGAAATGCTGTGCAAGCCAAAACATAGAAATGTTAAAAGGCTAAACCTAATTTTAGGAAACAAAGCTGGGCAAGTGTTGGAAGTGTCAGTGGGGGAACATTATGGTGATAGTGACCAAAACCAAGTAAGATTTAAGGTAGTCAAGGATAAGGATAAAGATGGGTCAGAAGTAAATTTTACAAAGTTGGGGGAAGGGCTAATTTGATATAATAAAACATGATTTGACCAAAGTCGACTGAGAACAGCTACTTTAGGGAAAATATGTATCAGAGCAGTGGAAGTCATTCAAAACTGATATAGTAAGAGCGCAGAGCCAATAGATTTCCATAAAGGTGAAGGGTGGGATCAACAAGTCCAGGGAAACCTGCACGTCATAGGCAATGCAGGATTGAATAAGGGGGAAAAAATGGAAGCTCATGGCAAATATCAAAGGTGTAAAACAGAAGGCTTAAAGAGCAGATGGCTACTTCTAAAATAAATTAGGGGAGTGAAAAGGGTGCATGAAAAAGCATCGGAAAAGTCAAAGGAATTTTACAAGTACAATATTTTAGGGACAAGAGGATAACTAGGGTCCATTACGGTCCAGAGTGGCAACATGTGTGCGGAGCTGTTAGAGTAACTAGAGTATTCAAATGAATATTTTGCATCTGTATTCATAATGGAGAGGATAGATATAGGTACAGAAATCAGGGAGGGTGACTGTGATTTCCTTGAATCAATCAGCCTGTGAGGGAGGAAGAGTTAATTGTTCTAGTTGGCATAAAAAGTGGATAAATCGCCTGCCCAGCTAAGATATATTTTAGCCTGCTGTGGGAGGCAATTGCAGTGGCTCTGATGATAATTTTCAAAACATCACTCACTGAGATGAGTTTTGATTCAAACATAAATCATGGAGAATGGGTGTAAGGGGAAATCATTCTCAGACATAAAGCTTACAAAGTGCAAAATAGCAAAACATCTTTGCAGACATATGGTTGGTTCCAGTGAGATTATCATAAGCGCATCTCCTCAAGACATCCTGCTGAAGGGTCAGCATCTAATTTGATCCTGTTATTCTGTTCTGCGGTAGACAGATCCTCAGTAACGACATTACTTCTACAGCCAGAAACAATATATGTCATGAAGGTGAGGTATCCCCAGCTCACAAACTGATCTTTATGTAAAAAGACTTTAGCTCGTTCTATGACAGGGCTGAATGAATGTTGTCTGGGGTTATTGATTGTAACAACGACTTCTTCCATTTTTCAATTGGATTTCTGATGGTAGTCATCTTATGTCAATGTTGTAACATGCTAAATTGGCCTAAATTGTAGATAGGCGCTTGGCATCGAAACAGACACACAATGGACTGAAAGGCTTCTTTCCAACATTACCTTTTTCAAAAGGAAGAAAAGTACCAAAGCAGATGTACATAGTTGCACGTGGGCACTCATTCTCAATTCAGTGATTATGCAAACAGGTAGTACAGAGTTAATAAGATATGCATTTCAAATTTCAATAAAAGTTTTTAGAGAATCGACAAATTAACCTGATCTGGAGAGTTATGTGTTACTTACGGTTATTGTTGGTTGACAGCTAGGGTGTTGTGCTGCTCCTTTCTATCAGTTGACCATTGTCATGGGTTTTCTTCCTCACTTGCTGCATGTATTATGTCATATATTTGCATTCCTTTGCAATGCAATGCGATGATTAGTAATTACGTTGTACAAACTGGCCGGGTTGCATATTTTAGAAGCCCTTTATTTGTATCCAGGGATCAATGACTGGATTCGAGATAAAAGGTACTGCAGATGCTCGAGAATCTGAGATAACAAGCATGGGGCTGGATGAACACAGCAGGTCAAGCAGCATCATAGGAGCAGGAAAACTTGACGTTTCGGGCCTAAACCCTTCATCAGAAATGGGGGAGGGGAAGAGGGTTCTGAAATAAATAGGGAGAGAGGGAGAGGTGGATAGAGGATGGATAGAGGAGAGGATAGGTGGAGAGGAGGCAGACAAGTCGAAAAGGCGGGGATGGAGCCAGTGAAGGTGAGTGTAGGTAGGGGGGTAGGGAGGAGATAGGTCAGTCCAGGGAGGACGGACAGGTCAAGGGGGCGGGATGATGTTAGTAGATAGGAGATGGTGGTGGGGCTTGAGGTGAGAGGAAAAACAGGTTAGGGAGGTGGAGATGAGCTGGGCTGGTTTTGGGATGTGGTTGGGGGAGGGGAGATTTTGAAGCTTGTGAAATCCACATTGATGCCATTGGGCTACAGGGTTCCCAGGCTGAATATGATTTGCTGTTCCTGCAGCCTTCGGGTGGCACCACTGTGGCATTGCAGGAGGCCAAGGATGGACATGTCGTCTGAGGAATGGGAGGGGGAGTTGAAATGGTTCGCGACTGGGAGGTGCAGTTGTTTGTTGCGAACTGAGCGCAGGTGTTCTGCAAAGCGGTCCCCAAGCCTCCGCTTGGTTTCCCCGATGTAGAGGAAGCCACAATGGGTACAGCGGATGCAGTATACCACATTGGCAGATGTGCAGGTGAACCTCTGCCTGATGTGGAAAGTCTTCTTGGGGCCTGGGATTGGGGTGAGGGAGGAGGTGTGCCACCCCCATCTCCTATCTACTAACATCATCCCGCCCTCTTGACCTGTCTGTCCTCCCTGGACTGACCTATCTCCTCCCTACCCCCCTACCTACACTCACCTTCACTGGCTCCATCCCCGCCTCTTCGACATGTCTGCCTCCTCTCCACCTATCCTCTCCTCTATCCATCCTCTATCCGCCTCCCCCTCTCTCCCTATTTATTTCAGAACCCTCTTCCCCTCCCCCATTTCTGATGAAGGGTTTAGGCCCGAAACGTCAAGTTTTCCTGCTCCTATGATGCTGCTTGACCTGCTGTGCTCATCCAGCCCCATGCTTGTTATCAATGACTGGATTTCTGACTCATGAGCTCCGACCAGTGTGTAATTTTACGGAGTATATATCTCTCAACTCACTCGCTGGTTGTGCGCCTTTCATTCTGCTCTGCTTTGAAGAAAAGTGTTGTTTGGAATATCAGAATGGTTATACAATTCGTTGCAAGGCAAGGTCATTTGCACTTGTCTTCCAAGTATAAATTGTGTTGCAGAAGATAGTCCCTGTTTAATTTTGTTTATCTCCACTCAAAGCTTCTCCTGAATGCACATAACTGCACTTTGTTGAAGAATCAATAAATGAGATAGCACTATCCTTGAAATGCACCACTGCATGTTACTTAGTATTACTGATCATGTTGAATCAGTCTGGGTAGAGGTATTTGAAATAATTGAATGACTCAATTGTGCTATATCTGAGAAAACAGAGTTAACGTTTCGGGTCCGGTGAACATTCTTCAGTAAGGGTCTGAGGAAGGATCACTGGACCCTAAACGTTAACTCTGTTTTCTCCTTCATAGATGCTGCCAGATCTGCTGAGCTTTTCCAGCAACTTTGTTTTTGTTCCTGATATACAGCATCCGCAGTTCTTTCAGTTTTTATGTGCTCCATCTGATCTGTGCCATCACAGCAGGTGCTGGTTGAATGTTAAGAATTGTGATCATATTGAAATCTGTGCATGTTGGTAACCTTGCCACTATTCAACTGTTGGTATCTACCAGGTAGAATCTTTTAAGAAGCCAAGCTGAGATTTGGCTAGCAGCATGATCATGCAGCTGCACAGACTGATGATTGTTATTTACCGTGAAATTGTTTCTTGTGGGCTGTACAATGGAATGCTACTTGATAGGTTGCCTAGTTGTAGCACGTTGGCACTAGCTCCTCTGTTGGTTTTGGCTTTCAAGGTGTGCCTTTAGAGGGCAATGATACTAATGCTCATATAAGCTTCTGATCACTTACACCATTAAGTGTGGTTTGGTGGTTAGCAGTGCTGTCTCACAGTACCAGGGACCTGGGTTTGATTCCACCCTTGGGTGCCTATCTGTGTGGAGTTTGCTCATCCTCCCAACAGTCCAAAGATGTGTAAGTTAGGTGGATTGGCCATGCTAAATTGCCCGTAGTGTCCAGGGGTGTATAAGTTCAATGGATCAGACATGGGAAATGCAGGGTTACAGAGGGGAGATTGGGCTGGGTGAGAAGGTGTTTGGAGGGGTGGTGTGGCCTGTTTCCACACTGTAGGGATTCTATGATTAACATTGGGTGTGAAGTTGTCAGTATGAAAATCTTGATCATCTACCAGAGCTACATTTTTACTCATGTTCATGCACAGGCATGTTTAGACTGTCCTTGTTGCCAGTGGAGTGGTATTTTACCATCTTAACAGTCACCTGCGTATTTTTGCAGGGTAGATATTGCCCTTTGAAATGAAATTTTCTGGATATGTGGGCCCAATGTACTTTGGTGCCAAATGCATTGCAGATATGAAGAAAGAGTGGACTTTTTGGTTAGGTGTCACAAACACGCACATTTTTGACATATCTTGCACTTTGCTGACCATAACATTCATGCTATATTGGCATGCATCTCCAAGAAAGGCATTAATAATGTGGCCTTTTATCATGACCACAATATTTTTTCAGGAGGCTTTAATTATAGTAGAGATTATTTACCTCTCTGTGAGTTCCCCTTTAGAGAAATCACACTCATGCCCTTTGTTGCAAGATCTTGTAACAAACTGACCAATAGGGTTTTTGCCTGCAAGATATATGTTGGAGTCAGTTGATCTTGAATTAAGGCATTTCTTGAGCTGGTCTTCTCTGGATTTTTCTTTTATTGCCCTCAAAAAGACCAGATGTATTAATTCTGCAAAGCCCCTCTGTGCCAACAGCAAGTAAGATCTCCTCTCAGGTTTGTGTACTGCTTCAGCTGTGAAATAAAGCTGCACCTGTTGCTTAAATAGCTGTAAATCAGTGAAGACATCATTTGCTATCCAATCCATAATAAATTGTTTGTTGTTTGAATTTTAAATTTAAGTAGAGTGCCAGGGTTAATTTGCCCCTATCTTTACGTATTTTTCAGTGCTGTCCTTTTATTTTGCCTTCTTTTGCTTCTCTCTTACTTTATTTTTTCTCTGATGTAGCCACTACAAGTAGTTTTGATGACTTTGTAATTGTACTTTTAAGAAATATGGGGCCTCCACTTGGTTTCAGCCACTAAGGGTTATTGCAACAAATATGAAATGATGACATGACTTATGCTTCCCTTAACTTTTGCACTGAATTGGGGAGATAAAGTGAAGGTTTACAAGGATGATCCCAGGGATGAACAGCGTGTGATCTAAGGAGGGGTTAAGGACACTGGCTCAGTACTCGGAGTTTAGAAGGATGAAGAGGATCTCATTGAAACTTACAGAATATTGAGAGGCCTGGATAGAGTGGACGTGGATAAAATGTTTCCACTAGTAGGAGAGATGAGGACCCAAGAACACAGCCTCAGATAGAAGGAATGACTGCTTTGAACTGAAATGAGGAGGGATTTCTTCTGTGAGAGGGTGGTGAATCTGTGGAACTCATCGCTGCAGAACGCAATGGAGGCTAAGTCATTGAGGTAAGTTCTTGATCAGTAAGGGGACCAAGGATTACAGAGAGACAGCAGGAGAATCAGATGGAGAAATATATCAGCCATGATCAGATGGTAGAGCACACTTGATGAGCCAAATGGTCTAATTCTGCTTCTGTATGTTTTTGTTGCAGTCAGTATAGAATGAAGTCTCTACATTTGTTTTGGACATATATTCAAAAGTGTTTGAGAGCTAGTGATAAACTGAGGTTTCATCCTTTACCCTGGAATACCATCTCTGATGTTTGTTTTCGATTTTTTAAAGAATTACCTGATTGGTCTATATGAATTTGTCTCCCTGGGAGAAAACAGCCCATACCCAATGATATTGGCATCAAAGGCTACTTTAACTGCTTGTTTCAGGTTTTGAGCTGAAGCACGGGTTTGTTTGTTGAAATAGCCTTCAGCTTTCCAGAAGAAGTTTGGTATTTCTCATCCATATATATTTGTTTTCTTCTTTCAGCTGTCAGTGGCATGGTGACTATGTTGATATTTGGGACTTGCTTTTGGGAGATTAATTCCTAAGAATCTCTTGATTTCTCACTTTGTTTGGGAATGAGGGTCTGTGTAACTGCTTCTGTACATGCTATACTTGCTATTCTGGACAGAACACACCCATTATCTGTCCTAGATAGTTTATTTGGGCCTCATCAAACTCAGTCTTTGCAAGACTGATCACTAGCTCAGATGACTGTATGTTCCAATTGCTCTAAGTCCATTTCCCAGATGTAGCTATGCACTAGGTTCCGTTTAAGTACGCTATACAATTAAGTAAGCCTGCCATTATATGGTTCATCAGGCTTTGGAAGCTGCCAAGTATTCTGGACTCCAAATGGTACAACCTGATTCTGGTGTAACATGTCTCGAGTGATGAAGGTAGAGTCTTCCTTGCGCTGACAGTCAACACAACCTGCTGGTACCCTTAAGCGAACCTATCTAAGGTGGGTGACCTTAGCTATACAATCTTCATGTCGGAGTTGGTTGTGACTACTGCATTAACTTTTCAGTAACTGAAGCTACTGCTGTTAGACTCAATCAGTTGGTGTTCCATCATGTAGTTAATGACTGCCTGAACCTGGACTAAACTTTCTGGTCCTAGCCAACAGGATTGTTGCCTTATGTGAGCAACCTCTTCCACATCAACATCATGTAGAACTAGTGTGGTACAGTCTGGTTTGTCTCTGCATTTGCCATTAACTTTATAAAAAAGAAGGAAGGGAGACAAAGGTAGTGACCACATGGTGCGAAGTGAATCAACGGAGAAAGAAACCTACAGTGCTGTCTGACCCAGTAGTGAACCTTCACAGCTACTGCCTCTACTGTTTGATTTCAAGTACCTCTGGACATTGGAACTGGTCTAAGAAAAATAGAAAATCAGTGAAATTCACATCTGACCTTAGAGAAACCTGTGTGGGGAGATCACAGCAGGGGAGCAGCTAAATGGCTGGATTTCTTTTGTAAATCTACAATAGTGAGTAGAGTGGGTTCTTTGTGATTATACGTTTTTATTGAGATCTGTCTCTTGATTAAACTTTAAAAATATAAAACATAGGTACTAAGTAGACTGGAGCAGTGTTTTTAGAGCAGTAAGACTGTGCTATTTTCTGGGTCTGTAGATTTTTAAGGTGCAAAGATGGCTTTTAGCAGAGCGATGTGCTCTTCCTGTTGGATGTGGGAAATGAGGAAGAGTTTCCATGCTACTGGATGATTACGTCTGCAGGAAGTGTGCTCGATTGTCAATCCTATTGGATCGCATGGATCAGTTGGAGCGATAGTTAGAGGCAATGAAGAATTTGCAGAAGCTAGAGGGTGTGATGGATGGCAGTTGCAGGGAGGGAGATAAACTGAAGATATAGTCAGGTAGATGAGTGACTTCCAGGAAAGGTAGGAGAGGGAGGCAGGTAGTGCAGGAGTCTCCTGTGGCTATCCCCATCTCAAACAAGTATGGCGTGTTGGAAAATGTAGGGGCTGATGAACTCTCAGGAGAATGTAGCACTGACAGCCAAGTGTCTGGTACCAAGACTGGCTCAAATCTACCGAAGAGTAGGCCAGGTTCCAAGCAGTCAGATGTGATAGGAACTCTCTAGTCAGAGGCACAGAT
The DNA here is from genome assembly GCA_024137785.1 of Ginglymostoma cirratum. Lineage (NCBI taxonomy): Eukaryota > Metazoa > Chordata > Chondrichthyes > Orectolobiformes > Ginglymostomatidae > Ginglymostoma > Ginglymostoma cirratum. The sequence goes on along the minus strand of JAHRHZ010000289.1, from coordinate 21,802,432 downwards.
AGACATTTCTGCAGCCAACAGTGAGATATCAGAATGATGTGTTGCCTCCCTGGAGCCAGAATCAAGGATCTCTCGGAGACAGTGCAGAATATTCTCAAAGGCGAGAGGGACTAACAGGAGGCTGTTGTACACATTGGAACTAATGGCATAGGTAGAGATAAGGATGAGATTCTGAGGAGAGAATATAGGAAGATTGGCAGGAATTTAAGAAGTAGGTCCTTGAAGGTAGTACTATCTGGATTACTCCCAGTGTCACAAGCTAGTGAGGGTAGGAATACAAGGATAGAGCAGATGAATGTATGACTGGGAAGCTGGTGCAGGGGAGAAGGATTCACATTTTTAGATCATTGGAACCTCTTCTGGGATAGAAGTGACCTGTTATAAAAAGGATGGATTGCACCTGAATTGGAAGGAGACTAATATGCTTGCAGGGAGATAGTGAGGAAAGAGATCAGTTTCAGACTGATACAGTTGGGAAAGAAGCAAGTCCAACAGTCAGGGCAGGTAGGAACAAAACAGAGCTTGAGGTAGGACTGATAAATTAAGTTGAATTTATTTCAATGCAAGAGGCCGAACAGGCAAAGCAGATAAACTGAGGGCATAGTTGGGAACATGGGACTGGCATATCATAGCAATTGCAGAGACGTAGCTGGATAGGACTGGCAACTTAATGCTCCAGGGGTATAGAACAAAGAACAAAGAACAAAGAAAATTACAGCACAGGATCAGGCCCTTCGGCCCACCAAGTCTGCGCCAATCCAAATCCTCTGCCTAAACCTGTCACCTATTTTCCAAGGATCTGTATCTCTCTGCTCCCTGCCCATTCATGTATCTGTCAAGATACATCTTAAATGATGCTATCGTGCACACCTCTACCATCTCCGCTGGCAACACGTTCCAGGTACCCACCACCCTCTGCGTAAAGAACTTTCCACACATATCTCCCTTAAACTTTTCCCCTCTCACCTTGAAATCTTGACCCCTAGTAATTGAGTTCTCCACTCTGGGAAAAAGCTTCTTACTATCCACCCTGTCTATACCTCTCATGATTTTGTAGACCTCAATCAGGTACCCGCCCGCCCCCCCAAAACCCCGCCCAACCTCCGTCTTTCTAATGTAAATAATCCTAATCTACTCAACATCTCTTCGTAGCTAGTGCCCTCCATACCAGGCAACATCCTGGTGAACCTCCTCTGCACCCTCTCCAAAGCATCCACATCCTTTTGGTAATGTGGCGACCAGTACTGTACACAGTATTCCAAATGTGGTCGAACCAAAGTCCTATACAACTGTACAATGACCTGCCAACTCTTGTAATCAATACCCCGTCTGATGAATGAAAGCATGCCGTATGCTTTCTTGACCACTCTATAGACATGTGTTGCCACCTTCAGGGTACAGTGGATCTGAACATCCAGTTCTCTCTGTGCATCCATTATCCCCAGGGCTTTTCCATTTACCGTTTAGTTCGGTCTTGAATTGGATCTTCCAAAATGCATCACCTTGCATTTGCCTGGATTGAACTCCATCTGCCATTTCTCCGCCCAACTCTCCAATCTATGTATATTCTGCTGCATTCTCTGACAGTCCCTTCACTATCTGCTACTCCACCAATCTTAGTGACATCTGCAAACTTGCTAATCAGACCATGGAGACCTTCCTCCAGATCATTTATGTATAGATACTATAGGAAGGACAGAAAGGGGCGCAAGAGAGGAGAAAGAGTGGCGTTTTGATTAGGGATAACATTACTGCTGTAAATAGGGAGGATATAGCTGGGAATATGTCCGCGGAAGTTATTTGGGTGGAAGTGAGAAATAAGCAATGGTGATTAGCTTATTGGGATTGTAGTCAGCAGGAAATTGAGAAACAAATTTGTAAGGAGATCTGTGAGAATAATAGGGTAGTTATGGTAGGGCATTTTAACTTTCCAAAAATAGACTGGGACTGCCATAGTGTTAACAGCTTGGATGGACAGGAATTTGTTAAGTGTGTACAAGAAAAATTTCTGATTCTGTGTGTGGACGTACCTACTAGGAGAAGGTGCACGACTTGATCTATTCCTGGGAAATAAGGCAGGGCAAGTGACTGAGGTGTCAGTAGGGGAATCATAATTCTATTAGTTTTAAACTGGTGATGGAAAAGGATAAAGTTAAAGTTCTAAACTGGAAGAAGGCCAATTTTGACTGTATTAGACAAGAACTTCCATAAGTTGATTGGGGGTGGATATTCGTAGGGAAAGGGATGGCTGGAAAATGGGAAGCCTTCAAAAATAAGATAACCAGAGTCCAGAGACAGTATGTTCCTCTTAGGGTGAACAGCAAGGCTGGGAGCTGTAGGGAACGCTGTATGACTAGAGAAATCGAGGTTTTGATCAAGAATACAAAGGAAGTGTATGTCAGGTGTCGACAGCAGGGATCAAGTGAATCCCTAGAAGAGTATACAGGCAGTAGGAGTATACTTAAGTGGGAAATCAGGAGGGCAAAATGGGGACATGAAATAGCTTTGGCAAAGAGGGTTAACAAGAATCCAAAGGGATTTTACAAATAAATTAAGGAAAAAAATGGTAAATAGGGAGAGAACAGCACCTCTTAAAATTCAGCAAGGCTACCTACGTGTGGAGCCGCAGGAGATGGATGAAATACTAAACGAGTATTTTGCCTCAATGTTTATTGTGGAGAAGGATATGGAAGGTAGAGAACGTGGCAAAATAAATAGCAACATCTTGAAAAATATCCATATTACAGAGGAAGTGGTACTGGATGTCTTAAAATGTGTAAAGGTGGATAAATTCCCGGGATCGGATCAGGTGTATCCTAGAACTCCATTGGAAGCGAGAGAAGACGTTGCTGGGCACCTTGCAGAGATACTTGTCTCATCAATAGCCACAGGTGAGGTGCCAGGAGACTGGAGGTCGGCTAACGTTGTACCACTATTTAGGAAAGGTGGTGAGGAAAAGCCTGGGAACTGTATATCAATGAGCCTGACATTGAAGGTTGACAAGTTGTTGGAGGGAGTCCTGAGGGACAGGGCTTACATGTATTTGGAAAAGCAAGGACTGATTAGGGATAGTCAACATGGTTTTGTACATGGGAAATTGTGTCTCACTAACTTGTTTGAGTTTTTGGAAGAGGTAACGAAGACGACTGATGAAGGCAGAGCGATGGATGTGATCTATATGGACTTCAATAAGGTGTTCGACAAGGTGCCTCATGGTAGACTGGTTAGCAAAGTTAGATCACATGGAATACAGGGAGAAGTCGCTATTTGGATACAGAACTAGCACAAAGATAGAAGACAGAGGGTGATGGTGGAGGGTTGCTTTTCAGACTGGAGGCCTGTGACCAGCAGTGTGCCACAGGGATTGGTGCTGGGTCCACTGCTTTTTGTCATTTACAAATATGATTTGGATGTGAACATTGGAAGTATGGTGAGTACGTTTGCAGATGACACCAAAATTGTAGGTGAAGTGGACAGCAAAGAAGGTTACCTCAGAGTACAATGGGATATTGATCAGATGGACCAATGGGCTGAGGAGTGGCAGATGGACTTTAATTTAGATAAATGTGAAGTGCTGCATTTTGGAAAGGCAAAGCAAGGCAGGACTAAATTTTTATTAATTCCCACTTCCCATTAAATGGCCATTAATCCTACACCACAGTGGGACGATCAGTTTGCTCATTTACAATTGCAGGCTTGCTTTTATCCAGACTGGCCGCAAGAACCACAAACTTCATGGACAATTGCAAAGGCTGAATCCCTTCCAGTAAATTTTCCTCTGCTATGTGGGCCTGAGGACCGCTTGGCAGCAGCTTCTGGAAATGAAAGCAAGGCATCAATACACCGACTGATGACCGCGCAGCTGAGACAGAATATTGCTCACAGTCACAACCCTCTGTCCCTTGACTGTAGAACTTGTCTCTAATGCAAGGACCATGAAAGAATAGATTCTGCACTTTGTCTTCATTGATTAACCAATTGCTAGTGACAATGCCTCATTCTTATTTTCTGGATAGCACTAAACCAGGTATCCTTAATCCCACAGCACCTTGTCAGGAATTCATGCCACGAAATGAAATCAAAAATCGACTGATTCATACAATTCCTAATTAAGTGTAAGGTTTTAAAATAAAAATCATGATGTGAGTACCTAGTATACGTCAAAACGATAATTTATTTTACTGCGTAATGATGTGGTTGAAGATTTTTCTGGAAGGTCAATCAAGATGTTCGTTAAGGGTGCTGTGTTACAGTTAATTCACACAGTCTTAGCTGCTGTGGCAACATGCACTTTTATATGCATGTTGCAATCTGGACCTATGGATATTGACGGTTAACATTCATTCCATCACACTGCTGCTTGGAATCTCTACCGTCTGCCATTGGTATACATCGGAAGGTTTTGCAAATTGATACTTAACTTGTTTAGCTGCATTCTTGGCCAGCAAATCCTGGACTGAGACTTGGTCAGTTACGAAGTGGGTGTAAATGCAAGAGGAGACGTGAACTGAGAGGTAAGGACGAGTGCGGGTGTGGAGGCACGTGTTGAGTCAGTGTGCATTAGTAATGCAGCCAATGTGCTGACCCACAAAATACTGTGGAGGTTTAATGGTGGAAAGGTTGTTGAAAGGGAAAATCCAGGAAGTATGAGAGAGAGTGATGCACTAGTCCTGCCTGCCTTCAAAGCATTTTCATGTCTTTCTGTATTAGATCGGTCCCAAGTGTGAAGGTGTCATTACTTGCAGAGAGCAAGCACTATGACTGACGACTGTATCCAGCTTTGTGAAGGATTTTATAATTCTATGACAGCCCTTGCATATCTTCAGAAAAAGCTGGTTGCATTTCTTCCACTTGCTGCCCTAGCGTGGTGCCCAGAGGAACAGTTGACACTAAGGAGCTCCTATTGCTGCAGGCAAGGGATGCAGTTATGTAATGTTGTGCAAATTACTTACTTTGCTACTAGACAATGTTCCTGGTAGTGACAAGGGTCCTTGTTTGTGTTACATAGTTCTACACTCAAATTACTCAAAAAGGATTTAAATTATTTTGTCCCAGGAAACTTATATTGGAAAACGGACCTTCATACAAGTAATGAATAACTTCAGTGCAATGCGTATCAAGCAAGTTTAACGGCAAAGGGATTTTCAAGTTTGCAAAGAGAGAGGCAGGAACTTCCAATAAGTACAAAAATGGCTATGCATGATAGGTACTCCTGTTCCAATACATACAGTTCTCTTATTGTTGTATTTTAAATATAACTCATTTAAAACAAAATGCCACCACAAATATGTAAAAGACAGATGTGCCACCACAGTCCAACAATTTAATAAACAAATGACAAACTCCATTTTATCATAACTTTTGACAACCATTTTGTGGCGATTAGCTGTAATGTAAACAAAATACAGTTTTGTAGCACCATGTGTTTTCATTGAGTTACTGGGTGCACATCAATGTACCACAACAGAGTTACAAAATGTACCTCTCATCTCTCTCAGTTGAGATTTAAAAATGTCCACACTGGCAAAATTGGACTCCGAGCAATACTTTTTGTATTTTTTCTGATGCAAATTAAAACCTACAAAATATATACTAAATTACAATGAATTCTAGTGACTTTCTGATAACAGTGCATAATCCGTTTTCAAGCCAAATCTCAGTGCCATTGTAAAATTAAGAAACAAATGCTAAGTAAAAGATTCCTTTGAATTGCCCGCCCTTTGCCATTTTAATAACTTCACTAAAAAAGTGGGGTGCATCACAATGTCAAGGAATTCTTCATGTGGAGTTGACATCTTTAATTAGCGTCGAGCTTTGCCATCTCCTGGACATAAATCCCTATACTTTCACTGTCAAAAAGAACAAAGTAAACAGTTTTGATTGAGGATGACATTGTCGAAACAAAGTAGCTGGAAATGGCCTTCAGGATCAGCTGTGCTGCACTCTGCTTGGGAAACCCATTTCTGTAAGAAAATGAAAAATTGGTTAACACTGTACCATTTGGGTAAATGCATACACATGGAATGTGGATCAACGTTCGAGACAATGAACCTCTTCCTTGCACAAGACACAGACAATTTACCTCATTCACAAAACCCACAGGAAGGAATGAACTATGATCAACCTCTATTTTAAAACTCAAGATTTTTCCTGAGCAATCAGGCAAATTTCAAAGGTCTTATTTCAACATCACACTCCATACTCGTCACCTCACAAATGGCACATGCAGGTATATATAAGTCATTGTGTGACAAAGAGTATTTGATACAAATATGGGCACACAGTCAGAAGAACAACAATAGGGTGGCACAGTGGTTAGCACTGCTGCCTCATAGCGCCAGGGACCCGGGTTCGATTCTACCCTCGGGTGACTATCTGTGTGGAGTTTGCACATTCTCCCCATGTCTGCATGGGTTTTCTCCGGGTGCTCTGGTTTCCTCACACAGTCCGAAGATGTGCAGGCTAGGTGGATTGGCCATGCTAGATTGCCCATAGTGTACGGGGATGTGTAGCTTAGGTGGGTGGGATGCTCCAAGGCTTGGTGTGGGCTTGTTGGGCCAAAGGGCCTGTTTCCATACTGTAGGGATTCAAAAATACCGAAGTTTTCTGAAGATAGAAAATTTGAAGTTAAGTGAACAGCAAGGCTGAATAGGGAGGGGCTTATGGACAGTTTAGTGGATTGGGCAGTAAACTGCAGATGCGGTATAATTCAATACAGAGACAGTGAGCTTCGGGAAAAAGACAAATATGGAAAGCTTTCACCCTAAAAAGTAAGGAAAAGAGTGGGGGACCTGAAATCGATCTTCACCAAGAGCACAAAATGACTGTGTAGTGTTATGAAGATGTACTATTCAAAATATTAATTTATAACGTCATCAGCTGGAGGTATATCTGCACTTTTCAAAAGACCAATTTTCAAAGCAAAGGACACTAGCCAGGAACAGTTTAAGGTTGCCTTTGTGAAAGGACATAACTGCTGAACAGATAAAGAGAACGGGGAGTGCAAAAAAGAGGTCACATGCCTCAGTTCTTGGGTATTAAAAATACTTCTAAAATTAAAAAATTTCATTAAAGTCAGAAAGGCTGCGGGGGTGACAATCCTCACTTTCTTTGATACTCCTCCCATCAAAGTTGAGCTGCTTCTTGCTTTGAAGTCCCACCAGGAGACTTCACTGGCACAAACGGAGAGTTCACAAAAGGATAATCTTGAATCAATACGACCATCTCCAGAGAATATTAGAATTATTGGACATTACTACAAAATGGCTACTCCATTAAGAAACTCCAGGACCAGCAGCTACTGTGGAAAGATGGCTTTCAGCTGTAAACAAGCCTCTGAATTATCTGCAAATAATTTTCTTTCTGACTGTATTTGTTGCTTGGCAAAGTTGCGAGACTGGATATTCTACAGTTTCACAGTGGTTTGTTTTGTATGGTTGTGGCGGAAGTGGAGGCTGTGTGCATGTTGTTTTTGTATCAGAAGACAGTTGGACACTTTTGTACATTTTAAAACTTTTGTTAACATTTTCTGCATCTTTGCTTCAGTGCTTTTAGCAATAAAACCAACATTTTACTTGTTAGCTTAAAGAACTTGGCTGGCTTATTTCTTACATCAAGCAGTAAGCACAGATAAATATTTATTTATTGGACTGTCAATATCACCTCCCTTTTAAATTCATCTCTGTTACTACCAATTCAACAGCAACGTTGCCTGTAACTCCTTTCTCATTCTGAGGACCTAAGACACCAGCAGCTTCTGTGAGCGGAAACCAATGCTCTGGCATGCTGCTCAGTGTGTGCAGAACCTCCCAGAGCTATGTGACCAAGTAGCTTAGACAGAGTATCAGAGCTCAGCAGCAAGACAGAAAGAGGAGTCTGTTTGCATCTCCAATGTTGGTCATAAAAGTAGTGAAATGGCAGCCAATTTTTCACCATCTCCCTGTCGCTTTTACTAGATTTTAAATTAATAATATTGGCAATATTTTCCAAGTCAATGGAAAATAAAACCTGAAGCAATAAAGAACAGGCTGCTGTAATTGTCACAGACCTGTTTCACGCTGCTGGCAGGGTTCAATTTCACCTCCAAGATAAGGAGCAGAGTGCAGAAAACGAGAGTTTTAAGGGTACAGATATGTAAATATTTTAAAAAGATGGAGACAGTAGTAGAAAAGGCCATAAAAACTATGCAAGTGTGACCCTAGGTTCTACACATAGTGCTGCCAAATAGAAAGGAAGGAAGTGATATCTAGTTTGTACAGTGCGCTTGGTTGAGTAGTTTCAAAGTATTGTGTAGGGTTCTGACCAAACCACAACACAAAGGTGTTAAGAACAAGGAAATGTGAGTACTTGAAAAACTGCCCCTTACTCTTCACAGTAGACATAGGTAAGGGAGATCCAATGCTCTGAAGACTATTAAAGGGTCATGAAAAATATCTTTGTGAAAGAGGTGTAATGACAGAACTCACTCATGTTTCTGATGAGCATTAAAGAACAAAAGGACAGCTAGAAGAATTATTTAAACAAAGCGGGGCATTTTACCAAGAGGGGTTTTCTAACACAGTCCCTCATCAGGTGGTGGCGGCGGCGATTATGGATGGTAGTGAATCAGTCACCCACCTTGCATACCACCCCAATAAAAAAAGTGTAAAATATTTACCTGGGATACAATGTTGACATGTGAATGTCATATATTTAATGTCTTCATCTGTTGAGAGTGTTTTCGCAGTACAAGAAATTTGCATAAACCAGTCAAGTGATATTTAACTCAAATAAATGAGTTTACAATTGTGCCAGGAATGGTAGAAAATGCAAATCCACACCAGTCTAATTATATTAGTAACACATAACTATAGATTTCAGCAGTATCTGAATTCTCATGATAAACACCAATATTAACAAAACAATTATGTACAGTAAATCATTAGTATTTTAGCAACTTAAAATAACGCCTCTTTTTAAACAGCACACTTTTGTAGGAAGTAATATTCCATACCTGCCACTACCAATTGAAGGGAAGGCAATGGATTTCAGCTTCTTCTCATCTGCCAGTGCCAGACAGTTCTTCACTGTTTTCTCCAGTAGCTCCTCACACTTGTCTGACCCCCAACCTGGACTATTGCAGTGGATAACAAACTTGGCTGGCAGTCCATGGCCTGAACTTAGCACAGCTAACAAACAAGAAAATTGAATATATATAATCAGAGATGGTGTGCTTTGAATCAAATCAGCACATTCTCATTCTCAATCTGACCTACCCCGGTACAACAGCAGTAAGATCAAAGAAAGAAAAGTTGTACAGACTAAACCAAGTGTACAAACACAGATCGGTGACCGTCAAGTACCACATCTCTAATACGATTCCTACATGCTCTGAGGTAACTGATTTCCGTCAGGCAACAATTATGACACATCCAATAGCTTCAGTGCCTTCAGAGGTGGCATAACAATTTGGAGAAGCTTGAAAGCCCTTACCACTTTCATGTAACCATGCCAGAAAACAGGGCGAGTAAGGGTAGGACTTGGCCCAGCCAGTAGTCAAAACATTTGTCAAGTTCACCATCTCAGCCTGCATATGATGAAAAGTCACTTAGATAGTGTCCCTTTACAATGCTGACAGTGTTGTACTCCTGCCTCAATCAGTAGCATGAAGAAAGCTGAAATAGGAGCGATCCCTCCCAACAAAGTAAGGTTCATAAATGCAAACTAAATGAAAATAAAGTATGAAAATATTGAATTTTTAAACTAAAGGAGAAACAAAGCACAAAATGATATAAATTATTCAATGCCAATCCATTAAATCCTGGTAAAAGCTGGCTGATTGAAAAGAAAATTAGTGTTTTGTAACCAAATGGTAAAAGCTGCAGCAGCAATGTGTGATATCCTAGCAAAGCAGACTATGAATTCATCACTGTGATCCCAACATTGCTGAGATCTCAACCCCAACATCACCTTGCAGTGGTAATGCCAAGGAAGGGCAGAAAATTGGATGTGTTATCATGGGCTACTCCTGCATATTCCCAGCAGTTAGCTCAGACATGCATGGCTCCATACAAACTCAGAAACATGCAGTTTGGTTTTTTTGAGTCTGTAAAATCCTATTCCCTTATCACAGCCCACAAAAAAGTGCTGCCATCAGTCACAGATCACTGAAGGTTACATTTTGCTTTCAGAATCTCAGTGGTCTCAACAGCTCATGTCTAATTCTGAATAACACCAATAGCACCAGTTTAATTCCTGTTTCAACTGAGGGAGACTTGGAACCTGCCGCCTTGCCCTGTCCCTGACAGAACAAAACAACAGCAAACCAGAACTCACAGACAGTGCCAAGTGGTCAGCTTAAGACAATGAGTCAAAGACCTGCATTTGAGCACAGCGAACAAACTACACCACAATGGTGCATTTCTTATCGATTATGAAATTTGATTCAATGCATTCTTTTAAAATATAAAGAAGTGCACTTGCTCCATAAAGAGTATCAAGAGAATATACCTCCTGCTGTATCCAAGGGACCATTCTTCTTGCGCAGCTCATTTACAGCCTCTGTAAACTCCTTGCCACCCTTCTTCTCCAAAGCACTTCCTAAAAGTGGAAATTAGAATTTACAGTTGTGGTATTAGAGTAGAAACAGAACAAAATAGACTGTATGGTTGTGCACTGTAAGTGTTTTATTGTTTTGAAAACAAAAGCATGCACTAGAATCTGTCAGTCCAGTTAAGGGTATGTCACAAGGATTTACTTTAGACAGACTTATCAGGTAGCAATCCATGAACATATTCTATCAGACGTTGAGGGACATCAAGTTCCTAAGTAGACTGGGTAGTGGATAATACAAAATAAATATTCAAGTTAACGTATCACATCACATCTTTGCACATCTGTAGGAAAAAATATGCCAGTATACCATTTAGAAAATCTGAAGGGAGGGAAAAAAACTCACTTTGGTGATTTACCATTTAAACAGCATGAAATCATTCATTTGGAATCCTCACTTCTTAGCATTCTCAAGATTAGCCCACAATAGGATCTTGTACATTTGTGTTCTTGTACATACGATTTTAATTCATGTCAAGTTGCAATTCATCAGTCACTCCCCAATTGTATAGATAACTATCCCTAAGCAGGTAGTTTTGTTGCAGTTAGAGCTGAAGTGAAAATAACTTGAAATTTCAGGAAGATATTGAAATATTCTAAGTACAAACTCCCTAATTCATGCAGCAAAAAGGATGGTTCATTGCAATCTGCAGATTTTACTTATTTTTCATTTTTAGGTAAAAGGTGTTTCTACCAGGCAGAACTGCAGAACATACTCTCTGCTACATTAAGGCTGTGCTACTCCTTCAAAAGGGTCAATCTTCAAAAGGTTCACGTTGAGTAATGCTGCATGAGCAGGCAAGTCAAATCCACAATGCTGTCCACAAAGCTGTCCGTGTATATCAGCTCATTATGCTGTGTGAGCTGGTTCTCATGAAGAAGGTTACAGCCATCATCCTCCTTATGTCTAGGAAATTATAGGGCTTATCTGTTCTTATGTTTTAGAGGAAAACCACCTCCACACATATCTAGGAGACTCTCTGGTACTCAACAATAAATAGCTCATCGTGTGTTAGCGACTTGTCACAGATTATATTCATTTCATAGATATTGTTACAAAGTCTTCGAAGAGGACCAGATGTTAAGTTTTACTCCTTCGGGATGCTTAGCTGTTTTACCAATAAACCCGCATGACACCATCACAGCAGACAGTATTTTTGGCACTCTTCAGTATCAACCCTTTAAGAACTATATATAAACTTATACACAACACCTCCTTGAAGCTATTGATGTTATATAATGGAATATGGAATTACAGTTACCACATTTCCATGGTCTCCCTGCCCTAGCCTCTGCCTTTACAGATTCAGGCAATCTGGAGGTTTCACTATTCTCCTGGAAAGTATTCACTTTGAACTTGGAAGTCTAGTAGTTTTCTGGGTGGAAGACCATTGTCTTGGATTCCATTCCTGATAGTCTGAGGTCTATAGGTCCGTTTAAACTGAAGAGCCTGTAATCTCTTGCATTTCCTTTGTAGGGGATAACTTCCCTCTTGAAACAGGCAAATTCTTTGCTGTGGTACCTTGAAAGGTTGGACATTCATTGACATTTTTCAGTCGTGGTTTTCCAGTTAATTAGAAGAGTCTCTTGTCATGAAGAAATAGCTTTTTGCATGTCAACAATGAGTTACGGGTTATATTCACATGATGGACAGTGTGACAGAGATTGGATGTTAAGTCTCAGTCCTTGAAGATCCTCGAAGATCCTCAGTTGTTTAGCCCACAAGTCCAAGTGACATTGTCATAACTGGTTGTATTGTTAGCACTCTTCAGTAATAACCCTTGCAAATCCATATATAACAAGTAATTTTTAAACTTATTATTGGAGGTTAAAGCAGTAATTTTATATCAGGCGACCATTATAGAAATTGAACTGCTTCCATTTTTATTAAGCAGAAAACAGAGTTACTTCTGTAACAGACATCATCCTTCAAAATTTTTTTTTCTCTCTGCAGCTCAGGTTGGAAATTACCTCCCATACATCTTACATCACCAACTTTACCATCTTTTACCAAATAAAATTCTAGAACTTAGTGCAAAGAAGGCAAGTCCATATTAAGAAGCCTACTGTACTGCACTATAAATATATGCAAGGCTAGAAAATAGCAGGGAACCAGGAAGTGGCGGAGGACTTGAATTTATACTTTACATCTATCTTCAAAGTAGTAGCATTCCAAAATTACTAAATAATCAAGGGATAAAAGGAGTATTTGAAATAAGTACAACAACTACCATTAAAGAATAAGTGTCAGAGAAAATAATAGGGCTATCGGCAGATAGGTCCTCTGGACCCAACTGGGGGCACCCTAGGATATTAAAGGGAGTAGCTACAGAGATGGTGGACGCACTCGTATTAATCTTCCGGGAATTCTTCGACACTCCTTCCTTGGGAAGGTAACAATTAAACTCGATAAAGGGGAGTCACATTCGGAAGGCATGTTGAGTTTGTACATGACATTGGTGTGGCCTCTTCTGGAATACTGTGTTTTTTTTCAGTTCTCATCTCCCTGTTATAGGGAGGATACTATTAAACTGAAGAGGGTCCAGAAGAGATTTACCACCACGTTGCCAGGTATGGAAGGTTTGAGTTATAAACGAAGGCTGAGTAGCTGGGGACTTTTTCAGTGGAGCTTAAGAGGTTGAGAGGTGGCCTTCTCGAAGTTTATAAAATAACGAGGAGTATAGATAGAGTTAATGGTAGTTGTATTTTTTCTGAGGATGGGGGATTTCAAGACGAGGGGGGAAATTTTTAAGGTGACAGGAGAGAGATTTAAAAAAAGGATATGGGGCAATTTTTTTTTTTTTTATTAAAAACACAGAGCGTGGTTCATGTGTGGAATGAACTTCCTGAGGAAGTGGTGGATGTGGATACAGTTACAACATTTAGAAGTTATTCGAATAAGTACGCGAATATGGAAGGTTTGGAGGGAGATGGGCCAGGAGCAGGCAGGTGGGACAAGTTTAGCTTGGGATTATGTTTAGCATAGACGGTTTGGACCGAAGGGTCTGTTTTTGTGCCGTATGACTCTTTGACTAATGGATGTAATATATTTGGATTTTCGGAAGGTTTATTTGATAAGAGACAATAGCATTACAGGTAGTTAATAACGTGGACGGAGGATTGGCTAACTCATAGAGTTAAGATAAGGAGGGCATTTTCAGAATGGAAACCAGTAACCAACAGTCTGCCACAAGGATCAGTGCTGAGGGCGCAGTTATTTACAAAACATATGAATGAAGTGGATTCTGGAAGTGAACGTACTATTGCCAAGTTTGTAGATGACACAAAAATTGGTGGGAAAGCAACTGGTGAGCATGACACAGAGTGTCTTCAAAGGGACATAGATTAAGTGATTGGGCAAAAATTTGACACGTGGAATATATGAAAAATGCAAAGTTATGCACTTTGGTGGGGAAGAACACAGAAGCCGAAAATTAATTAAATGAAGACTGTAGAAGACTGCAGAACAGGCAGATTTTGGAGTCCTCTGCATGAATTACAAAAAGCTACTATCCAAGTTCAGCAGCTAATTAGGAAACGCAAATGGAATGTTGGCCTTTATTTCAAAGGGAATGCAAAATAAAAGTAGGAAGGTTTTGCTTTTAGAAATGCTAGCTCAGGACAATATTAAGATTCAAATGGATAAATGTGGGTTAGTTAAGACAGAGCAGCATGGATCTGTTCAGAGAAAATCACATTTAACAAACTTTTTTGAGGTTCTTGATAAGATAACAAAGAGGGTTGATGAGAGTTTTTAAAAATTCTTTAATAGATGTGAGTATCTCTGGAAAAAATAGCACTTGTTACTTATCCTTAATTTTTTTTAAAAAGTGGTGGTGAGCCATCTCTTGATTGTTGCAATCTTTCCTGTGCAGAAGCATCAAGTGTTGACAGAAAGGGATGTCCAAAATTTTGACCTGACGGCTGTCAAAAAACAGTGATAGTTCCAACTCAGGATGGCATGTGGCATGGAGGGCAACTTCCTAGTGCAGGTGTTCCCATGCATCTGCTTCCTTTGTCCTTATAGGGAGAGGCCACTGGTTTGGAAGGTGGTGTTAAAGAGGCCTTGCTGAGTTATCACAGTCTAGTTTGCGCATTGTACACTCTATGTCAATGGTGGAGTGAATTAATGTTCAAGGCAGTGGATAGGGTGCTGGTCATTCAAGTTGAGAGTATTCCATCACTTGTACTATGTTGATCCTTTCGGAAGTCTGGAGGCGAGTTTCTTCTCCCAGAAATCATAGCCTCTTATCTTAAAGCCAGAGTATTGATATGGCTGATCGGTTAAGTTTCTGATCAAACTCCTAGGATGTTGCTAATGGGCCCAGTCTACAGTCCAGCCATGGTAATTCAAATGTCCTTTGTTTAACAGTGAGGTAAACAAAGAGGAATCCTCTCCCTGAGATATCAAACTAAGAAAACTGTGAGGAACATAAGGAGCTGAGAAAATGTCAGAATCATAATAATCAATTTTAACACGCCAAGGCAATCGAGGCTGTGTAATGTAAGCATATAACTTCTGTTCAAATCCTAACTGTTCCATTATAAAAAAAAATCTCAACAGTAGATGTATATTTCAAAAGTAGCAGCCAAAACAAAATTTAAAGCTGGTGCTCTCTAACCTGCTGGTAAAAAATTTTTAAAATTTAGACAGAAAAAGAGAAAATTCACCAAATTTGAATTTTTTTCTTTTTGCAACTATGATCTCTCTCCACTAAATGGAAAATCTTAGCAATTATTACACAGACTGATTCTTATTTGTGTCATACACATTCAGTTTCAAACATGATCAGTGAAGTGGTTGCTATCTTCAGGATGATGCAACATCAACAGCAGTTTCAGGACTTTTCATTGACTTTTAACAAGGAACCCACTTGCTATTGTAAGTTACATGTGCAGCCACAAGCTGATAGCCACCTCTGAGCACCTCTAATTGTTGAGTCAAGAAGCAAAGAAGTGTTATCTTGCATTAAGATGAAGTACATTAAATTCAGAGTAGTTGAAACACTGAAAAACCTTCAAGTTTCAATAGCAAAAATGAAGGTGACATATCTTCCCAGGGAAAGAATCGAACAGTTTCCAAAGATGCATCATCATAAGCGCCCATCAGATTTTAGGAACAGGTTTGAGGTGATCAGAGGTTCTGTGTTACTTGCTTGTCTGTAAGAAGCAGAGAAAGCAAATTACACAGTTTTGCAGCGTGACCATATTTAATGAGTATATTTGTCAGATGAAATAGGAACTTCCCTTTAATAAGTTTTATTACTAAGATATTCCCCTTCTTTGAACAGGATTTTTTTTTTAAAAATTGTGCTTTTGCAATGTTAACAAGAGTATTAGCATCAATCCCTGACAGTGTTTTCCTGCAAATTCTTTCAAAGCTTTGTTCTTCAAAACTGTCTTCTAAAATAACAACCGAATTCCCAGTTCTTTGCAGATTAAAAAAATGAATTGATGATTTTGCAATGAGGTTAGGAATACTTCCAGTGCAACCTTCACTATGCAGACCTTTAAAAATGTGGCTAAGATACTTAAGTCCCAACTTGCTCTTGTGAGGGCAGTATTCTCAATCATGCCCACAATGCTTTATAAGGTAACCGTTCAATCATTTTCTTTGTAGATATGATGAAATTCCAACTGGACAACAGCTAGAGGCTTACCCATTGAAGGGAGGTAAATAATACATCACAAAATTCCCTTGCACCAACTTCAAGGAAACGACTGGAGATAAGTCACCTGAGTATTTGCTCTCTCCCTATAAATTTCAAACACTATTTTCAAAGCAGAATATCTCTCTAAGGTGGAAGAACAGTACCTGAAAAGGCTGCATTCAACAGTTTTCATCAAGATGTGGTGAGAAGTAGAAGAAACAAACTAAAGTCATATCTGTTTTAAAGGAGAAGATATATTACCTATTTATGGAAAAATTCCAAGAGACTAATAATTTCTGGTCCTTTGACAGTTGCATAGACCATCTCTATCTTAATCTCCACAGTCTCCTTCTTTAATCGGTCTTCTCATCAACTGTCAGCAATCCCTTGTGATGGTGTTAATTCAGAAGCGAAAAAAATCTGTGTTTGTTATGGATTCAGAGATCGCTCACGAACTCTATCTCAGTCTTGCAGTTTCTCTCACAGTGAAGACATTGGGTGTCAGCTTTTAGAGGTGGTGGTGGATTGTTTGCTCAAAGAGCTACCCTGTCTTTCTCTCACACTTACCATTCTCTCTCAGAAGCCGGTCTTGTTAATTGGAAAGTCTGGACAACATTTGCATCAATGGGTGGTAATCTTGGTTGTGACTAGACATCTATTTCCAGTGTGCTGACATTAGTAAAGTGAACCATAATAGAGGCTTTAAGATTGCCTTTGAAAGATTTCCTTTGCCCTCTATATGAGCTGGCACTCATTCTGTGTGAAGCACCATTTAATTTGTGTAATTGTGACCCTACTCAACTAGCGTGAGGTTCTCATGGCCTGTGCTTGGCATGTGGTCTTTGAGAACAGACATGTTTGTTAGTTTGTTCTTCCACTTGACTAACAAGACCCTTTTAAGAAAGCATTGATGTCGTTGTTCTTGGATTTTGATGTGGTGTCTAAACTTTTTTCAAAGCTTCAGCACTACAGCAAAATATAGGGAGAACTACTGTCTGATAGACCTTGAGTTTATCATTGGGTATAATAACACGATTCTTGAAAACTGGAGTATAATTCACCCTCCACTGAGCTATTCAGTGGAATACATCTTCAACAATGTCAGCTTTCTGGGATAGATTGTTTCAAAAATTTAGGAACCGAGGAACATTTTGCAACATTTACATTACACTTGAAGGCACTGAATTAGATTTATTTGATTGTGAATTGGTATCTCCATGCTCATAAATAGCCCCTTACTGTTTCAGTTCTTCAGAGTAAGCATTGACCGATGTGCTCTCAGTTTAACGTAGTTCAGTTAGAGAAACAGTTGTCATCTCGGTTTTTGACTTCAGCCAGTTGAGGCTGAAGTGTTTACCATCAGTGCAACGTTACTGCTACACCTGGTGGTGCCTATCAGTATAAAGTTTGTGTTGCCGTAAGAAATATCAAGAACAATATCGCTGCATTGGTGTAATCCTACTTAATGCCTGCTTTAAGAGAGGATTCTGTTTTTAATCAAATCAACACCAAGTCAAAATCCCGAAGATCTCGTCCAAAGGCCTTTGTAGGAACGCCACTAAAAATATTGCGATGATTCACGAAGGCCCAGTACCACCATTTCACAATGCTCGTCTTGCTGGGATCAGCCACATCTCTTTTTAAAGTTCTGATGAGTCCATACAGCACAAGACTTTTATTCCAAAGCTGACAGTTTTGCACTTTCACCCAGGAAGGTCATCTGTTATACAAGATGGAAAAGCCACACTGTTGTAGAAAGCATGCTCCTCTGAATTTTTGATGGAAGTACATTGTTTGAGAAGAATGTCTATTAAACCCGCATTATATCTGACCTAGCAGCATAGATACCAGAATGTGTGCAAAAAGTGGAACCGTTCCTTTTCCAGAACTGACAAACATAAAACTTAAATATGTCTATCCAGAGGCAGTAAATTTCAAATGAGGTTAGAATTTGTTTCTATGGTCACTATGCACCACCATTAGCTACAGTACCTGTGACAAACGACATCCACTCAGTGCAATGACGGTAAAGATGCTATTTGGGCTCCTTCTGAGGCCTACATCCTCAGCGGAAACAATATCAAATAGTGTCTTTATCAGTGCATTATTTAAGAATTAAAGTTAGTTTGTGATTCAGTTGGTATCTCACTTCATCCTTCCAGCGACAATGTAGACCAAGACACTCAAGGTTTGCTCCTAATAAGGTTAGTCTGATTTAAATAAGACATTCCAATACCAAAATAAAGCAAACTAATTATATACTTACAAGTGCAAAGAAATTAATCAGCCTGAAATTCTAGATAGTGCATTCAGGCTAAGACTCAATAGCGTTGGAGGTGCACAAACATATTTCATGTTGGCTTTTCAAGCCAGCAGAAAGGGCAGACTTTCATTCCGTTGTCTTAAACTGTACTGAAACCTCTGAGGTATAGAAGATGCCCACCACTTATTAACACCCTGATCACCAGCAAAAGAAGGAAGAATTTACTCTTTAAAAAGAAAAGTTTGAAAATTCATCAGATGTTTCAATTAGCTAAATGCAACATGTTGCTGGAAGAATGAAGTACTAATCTAAGTAGCCGAGCAGAATTTGTCACTGATTGACATGCATTTTTCATTACCTACTTCCCCACCAGTGTAGAGGTCGGAGTTCGTAGGGTGAACGATAACATCACTGTCAATTGTTGCAATGTCAGCCTGTACAACTTGTAACTATAACAGGCAAACAAACATACAGAACATCAACCATGATGGAAAGAAAACGATCAGACCGGAACATTGGCATATCTTTTAGAGGGGACCCCTGCAAAGAACAACTACAATTTAAATCTGTATGGAGCAGGCAATTCAGAGGCCTTTCAAAACTGAAAGCTTAACTTGATGATCAATTGAATTGACCTTGAAATTGAGTCGGATCCAACACAGTCTCAAGGTCTGAATCTGCTTTCCTTACTCCAAATCATCAACACATCATCAGTTTTATCTT
This sequence comes from Ginglymostoma cirratum, assembly GCA_024137785.1. NCBI lineage: Eukaryota > Metazoa > Chordata > Chondrichthyes > Orectolobiformes > Ginglymostomatidae > Ginglymostoma > Ginglymostoma cirratum. Next base: position 21,783,205 of record JAHRHZ010000289.1, on the reverse strand, counting down.
AAATTTTAAAAACCATTTTTCAAAAGATCCTTACACCCCAGGTCAAGCAAAATTATTAATACCTTTGTTTTAATCTCTTGTTCCAATCAAATAAGGGAGGCAAACATATAGCACTTGATATTTAGGGCAATGTCAAACGTAAAGTTGGTTTGCAAAATTATCACTGAAAATGGTGTGGCTTGTTGTGTTTTTTTTGATTGGAGCTGTACGCATTTTGAAATTTATTTTAAGTGAACAGGTCTTTCTGAAAAATAAGTGCTCTGCAAAATCTTTACATTTATTTCTCTACAACAAAAAAGAATAGAGACCACTCAAATTCATATTGGAACTCATTGTTAGAGCAATAACAATGATGAACAGCATGATGGTAGAGGAGGCTAGGGCTATTCTGGGTTGCCAAAGCAAAACAATTAGCTGAACAAATTTCAGCAAAATATTTTGATATTTTAGGGCAGCAATCTTTATAAGGAACATTTTTACTGATTCATTGTTAAAAAACTTAGTCATGATGTTTTTAAACACTTTGCTTGCACAATTAGAAGGATCTTTTAAAGCATGGCGGAGTCCACTCACAACAACAGGTAACGGTGAACTGGGGCGAATTATGGAAAAGTACTCACTGTCGACATCCAGAAATCCCCAGTGAGGAATAAACAATCATTACTGTCACATTTAGCCCAGAATCAGTTATGCATTTCAAATTCCATAATGCTCTCAGTCAACGTTACCTGCAAAGTCACATTTTATTTACCTAGGTCATCTTTAAGCTCAATGTCAGCACTGGTAGGATTGATAATGGCCTCCACTTCGAAGCTGGCTATGTTACTGAGTTCACTGTGAATGAGGTGTAACTGCAAGGAAAAGCATTGATACAAAAGTAACAGGGTAGAAGGGAAAAACAAAAGGGAAAAATAAATCTCAGCAGCAGAGGATAAAGGACAGCAAGCTCTGTGGAAACATTTGCTCTGAAACAAAAAGCCTTTTTATTTTAATCTTTCTTCAATTTTCTCCCCTATCCTCCATTCCTAAGGACATTCATTCCTGCACTGTGGGACAATTTAACACATGGTAGTGGTAGTCCTTAGTTGGTTTTGAACCTGAGATCTTTACCCAAATGATACCAAGGAAATTTATATCCTAATTCAGAGATTTCATTCTGTACTTTTTTGTCAAATGCAACCTTTGATAATTATGTTTCTTACTAAAACATGGGTAATTTTAGTTAAATTCTATTATACTGTTACAAATATAAAATTTAAGTCCCTTTTTTAAGTAGCAAACCTGGTTTCAATAGAGCAGCCCTTAGGAAAAGGAGCTTTTTCTGAAAGTATGACAAGATGGCACAATAAGCAACATGTTCAATTCTTGGCTCTTACGGAGGGGCAGAATGTAACTTCAATACTCCTGCCCTGAGTTCTTGATCTCTGCAGCAATGCGGTGCTAAAACACCCAAGGATACATCGTTACTTAATGCTGGGTTATTGATGTTTGATGGAACAATTTGCATCCTATTCTGACCATTAATTGTCATCTCTCCCACAATTCTCCACCTCAATCCATCCTAGCTTTCAGTGCTTTGATTGCTCTTGTAAGATTTTTTTCAATGATTAACTACTGGACCTGCTCTCATTAGGAGGGTAAGGAAAAGCCAATGAGAGGGGAAATACTGGATTCCATTGCCCTATAAAAACTATTGTAAACAAGTCTAAAATTTGTTTAAGGAGACAGGACAGGGTGACAGACACGTGACAAGCAGTCAAAACAGTAATACACAGGTTACTTAAGAGGCAAGGAGAGTGAATGGACATAAAATCAATTGTGGGGAGCCAATTGTGAGAGAAGGAAACTGCAGAACAGGGAGGAAAGCAATAGAGAAGAACAGAGTAGACAAACAATAGCAACAAGGAGCTAAGGACTAGGCATGGGGGAATTAACAGGAGGCAGGATTAGATAATAAATATAAATCGTGTGTGAACATGATCTAAATTGTGAACTCTCTAGAAACAATTGTCTTGTAATATTTATATTATGCTGATGCAGTCATGTTCACATAGATAAAGGAAGAGCTAAACATAAAAGCTGGGTGAGAAACGGAATCTACAGAACAGAGCATTGGAGCAGGTCTGGCACTAATAGATTTATGGAGGACACTCTAACATTTCCCGCTTAGCACCCAAGGTAAATTTAACTTCTGAAGACAGAAAGACGATACGAAAGAAAAATGGTGCTTCTCAGCTTTAGTGCAGAGCAACGCTTTGTGAGGACCAGGAATGGGTTTCAAACATTTGAAATGCAAGGCCTGAGAGAAAGGAAGGGCTTTTCAAAGAGAGATTGAAGAGGAATTTAAAAGAAATTTAAGAATGCTGCTTCCTAATTGCATACACATTGGAAAATCTAGTGTTTTCCACTTGTAACCCAATTGACGTATCAAACTGAATGGGATACCATCAGCTATGTAATCAAAAACCTATGGAAAACCCAACAAGGCGAGTGTGCAGTAGCTATACAAACATCAAATCTCGATAATTTATTCAAGTCCTGGGTTCAAGCCTCACCTACCCTAGAGGTGAACAGGTCAATTAGAAAATATTTAATTACCTTTTAAAAGTCCCAGAGTTATCGGTACCTCAGTCTACATTTGGAATAATTATTACGAGCAAAACGCATTAATTATGTTCATCAGCGAAAAATGTTGAAATATTTTGCTTTTGTTGTTGAAAAGTAATCCACCCAAACTTTCTTTTATTTTCTGTTAAACTGCATGGAAAGAAGGGTTTTTTTTTAAAATGATGAATGCAATCACCTCAAGAGAACTTGAGAGTCTAACAAAATTGAATTCATTACTTGACTTTTGGTTTAGAAATAGCACAGAAAGGAGAATTAGTAATTTGTTTAAAATGTCAAGGGAATCTGGAATGATAGTTAAAAATATTGGAAAAGGACATCTAATTGTTATCATCAATTGCAGAAGGATCAGCAGTAATTTTCTTGGCTAAGAAGAAATACGCTCCACGGGATCTGGCAACCCTCCATCTGGAGACAGTACCAACGTGAAGGAAGTTAAAACCTAAACAGTGTAGGGGACTGTAAAGCAGTTTCAGTAGGGGAGAAAAAAGGTAAGGCATATTTACCAGGTACTGTAAATACAGAACAGTTTAAAAGGCTCAAAAGCTAAATTACAGATTGTAAATTGGACAATTCTAGTGCT
>JAHRHZ010000289.1:21763607-21779597 GCA_024137785.1 Ginglymostoma cirratum | reverse complement strand
TGTTCATCCAGCTCTACACCTTGTTATCTCAGATTCTCCAGCATCTGTAGTTCCTACTATCTCTGAAACAATTCTATTGCTATGCTTGTTTTGGTAGAACTGACCAGGAAATTGAATAAGGTTTATTAAAGGAGTCAGCTAAAGAAGCATTTGGGGAATTTGTGCCATTAAAACTATCATGAGCCTCACCAAGAAAGGTATGCTGAGGTGTCATTCAGTAATGACTGTCTCTGGGAGATTCAGAAGACATGCAGTCATTGCTGTAGGACATGGTTATAAGTCCTAGAGGTCCACAACACAGGAAAATGGACTTTTGGTCCATCCAGTCTGTGCCAGTCAAAAACAACCACCTATTCTAATCCCATTTTCCAGCACTAGGCCCATAGACTTTAATGCCTTGGCATTTTAAATCCACATCCAAATTCTTCTTAAATGTTATGAAGGCCTACGCCTGTAATACCTTACAGGCAGTGGATTCCAGATTCCCATCACCATCTGGGTGAAAAAAAAACTTTTCCTCACATCCCCTCTAAGCCTTCTGCCCCTGGTCACTGATTCCATTACCAAGGGGAAAAACTTCATCCTGTCTACCCTATCGATGTTCCTCAATTTTATATGTCGCAATCTTATCTCTCCTTATTCTACCCTGTTCCAAGCAAAACAACCTCAGTCTGTCAAATCTCTGTTCATACCTAAAACTCTCCAGCCCAAACAACATCCTGGTAAACCTCCTCTGCACCGTCTCCAGTGCAATCACATCCCTCCTACAATGCAAATTCCACAACCGTACACAATACTTTAGCTGCGGCCGTAACCAACTTTTTACGCTGTATCAGCATTAACCACCCTGCTCTTAAAACTCTACACCATGACTAATTAAAGCAAGTATTCCATATGCCCTCTTAACCCCTCTATCCACCTGTCCTGCTACCTTAAGAGGCTGGGAACATTAATAGCAAGGTTCCTCTGAACCTTGGTGCTTCTCACAGGCCTACCATTCATCGTGTATTGTTTCTTCTCCCCAAGTACTTCATCCAACATTTATCCAGACTGAGTTCCACATATATCCTCCTGTAATCTAAGGCTATCTTCCTCACTATTTACTACCCCACAAATTTTTGCATCATCCATAAACCTACTGACCAACCCTCCTACATTCAAGTTTAAATTGTTTATATATACCACAAACAGCAAGGGCCCTAACATGACCGCTACACAATCCCACTCGACACAGGCTTCCAGTCATAAAAACATCCCTTGACCATCACCCTCTGCTCCTTGCCACTCAGCCAATTCTAGATCCAATTTGCCAAATTTCCTTGAATCCTATTGGCTCTTACCTTTGCTCTGAGATTCCCACTCAGGATCTTATCAAAATCCTTGAAGTCCAAACAGACTATGTTGAACGCACTGCTCTCATTTACACACCTTGATACTTCTTCAAAAAATTCATTCAAGTTGGCCAGATATAATTTCCCCATAACAAAACCATACTGACTGTTCTTGGTTGACCCCTGCCTCTCCAAGTTCAGATTAATTCCGTCTTCAGAATTGCTTCCAATAGTTTCCCCACCACCGAGGTTAGACTAACTGGCCTATAGTTTCCCGATTTGTCCCTTGTTCCCTTCTGAATAATAGTGCCACATTGGCTGTCCTCTGGTACCGCTCCTGCAGCCAGGGAGGAATTGAAAATTATTGCCAGATCACCTAATACTTCCGCTCTGGCTTCAAGGTGACTAAACCACAACATCAACTGAGTGAGGAAAATAAGGCATCTCATCGTCCAGAGTTGGAAAGACTGAGATTGCACATCAAGCAACATTTGAGATAGTATTGATCTGAATGCCTGTAATCTCATGAAACAGCTTTTGCTGTATCTGCTATTCCACCTGTAATTTATAGCTCATACCTACCATAATTGGCATGCTAATTCATATTGGATTCTGATTCATGTTAAAAAGTTACTACAAAGTAAAATCTTGCTGCTAATTTCTTTAATTGGGGGTCATTTAGTAATTTAGGCTATTTTGGATTATGGTTCCCTACTGGGATCATAACAGTTACTCAATGCAATGTGCTTAACTTATAAATATTAAAACCTCAAATTCAATCGACAGCAACTTTATTCATAGCTTAAGTGAGAAGTGCCAGTGATATTTCCAATCAATGAATGCTTTTTAATAGGTTCTTGCATGCGTAACTCACCAGGATATCAACAGTGATGGAAAACTATCTTGCTTAAGGGAAGATCTGACATTACTGAAATTATGTGGACATGAACGGTTTGCCCATCCTAGATGAAAAGTTGGTGACCAGCCAACAGATTCAGAACAAGTCTGCTCCACAGCCATATGATGCATTGATGAAGAGTGGGATTTCCGCCCCTTAGGTGCTGCCAAGATGCAACATGTCCCAGGTCAATGGCCCCATGGCTCCCTGTATAAAGTAAGCAAGGGGCAATAGGCACGGATACTTGGATAAGTTAGGGAGAAGTGCAACTGGAGTGGGTTTTAAAGTCCATCGGCTTTGTATAGCTTTAGGGTAATCACTCCACAATCACTGGGAAATGTGGGGAGGCAGGGTCTCTAAGAAATACAGCAGCCAGTTTGGGGATTTGAACCTATGCTGTTGTCTTTACACCAAACCACACTCCAGCCATTTAGCCAATTGAGCTAACCAAACTCAGTGCTGTTATGTAAGGAAACTGAAAGCTAAATTACAGACTATAAGGTCACACAAACTGCTGAGATACGTGACCAGGTTGTCTGTTTAAATGTTTGTTGAGGAACAGTACTAGATTTTAAAAAGAAACAGGAACTAGCTTGGTGCCCCAAGTTACACATTTTTTTTTAAAAGTGCTATGCAGTCCTTTACAGCTGTTCACAGACAGACCCTCTGTTTAATAGCTCAGACTGTGCAGCACATTCCCAAGAGCTTAGGTGGAATGGGGTTTGAACGCAGGAATTTTCTCAGTCACAGATAAAAGAGCTAGCATATCAAGCAATTGGTTCATACAATTATGCAACAGGTTGTTGGAGTACAGAATATTTTGCCAAGTAGAAAAAAAATCCAAATTGAAGAAGATACATTGTCACAGAAACAGTGCAGAGCAGCGGAACCAGTTTAGGACTAGTCTGGCAAAGCGATAGCGAAGATATAACAAGTTTGATTACTTTTTCTGAACCAAATGGTTCTGTAAGATTCTACATACAGCACGTACATGTGAGGAAAGGTGGAAGAGGGAGCAATAAAGGAGTCTCAGAATAGCTGAACCATCATCAATGGGAACAATGTTTTAGGTTTTGAGAAGAATTGCTCTGGTTGCTATGTGGAATGATATATTTGGATACATACAGATATATATATATAAAAGAAAGGCATTATTTTATGCAGCACCTTTCAGGACTTTTAAGATATCCCAAAGAACTTTACAGCCAATCAAGAACTTCTGAAGTTTCGTCATTGATGTAATGCACAAAATTGGGTAGCAAATTTACACACGGCAAGCTCCTACAAACAGCGATGTGATATTTACAAATTTATGTGTTTTTGCTGTGTTATTGAAAGATAAAATATTGGTCAGTACACTACTGTTTTTCGAATATTGCCATGGGACCTTAGTCGTCCACCGGAGCAAGCAGACTAGGCAATGTTAAGAAATGGTTTAACATCTCATTGGAAAAACAGCATTCTCTCATTACTGTATTAGGAATGTCAGCTCAAGTGACAGTAACGAAGAATGTACTTAGAATGCTGCTAAATAGAGCAACCAGTGCAACTCACTTCCCCAAATGTAATAAAACAAACACATTCTTCCAGAAATCTTTTGACTTTTTTTAAAATCAATACAATCAACCAAAACTCAAATTCCTGTCATTTGTTCATGGTTAAACACTTCAGTCTGACTGAAGTCTTAATATCTCTGCCCACCTAGATGTGTACAAGGCTTTCCTCTTATTTTTAGGGGACAGAATGAATTCTACCTGTATGTTTAGATATCAATCCTACCATAGTGAAAGAAAAGCAATAAACGTTCAGGGAGTGCAAGAAGAGTGGCAAATAGCCTTAATTCTGGTCCAAAATGTGCAATTCTGATCAAAGGAAGGGAACCACTTAAATAATATTGTTGGTAATATCATCAGGGTTAACATTGATTGACACCAATAATCTGCCAATTTAGTAACAGGGAAGGGTGGTGGAAACAAATGCAATCACAACTTTCAAAGGCGAATTGTTAAATATTTTAAGGGAAACAATTTAGAGGGTTTTGGGCAAAGGACACAAGAATGGGTCGAATTGGATAGCTTTAACAGATCTGATACTGGCATAATGAGCCAAATAGCCCAATTCTGTGCTGTATCAATCTAAGACTCTCTGCACCTGCTTTCGATTAAGTAATACTCACAGTCTTGAGTACTGGAGCACCCTTACTTAAGATAATTAAAGTTTAAGGCTGCAATTTTTAAAATTTTAAGGGTGGAGGAAGTATTCTTCCCACAAGATAGTTTTCTCACAAATTCATTCTCTTACATGAGATGTATAATTTAAAGTGCCATACACAAAATGTACAACTAGGAAAATAGGACTGAAAATTAGCTAACCAGTACATCAGCCACTTCCCTTCAGCCAGAAGTCTTTTTGGCTTTAAACGATTCTTAACAAGAATACTTCATTTTTGCCAAATTAAAGCACTAGGCTTTGATAATGAATATTTTTATCGTACATCTACATGACTTTGCAAGTTTGTCAAAAAGGGGATACTAAACCAAAAATAGAGTTGATTAATGGTCTTAAGTTCTCTTTTAAGTGACCTCTATGTACTGGAGATGTCACAATATATTGGTGTGACATTCATGATTGCATCAAGTTATGGAAAGCAGTATTCATGCATTTAGTCTAGGCGGTAACATAACATTTTCATGCGGACATCTGTTAAATATGTAAATAAGAAGACAGGAATGCCAATGTTCACTAAGAACCCTGCCATTTCATGTCGCGGAGTATCAATACCTTTTGTCCAAGAAAGAGGCTTTTGGTGGAAAGAATGGTAAATGTGTCTCCAGGATTTCCCTCAGTAGTGCTGTCTGCAGATGCTGCTTTGCTGACTTCTGTTTGCTTCTTCTGCAGTAAGAAAATATTGTTTTTTTACACATTGAAACAGAGTTGTGTGTTTTATGCGCCCAGAGAATTACTTTATCCTCAGATTCTCAGTCGCTAAAATTCAGAGTAGTGGTTGTGAGACACAGACAGATTTTCTGTTCATTTTGTCGGTTCTTGCAAGAATGACTACACAAATATATCACTAACAATCTGTGAGAAGTGAAATTTCCAGAGATCAAACATTCTCCACTAATATACACTTTCATTTAGCTCTAATTTTCCATCACTAATATACAGAATGCATAAGTTCTGTTTTATTTCAATATCTGCTGTGTATACAAGCACTTGCTTATTACATCCAGGATCTACAGACAGGATTTGCTATTCCCTTGAACTACAAACGGAGGAAGCGATCTCAACTCATATTCATACCAGTTTTGTTATTTCATTCCAATATATGGGGGTGGGGAGGAGGAGATTCAAAAACTCTGATCATACACCCACAGGAATGATATTTTCCAACATGCAAGGTAATCTTCTTTAGTACCCTGTCCCTACCTTACAAATGCAAGAAGTCCGCAATTTGGCCCTAACATATATCCAAGCATCTACTAAGTAAAGAAGTGAAACAAAGTAAATCCTAAAATCTCTAATTCAGATGACACAGATTAAGAATACTTGAGCAGGCTGATTGAAAAGAGGGAACACACCAATTACTGTTGATAAAGTCAGGAACAATCAACATACAAAAATAACATAACAGTTTAAATTATTCCAAAACACGTCAACTGTATAATATAAAAGATGCTGCTACATGTTTCTAAGACAAGGCCTATCTCAGAGTTATTATAAGAATTGTAAATAATGAACATCGTCTCACTGTGCAAAACTATTCACCCTCAAGTTCACAGTTCTTGCAAAATATTACCCTATCTCTAAACATTCTGTCTTCTCTTAAGGCCTTTAGGATGTTGTTGTTTTGTAGCTTCATTCCCATTTGGTCTGTCATGACCTGCTGTCTGAAATTTATAGTTAAATGGTGATCCCAGCAAGAATATCTAATTGCTCTAAAGCCCGAACAACATGTTCGATGAGTACAACGCTTGTGTGTCCTTTGCAGCCTTTAATACAGCTGACCACACCATTCTTCTCCCAAGATTCTCCACCCTAGGTCAGTTAAGTGGAACTGCCTCTGCTTGATTCTACTTTTGCCTGTTCAACAATTGGTCAACGATTTCCAGCATTTTCTTTCTGTTACCATTGAAGGTGCACAAGGTGTCTTCTTGACGCTCTCCTCTTTGTCAACTACATGTTGCTCTGACTTATATTATCCAAGGACTAAGGGGCAGATTCCACATGTATGTTGATGATATCCAGTTCAACCTTTCTGTCACTGCTTGTGATCCTTCAATGTTGCCGTCCTGATTGTTAAACATCCAATCCTAGATGAGTCACAATTTCCTCCAGTGAAACTAAAGTGAAGACTAAACTATTGTCGAGAGTTCCTGTCTCACATTTCGATTCTTTCCATTTCTCTCCACAGTAAATGTTTCAAACTGACCTGCAATGAGTTTTCAAGTTTATATTCCCTTAATCACAAAGAAGACTTACTTCCACTTCTAAGATCGAGTGCTTCCACCCCGCCTTCTGCTTATCCAGCAAAATTCACTCATTTCGTTGGCACATTCAGACTCAAAACTATCCAGATATTGTTTCAGTTCCATTATCATTGACTCTGAATTTTAGCACACCTATATCTCTGTTCTATGTATTTACACAAAATTATTTTCAACATGGACTCCTGGTCCAGGCAGTTCTCCTATAACCCAATTCTTGCACTCTTGTGTGACCTCGTGCTATAGAAAATCGCCATAAAAACTGGGCTATAGGGAAATCACTATAGAAGTTCGCTAAACCTGTACAGCAGAAAGTTTGTGTTATCCAAACAGCATCCATTATTCATCAATCATGTTACAGCTAAGTCTGGTTAAGGGAACACCCATTATAGCAGAACTACCTGTAACCCACTACCTCAAATTGTAATTCTTATCTTCGTGTTTAAAGACATTCAAGTTCTTGTCTCTTCATATTTCCGTAGCTTCCTCCAGCTATTCAACCCATCTGAATTCTTCTTAGACTGTGTATTTGCCCTCTTTTTTTAATCCCAGCAATGGCAACCATGGCTTCAGCTGCCGTGGCCCAATTTCCTGCATTTTCTCCCTAATCCCTGTTTATTCAGCTCCCTCTTCACCTTTAAATTTTTCATATTTGACCAAGAAATATTTGAAGAAACAGTGTAAACCACGTTCAACAAATACCTGTGTTAATGGAACCAGTAAATGCTCAAAAGCCAAAACTGGATTTTTGGTATCAAAATCCCTCACTTACAAAAGCTGTAGAGGTTATTCAGAGACAAAATGTTCTGAAGTACTGAGTGCTGACGAATTACCATCACATGTATCTTATTATCACAGCAGTACAAGTTGTACCTTAGCCCCTCCTTTTCCAGCTCCCTTTTTGCCTTTCTTTCCTCCAGTTTTCTTGGGAGATTGTGAGGACTTTGCTTTTTTTGCTGGTGGTGGTGTGATGATGGCTTCAAGCTTCCCTTTAGATCCTCGTTTCTTAGACAATAGTTCCGGATGAATGTTAGGTAAGACACCGCCACTTGCAATAGTGACGCCTTTCAGCAGCTATAGGGACAGAATAAGCATTAGAGCTAGGATTTCACTTTTACAATAAACTATAAACAGACCTGTGATAACATCTTAAAATAATGAAGTTAAACGCAGGTCCATGGCATGGATTTCCGTAAATTCAGGGAGACTTTTGTTGAGGAGTGAAAATGGTGGCAAGGACCCCACTTCCAAGGTTTTGTTTTGCAGTGTGATATTTAATGATGTGGATTGGTTTACATCACAAGCCTGACTTCCTGATCTGGCTGACTCCATTGTGAGGATAGGCATATCCCAGTCCTCTTCAATTTTCATGGAGTTGGGCCAAATCTTAAAAGGATGTGTGGATCAGGGCACCTTATGTGATCAATGGATGAGCAAGATACCAAAGGGATGGCGCATGGTGTCCAAACAGAATGGACTGTCAGGATTACAAAAAAAAACTTCAAGCAAAGCAAATTATTGTGACTGTTGGGGATTGAAAGTTAAAACATAAATGCTGGCAAAACGTCAGCAGGTTTGGCATTATCTGGAAACAAGGAAGATATGTTGGACTCTAAACCTTAATAAATAAGTGATGAAACCAGAGCAGTTGGTGAATGAACCTATCATACTGTTACAGCATACAAAGGATTGTCAAGGTCACCAACGAGACAGACAGTTTTTATTCTCATTTTGCTGACCTACGTAGGCATATTGGAATTTACAGCTAGATATCTGAATGGATTCTTGCATGCGACAAAGCATAAAACGTAACACAAACTATTGATAATAACTCTCATACCAAGTGGTTTTTCAGCCTTTTATACAAAACTTGGATTCATAACAGAATTATGATCACGCAAACAACACTTCAAAAGGTGCTTTCAAGAGTTTTTTTTAAAATACATAAAAACAAACAGTTGCCAAGCTGAAGTATAACAGCAATCAGTGATAACTGGAAGCGTGCTTAATACATTGTCTTTTAGAACCATCTTAAGACTCAGAAAGCAAAGTATTGCAGAGATTAGTTAGGTTGGAGCTGTTTTCCTTAGAGCTGAGGGGGTATCTGATTGAGGTACACAAAGTTCAGAGGGGCACAGACAGGGTAGAGAGAGAGAGAGAGAGAGAGAAAGCTTTCCTCTGCAGAGGGGTCAGTGACTGCGGGCACAGTTTCAAGGCAAGGAACAGGATGTTTAGAGAGGATCAGGATCTGGAAAGAAAAAAAATCCCCATAGGGTTGTGGAACTCACAGCTGAAAAGGTCGATAGAAGTGGGAACCCTCAGGGCATTTAAAAACTATTTAGATGAATATTTGAAATGCCATAGCACACAAGACCATGGGCCACGTCCTGGAAAATGTGATTAGAATAGATGGATGTTTGATGACCAGCATGGATACAATGAGCCAAGGAGCCTATTTCAATGCCGCAAAAACTCTGAATGTATGACAGTCAGCTGCAGATGTGCCGCCCATGACATGTAGGAAAAAAAAACAATACTTGAAGTGCCAACCGCATCCCAAAACCAGCCCAGCTCATCTCCACCTCCCTAGCCTGTTTTTCCTCTCACCTATCCCCTCCTCCCACCTCAAGCCCCACCCTCATCTCCTATCTACTAACATCATCCCGCCCCCTTGACCTGTCCGTCCTCCCTGGACTGACCTATCCCCTCCCTACACCCCCCACCGACACTCACCTTTACTGGCTCCATCCCCGCCTCTTCGACATGTCTGCCTCCTCTCCACCTATCCTCTCCTCTATCCATCCTCTATCCGCCTCCCCCTCTTTATTTCAGAACCCTCTTCCCCTCCCCCATTTCTGATGAAGGGTCTAGGCCCGAAACGTCAAGCTTTCCTGCTCCTATGATGCTGCTTGGCCTGCTGTGTTCATCCAGCCCCACACCTTGTTAGCTCGGATTCTCCAGCATCTGCAGTACCTTTTATCTCTGATACAATTTTAACCCCACTGCGAAGCCTCTTCTAAGGATGCCTACCCTGAAGAAGTTACCCTCCTCCCTCCGGACAAACCTCAGGGAATCTCTCTCCCACTGCAACTCTCTCATAATCTCCTCGGCCTTGAAACTGCTTGACCACGTCCTGAAGCAAACCAGGTACTACAGCCACATCACCTTTCTTAGTACCTGCCTACGGAACCAGATCATCCCCAATGGACGACAATCCACATTCAAGCCTTCCCAATTTGGCCCCAACCATGACAATATCTACATTCAGAACATTGAGACCCTCCAGAAGCGCTTCTCCCTGCGACTCCTGAAACACACACTTGCAGCAATACGCAGGCATCTCCAGGCACCACAATCAAGACTCCCCCAGCTCACAGCCTCCCTCTCCCAGACCTGCAAAGGACCTCTCCTGTTTTTCATTCTTCGGAGGATCCACAACCTGAACTCACAATTCTACTCAGCTTTATTGGACACTAAAAACCGTAAGTACAGTAAACTTACTGATGCCCACCACCCAAAACGGGCTTTCCCCACCTCCCAAATCCCCAACCCTACCCAGGACCTCCCCCACAATGTACCCGCCGCCATTGGCCACGAGGCCACTGTCGGAGAACCCACTGATGACGTCACATCCGCCACCGCCAGGTACCCCACTTCCGGGACAGCGAACGCCGCCACTGCTGAAACCACCGCCTCCATCTCCGAAACCAACACCACAGACATTACCGTCATCGCTGCTGCCGCCGCCTACCACGCTCCGCCCACCGCCGACACAACGCCCACCACCGACGCAACAGCCAGCAGCTCCAGAGGAGACAGCAACACTGAGCCCTGCCGAGTCTTCACCATCCCCCCAGACCTCCCCCTTACCGAGGACGAACGGTCAGTCCTCAGTAAAGGGCTCACCTTTCTCCCCCTCCACCCACATATCAACGAATACCGCTCACGCTTGGATACTGAGTAGTTTTTCCGCCGCCTCCGCCTCCACGCTTACTTCTCCAACTGCGAATCTAACCCTCCCTCTACTGACCCCTTCTCCCGCCTCCAACACAAGCCCTCCTCCTGGACACCACCCCAAGGCCTCCTACCCTCCCTCGACCTCCTCATCTCCAACTGCCGTCGAGACATCAATCGCCTCAACCTCTCTACCCCTCTCAAACACTCCAACCTCTCCACCGCAGAATGTGCAGCCCTCCGCTCCCTTCGCAACCTCACCATAAAACCTGCGGACAAGGGACGGGCATTCGTAGTATGGCGCACTGACCTCTACATTGCTGAGGCCAGGCGCCAACTCTCCGACACCACCTCCGACTGCCCCCTGGATCACGACCCCACCCCCGAGCACCAAACCATCATCTCCCAAACCATCCACAACCTCATCACCTCAGGTGACCTCCCACCCACTGCTTCCAACCTCATCGTTCCCCAACCCCGCACAGCCCGCTTCTATCTCCTTTCCAAAATCCACAAACCTGAATGCCCTGGTCGACCCATTGTCTCCGCCTGCTCCTGCCCCACTGAACTCATCTCCACCTACCTAGACTCCATTTTCACCCCCTTGGTCCAGGAACTCCCTACCTACGTCCGTGACACCACCCACTCCCTCCACCTCCTCCAGAACTTCCAATTCCCCGGTCCCCAACACCTCATTTTTACTATGGACATCCAGTCCCTATACACCTGTATTCCCCATGCAGATGGCTTAAAGGCCCTCCGCTTCTTCCTGTCCCGCAGAACTGACCAATCCCCCTCCACCGACACCCTCATCCGCTTAGCCGAACTCGTCCTCACCCTCAACAACTTCTCTTTCAATTCCTCCCACTTCCTACAGACAAAGGGGGTGGCCATGGGTACCCACATGGGCCCAAGCTATGCCTGCCTCTTTGTAGGTTACGTGGAACAATCCCTCCTCCGTACCTACACTGGCCCTAAACCCCACCTCTTCCTCCGTTACATTGATGACTGCATCGGCACCGCCTCGTGCTCCCACGAGGAGCTCAAACAGTTCATCCACTTCACCAACACCTTCCACCCCAACCTGAAGTTCACCTGGACCATCTCCAACACTTCTCTCTCCTTCCTGGACCTCTCTGTCTCCATCTCGGGTAACCACCTAGAAACCAATGTCCATTTCAAGCCCACTGACTTCCACAGCTACCTGGAATACACCTCCTCCCACCCACCTTCCTGCAAAAATGCCACCCCCTATTCCCAATTACTTCGCCTCCGCCGCATCTGCTCCCAGGACGAGACATTCCACTCCCGTACATCTCAGATGTCCTCATTCTTCAAGGACCGCAACTTCCCCCCCACAGTGGTCGAGAACGCCCTCGACAGTGTTTCCCGCATTTCCCGTAACTCATCCCTCACGCCCCATCCTGGAATAACAACCAAAAAAGAATCCCCCTCGTCCTCACGTACCACCCCACCAACCTCCAGATCCAACGCATCATCCTCCGACACTTCCGCCATCTGCAATCAGACCCCACCACCAAAGACATTTTTCCCTCCGCACCCTTATCTGCCTTCCGGAGGGACCACTCCCTCCGCGATTCCCTTGTCCGCTCCACACTCCCCTCCAGCCCCACCACACCCGGCACTTTCCCCTGCAACCACAGGAAGTGCTACACCTGCCCCCACACCTCCTCTCTCACTCCAATCCCAGGCCCCAAGAAGACTTTCCACATCAGGAGATGTTCACCTGCACATCTGCCAATGTGGTATACTGCATCCGCTGTACCCGTTGTGGCTTCCTCTACATCGGGGAAACCAAGTGGAGGCTTGGGGACCGCTTTGCAGAACACCTGCACTCAGTTCGCAACAAACAACTGCACCTCCCAGTCGCGAACCATTTCAACTCCCCCTCCCATTCCTCAGACGACATGTCCATCCTGGGCCTCCTGCAATGCCACAGTGATGCCACCCGAAGGCTGCAGGAACAGCAAATCATATTCAGCCTGGGGACCCTGCAGCCCAATGGTATCAATGTGGATTTCACAAGCTTCAAAATCTCCCCTCCCCCAACCGCATCCCAAAACCAGCCCAGCTCATCTCCACCTCCCTAACCTGTTCTTCCTCTCACCTATCCCCTCCTCCCACCTCAAGCCCCACCCCAATCTCCTATCTACTAACATCATCCCGCCCCCTTGACCTGTCCGTCCTCCCTGGACTGACCTATCCCCTCCCTACACCCCCACCTACACTCACCTTTACTGGCTCCCGCCTCTTCGACTTGTCTGCCTCCTCTCCACCTATCCTCTCCTCTATCCATCCTCTATCCGCCTCCCCCTCTCTCCCTATTTATTTCAGAACCCTCTTCCCCTCCCCCATTTCTGATGAAGGGTCTCTGCCCGAAACGTCAAGCTTTCCTGCTCCTATGATGCTGCTCGGCCTGCTGTGTTCATCCAGCCCCACACCTTGTTAGCTCGGATTCTCCAGCATCTGCAGTACCTTTTATCTCTAATACTTGAAGTGTCCTATCCAACAATTTACATGACTATTTCAAGTTTTTGTGGTACATTCAAAATCAATGACTTAGGTTTTTTTTTGCTTCTCCTGCAGACCACCATTCATGTTGCATATTCACTTTCCTGCTTTACTCTATCTCCTGAGCTGGTGTAATGACAATCTTAAATGTATTTTTTCCACACTTAAAGAAATCACAGAAAGCCTCAAAAAGTCTACAGGATACAACATACCTGGTTCAGTTCTTCATCATTTGCAATAGCCAGCAGGATGTGCCTCGGGGTAACTCTTCCCTTCTTGTTATCTCTAGCAGCATTACCAGCCAATTCCAAAATTTCAGCTGAAAAATAATCAGTTTGTTAAAGTCATCATGGCAGATGAAATCATCTTGCTCTGAATGTCGAATTAAAACAAAAAGGAAAGTTGGCATGTGTGGGCATGTGTGTCAGCAAATAGAAGACTCAACATGCAGTACGTGCATCTCACTCAGTGAAAAGTAATTAATTGATTTGCTCAGCAGAAGATTTAATTCTCCTCATGTTAATGTTGAAAACGTTTGTATCTACAAAAGATGTTTCCATATTTATGCAACAAATAAGTCAAAACTTTGATTAAAGGAAATAAAATGGGAATAAAAGAATCCAAACTTCCGCTTATCAAATATTATATATAAAACAAATCCTTTGTCAACACACAGATACTTCCAACTAAAGATCTGTAGTACTCCTCAGTATCTATTCAGTACCTGAAATTTTAAATTCTCCTCATTAAGTCTGCAATTTGTACAATAGCACAAAATTAAGCCATTAACCTATTTTACATGTAAAACTTTACATTTCAATCTGAATTAATAATGCAATGTAACTTCTGGTCATACTACTGTGTCAAGATTAAAACAATAATTTTCAGCAGAGACATTTAATCTCACACATTTCGTTTAAATCTACCAGTGCTTCACTTAAAATTTGAAAGCACACTCAGAATAAACTAGGTTTATAAACTCTAAATGAGAATGGACTGTAAAGGTCTCCCACATTTTAGCAACGGGTGAAGAATTCTTACTTCTTGGCTCAAATGCTTTCACTGACAGCAATAGCTTTCTTTAGCAGCGAGTGGAAAGTGAGCCAGTAGTAGAATTATAGTCCAATTAAAAGCAATCTAAAAAAGGGATCCTTTGTATCTTGATAGTGGATCAAAGTATTGAATAGAGGAATGCAGTGACATGAGTTTATTCTGCAATTCCCAGCTTCCCAAGGCCCTGCGCTAATATCTCCAACCTTGACATGAAAACATTGGATACTTCTGTGGTATTCAACTGAATAATTACCCAGGAAATCTTAGATAGGTCTAGCATCTGGGTAACTGAACAACTGATCGTCCAACCAAATCCCCTGTAACCTGACTACGTACCATTAACACCTGGCCACCAACTACCTTTTGAGACAGAGCTCTAATTCCACAAGCCCCACCCAGTACCACCCCAAAAACCAACTCCTCCCCCGTCCCTCTAATCTAACCTGACTATCCCTCTGGTCCAACCTGACTATACATCAAACTACCCTCCTAAACTGGCTTGGCAACCCACTTATCTATTCACTGCTATTCAAAGACTGGGCATTGAAACTTATTGTACAGAAGCTGGGCTGTAAAAACAGATTGGTCTTCCTCACTGATCCTCTTTGCAGGACTCCAAGTAGAATTTGCTCTGAGGTAGTTCTTCAGGATGCCATATTGATTGTCAGACCTTTTATTACATAACCACCAGTGGTTCTGATGCTAACTGGAAGGTTTGGTCTTGCCTGTTTGGGTGGAGCTATCATGGAGCTGAAAACTTGAAGTAGTGGCAGCGCTGCTTCACTACCAGCCAAGTGCAATTGATTGGCACATCGATTAAACTGGCAGTTGATCTGAATTCTGGCTTACCCCAAGGTCACAGAATTATCCCCGCATGGCACCCCATTATATTCCTGATCTTGCCACCCTTCCCAAGTACTGCCGCCTTACTTCACTCCCTACCGTTGTTTCCAGCAACCGAGGGCTCGGATAAAGGTACGTCAAGACTTTGAGCATGGTACAACAAAACCTAATTACCAAACCACAAAAAAGAAAACATGCTAAAAATATTTTAGCGCTGCATCTCATTTCATGGCACCAGCGATCGTTCCACGTAGGTTGTACACTCAAATCACAATCCCAATGTCGAAACTTACCAAAATGTCTAATGTTATTTTACATTCTGTTTGATCTCTGTGGAATGCTTGGCTCAAACTCTGATTTCACTGTTGTTCTTTTGTAAACCTAAAAGGCTTTTTGAATCAAGAACAATGGTACGGATAAACCAGGAAACTATAAAGGTTGTAAGTCTACCATCTGTGGTAGGGAAACTATTAATAAATCTGAAGTACAGAGTTAATCTTCACGTGGAGAGACTAGGATTAATCAAAGATAGTCAAAACAGCTTTGTACAGGGGAGATCACATCTAACAAATTGGACTTTTCTCATGGAGGTAACTACAGTGGACAAATGAGGGTAATTCAACTGAAATAGCCGACATGGACTTCAGCAAGGTGTTTGACAAGGTCTCATATGGCATACCGATTAAGCTAAAAACTCTTGGAATCCAGGACAATTTGGCAAATTGGATCCAAAACTGGCTTAGAGCTAAGAAGCAGATGGTGACGTTCGAAGAGAGATAATAGGAACTGCAGATGCTGGAGAATCCGAGATAACAAGATGTGGAGCTGGATGAACACAGCAAAGTCAAGCAGCATCATAGGAGCAGGAAAGCTTGATGTTTCGGGCCTAGAC
>JAHRHZ010000289.1:21709252-21763207 GCA_024137785.1 Ginglymostoma cirratum | reverse complement strand
GGCCTGCTGTGTTCATCCAGCTCCACACCTTGTTATCTCTGGTGACGTTCGAAGGGTGCTTTTGTGACTGAAAGACTGTGTCCAGTGGTGAATCATGGATTCAGTGCTGGCCCCCTTGCTGTTTTTCGTGGACCTTAATGATCTAGACTTGAATGTAGGAGTTATAATCAGCAAGTTTGCAGATAACCCACAAAAACTGATGTAGTAAAAACAAAGAGGAAAGTCTCAGATGAGATGATGATATTGATGGGCTGAACATTGGCAAATGGAATTCATTGCTGAAAAGTGTGAGGTGATGCATTTTGGGACGACTAACAAGGTGAGGGAGTACACATTACATGGTAGGCCCCTAGGAACTACAGAGGATCAGAGAGATTGTGGTACGCGTCCATTAATCCTTGCAGGACATGCAAATAAGAGGGTCAAGACAACATTTGGGATACTTGCCTTTATTAGTGAAGGAGCAGAATACAAGAGCAAGGTGGTTATGATAGAGTGTAAACAACATTAATTAGGTGACAGCTGGAGTATCATGTATAGTTCTAATCAACACACTACAAGAAGAATGTGTTTACACTCAAGAAGGTGCAGAAAAGAATGACGAGGATATTGCATGGGCTGGAGCTATTCAAGTCTGGAGAGACACCAGGTAGGCTGGGAGTGTTCTCCTTAGAGCAGAGAAAGCTGAGAGGAAATCTGATCAAGGTGCACAAAGTTCTGAGGGGGGCAGACAGGTAGACAGGGACAAACTTTTCCCCTTAATACAGGGGTCAATAACCAGGGGTCACAATTGTAAGGTAAGGAGCAGAAGGTTTAAAAGGGAGTTGAGGATTTTTTATTTATTGGAAAATGGGATTAGAAAAGATGAACATTTGATGACTGGCATGAACACAATGGGCTGAAGCACCTCTTTCTGTGCTGTTAAAACTCTACGACTCACCGGTCAGATATTCCAGAACTGCAGCCATGTACACTGGAGCACCGACACCAATTCTGTATTTAGGATGTCCTTTCTTTATGTAACGTAACATTCTTCCAACGGGGAAAATAACCCCAGCTTTTGCAGACCGAGAAATCTTGGTCGTTTTCTTCTTTCCTCCTCTGCTGGACATGATGATCACAAAAGCCTACACTCTGATCAAAACAAAAGCAGTATTGTCAAAATTTGTTTCAGGCATAATGGAATAAAACATGAACTATCTACACTCAAATCTACACAATCTTGACTGTCAGATGCTAAATGTATGAAGCAAAACTAAAACTTTAATTAAAATATCCAAAAACTTAAAACTAAACCCTTTCGCCAAACAAACTCTGATTGTCAAATACTCCTTCCTGCTTAAAAGAAAAGTCACCAAAAATGAACATTGTCAAAAAAAAAAATCACAAGCCTTTCCTGTCTTAAATGGATACTCCAGAACTTGTTTTTACACTTAGACACTGAAGTACAATATAAAAATACACAAAGCCTGCAGCTGGTTAACTTTTGCTAAAAGCCCATCATTTTAAGCAATTTGACCAGAAGTAACTGGAATTGGAAAACCTCTAAGCAGGCCTTCTATTTTTGCTGGATTTAAACAACTGCAGAATTATTAATTCCAAATGTTTGTAAGCTCAAAGTCAATCAGTCACATCACTGTCATTCTTTCCCCAATATATCAACAGCTGCATATTTCTGCCCAAGTTGCTGGCTTGTTACTCTACAAATTAATGGTTCAGTTTGGTGAAAAGAACATACCATAAAATTCACATAGTTAGTGATGTGTAAATCAACCTGCAACCTGTGACAAAAAAAAATACATCACCTGTGAATAATGTAACAGATTGCAAGTTGATTTTTGCCACTCCGCTGTTAGCTTTGTGAAAACAGCATCTTGCCTTTAAAATCCCATGATTATCATGAAGTTGTACATTTTCACATTGCTTGGCTATTAAACTAAATGCAAAATCATTCAGAACTGAACTAGTATCTTAAAAATGGGCTACCATAAGTCTCTAGGGACATCAGCAGCAGTACAACTGTACTGCACCACAATATTTCCACACGCCACATCCTTCAGTTTAACATTACACCTGAGTAGATCAAGCAAGTTAAGTCTGACAATGATGTGTGACTTCTCTCCCTACACCAGGTCAGGGCATCTGGAATCTTGGTGAAAGACAAATTGTGTTTCTTCTTAACCAACAAGATTGTGAAATAAAAAGGAAGTTTTTTTTTAAACTGGTATATGGGTTACTTGCAAACCCAGTATTTGTTGTCCACCTCTAACTGCCCTCGAGCAAATGTTGGCGAACTGCTTTCCGGAACCACTGACGTCCATATCGTGTTGGTATACCTGAATTATGTTAGTCAGGCAGTCCCAGGATTTCGACACAGAGATGTTGAGTGAGGGAACAGTAATGTAGTTCAGTCAGAATGGCCCAAAACTCGGAGGGAGTCTTGCAGTGATGGTATTGCCCTGCTGCTCTTGTCCTTCCAGGTTCAGGACTATGGGGCAATGACGGGAAATAGTATTAGCTGAATTACTTTTGCAGAAACAAGAGGTTGAAGGGTTTCCTTCTATGCTGCAGCAGTTTTATAATTCATCAGGTGTGTATGGAGCAAGGGAATTTCCTTATTATGCAAATATGCTTTTGTCAAGACTTGTTAAACAAACTTGTTTTTGAACAATGTAATCCTCTTGCCCTACTGCTATTCCTGCATGTACAGCACCTTTAATATTATTGCAACACACTTCATAGTGGCAAGATAAATTTAAATGCCAAATCAAAGAAGGTGAAGAGGGTGGTCAAAGAGTTGGGTTCAAGGAGAACTTTAAATGGGAGAATAGGGAACGAATGGGACATAAGAGCTAGAGGCAAAGCTATAATGTTGGAGCAAGTTTGGGCTAAATGCCATAAGCTGGACAAGCTACAGAAATACAGAGAGTTATGAAGGGGCAGAAAAACAGAGTAAAAATTTTGAATTTTAGGAACCAACAAACAAAGGTTAATGAAAAGTTTGAGAACTCTGAATTTGGCATAATTTAGGATTTGGCATAAGTTAAGGCTTATGAAGGGTGAAGAACAGAAATCTAGCAAGGAAATCAATAGAATATTCAGACTGGAAGCAGATCAAGCTTTGAATAATTGGTTCCGTAGCAGAATGTCAGTGTATTAATCAACTGTGCTCGAAGGTGTTTATCAGAAGTGGGTTACGTACTTATGCTACCCTGTTTATTTAAATTATGTTGATTAATAGGAAAAAAATGAACTTAGCTGAGCTCTGGTTCACTTGTGAAGCCAGAAATTAATTGAATAGCGTCACGCACAAGCAAATTCTGTCAATGCATTTTGCAATTCTTCAATTCTATGACTTGCAATACATTATGAGCTCTGGTTTGTGAACAGAACCGAAATAATACTTGACTTGGTGGCCACTTCACAGAACATCTACGTTCTGCTCACAAACAAGAACCCTGAACTATCTGTTTCAGAGATAAAAGGTACTGCAGATGCTGGAGAATCCTTCTGATGAAGGGTTTAGGCCCGAAACGTCAAGTTTTCCTGCTCCTATGATGCTGCTTGACCTGCTGTGTTCATCCAGCTGTACACCTTGTTAGCTCTGTCTCTGGCTTGCTGCAGTGCTCCAGCAAAGCCCAACGCAAGCTGGAGGAACAACACCTCATTTTCCACTTGGGGATCCTATAGCCCTCCGGACTCAATATTGAGTTCAATAATTTTAGGGCCTAAAATCTCCCATGTCCCAGCCCCCTAGACCACACACCTTTGAGCTCTATCCTATTGTTTACTCCCTACCCCACCCACCTCCCTATTTTCTGCATATAAACCGACGTTTTCCCAGCCACTATCAGTCCTGATGAAGGGTCACCGGACCCGAAACGTTAACTCTGTTTTAAAATTTCACCGACACTGCCAGAGCTGCTGGGCTTTTCCAGGAACTTTGTTTTTGTTCCTGCTTTACAGCATGTGCAGTTCTTTCGGTTTTTACTGAAATAATACTACCTTACAATAAAACTACATTTGTTAAAAAAATGCCAAGACTGAACCTATTGCTTCTACACAAATCTTACAAAGATGGTGACAATCAGAACACACATATGCTAGATTCACTAAAACTGCTGGGAACATCCAGAAACATCTTTCTTGCCATCTGCCTTGGGATAACTCTATAGGGTTGTCACAAGCTGCATAAAACCAACACATTGTGAACTGCCGCACAAAAGATGTAACAATATGCATAGCCAATTTAACGTGGTAAAATCCCAAGTTTCTTCACATGTGTTATTAAAAGCAAACAAAGCCACATGGGGATATTACAATAGTGACCAAAGGTTGGTTAAAAAGACGGCTTCTAATGGGCTTCTTAAAGGAGGCATAAAAGCAGAAGAGTTAAAGGAAGGGATTCCAAAGCTTAGAATCTAGACAGTTTATTATTTGGATGTTGACGCTATAGTGAAGGCAAATGATGACTGTAAAAGAAGCCAGAACTGAAGACACATGGAATTCATGGAGGACTGTAGGCCCAGAAAATTGTATTGGGAAGAGCAATGCCACTGAAGGATTTGAAGCACAAGAATATAAATTTAATGTGCAGCTAGTCGGGAAACCAATACTAGTCAGTGAGCTTAGGAGCACTGGGATAACAGGAACTTAACAAAAGTTAGGACGTATGCAGCAGAGTTTTGTATGAGCTGAAGGAAATGGAGTATGGAGGAGGAGAGGTCAACCAGTAGGACACTGCAACAGTTAGACTGTGGAAATATAAAACAACAATAAACAAGAGTTCCAGCACCAGATCAGCTGCAGCAATAGCAGAAATAGATGTCACCATTTAGGTGAAGGCAGTTTTGGTAACGAAGAGGATATAGAAAAGTTGAAGATATGGATATACAACAGCCATACGAAAGCAGCCTATGACTTCATGAAAACTGGGTCTGTAGAATCTACTGATAGTCTAACAGCTCGCTCCTTCTTACAGTAATGCCCACCAGATCTGATAAATGGAAAGGAAGACCACAGAGGTCAAATAAAATCTGAGAGCTGTCAGTAGAATTTCAGACAAGACTCATGGTCCAAATGGCACGTAACCCAGGCTGCTAAGCAAAGTAAGGGTGGTAAAGCTATAATCATATGGAAGTGGTTACAAAGGTCTAGAAGGTTGCAAATTCAAAAGTATGAAAAACGATAAATCAAGAAACTGCAGGTGTCATTTACAGAAAGATAGCTGACTTGGAGTACAAAATGTCACACAGGTGCATTATCCTTTCAGTCTAGAGTAAATGGGCCTTGGGGGTGGTTTAATTCTGCACTGATCTTCTGTCCCTAGACCTGGGAATTTTAACACAAGCTGCCTAAAGTGAAAAAGTGCATCTGTTGCTCCAGCTTAACAACCCTGACTTTTATCAGCCTAAAAAATAAAAATATTCAATTTTTCATTCTGAACGAAGCCTGGTAATTTAACCTCTGATTTTCAAAATGTCTCATCTGATTGGCGATTTTAAATCCCAGAGCACTGTACAAACTATCAGCATGACTCCCAGTAACCTGTTCAATAATTTTCACACATGCAGCATCACCAGTAATTTGACCTGTTATTATGTGACCAATAATTTGTCATTTGTAGAACATTTCCGTGCGCAAAATTGTTGTTGATTTCATGTTAAGTGGCAGTATTAACTGTACAGAGTAATTCAATGTGTGAACTGCTTTGCCATGCTATGCAACTAAGAAAGTGGAATTCACTAACTGTTGTGATAAGGTGCTATATAAGCACATGTTCCTTTTGACTCTGAATGGTTTTCAGTTTTTTTGCAACTCAGTGACCACTCTTCAAAGCCGAGTTGATTCTCCTACTTTGGTACACCAATTTTGTCCAAGACATGATTTGTTGAAGAAATTTTTGTTTTAAAAACATTGCAGTTGGTTGTATTTGCAATGGTCTCCCTGGAGTACTGCGCAAACTCATGAACAGAATGCTATATACATACAATATAGCTGAAGGAGGCTCAGTTTATCTTCCAACCGTGCCTTAACTTCAGTTCTCATAACATCCTACTTGTTTACAACGCTGCACTGTTTTCCAAAATCACAGGAGGAATAACAACAATATCTATTGACCCAAGTATTTAAAACAAAAGTTGGGAAAATATCCTGTGCTTATCATAATTCACCAAAAATCCACTTTTCATGGGGCACAGGAGTGAATCTCAGCCCTTGCCCTTCCAGCACAAGAATAAAACAACAGATTGTGCATTTTTAAACTGATTCCAGTTCATCTTGAAGGGAAACCATGACCATACTCAGTTTAAAATAATAATCTGTTAAAACATTAGAACTGCAACAAGCCATTAGACTCAAATGAACAGCATTAATCACCTCACAAAAAAAGAAAATGGAACCTGTAAGTCAATGAGTCAATTGATCATTTTTTCCCCTCCTTCATGAAACAGATGTTTTGAGATCAGATCACCTGGTCTCTGCCAAGTTTAGCAACCTTTGCCAGGTTAACAGTTTAAACATCATAAATGACCGAATTGGTTTGAACGCATCATGGCATTGTCATTGGACTAATAATCCAGATAAATGCATCAGGTAATGTTCTGCGAACACAGAGTTCGATCCCATTATTTTCAATTAAAGAAAAATCTGGAATTAAAAGTCCACTGATGATCACAAAAAACTATTACCAATGGACGTGAGAGAAAATTTGGTTTACTAGCATCCTTCAGGGGAGGTAAACTGCCATCTTCACCTGGTATACCCTACGCACAAATTTAATCCCACAGAAATGTGCTGGACTCTTAATTGTCCTGACACGTTCTAGCATTCAATTGTAACAAACTGCTAACAAGACTCAAAGAAGGAATAAAAACAGTGGCCTAAGCACTGGAAATGACAATGGCAAACGTAGCGCTGTAGAACCTGCAAAGTCTTTCTTGGCAACATCTGGAGGGTAGTACCAAAATAGGAAAGCTATCTTATAGGCTAGCCAAGCAACAGCCTGACATTATCATGCTCACAGAACCATTCCTTAAGGACAATATCCCAGGCAATGCCATCACCATCCCTGGATATATCCTATTCCACTGAAAGTATAGACCAACCAGAGGTATGGCACAGTGGTAGAGGTGGGAGGGAGTTGCCTGAGAGTCTGCAACATTTACCCTGAGGTCCATTAAGTCTCATGGCACAAGGTAACCTTCATGTACCACATACTATCATCACCACCATCAAACCCCACCATTCCACCCCACCCTCCAACTGATGAATCAGCACTCCTCCATATTGAATAAAACTTGGAGGAAGCACTGAGGGTGGCAACTGCACAGGAGACTTCAATATACATCATTTAGAGTGGCTTAGCATCAGCACTACTGACCGGGTTGGTCAAGTCCTAGGGGACATGCTGGACTGGGTCTGAAGCAGGTGAAGGAATCAACCAAAGGAAAGAATCATTCTTGGTCTCATCCTCACAAATCTGTCTGTTACGCATACATCTGTCCACAACAGTATTGTTAAGAGTAACCAACACACAGTCCCTGTGAAAATTAAGTTCCCATTTCACAAATGACGTTACCCGCCACTGTGCTAAATGAGATTACAGAGAACAGATCTAGCAACTTAAGACCAAGTATCCATGAATCACAGTGGGCCATCAGCAGCAGCGGAATTGCACTCACACACAATCTGCAGCCGCAGGGTCCTATATACCCTTTAATTCTAGAAAGAACATCAAACCAGGGGAACCAACACCCATTTCAATAAAAAGTGCAGGAAACATGCCTGGAGCAGCACTAGGCACACTTGAAAGTGACGTGTTAACCTGATAAAGTTACGACATAAGACTAATTGCATGTCAAACAGCACAGCAACAATTAATTGGTGGTGGACAATTAAGTAACTTATTGGAGGAGGCACTCCACAAATATCCCAATCTTCAATGATTGAGAAGCCCCATCAGTGCAACAGATAAGGCCGAAACATTTACAACACAATAAGTGGGTTTATTAATCTAATCTCATCTAAACAAAATGAAGATTATAATTCTTTCAAAAACATCTGGAGTACACTTATACCGGTGTTATAATGTCACCAAACATCAGTGCTATTGACATCAAAGGGATGGCAGCAGAAAACCCTGCCTTGTTCTTTTTAGTCTATTTTTGCACAAATGTTACAGTTGCTGCTATATATACACAATGGCTAAAATTCAAGATTCAGTCACGTACTCCCACAACTTCCTGTTTGTTCACCACAACCGTTAAAACTGTATGGAAAACAATTAAAACAACGTATGCTCTTCTGGCTCTTATGGTATTCTGCCTTCTTGTATAAAGTTTTGTGGGAACTTTCTTGTCTAAAGTTTCAGACCAACAGTTTCAACCATGTAAGTGGCAAAAAAAAAGTTAAATAGGTTGGAATCACCCTTACCAAATATAGTGTAAAAAAAAGCTGAGTTTAAATTTACTTTCTCTGCAAGCAGTTTTACACATATCTGAGATCTTCTAAAATGTACAGACTCTACTTGAAGAAAATGTGATTTTTTATTTAAAGAAAACACATGTCAACCATATCCCTCACCCTCAAAGGATAAGGTTTCATCTTCTCATATGCCTGTCAAAATGAAACAACATGAAACTTCTCAAAAAAAAAGTCCAGGAAATTAATCAACCGTAACAAGCGGGGGAGGGGGATTATTGCGACGTATCCTACAGACAAGGGACAACTGGGGAATAATTAAATAAACCAGTGTATCACTCCAAAGTGCGTTTACTGCCAATTCACATAATAACTTATTATTTGCAGGTGCAATACTCCTTAAGTCGGCCCACGATTTCGACACCGGTTGATGTTGATGGGCTGTGCTTGGGAGACAACGCCCAGGGAGGCACACGGACAGGTTAATGATTCCAAACTCTCACCTCCCCACCCATCAAATTTGAAAAAAAAAACACCTCCAGGTTTGACACGTGAACAGGCAGGGCCTGGGTTTATCTGTTAAAACCGTTCCCTGCATGTTACAAATTGGAACGGCACCGTAAGTGGAAAGATCTCAGAGGCCACGTTTATATCATTTTCCTCTTTTTTTTAACTCAATGCCTTTCTTGAGAGAAGGGAACAAGTTTGATGCCTGTTGCTAAGTAACGGCCACACAACAGCTTCTGGAATGTGATTTCACAGCCACCCCGGGCACAATTCTGTGATTATAAACCGATATAGACTGTAACAATTAAAACAATACGATGACTTCATAACAGCCCTAAAATGTCAATTCATATCATTAACAGCGGGGAATAGGAACTATGCGGGTTAAACGCCGGTGATAAGTATCGAAATGACAAGATACGTAGTGCCGCTTCTACCTTTCCAACAAAAAAAACACCATTCCTGTCTATTACAGGAAATGCGGCAATCGGCCTGTGTCTGCAGTTAAAATGAAATATTTACAGCCGGATCCCATTACAATGTTTAGAATGAGTTTATTATGGTGCAGTGGGTCACTCCGAGGGTCCCTGCTCTTTTAACATTTTACTGCCGAGTGTCAGAAGCTGCACAACTCACGCACCGCGGGCTGCACATTAAAACATCAATGGCTTGGCAATTTCCGGGTTCGCACGGGGGGGGGGAGGTTGTTAAAAAAAAATCCGCGTCTTAAACACTCGGTAAACTAAGCAGCATTTTCTTGCAGAAGGGGGATACGGCGAACGGGCTCTGCAGCCATCAACAACCGGCAGGTTGCATTTGTTGAAAAAAAAACAACCACTGATAATAGGTTTCGATCCGCAACCCAAAAGATCACAGTCCAGGTTGCAACACACAACGTAAGGCCTTACATTCCAGTTGTCTGCACAAATCGTAGTTTCTTTCTCCTGTTTCAACTTATTTGCAATCTAAGACT
Organism: Ginglymostoma cirratum; assembly: GCA_024137785.1. Classification (NCBI taxonomy): domain Eukaryota; kingdom Metazoa; phylum Chordata; class Chondrichthyes; order Orectolobiformes; family Ginglymostomatidae; genus Ginglymostoma; species Ginglymostoma cirratum. The sequence continues at coordinate 21,753,306 of JAHRHZ010000289.1, read as the reverse complement.
CAAAGTGCGGAGTGACGCAACATCAAGATGACATGCTGGCCCTATGATTACAAGGAAATGAAGTGTAGAAACAATGTCAATCACTTACAATGACACAGTAACAATATGTCTCCTTTGCAGAAACAGCAGCTCAGCTTCGAGTGGGCAGTAGTAGACTGGCCCACAATACTGCGCGCTTCCAGCCGAGCTGTCACTCAGCGCCTCTGGGTCATCCTCCCCAGTGCATGTGGTGAACGGAGAGTGCTATTCATCCACACCCACATAACGCAGAAAACCAAACCTAAAAAAAATCACACGCGTTATCAACATTGCAACATAATCAGATTGAACACCGTCGCGCTTATTTATTTTTAAATGATTCGTTACAATGCGTTTGATGGTTTAAACTGACAGAAGAAAGAGTCCCATATTTTATATTGAAAAGCGATGCATGTAATTCCGACAATCGCCTGTGCCCTCTGTATAAAATGGCATGAATGTCTATATTTACGGAATTTTACCCCCAAAATTTGGTAATATATAAATGGATCTGATCCCACGCTGTATGCTAAAAAAATGCTTAATGCAGTTTATACTGTACTGTAAAATGATTGCAAAATTACAGACATATATGCATATGCCCTTATGGTTTGCTTAAATTGATAGTGAATTTCCCTTGTATTGCTTACAATAAATCAGCACAAACAGGCTGTCTGCTACTCATTTTCCTCTATCTCTCTCCTCTTCGCTACCTTGTCTTGGTTTTGTTTCTTTTTGTTTTCTCTATTGGGGTTTGTGGGTCCCTCAGCATGTAGTCCTGGACTACATGCCAGTCCACAACCCCCAGTTGAGATCTACACTTTACACCGAAAGGTTTTGAACAGACCAAAGAGCATCTTTCACCGAGTTGATTGTCTTCCAGGCAAAGTCAATTATTGTCTTAGTGTGCATCCCAGGGAACAACCGATTAGAGCACAGAGTCACCCAACTGCCTGTTACAAATCTCGACAAAAACGACTGCATCTCTCTTCAGACCTTCTTTGCAAAGGGACATTCCAGAAGGAGATGTGTGATTGTGTCATCAGCAGCGCAGCCGCTTCATGGACATTGTGTGGCAGTGGAGAGAGACTGGGCATACATGAAGGATCTCACTCTCTTCTCACCACCAGCTAAGATATGCCTTGGTGCTTGTTGGAAATTTCTGGCATTGAGGTATTCTGCCAAATGACTTTGACAGTCTGCTCGGGGAGCCACATGACAGGATCAACCTTTCTTTTTCCACAGGATCTTGGTGATGCTATGTGCTGACCACTGCCTGATGGACTTGTGGTCAAGGGTGTTTTCCTTCACAATTTTTTCCTCAAGGGACAGGTGGAATGGTCAACTACTTGGAGTGTTCTACAGAACCTCAATACGTAGTGACACTTGGTATTTGTGAGCTGAAAGTCTATTCACAACTTGATACAGCCATACACAATGGTGACCATCAGGATGAAGGTGGCATTGGGGACATTCCTCTCCTCACATCATCCAGAGCTTTGTATGTCGTGTCCCTGCAAACACGGTCCATCTTTGACCTCCAGATGAAGTGAAAGATGGGTTGTGTGACTGCAGTGGTGCAGGCTTGGAGAATAGGCCAGACCTGTGCCCGCGTACAACAGAGAGTACGTCACACTTGATGACTGGGTTTTTACCCACAGTGGAGAGGGAGCGGTTGTTCCATCTGCCCAGTTTCTGCCTCACCTTGCCTCAGAAATACTAAGCAAGCCAGTGACACCCATATCCTGTAAATGAATTTTAAAAGCATGATGCTGATGTACGCATGGTGAGGGAACACCCGCTGGGTCAGTGTTGCATTGTCCCCAATGACGTTTGCAGGCCCACAGCTTGTCCTTATTCAGTCTGGGAGCATAACATACAGGAAAGCAATTTTCATTGAGCTTTCATTTACAAGCATCAAAAACAAGCATAGACAAAGCCAGTGAAGGTTGAAAACCACCCTGACAATGCAAACCAGATTTTAGTATCATGAACACTGACAGTTCATGACGGTCTGCTGCACTCGGCTTTCATGTGTTGGAAGTGGATATCAATGAGTTTCATTGAGTGTTCTGAAGAAGGATCACCAGACCAGAAATGTTAACTCTGCTTTCTCGTCATGGATGCTGCCAGGCCTGCTGAGTTTCTTCAGCTATTTGTCTTTTTGTTTCAGTGAATTTCCATCTGGCCCGTACCTCTGAAGCAGCTGACGTCTGCCATGGACAAAGGCAGCTCCATCCTCTTCAGACAATTGTTCCTGTTGATCCCGTGCTTTTGTTCATCAAACCTGCCCACCTTGGTGTTGCCCCAACCATTTTCTAGCAGTAGTTTGCATTTAGCAAACAGAAACTGATAGTAGCGAGCACAGCTCATGGAGGACATTGTCAGTACCAGGTGCCGACTGGTCACCAGATATGTGCCCCCCCTCCAGATCCTCCATGTACTAGTAATTGGTACTATCTTGGAAGCTCATTTCTACTTATCCCTTTCCCCTAGGGTAGAAATCCCACTACATTGAACTTCACCTACAATTGTCTTACGTGCCCCTGAACCCTGGCATTACGCCTTAATGATGCCCACCACATTTCCTCAACACTCCCGCTGTTGGTCACTGCCAATGTTGCTGTACACTCTCTGGGCTTTACTGGGACCGATTCCTTGACTGTGAATGTCCTGACAGAACAACTGATGGCGGTCAGGCCCCTGGACTGTGTGTGAACTGTGCCCACGACTGACAGTGGCATTCCCTTAAAGGAACTGAGGACTAGCCCTCACCAGTTTCCAATATGACCATTTTGTTGAAAAAATATGAAGTGTGTTTTCCAAGCTGGCAGCTGGTGTACATGCTGTAGGTGTTAGACTGACATCGCAGTGTGTTGTACAGTAAAATATCTTGCAGCCTGGACAGATACCTACTGAGAAGCTGTCTGTATGTGTGTCTGTGCTAAAGAGCACCTCAAGGTGGCAGTACTGGTGGTTTTAGGTTCTGGCTGAAGCATCATTGCATTAAAAGGCACGAAATGACAAGATAACATGAGGCTATGCAGAGATCCTGCAAGCAAGTACCAAGAGAGCAAGTGGGTAGCTTTGAAATATGGCCTGCTCCAACCCATGAGCTGGGTGCCTGTTTATCTGCATAAAATGTCCATGCAGCAGCCTTTCAATGCTCGTTGCTTGTGTGCAATGCAATCAGAGTCTGTGCCTTCAGAGCAGCCTGTAAGAGGATCAGCGAGGTGACCTGATGATCGTGAGAGGTTGGTAAATTGGAAACCAATGTCCATGGACAAGAGCTGCATACGTCTAGTATCCATTAATAATGCCCTGAGCTGCAAGTTGGTCATATACAACATGGAAGTCATTTGGATCAAGTTGTGAGTTGAATCTGCCAGGTACCCAAACTGACTTCTTCCCACAGATGCTGCCAGACCTGCTGAGTTTCTCCAGCACTTCCTGTTCTTGCTTCAGATCTCCAGGATCCACATTTCTTTGTTTATTTTAGTAACCCACCCTGACTTCCGTGCTAAGGTTTCTGGATGTCTAAGCTGTTGGATGCGTTTGGTAAGGTGGAAAGTTGAATATTACTAGGCTAATTTGGTCCACTAACAGGGTTTATAACATGCAAAAATCCTCCCCTACTTGTCAACTCGCCATTGCCAGCAAAGAAACTCACCTCACCACATGTCAAAACATAGAAGATAGACCAAGATGTTCCCAGCTTCGAGATGGGCCTTGCCACAATTTTGTCTAATCATGCCGTGAGTTTCACCATAGCACATGTCTCTCAGGCCCCTAGAAGATTCTGCCATAGTCCTTTTTCCATCTTGGGAGAGAATAAAAATCCAGTATTTTATCATTGTTAAGGTATTTCAATGATCTCCAGTGCTTGGGGAATTTTCTTTCAGTAGATACAATACAAAATTATTTTGAAACGTTTAGAAGTTTTTGTTTTTAATAAACAGAAATTAATGAAACTATCCAAAAGGAAAAGAAGATTGAAGTTAAAAAATCTTCATTTAAACAAAAAAGCTTCCTAATGATAAAGCTTTATTAGGAATACTTCTTCATTATCTAATAATTAATGAAAATAATTATAGTATTTCAAAAATCTTGCTGAAGAAGACAACATTTAATATAATTTATGGTGCCTATACAATTTACTACACTGGATATCAAAATCAACTACATCTCAAAACACTGAGAAATTTCTACAGCAGCTTTCAAGTAAATCATTTCAGTAAGAGAAGCAGTGAAATAAAATTAGAATATACAAAGATATTACACTTTCGAGCAGATTTGAAATCACAAATGCATCAGAAAGAGAATTAAACCAGACAACATGGAAGAGACAAATAATATGATGTAGAATTGTTTACAGAAGATTACAGAAGTCCACAGAACAGTGAACAGATTTCTTTATTCTGTAGGTTTAGTAACAGATCACATTTTAAAAGACAGAAGGGAAAAACACAGACAGATGACATTGACAATGTTGGTTTTTATATTATCATATAATCTCCAATCATATAATGGAGACAATAAGATTCCATGGGAAAGTACAGCTTTCAAGAGAAATTTGTTAATATTCTTTGTACATCGTCAGAATTTTGTGATTTTAGTGATTTATAAACAGAACTAACTGCCATCGAAATTTGTGATTCATTCCTTTTTAGATATGTTACAATCAAAGGAGAGCTGACAATGGAAAGATTTACCTGACCTGGATCCCAACCCTGACTTTTTCATTCCATAACTGTCACTACAATTAAATACAGTGTATCAGCTACCATAGTCTATTTCAATTGAACTCGAACTTAGGGCTTCTTGCCATTATTCCAAGTTAGCAGCCCTTAATTGGCTATCCATCATACCTTTCAGTCAATTAACTGTCCAACCCTATGAAAATTGAGGCCTCTACCTGCTTCCTCCAAGCGTGGGCCATTGGGACCAAGAAATGCTGCTAAGTACGTTGTCCAACATTGGATGGAAAAGCAGGCCCTCGTATCAGATACAAAATCACCTTTAACTGCTATATAATAAAAATAAAAGATGCTGGAAATACTCTGCAGACCTGGCAACATCCTTGGAGAAAGAAGGTAACCTCTCAACAAGTGTTTTTTTTCTCTATTGGAGGTCCTGATGATCAGTTCTGATGAAGATTCACAACTTGAAACATTAACTCTGTTTCTCTCTCCACAGATGCTTCTTGACTTTCCGAATCAAGCAGATGTTCACCTGCACATCTGCTAATGTGGTATACTGCATCCGCTGTTCCCTTTGTGGCCTCCTCTACATCGGGGAAACCAAGCAGAGGCTTTGGGACCGCTTTGCAGAACACCTACGCTCGGTTCGCACTAAACAACTGCACCTCCCAGTTGCAAACTATTTTAAATCCCCTTCCTATTCCTCAGACGACATGTCCATCCTGGGCCTTCTGCAGTGCCACAACAATGCCACCCTAAGGTTTCAGGAACAGCACCTCATATTCAGCCTGGGAACCCTGCAGCCCAATGTCATCAATGTGGACTTCACAAGCTTCAAAATCTCCCCACCCACTACCGCATCCCAAAATCAGCCCAGTTTGTCCCCACCTCCCTAACCTGTCCTTCCTCCCACCTATCCCCTCCTCCCACCTCAAGCCCCACCCCCATCTCCTACTTACTAACCTCTTCCCGCCCCCTTGACCTGTCCGTCCTCCCTGGACTGACCTACCTCTTCCCTACCTCCCCACTTACACTCACCTTTACTCGCTCCATCCCCGCCTCTTTGACCTGTCTGTCTCCTTTCCACCTATCTTCTCGTCTATCCATCTTCTATCCGCCTCCCCGTCTCTCCCTATTTATTTCAGAATCCCCTTCCCCTCTCCCATTTCTGAAGAAGGGTCTAGGCCTGAAACGTCAGCCTTCCTACTACTCTGATGCTGCTTGGCCTGCTGTGTTCATCCAGCTCTACACCTTGTTATATCTGCTTCTTGACTTGCTGAGTATTCCCAGAATTTTCTGTTTTTATTTCAGATTCACAGCATTTGTAGTATTTTGCTTTTTGGTTAAAATGCGAGCTGCTTGGGGGTCTCTACAACTGTGCAAATATACATGGGCCTCTTGCGGTTTTGCTCATCATAAATTGGATAATGAAGGAGTAATTTTCAACTTTTCTGCCTGCATAATAATCTGGATGAGCGATCACCTAGCAATTGTAGAATTTGGCCAATTTTCTTCTCTGTTTACTGCTGGCGCAGTGAAGATTAAATTTGGCAGACGCAGTTTAAACAAGAACTGAAGTGTTACACTATATACCAGAATGTATCATATCACCAATATTGTGAAACTCTCCTATATCATCAACCTTTCCCTTCTGTTTTATGACATTATTCGCCACTGTTTCCCTCATATTTCCTCAGACTAATCTCAAAACTGGATTTCAAGGATTAGATTGGCAGCTGCTTTTTATAGCTCTGTAATTAAAACATAATATTCTAAAGGTTTGGAGAGGAAACAAACATTTACAAAATCTGGTTGGCAGCTTCCTGTTTTACAAGATGATAGTTTGTGCTGTGGTGGTCAACTCTGCATTAAGCTTTGCATGATTTGGTTCAGAAGCTCTACCTTGCATGATGAACACTACAACGTTTGCTACAGAGAGAGATTGTGGGCTGAGAAGGTGCACAATTTTCTGGTCTCTATATTCCGGGGCCCACCTTGTGATTAACTGAGCTTTTCTTTTCTGCCCAAGTATTGCAATGCTATCCCAACCTCTGGATATCACAGCCATGAGGGACTGTCTCCCCATTATCAAGGTTAATGTTGCCAGATTTGTACCTCATGTGCAAATATCCTGGTGTTGAAGGTATAGGTGCTCAGGAATCCATGACCCAATGAACAGTTCTTTTCCTTATATCTTTTACTTATAAATTCTGTGTCTGATACTACCTCTCTCAAAACACCTGAAGAAGGAGTGAGGCTCCAAAAACTTGTGTTTTCAAATAAATCTTTTGTGCTATAACCTGGTGTCATGTGATTTCTGACTTAGTTCAACCTTCAGAAGGTCTTCAGGTAAACAGCTGATACGTCCACTGAACATGGCACAACCAGCACAGATATTATTGGCGTAACAATGAGTGCATACTGATTGAATAAACATGCTCCAGGATCTCAGAGCTGCTGACCATTGTCTTGCAAAGATGTGCCAAGTTTATACCTGAGACAGAAACTATGGAAACTGTTCAGCATTTTCTCCTGACCATTCTATGTCATTCTACTATAGAGGAGTGTACTGTGGCAGCAGATTTAATAGACACCCAGATTGGTGTTCTCAGCCAGGCTGCTGTTTTTTCACACCCTGTTACTCATTTTGAACATAGCATCTGCAGCTATTATGATATATTTGTTGCTTTTGGCATTGAGCGACAGGTCAATGGTGATTGATTGTGAAGTGTCTCTCTGTGAAACTACCAACAACCCCCAGCATCGCATTGATGATGTTGGTAGATGGCAGTAGGACAATATTTAGACCATGGCACTTGTCTTTCTGATGCTGATTGTAACCCAAGCTCTTTACAGGCATGAGAAAGACTGTCCATTTGTTCCTGCAGGTCATCCTCAGTGTGGAATACCAGTGCACCATCATCAGCGTAGAGCAACTCTCCAATGAGAACTTGGTGCAGCTTTGTCTTGAATCTCAGCTAAGCAATCTGTTCGAGCAGATTTCCACTAATTTTCATGTAAGATAACATTCTCATAGATGATCTGAAGTCAAATGACAGCCACAGGGAAAACAATACACGAAAAGTGAGAGTGACTGAACACAATCCAGCTTGAGCCCACTGAAGTGTTCTGATGTTTCACTGCCATAGCTCACCTTCCCTGTTATACTGTCATGGAAGGATGAGATCACATCGAAAAGCTTTGGTTGGCAATCATTCTTCTCATCCTCTGCTCACATGGTCAAATGTCTTAGTGAAATAAATGAAGGCAACGTCCAAGGGTCTTTTTTGTTCAGAACATTTCTCTTACAGCTTACAGCTCTTACAGCTGCCAGACTACAAAGATACACCAACTGTAAAGTTTCCAGGTCAGAAACTGTGCTGGAATTTGGGTGTGTCAGATAAGATCTACAGTCTGGTATGGAAAACATGGGCGAATATTTTTCCCATAATAGGGAAATGCCTCACAAGTTATTGCAATCCCTATTGTGATCTTTGATCTAATGCAGTACCACAATATTTGCATCACTCATATCCTGAAGCTTTGCAACATCCTATCAGCACAGACTGAGACTCTCAAGCATGATAATGATGCATTGATTAGGGAGCTTAAGATGAAGGAACGCCTCGGATCAGTGACCAAAATATAATAGAATTCACCCTGCAGTTTGAGAGGGAGAAGCTGAAATTAGATGTAACCATGTTACAATTCAGTAAAAGTTAACCACAAATACATAAGGGAAGTGCTGGCCAGACTTGATTGGAAGGGGAGCCTAGGAGGGAAGTTGATGCAGCAGCAATGGCAGGAGTTTCTGGGGGTAATTCAGGCACAGCAGAAATTCATCCCAAGGAAGAAGAAACATGTTAAGAGAAGGATGGCTAACAAGGGAATTCAGAGACAGCATAAAATCAAAATAAAAGCATACAATGTGGTGAAGATTAGCGGGAAGCCAGAGGATTGTGAAGCCTTTAAAAATCAGCAGAAGATAACTATAAACGCAATAAGGAGGGAGAAGATGAAATATGAGGGTCAGCTAGCTAGTAACATAAAATAAGTTTGCAAGAGTTTTTTTTAAAGTTATATAAAGGATAAGAGAGAGGCAAGAGTGGACACTGGGCTGCTTAAAAATAAGGCTAACAAGTAGTGGGAAATGGGGAACAAAGAAATGGTAGAGGAACTGAACAGGTACTTTGCATCAGTCTTCATGGTGGAAGTGCAGTACCAGAAGTAGCATACCAGAACTTCAAGACAGTCAGGGGGCAGAAATGAGTGATGCGGCCATCACTAAGGAGAAGATACTGGGAAAGATGAAAGGTCTAAAGGTGGATAAATCACCCAGACTGGATGGACTGAAGGAGGTAGCTGTAGAAGCAATGGTGGTAATCTTTCAGGAATCGTTCAAGTCAGGGAAGGCCTCAGAGGACTAGAAGATGGCTGATGTAACCCTTGTTTGAGAAGAGAGGGAGGTAGAAGACCGAAAATTTTAGGCCAGTTATCCTGGCCTTAGCTGGTAAGATTTTAGAGTCCATTACTAACAATGAGATTGCGGAGTACTTGGAAGTGCAAGGTAAAATAGGGCTGAATCTGCATGGCTTCGTCAAGGAAGGTAATTTCTGGCAAATTTGTTAGAATTCTTTGAGAAGGTAATGACCAATTTAGACAAAGCAAAGCCAGTGAATACGATCTATTTAGATTTCCATATTACAAAAGAGGAGGTGCTGGAAGTCTTAAAACCCATTAACATAGATAAATCCCCAGGACCTGATGAAGTATATTCAAGGACTTTGTTGGAGGCTTGGGAGGAAATGATGGGGCCCCTAAAGGAGATATTTGTAACATTTACAGCCAAGAATGATGTACCCAAAGAGTGGAGGTTGGTTAATGTTGTGCCATTATTTAAGAAAAGCTGCAGAAAAATCCTGGGAACTGCAGACCAGTAAACCTAAAGTCTGTGCTGGATAAGTTGTTAGAGGGGATTCTGAGAGACAGGATCTATAGGATCTGAGGGGTGACCTTATAGAATTCTATAACATCATGAGAGGCATCTAAATGGTAGATAGCCAACAGATTCTCTCCATCGTAGGGGAATCAAAAACTAGAGGCCATAGGTTTAACGTGAGAGGGGAGAGGTACAAAAGGGTCCAGAGGGGCTAATTTTTCACATAGAGGGTGGTGACTGTCTTGAACGGACTGCCAGAGGTAGTGGTGGAGGCGAATAGAGGTACATGGATGGGATAAGTATGGAGGGATATGAACCAAACCTAGGCTAATGGGACTAGATTAATTGTAAAAACTGGGAGGCATGGACAAGTTGGGTCAAAGGGCCTATTTCTATGCTTTAAACCTCAAAGACTCCCTTTCACAAGGTACCACGTAGGAGGCTTCTAAATAATATAAGAGACCATGATGTTAGGGGCAAGGTACTGCAGGAATTAATGATTGATTAACTGACGGAAGTCAGAAAGTGACGATAAAGGGTATTCTTTTTCAGGATGACAGTGGGTGACTAGTGGAGATCCACAGGGGTCAGTGTTGGGACCACAACTATTCATGTGATATGTTAACAGTCTGGATGAAGGAACTGAGGGCATTGTTGCTAAGTTTACAGAAAACACAAACACAAGAGACAGACCATGTTGAGGGAGGCTGCAGAAGGACTTGGACAGGCTAGGAGAGTAGAAATATAAGTGACAGATGGAATATAATGTGGGAAAATAAGAAGTTATGTACTTTGATTAGAAAAAAGAGGCATAGACTATTTTTGAAATGAAGAAAGGCTTCAGAAATCTGAAGCACAAAGGGGCTTGGGAATCCTAGTTCAGGATTCTCTTAAGGTTAACTTGAAGGTTCAGTTGGCAGTTAAGAAGGCAAATAAAATGTTAGTGTGGAACTGGAGGAACGCAGCAGGCCAGGCAGCATCAGAGGAGCAGGAAAGCTGATGTTTCGGATTGGGATCCTTCTCCAACCTGAAACATCAGCTTTCCTGTTCCTCTGATGCTGCCTGGCTTGCTGTGTACCTCCAGCTCCACAGTTTGTTATCTCTTACTTCAGCATCTACAGTTCTTGCTATCTCAAATAGAATGTTAGCATTCATGTCAAGACAGAAAGAATACAAGGGCAGAAAAGTACTGCTGAGGCTGTTTAAGGCTCTGGTCAGACTGTGTTTAGAATATTGTGAGCAGTTTCAGGCCCCATATTGAAGGAAGGATGTGCTGGCAATGGACCAGTCCAGATGACGTTCACAAAAATGACCCCAGGAATGAATGAGTATACTTGTCATAAGGTAAGCAGATGGGGACTCTGGGTTTGTACTAGATGGAGTTTATAATGTTGGAGGCGAGGGGGTGGGATCTTATTGAAACTTACAGAATACTGACAAGCCTGAATAGAGTGGACATAGAGGAGATGTTTCGACAAGTAGGAGAACCTAGGACCTGAGGGCACAGCCCAAAGTGAAGGCATGATCCTTTAGAATTGAGATGAGGAGAAGTTTCTTCAGCCAGAGGATGGTTAATCTATGGAGCATGTTATCACAGATGGCTGTGGGGGCCAAGTTATGAGTATATTTAAGAAAAAGGCAGATAGGTTCTTGATTAGTAAGGAGACCAAGGGTTTCAGGGAGAATGGAGTTGAGAAATACATCAGTCATGATCAAATGGTTGGGCAGACTCAATGGGCCAATGGCCCGTATCTTATGGTCTTTTGCAAATGTTGTAGGAGCATTTGTGTCCCATGTTTGATGAGTTCAGTTGTATAGCGTCAGCACTTGGAAATTTTCCCATATGCAAAACAATAGACTTGCTGAGTTCCTTCCTTGTGAGTTTGATATCCAGCTCTGCCAGGACAGGCAGTCTTTCTATCTGACTGAATTTCTCTTCTAATAGCGTTCTCCCGAGAATACAACTCAAGGTGTTTGTTCCATCCATCCTTCCAAATATTTTTTGCAGTGAGTGATGACCTTCACTGTGTTATGACCACTTCCTGGGCTGCATTCCTGAATTTGTTACAATTCTAAATGAGATGCTCCAAATGATTAAAACCTCCGGTGAGGAGACGGATGAACTGGTTCAGAGATAGTAAGAACTGCCGATGCTGGAGTCAGAGATAACACAGTGTGGAGCTACAGGAACACAGCAGGTCAGGCAGAAGCAGAGGAGCAGGAAAGAAGGAAACTTCTTTATTCACCTTGACAGGGGATTGCAACAGGTTAATCTAAAAATAGATCGTTTCAATTTTCTCCCAGATCCAAGTGTACATATGGTTTAAGGGAGCCAATTTAACCAAGCTTTCTTGAATTAACAAAAAAGACTGAGAATTTATTAATTACTACATGCAAGAAAAAGTACAAACACCACACACTCTTACACTCTCTCTCTCACACACACACGCACGCACACACGCGTACACACACACGCACGCACACACATGCACGCACACACACACAGATTTGAATGAGAGGGTGGGTCCAAAAAGAGAATAGTTTAAACAAACAGACATAAAGATCAATGCCTGCTATAGTGTCCCAAGGCAGCTCAATTAAAACTGGAGGAATAGCTCCACATCAGTGTAGGCACTTTACAGCCCTCTCAAACTCAATATTGGGCTCGACAACTTCAGGGCATCTCCTCCATCCTCTACTTTAATTTCAACCCCAAACGCCGCCACCTCCACACACACTGCCATGTCTTGATTGTGTGATATTGGCTTTGTTCTTAGATGAACAGGCACATTTTCTCCTTTTCACACCTACAATTTATACTTACTTTAGATCTTTGTCTCTCCTTCACCACTATTAGCACTCCCTTGTCTTTTGCTCTGGGCATCCTCACTACCTGCTCCACCCGCTCCTCCTCCTCTGTCAACAACATAAAAAACACAATTTTCCAAATTCTTTTATTCTGCAGAAGAGTCATATTGACATGAAACATTAACTGCCAGCATGGCCTCCTGTTCTGAACACTTTCCTGTAATGCCATACATTTTATTTTTGTATTGTTTAAAATCTTGTAACAAAGGAAGCTATGCCTAGATACTTTTGTATCTAAGTCAGCGCTGTAATTGGTGATGTATAAACTTTTCACTTTACTCATTGAGTGTGTATGACAATAAAGGTTATTCTATCCTATCCTATTCTAACTGTGTCCCCAAGAGCTGCCAGACCTGTTAAGTTTCTTCAGCTTATTCTGTTTTATACAAATCAATCTCTGAATTATTCCTGAAGAGCAGATAGTTAATGTTGTAGCCATTGCAGTGGAGAGCATCAGTAACATTGACATTAATAGTTCACACTCATCAGTTTTGCAGATTGCTTGAGATTTTGTGGTTCTAATTTGTATTGACTCCAGTTGAGTTACTGTTTTCAGCCTAAGAGAGAGTGCTCTTGTTGTCCAGTTTTCTTTTGTTCAGCTGCTACCAAACCGACTTCTGGATTGGAGCGAAAACCAGGTTTTCACTTGCAACATAAGGGTGACTAGGGGATAGTTCTTTGACTGTGATCTTCACTGCATGCTAACCCTCAAATATAGGCTAGAACACACAAGGAAGGTCCATCCAATTAGCAAACTCCAACTGAGTTAGAACTGGCATTTTAACCCGTTATCCTTGTGTATTCTTCGAAAGGAAAAATACAAAATGCATCCGCTGTTTGGGACATGATCCACAGAAGGTAAATTGCTATTAAGTGGAGAATTGACAAGCCTGCAATATCGTAAGGTACTCTCTCCCAGTTTAAAGTTTGCTTAACACATTTAGGTGTTACAACCCATTGGTTTCACTTAGAATTTATACCAGTCACTCACTGAGTTTAGACCTGCAGTTATTTTGTCTCTGTAGAAGTCTTCTTAAAAGCACATTTTGAAATTAAGGGCTAAAAACATCCATGGTGTTTTGAGGTTCTGATCCATCATTGTAACAACTGCCACCTTTACTGGAACTTTCCTGCTAATATTTTTGTTCCTGTTCTCCAATACTATATTTACAACACCAGAACAACAGTGAAGACGTGTTGTGCAAAACAAGAATCTACTTAACACATTGACTGCGTTTAAGTCACAATAGTATTTATTAAGCATTCATTCAAAACTTACCATTATCCATAAATTCATCTCGTGAATCTCTGGAGCAAAGCTCACACCTTGGTCATGCATTTCCTCTGATTTTGTCGCATGGAATGTTCTTCTTTCATTCTTCCACTCTAAATGAGCTTGATCTCTTGTGGAGAACCTGCATTTATTTTCAACCTATCAGGTTTTCATCGATGTTTAGTGCATGTTTTCAACCATGTGTAAGTCAACCCTCCACATTCTGCATATATCCTTGACCTTCCAGCTTGCTATCCAAAGAAACTGAATCTTTTTTTGTTTGTATAATTTAGTTGCCTGATGTGATGGGATTTTCTCTACTTGTTGAGCAGAAATTCTTAGCTCCAAGCACCCTTTAAAATAGGCAGACTATGTCAGGTCAGCACCTTACTAGTTGATGATTGCCCAACTTAAGTAGGCAGTGGTTGGTCAGTGAGACATTATGGTCCTTCCCTCCTATGGCACACATGCTCTGGACCAGTTGATTTGGATTTTTCATTTGTAATTACTGTCCCCTTGTTGTATTAGTGCTATGGCAGGGTAATCAGAATGCACTCTGTGGGTGTAAACCTGGAGAAAATTTGTGGTACATCCAAAGGAATAGAAATAGGACATTTGGTCCCACAAGCCCGCTCTACCTTTCAGTAAGATCATGGCTGGTATGATTTTAACCTCAAATCCACATTCCTGCCTACCTTTGATAACCTCTCATCCCCATGTTTTTCAAGTATCTGCGCATGTTGCCACAGAAATATTCAAAAACTCTACCTCCAGCACCTTTTTGGATGAAAGTTTCAAAGACCACAAACCTTTTGAGTAAAAAAAACTAATTTCATCTCTGTTTTTAAATGGAAAATTCCTTATTTTTAATCAATGAGTGATTTGAAGTACTTGACTGTCAATGGATGGCCATCAATTTAACTGGGACAAAGTAACCATAGCAGCCCAAGCCGAACATAGACACGCACAGGAATTCCTAGAGGCATGGTTCTCCACCCATACTTTAATCAACAAACATATAGAATTGGACCCCATATATACAGTACTCACCATAACGGACCGGACGGTATAAATTCCAAGCGGAGTAGAATAACCGCCTCATCAGAGGGTCCACTGATGATGTCACCTAGCATGGTGATGAAAAGTCTGAACAAAACAAGCCAGCTTGGCAAGCCAGTCAACAACCTCATGATAACATTATATCAGAGATAATAGGTACTGCAGATGCTGGAGAATCCGAGATAACAAGGTGTGGACCCTTCAGGGTCTAGGCCCGAAACGTCAAGCTTTCCGGCTCCTATGATGCTGCTTGGCCTGCTGTGTTCATCCAGCTCCACACCTTGTTATCTCATGATAACATTATGCTAGTTTTCCTAATTAACTGCTGTACCCGCACAGTAGCCTCTTATTTGTCGTGCATCAGAACACCAAGTTTCCTTTCAATCTCAGAGCTCTGCAATCTCTCACTATTCTGATAATCTGCTTCTTTTTTTGTTCCTCCTACCAAAGTAGACACTTTTTCCCACCTTGTACATCATTTACCAGATCTTTGGTCATTCACTCACCTTCTGTTTATCTTTCTGTAACCTCCATATGTCATCTTTAAATCTTACTTTCCTATCTACTTTTATGCCATCAACAAATGTGGCCACCATACCTTCAGTCCCTTCATCCAATTCATCTATGTAAATTGTAAACATTTGAGCATTGTGGTACGCATGTCGTTATATCTTTGCAACAAGAAAAAGGCCCACTTATGTTGACCCTCTGCTTCTTGTTAATCAGCCAATCTTCATTCAATGCTAAAATGCTACACCCTACACCATGAAGTTTCATTTTTACAATAAAATTTGATATTGTACTTTAACAAATGTCTCTGGCAATCTAAGTGCACTACATCTGTCTCACACAATCCATTTGTTGAATTACTCGGCAAAAAACTTCGAGAGATTTACTGAAGTTTTTGTTACAAATCTATTGAATAGTACAAGCATCAGTTTCGATCCTTACCCACTGAGCACTTTCCCTACGCAAAAGCCATCACCCCACTGGGGAAGAAAATAGATTAAAAAAAATAAATCCACAACAAATTAAACTAAAAATCGAAAGAGTGAAACCAGCCTTCCATCCATTGACTCCATCTAAACTTCCCAATGCTTTAGGAAAGCAAGTAACATAATCAAAGACCACTTTGATGCCTTTCCCCTTTTCTTCAGTGGCTTGGAGTGGGAATGCTAGCATCCAGCATGCCCGAAGTGGGAATGCCAGCGTCCAGTGGCTCAGTGTGGGAGCGTGGCAGCAGCCAGTGGTCAGACCATGTGGAGGCCCCCTGTGCTGGTCCCTTGGAGATCCCTTAGACAGAAACTGTGATGTTTGTCTTTTTAACTTCGCTTCTTGTTTTCGACCTATGGTTACACTGCGTACAGCTGTAATGTAACTTCTTTTTCCTTCATTTCTCTCTTAAATAAATAAGGCTTGTATCTAGGTACTCTGTACTAAGATGGCACCATGTGTTGATGCCATTGTTACACTGTAACTAACTTTTTTATTGCAAAAATATACCTTGTTCATAGAAGAAAATCTTTATGTACACACGCAATTAATGAAGCTGCTCAGATCTCGACTGTCTTTACTTACAGAGGAGAAAGCAAACACTGGGGTTCGATTCTCTCTACATTTACAATTAAATTATAGGCATTCAGCTGAGGCATCTGATGACTGAATATGTCATCAGAAAAGCCTTACATGGTGGTCCTTCCCCACTGTGCCTTGGCAGAAGCTGCAACAAGCTTTAGTGCATCCTTCAGCATGTGGCCCCTGGGCCTTGGAATGTGCCAGTCTGCAACACTCAGCCATAGTCAACTCTTTCAACTGGAACACCAGCAGGTTTCAGGCAGACCAAAGAGCATCTTTCACTGAGTTGATGGTCCTCCAGGCGCAGCTGATGTTTGTTTCAGTGTGCGTCCCAGGGAACAGAACATAGAGCACGGAGTCCTGCGTCATGGAGCTATTTGGGACAAAGCTCAACAAAAATCACTGCATTTCTCCCCACTCGTCTTTTGCATAGGCACTTTCTGGAAGAAGGCAAGTGACAGTCTCATCCCCTCTGCAGCTGCTTCGAAGGCAGCATGCAGTGGTGCAGAGAGTACGGGCATGCATAAAGGATCTCACAGGCAGAGTCCTTCTCACTACCAGTCAAGCAATGTCCTGGTGTTTGTTGGAAAGTTCTGGTGAAGAAGCATTCTGCCAAATGACTTTGACAATCTACTCTGGGAACCACCCAGTAAGATCAACCCTTCCCTTTTCCGAAAGGATCTCAAGGATACTACGTCTTGACCACTGCCTGACGGCATTGTGGTCAAAGGTGTTTTTCTTGACAAATTTCTCCACGAGGGACAAGTGATTTGGGGCGTTCCAACCACTTGGAACTTTCCACGGCAACGAGGCGAAGTCTATCCTTCACAACACAAGGGACAGGTAGAACCTCAGTAAGTAGTAATACTTGGTGTTTGCATACTAGGGTCTACATACAACTCGATGCTGCCATACACAAAGGTGGCCATTAGGGTGAGGGTAACTTTGGGGATGTTTTTCCCCGCTTTGTTCAGTGCTTTATACATAATATCCCTTTAGACTCAGTCTATCTTTGACCCCCAAATTAAGTAAAAGATGGCTTGGATGACTGCAGTGGTGCAGGTTTGGGGAATAGGCCCGACCTGTGCAGCATACAATAACACTGACAGTGCTTCATTTTACCTGAAATGGAAAGGGAGTCTGCCTAGTTTTTGCTTCACTTTGGTGACATGCTCCTCCCAAGTTTTGGCACACATCCCAGCCCCACCAAACAGAATATCCAACACCTTCAGGTAATCTGTCCTGACAGTGAAGGGAATAAAGGATCAGTCAGCCCAATTCCCAAAGAACATCGCCTCGCTCTTGCCTTGATTTGCCACCCGAGGCCAGTTTGAATTGGTTGCAGATGCACACGAGTCTGTGCACTGACTGTGAATCCAAGCAGGAAATGGTGACATCATCCATGTATAAAGTGGCTTTGACCTGCAGGCCTCCACAGCCTGGAATAGTCACCCCCCTCAGATTCACATCCTTCCTGATGGACTCAGCAAAAGGCTCAATGCAACATACAAACAATGCGGGAGAGCTTGGACAGCCCTGCCTGACTCCAGGTCTGCTCAAGAAGCTTTTGGATTCCCTCCCATTGATTGAGACTACACTACTGATTCTCGTGTAGACCAGTCAGATCCACCTGCAGATACCCTTCCCCAAAGCCCATTTTGGACAGTACATCTCAAATGTTTATGTGCGATATCCTGTCGAAGGCTTTCTCCTGGTCCAGGCTGATGAGACGGGAGTTCACCCCCCTGTCCTGCACATAGATGATCATATCCCTGAGGACAGTGAGGCTCTCAGAGATCTTAGCGCAGGTTTGGTTGGAGTGAAGTATTGATCCTAGAGTTGACCTGACCCAGCTGGCAATGACCTTAAACAGGATTTTGTAATCCACATTCAATAGTGAGATCGGTTGCCAATATTTAATTTCTTCCCTCTCCACCTTCTGCTTGTTTACTGACGGACTACTCCAGCAAGTCCTGGCTTAAGTCCCACAGAACAGAATACAACTTGCCTGGTAAGCCATTACTTCCAGGAGTTTTATTCTTTTCACAGGACTTGAGGGCCTAGGTCAGCTTGTCCAGAGACAGCAGTGGTCCAGCCTCTCCTGTACCTCCATGATAGAGGACAGGAATGGCTGGGAGGCCATGCTGTCAATGAGCTTCATGTCATATAACCTGGAATAAAAGGATTTGCTGATCCTCAGGATGTCAGACTGAGATTACATTACTAAGTCATCTTCTTCCTTGAGGCTGCTAAGCACAGAGCCCTTTCTATGCACCTTCTGGAAGAAGGAATGCAAGTCTCATCCTGCTCCATGGAGAGGACGCTGAACTGAAAGATTATGTTGGAGGTCTTCAAGGCAAAGAGTAAGGCTTTAGATGGCTCTTCATGTCCTAAAAATCCTTTGTGACATCAAAACCCATTGTCTGTAGCAGGAGCAGGTTCTGCATACTTTTCTGGAGTTTTGGCAGTTTTCCCCACTTCTCCCTTGCCTTCTGAACACCTTTGAGGATAAAGAGCCTCTTGATGTTCCCTTTGACTGTTTCCCACCAGTCTGCCAAAGACTCAAAGAGGGGTTTCACGGTTCTCCAATTTCTGTAATTCCTTTTGAGCTCTTCTATGTGTTCTGGGGTCAACAGTTTCACGCTCAACTTCCATGTTTCCTTGGCAGCCTGCTGGTCACCCTATAGGTGACAGTCGGTCAGCAGGAGGCAGTGGCCAGAGAAGAACACCGGCTTGACATTGGTGAATCTGACTGAGAACATTCGGTACACAAACAAGAAATCTATCCTTGAATGGATAGACATGTTTGGCTCAAACCAGGGTATCTACACTGTGTTCTGTCAGCAGGGGTGCTGAAGATGTTGTGCAGCTTGCCATCTTTAACTGTTTCCATCAGGAATCTGTACGTGGTGGCAGGTTTGCTGTCAGCCCCTCTGGATCGTCCAACCGCAACAACGATGCACTTGAAGTCTCTGGCCAGAATGACTGGCCTGGATGTAGCCAGCAGCACTAGAAGCTGCTGCAGGATGGCCAACTGCTCAGTCTTTACCGCTAGGGCACACACATTAACTAGTCTTGGGGAGTGTTCCTGTAAGTGACATCTGCTATGAGGAGGTGCCCGCTAACCACCTCCTTAACTTTGCAGATGGTGAAGTTGCTTCCTCGCAGTAGAATACCCAGGCCAGAGAAGCGGCAATTGTTGCCCCCTGACCAAATCAAAGGCTGATGGGTCCACCATTTTCAGTCGCTGCTGAGGTGCAGTATCTTGCACTCCTGCAGAAATAGGAGGTCTGCTTTGATGTTGGCCAGGTAAGCCAACGTGGGGCCACATCACGTAGAAGATTTAATGCTACGCATATTAACACTTGTGGTTTTTAAACCCATTTTAGATTTATACAATTTTTAGAACCCAAAGTCCAGTTACCCAAGATCTTGTCACGGGGCAATCCCTGAGGGCAAACTATTGGCCCCTCACAGGGCTGACGTAGCTGTTCTGTTCCTCCCTGGGAGAGTTGCTCCAGTCTGGTGTCGGCGGGGCGAGGACGAAGCTGGGAATGTCTGGTTCGGTGTCCTAATGATGGGTTTTCATCCCCTATTCCTTATTCGAAGCCTCGCTGCTCTTGGATGGCCGGAACTGTAATATGGGGGAACCCCTTGGTTCCTGACAGTTAAAGGTTGGTTTTGCAGGGCCCCTCAAGACATTTGCTATTTTCAGATTGAAGGGTGCTCCTCTCCTTCCCCCCAATGGTTTTGATTCTCCTTTTATGCTGATGGCCTCTCTTTGTAAGTCCTCTTTGCCAGAGGAGCAGCTGGTGTGACCATCATGCAGCTGCCTCTTCCCATTTTGTTTTAGCCTGTGGGGTTCTGGCATGGTTTTCTTCTTCAGTTTTTTGACACCATTTTCCACTCCCCACAACTCCTTCGTCACCTCCTCCTCCATAGACTGTGCCTTCTCAGAAGGAGGTTGAGTCTGTTGCTGTGCTGCTGCGCTAGCTTCCTGTCTGTCCTCTCCGGCCTGTCCCTCCTTCTTCATTTCTTTAGTCTGTAACAAAGGATTGCACTGAGGTACTCTGTACCTATGATGGTGCCATTTATTGGTGACATTGTTATACTGTAACTAATCTTGTAACTGAAGAAGCTGTAGTGAGGTACCTTTGTAGCTAAGATGGCGCTGAAAGTGGTGACCTATAAAGTTTTCAACATATTCATTTGAGTACCTATGACAATGAAGCTAATTCAATTCAATTCAATTCAATTCCCACCCCAATTATACTCTCTTTCACCCACTTCTGTTGGGCAGAAGATATAAAAGTTTGAATGCAGGTATGATTAGGTTCAAGAACAGCTTCTTCCCTGCTGTTATCAGACTTTTGAATGGACCTCTCAAATGTTAATTAAAAACCAAAAGAACTGCAGATGCTGTACATCAGGAACAAAAACAAAAGTTGCTGGAAAACCTCAGCAGGTCTGGCAGCATCTGTGAAGAGAAAATCAGAGTTAAAGTTTTGGATCCGGTGACCCTTCCTCAGAATTCCTCAGGTTTTTCAGCAACTTCCTCTCAAATTTTAATTCTGATCTCTCTCTCTCTCTCTCTCTGCACCTTCTCTGTGGCTGTAACACTGCATTCTGCGCACTGTTCTGTTACCCTGACGCACTTCGTATGGTACAATCTGCCTGTATAGCATGCAAAACAATACTTTTCACTGTATCTCGGCACATGTGACAACAATAATCAATCTATCAATCACTCAATACAAAAGCTGCAATAGGGTTGGGTTAGCATTAACAGTATTATGATATGTTAACAATAACAGAAACTAAAAAGGGGAGGAAGCAAGTGAGGAACTAATTCAAAGTGCTTGTCGTGTGGGTTAAAATGCACTCCAGCACCTGTGGTGCTCATCTCTCTTTAAAAAGTCATGGCTGCTGGTCGATACCTCTGTGCACGGACGTAGCTGCAGAAAGAACTCAGCTCTTTTTATGTAAACTTGTAACAGTCACTGTGAAGGGATTTGAGCAGTTGCTTCCAGAGTCTAGGCCTCTGGGTTACTAGTCCATGGATGATACCATGATAACACTGTTTCCCCCTAAGAAACTCAGCCTTTGTTATTTTCATAATTCAGCACCAAACCACCCATTTCACAACTGAAAGTAATTATACAGGCACAGCCCACAAGGGGCAGTTAAACAGAAACAAAAATGGGGGAAGGTTAGATAACAAAATCAAAACAGTGTAGGGGAGAGAGATAATGCACTAGAGCCTGCGGGGTGCTCACCTCCAGCTAAAGGTTTTGAAAGTAACAAAAACTGAAATTGCTGGAAACCTGAATGGAAGTTCTCAGGAAGGGTCACTGGACTTGAATCGCTAACTCTGATTTCTCTCCACACCTGCTGAGCTTTTCCAGCAATTTCTGTTTTTGTTTCTGACTGACAGCATCCACAGTTCTTTTGGTTTTTATTTTAAAGCTTTCAAAGGTACTGGTGAACAGACTGTTCTCTCTTTCCAAGGACTCCTGGGCATGAATGTAGCCATGAAATAAAGGCAGGCAGTCGGAAACTATGGCCTCTCTGCATCCCACTACCCAGATCTGTTGATGGCTACTTTGGCCAGGCCCAGAAGCAAGCCCCCCTGCCATCTCACACTAGGTGCCCAAAAATCAGGAGCTGGAGCCTGAATTTCAACAAAAAGAACTGCAACAAGTTTCTTAATGAACTAAAATGGGGGTGCAAACCACAACCACAACAAATGAGAAACAATTGATTTCAAACTGAATTGACCACTGGTTCTGAGGAGTTTATGTTCACTGGTCACCAGTAGATGGCAGTGTTTTCATTGCTGCAGATATTCATCTATATTAATACAGTCAGTTTCTCAAACTGATGCAGATTTATTTGGTTAGAATTTAAAGTCTTTTGGTACATAGTGAATCTTCTGTCAATTTCCTTTGTGTTTGGTTGGTGAGAAATTTTAAAGGATCACCCAACTGTGGAAGTTCTGATGGTTTGCTGCAGACATCAACAACTCGGACATAAAGGACTGAGTTCTCCCAGGGTCAAGGTGATGGGTGACAACATCGACGACCTGGGAAAACAGTGGGCAGGTGCACCCAACCAGTTCCCTGATGTATTCCTGCCACTGGGAACCTTAGGAACATTGGGCCAGGAGTAAGCCATTCAACCCATTGAGTCAATTAGTCAATATCATAATTGTTGATCATCCACTTCAATGCTTTTTTTCCTACAGTATTCGCATGTTTCTTATGTTGTTGATTTTTGGGTTGGGATGGGAAATGGATTCTCAGCCAGGTGGGTTCTGCTAAGGCAGCTCAGGGGCTGAGAGGGGCCTCACCGTGGAAGTTTCTGACATAATGTGGTCAACTAAAATTACTGAGGCCTTTATTAAGGGTGACTTTCCAGTCTCCCACCATATTTTGAGGGGTCCAGTCAAATGGAGACAGTGTCCTGTGGCAAGGCAGGGTGATGTTAGAGTCTTGGTTATTTGCCAGTTAGTGTGCAGGACAGTGAGGAGGCCTGTGTGTTGAAATACCTCACAGTTTTCAACATATCCCAACGGCATTGACCTCTCCACAGTAGCTGTATTTGTGGAGATTGTTCCACTGGTGACCGTGTATGCAACCGTGGGCACAGGTCTCCCATGTGATGCCAACTTTGAGGACCCAAAGCCCATGGCAAATTCCCATCTTTATATCCTGGCAGAAGGAAGTGTCAATCTAATGCTTGCTAAATTGGGGAGGCAATGGTGTAGTGGTACTGTCACTGGACCAGAAATCCAGAATCCCAGGTTAAAGTTCTATGGGCATAGGTTCCAATCCCAGCACAGCAGAATTCAATAAAAAATCTGGAATAAAAAGCTAGCCCAATGTTAACCATCTAAACACTGTTAGAGACAAAAAAAAAGTGCAGATGCTGGAATCCAAGGTATACAAATAGGAGGCTGGAAGAAAACAGCAAGCCCTGGCAGCATGTGGAGGAAAGGAGCAATCAAAGTTTCAGATATAACCCTCCTTCAGTCCTGAACTGAAGGACTGAAGAAGGGTTGTACCTGAAACATTGACTGCTCCTTTCCTCCAGATGCTGCCTGGCTTGCTGTGTTCTTCTAGCCTCCTTTTTGTCTACTTTGTAAACACTGTTGAGTGCTGTAAAAAACCATCTGGTTCTCAAATATCCTTTAGGAAGGAAATTGCTGTACGTACTTGTTCTGGCCTACATGTGACTCCAGAGCAACATGGTTGACTCTTAACTGCCCCTCTGGGCAATTAGGGATGGTCAATAAATGCTGGCATAGCCACATCCCATCAATAAATAACAAAAAGCTGCTGGGTCTTATTTGAATGCCACTGGTCAGCTGCTTGCCAATTCATGACAAACAATGGCAACGAGCGGCCATGGAGAAGGACAAAAACTGGACACCAAGAGAGGCATCATTGCCAGTCTCAGTGAATGGCTTCCTGCAGCACATTAATTCTGGAAAGTGTGTTTAAAATGCTGTTTGGTTTGTATGCTAATGGGGCTCCTTGTCTGCCACCACAGCAGTAAAATCACAGAGCAGTGGGAAAGGAAATGTTCCATTTTAACTGGACCACATATATTTTTGACCACTTTGAGGGGGGAAGTAAAACTGCTCTGCTGGGTGAAGAATTCTGAACACTGTTCTGGCTGTGGTATTGTGTTTTTAGTCAGGCCTACAACGGGACTTAATTTCCATCAGTATCTAGGGAAGGGGAAATTAGCCCTAATTCTTCCCACAAATGTATATTTGTGAACAACAGTTAGTGGAATAATTGAACACTGCTGTTTTGTTGCCAAGGCTGAATATCCCATCAGCTGCGATTGTCTGGGTTAGTACATGAAAACTTGATAAGGAAGTTCGTGTCTGTGGTCCTACGGCCAACTTGAGTTAATAATCCGGATTTCCTCTTTCTATATTTGCTAGATTGCATATTTTCTTTACATTAACAGATGAGAAGAGCTGGTAAGCTAAAGGCAGAAACTTCAGTCTCTAGGAAAAGAAAGAGAAAGTAATGAGGAACTATTTGTGACGTGTCAGAGATGAAAAATTATCCACTTCATTACAGAATATGGTGACATGCACATAGTGTGACAGTTTTGGGTAATTCAGTGCTTAGTAGCACCTGATCTCTGCATTTTAATGGGGTCCCCAAGCTACTATAATAGCGTAATTTATTATGGGCAAAGTGATTACGGCTGTGTAATTGAGGACGTTATAGCTCTATATTCATATAAGTTCGCCCTAGGCTTCCCAAATGGCTGGATTCAGTCGTAGTATTGTTATCTTCTTCATGCTATTTTCAATTGTAAGAAGTATCCCCAGCAGACGCTCTGCCCAATCTGTTACATTTTAATTGTAGCTTTCAGAAAAACTGAAAACCTGTTATAATCACACCACCAGGGGTATCCATTTAGCTCATTTAGCTCTTTTTCAGTTTTTTGAGTGTTCCAATTTAAAATAACCAGCAGCAAAACATAAGTTTAAAATAAAGTCTGAAGTTAGTTTATTGCATAACCGTTGATGAAAGTTCCTAAGTCAAGTATGATACCCTTGGTTGATAAAAATAGAAGAAAAGATTAAAAGTAGATATAAATAAAAGAATCTTCATTGCATGTCTGTCACTTACTTGAATATTCGCTTTCAAAGTGAAGGGGTTGTAAATTTGAAGTCAGAATTCAGCAGCTATGATGGCTTCTGCAGTTGAGTAGTTGGTGGTTTCTTCCACAGGTGGTCTGAACAGAACAGGTTCTAGGAGCGCATGCTGACTCTTTCATGTCAGTTTTATGGCAGGTTGTGGTCCTTAGTAGCCTATTCAGTCCAGCAGTCCTTAGCTGGTTTGTTATTTCCTCCTCTCTCTGTTGAGAACCCTTTTTCTAATACGGGCTCTCAGCTCTTTGTGGTGTTCGGTTTCAATTAGTGAGTTGAATTTTGCCAGAAATCTGCACAGTGTTAATTTCAGGGAGTTTCATGAGAATTTCTACACAAGTGCCTGAGTAGTTTCTCATGCTATTCTCCGCAGCTTGCCTTGTTAGCTATCCACCACAGCTCTCTGGTTTTCCAGTCGAACCAGCTTCTGCTCAGCAACAGTGGAAGTACCTGCCACTGCCAGAATCACCTGGGATTCCGGGCACCAGTGGCATTTTTAAAGCGCAGCAGTGCACCAAGTCAAACCCTGCCAACCAGGAGCTGGTCCTCATTGTTCATAAAGGAATGAGAATCAAAACTCTTCTGAGGACACATACTTGGCACGTTTGACAATTTGTTACAAATATACATGCATAAGCGTAAATTTATTGCTATTTTATGCCATCATCTGTCTGATCAGCTGTCTTTGTGACTGCTGTGAAAGAATCAAGCTACAGGTTTCCTTAGTGTTATCCCTCCTTAGGACAGGTCTAAGGGTGTGTTACAGTTTGCCTGCTGCCCAACATAGTCTAACATCTGCTCATTATTCATTCTCAGAGCAGCATGGAAAGGTAGAAAGCCTCCACTTTTATTCAGCAATGGCAAAAGCAAAGAAAGTAAAAAGAAAACAGCATTTGTTTCTGGGAACAGACAGGGACTATTTGCCTTTCAACCAACACATATTTACAATCATTGAACAGCCACTGCACCTAGCTCAAATCTGTTGGAACCAGGTCCCAGTTTAGTCCTGTTTGGCTCATAGCATTCAAATTCCTGCTGGATGTCCTCATCTTCCTCCTCAAAAGACTGTTACAGCTCTCCCAGCTCTTCAGTGTCCATTACTTCCACTCTTTGCTTGCTCCAGTTGTACCCTCGAGATCAATCCAAGCATCAACGCTTCACTTCAACAGACCCATCATCAGCTCCATGATGGTCTGGTCAAAAATAGTCTGCATTGCACCTACTTTGTCACAGTCAGGGAGTTGCATAACAATCATCAGTCATGGTGCAGAGGATAGCCTTTGTCTCCCAATACCATCCTTGTAAGGCAGGCACATGGGAAATCTCAAGAATATAGGCAACATAGCAGTTCCTGGGGTTTCTGGTGCACACTTACAGTCATAGAGCTGTGCAGCATGGAAACAGGCGCTTCGGTCCAACTCATCAACGCTGACCAGATATCCCAAATTAATCTTGTCCCATTTGCCAGCATTTGGCCCATACCCTCTCAGCCCTTCCTATCCTTGTAACCATTCAGACGCCTTTTGAATGTTGTAATTGTACCAGCCTCCACCACTTCCTTTGACAAATCATTCCATAAACACATCACCCTCTGTGTGAAAATGCTGCCCCTTAGATCCTTTTTATATTTTTCCCCACTCATCTCTATGCCCTCTAGTTTTGGACTCCTGTATTCTGGGGAAAAGACCTTGGATATTCCAAGATATGCAACTGATGATCACGAGTGACTTGTATATTGCTGGAATTGAGCTCTTTCTTGTTGATGAAGACAGCTGCGTTTTGAAATGGCGCTCTCAACACAATGGTGTGCAGTCTATAGTGCTCTACACTTGGCAGAAGCTAGCTACATTAGCAAAGCTTATTGCAGTACTGACTTTGGCATAGGGAAATGTGATGAAGCTGTGTGATTAGGCATAAATTTGCAACAGTAACAGCCTTGATACTTCTGTGGAGTGAAGATTATGAGATCCCACACATGTCCACAGTGGATCCTTGGAGGCAGCCAATTCCATAAAAGTTTAGTGCAGATCTCACCTGACAGCTACTGGGATAGAATGGCCATCCACTGCTTCAGGTCATAGACCCTGCTCCAGCAGTTGGCATACTTCTGTGATATGTCCAGGATACCTGCTGCCTATGGAGCTTGCCATAGCTGTCCCAGACAGAGACCCAGAGGAGCAGGTATCGAGCTGCCAGGTACCTGTTCTGACTTTCAATAGTACAAATATCGCTTCTGTTGATCTCACCATATTTTCTCAACTGAGTCAGCATTTCCCATGTAATTCAGGGGCTGGAAGTTTCTGCCCAGTGAATCATAGTCTCATACAGATTAAAACCAAAAGATGGTTACTCTGGTGAATCGCTGTACAACAAATTAGTCAATAATATCAGAATTCCCTGTGAGGTGGGTGAGAAAGGTGGGGGCAGCAGAATCACATTACCTCTTGAGATTATCAACTTTGGTTAAACCTAACCTTGCAACTTTGATCTCATGACTTTTACAACAGTTTGCAAATGTGAATCTGAACAATGGCTTAAAGATCCTTCTTTTCAGGAGAAGACTGATGAATTCCACAATTTTAAAGTCTCTCTTCTCCTCTGCTAGGAAGATTGTGTATCTCCACTCACACTTTACTGCTCTGATCCTCTCAAAATCTGTGTAACAATCTCACGACTGCATCTAATATTACTGAATAAAAGTAGCTGAGCAGGTCAATGGGAGTGAGGAAAACAAGTCTTGTGAAGTTGTTATGATCCAACTTAATGATACTACTGGTCAAATCAGATCCCAAAATGTAACAATACTTTCTAAACAATTCTAGTTCACATGGTGGCTACTCTCTGAATAATACTCACACGAGGCTGCGGAGTTTCGTTAACAACTGAGCACAAGTTTATGAAAGATGAAAACAAAAGAAAGGAAGATATTTAAGTACAGAACACAATTTGAAAGATCTTAAAACACATAGCAAAATAAAGTATGATCCAATTTCCTGATACTATCTTTTACAGACATGCAAATCTGAAGAAATTACCCCACTACAGCCGATCTTTAAATTTATTCTATTTTCCCATTTATTTCCTGTGAACTGTGAAGTCTACTTAAATGAATATTCATAAATCTGAGATCTTAGACTTTCTCAGCTTTTAATAATCCACAGATTTCTAAGCAAACATTGCTAGTTTAGAAGTTTCACAAACCAAACCTTTCTGCTGCAGTTATTGTGTTTTTCCTGAACTGCATTGCACTCTTTTCTAGGAGAGAAACTACATTTGCCTCTGATCCCAATCAGATTTCCTCCAAACTGCACTAAAAACATTTCAAATGTTGAGTTTTCAAAGAAAAGGTTACCAATCATCAAAGTAAAAACATTCTCCCATCAACACTCAATGGGACCCTGCTCTTTGACATATATTACATTAGGTCACTGTCCTGGAAGAACTGTCTGACCGAGTTATTTTAAAAAAAAATTCTCAGAAGTAACCAATCCCATATTGTGCTATTTTATAATCCAAGCTGTAAAGTGGTATTTTATACAGGTAAATCATACAGTCTTCATTACATTATTCAAGGCTTTGTAGCTGATGAACAATGTCTTCCCTGTCTGTTTAAAATTCCACAGTATAATTATTGGTAAATAGCAACTGATGCATCAAAGCTTCTTCCCACGTTACAGAGGCTAACTTTGACATATAGACCATAAGACCAAAAGAAATAGGAACAGAAGTAGTCCATTCAGCCCCTTGAGCCTGCTCTGCCATTCAATAGGGACATGCTGATGTGACATTCCTCATGTACACTTCCCTGCATTTTCCCTGTAACCCTTGATTCCCCAAATGATCAAGAATCTATCCATCTCAAGCTTAAAAATGCACAAGGACTCTGCCCTGACAGGCATCCCTTAATGCTGATATCATGCTGTCTGGCCCTAGACTCTCCCATGAGGGTCCTCTCATAATTTACCCTGTCAAGCCTCTTAAGAATTTTTTTTATATTTCAATGCACTTTAGTAAAGTTTCAATAAAGGACAAATAAATGGAGATATATCAAAGGTGAACTCACGTCTCAAAAACAAAGTTGCTGGAAAAGCTCAGCAGGTCTGGCAGCATCTGTGAAGGAGAAAACAGAGTTAACATTTCGGGTCCAGTGACCGTTCCTCAGAACTCATGTCTGATTCAGTTGTGAACCTATCACAATGTATATCACTAAGGCTGCTAGAAAGGCAGAAAGCTGTCTGTCATGATCCTACAAAAAGTAAATCCACAGATTTTGTTTAACTTATTTGTCACTCCTTTCTAGTTTGAGTGTTTTGATTTGCAAGCGACCAACAACATGTCTTTTTGTTTTGAACAAGATAAAAGTTTAGTGTATTACATAACAGTTATTGAAAAATATTTAAGTAAAAAATAAGAAAGTTGTTTGCAAAATATATGTTGCAAATGATTAAAAGTAGTCAAGGATATAAGAAACTTATAAAGAAACTTTATGGTTGTGGCAGGCCAATTTCTTCTTGAAATCATGAGTTTGAAACTTGATTTCGAATTCAGTAGCAATTCTTGCTTGTAATGTTGAATAATTGGTGTTTGCCTGTACAGATGGACTCGGTGATAAGCTAGTCTTGAAAAGGAGAGAGAAAGCTTTCTGAAGAAGGGTCACTGGACTCACAACGTTAACTCTGCTTTCTCTCCACAGATCCTGCCAGACTTGCTGAGTTTCTTTAGTAATTTCTATTTTGTAAGACCATAAGACTTATGAGCAGAAATTAGGCCATTTGGCCCATTGAGTCTGGTCCGCCATTCAATCATGGCTGATAAGTTTCTCAACCCCATTCTCTAGCTATATCTCTGTAACACTTGATCCCCTTGACAATCAAGAACCTTTCTATCTCTGTCTTAAATATACTCAATGACCTGATCTCCACAGCTTTCTATGGCAATGAATTCCATAGATTTGCCATTCTCTGGCGGAAGACATTTCTCCTTATCTCCGTTTTAAAGCGTCTTCCCTTTACTCTAAGGCTATGTCCTTGGGTCCCAGTCTCTCCTGCCAATGAAAACATCTTCCCAAATTCAACTCTGTCCAGGCCGTTTAGTATTCTGTAAGTTTC
The DNA here is from genome assembly GCA_024137785.1 of Ginglymostoma cirratum. Classification (NCBI taxonomy): domain Eukaryota; kingdom Metazoa; phylum Chordata; class Chondrichthyes; order Orectolobiformes; family Ginglymostomatidae; genus Ginglymostoma; species Ginglymostoma cirratum. The sequence continues at coordinate 21,723,089 of JAHRHZ010000289.1, read as the reverse complement.
AATTAAATGCCCCCTCATCCTTCTAAACTCCATTGAGTATAGACCCAGAGTCCTCAAATGTTCCTTTTCTGTTAAGCCTTTCATTCCTGGGATCATTCTTGTGAACCTCCTCTGGACCTGGCCCAGAGCCAGTACTTCCTTCTGATGTATTGGGCCCAAAATTGCTCACAATACTCTAAATGTGGTCTGACCAGAGCTTTATAAAGCCTCAGAAGTACATCCCCACTTTAATATTCTCGTCCTCTGGAAATAAATGACAACTTTGTATTTGCCTTCCTAACTACTTTCTCAACCTGCAAGTTTACCTTAAGAGAATCCTCGATTAAGATTCCCAAGTCCCTTTGCACTTCAGACGTCTGAATTTTCCCCCCATTTAGAAAATAGTCTGTGCCTCTATTTTTCCTACCAAAATGCATGACCTCACACTTTCCCTGTTGTATTTCATCTGTCACTTCTTTGCCCACTCTCCTAATTAGTTTTCGATTCAGATTTTCAGCATCTGCAGTTCATTTTTTTTATTAGAAAAGGTTTCTTGTGCCAAACTGGTTCTGTGGTTAAGGAACTTGGAGATTGCCTGGTATCTTTCAGCAGGAGACCAGTTGACAAGTTTTATTTACAGGCTATCACTGGTTAGGCCAACATTTATTTCCCGTTCTCGCATGCCCTGGTGAAGGTGTTAGTAATTTGTATTCTTGAATCACTCAGTCATAGAAACATTGAAACATAGAAGACAGGAGCAGGAGGAGGCCATTCAGCCCTCCGAGCCTGCTCTTACATTCATTGTGATCATGTCTGATTGTCCAACTCAATAGCCTAATCTTGCTTTCTCCCCATAACCTTCGATCCCATTCATTCCAAGTGCCATATCTAGTCTCCTCTTGAATACATTCAATGTTTCGTAATCAACTACTTCCTGTAGTAATGAATTCCACAGACTCACCACACTTTGGGTGAAGAAATGTCTCCTTCATCTCTGTCCTAATTCGTCTACCCCAAATCCTCATACTGTGACCCCTCGTTGTGGACATATCCATGATCAAGAACATCCTCCCTGCCTCTACCCAGTATAGTCCTGTTAGAATTTTATAAGTCTCTATGAGATCCCATTCATTTGTCTGAACTCCAGCGAAAACAATCCTAACCTAGTCAATCTCTCCTCATACGTCAATCCCCCCATCCCCAGAATCAGCCTGGTAAACCTTCGCTGCACCCCCTCGAGAGCAAGAGCATCCTTCCTCAAAAAAGGAGACCAAAACTGCATGCTATATTCTAGGTGTGGCCTCACCAAAGCCCTGTACAACTGCAACAACACATCCTTGCTCGTGTACTCGAAACCTCTCTCAATAAAGGTCAATATACCATTTACCTTCGTTACCACCTGCTGCACCTGCATGCTTACATTCAGTCACTGGTGCACAAGAACACCCAGGTCCCACTGCACACTTCCCTCTCCCAGTCCTTGAATTTAGGGAAACACACATTATTTTTAAATTTCTGAAGAGTTTCGTCCTTGTACTTCCTTTGCCTGAGAACTCTCTGTGCATTCTTCTTGGGGGGTTGACACAAATTGGCTTTTGCACCCAGTGTTTATCATCACCAAAACAAAATGATTGCTTTGTTAATTTCAAATGAGCCATTGTTCAACTAGATACTGGAGTAGGCTATTCAGCCCATCAAATCTATCCTGTCAGTCATTCAACACCATAGTGGCTGATCAAACACTTCAACATCTTTAACAAACTGTATTCCCATAACCCTGTAAGCTATCGGTAATCAGAAATCTATCAATTTCTATATTAAACAAAGTCAAATACTGAGCTTCCACTGCCCTCTGTGGTAAAGAATTTCAAAGGTTTACATCCCTCTTAGTAAAAAAATGGCAATAAGGTAATTGCATTGAAGTACCATTCTGTCTCTTGTTCACCCAGAAGCTTTGAAGTCTCACACTTTTAGAAGGACCTTCTGTATTGTCTAAGGATTAATCAAATTCTAAACATTTCACTTTGTGGTTGGTGCTCAGACAACACGTTTGAATAGATTTTGAATCAGCCCAGTATAACAGGTTGTTGTCTACTGTGACTTCTATCTTGAAAGGACCTTTAAAACTTATTTTGGAAATATTTTTTCAAGTTACAGATTTCAAAGCAGAAATGCTGTGTGAATAGCTTTTCTTTCTTGATCTGCAACATCAAAACTACACACTTGTGACATTGGCAAAGAAACCTGGAATCAGATAGACTGCACACACACTCATTCTGGCCACAAACAAGAATTACTAAATTAATGCTGGATATTAAAGGCAATTCATGAATACAAAGGGGAAAAGAACAGTAGCATGTGGTTTAAGTTACTGAGTTAGTAATACAGAGGCCTGGATAACTGACCCGGAGACATTAGACTTTCTGCAAACTGTCATCAATCAGTTCACCCACTGCAGAACAATGGGTTCTGACCCATTCAGCATCCTCCAGGAGGCTGAGGGGGAGAAGCAGAAAGAGGAGGAAGGAGACAGTTGGAAACCCAGCATACAGCACAGCAGCAGAAGCACCGTCAACATCTCTGTCACTGCCTTCAATGTGGTCAAATCCAGGAGGAAAGAATCTTAAGAAGTCTGTAAAATCCCACCAGTAACAAGGAAGTTGCCTGGACTAAAAATGTCTTAATGGACAGCCACCAGCAGAGATAGCTGTCTCCTGTTCACAATTATAGACAGGGCAGATGTGCATAGAAATTCCAGCTAACTTGTAAAATCCCACACTGGAAGTGAGAGTGCGCCTGCGTGGACTCTGCAAACCCTAAGTTTTGGTGAGGAACAGGCAGGCAGAAGATTTGGTTCTATTGAAGAGGAGTGCAAATATCACTCAGGGTTTAATTTCTAATTTGCTGGTGTGTGTAAAAGGTAGCATTCAATGATAGTGATAGTTTGCCAAATGCAGGCAGAATGGATGTGGTGTAGTTTGCACAACTATTGTAAATTAAAACTTGATTTTTTTTATTACAAGGAATTAAAGATTTTAAAATATATTTATTGTCTTTCTTTTAATCATTTGTGGTACCTTATTTGTGCATGGAAGAAAATGTTTTTAAAAATCAATCGAAATACAGAAGGTATTTACACTATATAACTGTGTCAGCTAATAAAGGAGTGAGACAAAAAGAAGAAATCCCTCAGAAACAATAATAAACTAATAAAGCCCAGAAAGTCAAAAATTAGCACCTGAGAAAATTAAGCTTGGTCTTTTTTTTCTGAATAAAAGTCAATGCCACTCTATGCTCCTTCTACCCACAACTCAATGCAAATCTATCCCACCTCAGATTACTTATTTCAGCCTATGTTGGCTCCATGCCACACATTTAAGTTCCACAGTCATTCGCCTGCTATGTATGGTCCTCAGGAACCACGCAATAGCTATGGGAATTATTATAATGTCTTTGGGAAGAAAATAAAACTTCAAAAAATCTATTTATACACAGAATTCAATGCTCTTGGCTGAATCTTATACTTATTTGGCTATGTCTGGGTTACGTTGAGTTTTTTGGAGGGATTTTCAGTGACAGGCACCACAAGATTTCTCATTATATCTGACCAAACGCATCTCATCCAAACTCACCCTGTACCTATGGTGTCTCTCTTGTCTGATTCTATCCCAATCTTACCACACAGGTCATTACTGGATCAACTTGCCACTCACTGGAGATTTGCCAAAAGACCAGCATGTCTGGTACATGTGCCATATTGAAAAGGCTGCTGCTGTGCCCCAGCCCAGCACTGATATACTGAAGCTGCCCTAAACAGTCCAATACAGGCAGATTCTGAACAAGTCAGAGAAGGCGAAGATAGCAGTGTGCTTCTCCAACAGGGACCTGGACATCCTGTTTGTGTGATGGTGTAAAGAAAAAAGCATCCACTTCTATAGGTTGGGCAGAATAGGCCATCCCATTAGACCCGAGCAGTTTGGTCCAATTTTTTCATCTCTATGATGCCAAAGGATGGCCAGCAGTGCCATAAGAAGATCAATGACATTCTTCACTGCGCAAGGGTAAATACATCATTCTTCTCTACGCTTTCTAACATTCACTCTATCCCTGCCGCACCCACTTCCCGTCAAGGCTCATACTCTGTTACTCTCACTATGGCCTGAAACATCTTCCTCACTTGCCCTCACATCACACCTCCCACCCGTACCTCCAACCTTCTACCACACCAACCCTGTTTGGCCTGTCTATACTGCCTACTCATTCACATTGCACACCTCCTCACCTTTCAACCACCTGCACCAGCACTAACAGACGTCCCATTCACTGCCCTCTCACTTAATCCAGTACTTTCATTCATCCAAGAGAAGACAGTGTACACTAGGTCAGAAAGACCTGGGGGATAGTGAGATGCCCAAAATTTTGTATGAGGAGAGAGTCCAAGCCCTCACAGGTGAAGACCGAGACCTCTCTTTCAGGAATGTGGTGACATCAAGTCCTGCTAAACAAGTATGGACCACTTTCCATTCACTACAACTCTCAAAGTAACCCTGCCATCGGCGCATTCATTGCACACCATTTCTAAACACTGGCCATGATACCTTTTCTCTCATGACTCTGCAGGTATCACCAGGGTATCCACCACCTCCTCAGAGCAATGGTTCCTTCTGTCAAAAGCTTCTCCAAGTATGAGAGAACAGAGGCCTCAGAGGAAGCAATGGCAAAGCTTGCCCCTGCACCCCCTCCTCCCACCCAGCCTATCCCGTTGGTGGGAATATTCACCTACAAAGTACGGGAGCAAAATCTGGGCAGTACCTCATTGTAACAGCATTACAACTGGCAGAGGAAGAGGGACCTCAGGTCACCTGCATCTGGAAGAATGGAAGAGACCAGGCACCTGCACTGCCCCTGGCAAGAGAGGGCCTTGTAGCCTTAAATATCAGGGACTCTGTCTAAATGCACAGGCAGCAGCACAAATAGCAAATGGATGAAAAATGAAATCTGAGAAATATAAGATGGGCTGGCTAAAATCTCGGTCAAAGATGGGTTTAAAACAGGATCTTATAGAAGAGAGATCGACATAGAGGGAATGGAATTTAAGAGGTAAACAGCAAACCAGCAGGTGGTGGCTAAAGGCACTGCTGCCAATGGGGGTGGGTGGCAAAGGCAGGTGAAGGAAGTTGGTGATTTACAGGAGGAAAACGATTTCTTATTCAAAGTAGGTTTGCACATCCTGAGAATATGAGGCTGAGAAATTCGCACTTAAAGGACTGGGACACTGAGAGCCAATGTTAGCAAGGATATTTATAACAGGATTTGGTGAAGCAGTGGATATAGGCCGCAGAGGTTTGGATATTCAGATTTATAGAGGGATGATGATGGAAGATTGATCAGGCATATGAGAATAGTCAAGTTTATAGATGATAAGAAGGTAATGAAGGTTTCAGCAGGAGAAAGGGTGAAGCAGAAGCTGAGGCAGATGCTGTTATAAAGGTGGAAGGAAATGGCCTTTGTGTTGGTGTGAAACATATTGCAACTGGAAACTGGTGAAGGAGACCAAAAAGAGATGTTGAAGGTGGTTGGTGTAGTGAACCATGTGAAAGTCTGCATAGGGTTTGGAGAGGGTGAGAAGGGGTGGCACTTCACAGTCAGACCCATAGAAACTGATTTTGACTTTGGTTCGGGAAAGTTTGGTGGTTTAGAAGGGTTACAAAATGGGTTTGAAAAATGAAAGGATTATGTTATATTCAAAAAGAATGATGGATCTGAGAGCTATGATTATGCTCATCTGTGGAGTTTTAAAGTTGACAAAATATGCTAGGCAAATTACTGCAGACCTAGAAAACTGAAAAATAACATGAATGTGGTGGAAACACTCAGTAGGTCTCACATCATTCATAACTAATTCATAAAAGTTAATGTTTCAGCTTTGACTGCACAATGTTCAGCACCATACATGGCACGTTGGGTAAACGAGTAGTCCATGCCCAAATGCAGCAATATCTGGACAATTTCAAGCTGTCAGCTGAGAAGTGGCATTAAACATTTATGTCACACAATTGGCAAGCAATGACCATCTCTGACAGGAGAGAATCTGGCTGTCTCCTTTTGACATTCAGTCATGTCACCATCACCAAATCCCCCTCAATTAATATCCTGGAAGCTGCCATGGACCAGAATTTGAACTGGACTAGACATACGGGTAGTGTGACTACAAAGCGGGCCAGAGCCTGTGAAATGTTGCGGTGAGTGGACCACCTCCTGCTTCCTTGGGGTCTGTCCACCATTTGCAAAGCACAGGTTGGGGCTGTGATGGAGTGCACTCCACTTGCCTGGATGGGTACAGTTCCCACAACACTCAAGAAGTTTGACACCACAACGTAAGAAACTTTAAACTTTATTTCTTTATTTTCTACTTTATATCTAAAATTTTGTACCTAGGTACTGTGGTACCTAAGATGGTGCCATAGAATCCCGATTTTGCATGCTTTTCACTATATTCGTGTATCCCTGTACTCGCATACATGTGACAATAAAACCTATTTCAAATTATAACATACTCAGAGAAAGTAAGAACTGTCGATGCTGGAGTCAGAGATAACACAGTGTGGAGCTGGAGGTACACAGCAGGCCAGGCAGCACTAGAGGAACAGGAAAGCTGATGTTTTGGGGTTGGGACTCTTCTTCAGAAATGGGTCATGACCCGAAACGTCAGCTTTCCTGCTCCCCTGATGCTGCCTGGCCTGCTGTGTTCCTCAAACTCCACGTTGTTTTAACTATTTCAAATTATAATGGGTGGAACATAGTGGCCCTCATTGCAACAGTGTGAATGAGGTGGATAAGAATGTCTGGGACAGGGAGGTGCATAGCAAGAAGCCCTTATATTAAGATGGACAGAGTTTAGGGACCTCATTAGCCTGAGTCAATGGGGACCCAATGCATGGGTCTATGTATTATTATTTCCCTCCACACTGCCTCACACCAGCAAATACAGCCCCCTCCCTCACAGATTGAGCCACTTACCCTGTCCATTCCAGGTATGATCAAAGCCATTTTCCTTCCCATCACAGTTTCAATTTCCAGTGTGAAGAAAGGCAACAGTGAATACTCTTCAGCAAGAGGTTTCCAGCCTTTGTCTCCAGTTGTTCATCAGGTCCCAGACATCGAAATTCCCTTGAGAGCCCTTCCCATGAACTCCATAAGCTTTACACCTACCCAGGTGCAAACCCAACCCTTTTACTTTACCAAGTCCCTGATTTAGTCTCACAGAATATATCCATAATGCATCACACATAGCAAAGTTGAAAAATTATTGACCTTTAAGGATATGTCATTACATTCAATACCAGAGGATGGCGCCATGTCTCTGTCTGGTTAATTGACAAAACAGTATATTTTTCTACATAAAAGGCTAAAATAATTTCCAATAAAAGATTTTGGAAGCCATGAAACTGAAACCGTTAAGAAGAATAGAGTCCAGCGAATCCCTTTCATAGACTAAATTAGATCTATCAAAACAGAAGACTGTAGTTTGGAGAACATTACATTACTGATTTGCAATGTTTGCAAATGACTGTTTGCAATGATTTGGTTTTGTAACAGCTGTGAAGATGAAAAGTGCAGCTCCAGATTATTTTATATGTAAAATGGGAATGAAACAAAGATTCAAACTGGGCAATTAAATACTTTTACAAAGGGAAGTTTAAGAGGAAAGACTCACCATTGGGACGCAAAAGAGGTTAAGAGTTCAGCTCAATTTTAGCCACGATAATATTAAACCTTGTTGAAATAAAGATGTTCCATAATTTTTGTTTATTGTGCTATGCTGGAAATGAATTTCCAAAGAAGATGGGATCATCATGCATGGCTGACTAGAGTTGGAAATTAGGATCACACACTTATATACAGGAGTACCTTCACCATAAAGATTGGAATGGTTCAAGGAGACCAACAATCATCTTCTCAACTCTGACTGGGCAATGAATGTTTGCTCTGACAGTGGTCCACTTCCTGAGAGTAAATGTAACAAACAGCTAATGTATGACCACCGATCAGCTGTCTTCCTTCCAGTGTTGTTAATCACAGCCATAAAGATTTGATGTTCTTTTTAGCATACATCTATAGCTCTCGCCAATTGAAATGTATTAATCTATTTCACCAGAAACAAAATAAGGAGCTAACTGCAAGGGCCTGGATTTTCCATTAGCTGGACAGTCATTATTCTTCTGTAGATAGGGGTTGTGCTTGGGGACCCTGTGGAATTGTCATCATAGCACTGTCCCAAATATTTGCCCAGGTAAATGAATTTTCCACTGAGTAATTCCTCAATGCCTGGATCCATACAAAAAACTCTGTAAAACTCAAAGAATTCAGAGATTTCCAATGAAATAAAGTAAACTTTTATTCAGGAACAGTTAGAACATGAAATATATAGTCTATCTCCTGAGTAATTATTCAGGTGGCCCTACAGTTATCTCACACACACCTAATTCCAGACCACTTAGAAAGCCTAGACCCTGTCCCACCAGCCCCAGGACTTGACCCACTTTTCCACAACACCTCCCTCCACAGCTGAGGCTGAGCCACTTCAACCCACCAGACGCAACCCTAACCACTTGCCACCAGATCATACCCAACATCTCCACTATCCCCTAAAATCCAACTAAAGTGGCATCCTCCTCCTGGCACCAAACTCGCTCCACAGCTGGCATCTTTTCCATTTAGCATCCTACTTATCTGGCACCCTACCCACCTGGCACCAACTCACCCAGCATCCAATCACACCTACCAACCTGGTACCCTACCCTCTCAGCACCGTTACATCCTGCCTACCTTATGTCCTTACAGTTTCACAGCAGGATTGTAATTTCGGAATATGCAGCTGACGGCTGTGAAAAGGGGGTAATGGTTTGCTTTACGTGAGAACTATCAGAATGCACATTCAGCTCCACATTCCTCAGGGATCCCTAAGCAGAAACTCCACTCAGAAATACAAACACCCTCTTTCACAAAAAGAAGGGCTAAAGTGTTTTAGTTTGCCACTCCTCAGAAAATGCAGCCCAAAGTTTCCTTGTGCATAATGATGAGCCACTATATTGAAAAATGATCAAGCTGTGACATCAAACACACACACAAACACATGTACAAAGTTAAAAAAGGACATGTTTCAAAGAAAAAGGAAGATAAAAGAATCTGCAGTTTAAAGCTCTTAGGGTATATTTGAGGTGTTAGATTTTGATCCGAGAACATGGTCAGTGGGCATCGTAGATCAGCAGCAGCTGTGTATATAACCGATATTTTGATTTTTGAGCATTCAGATGTTTCCCATTTTTGTGTTGTCTGTCACTGCATTGTCCTTTTGGAGTTGGGAGAGAACCTCTTCTGATTCTGCTGATTGCCTTATTGGAAATTTTGAAAGCAGCCATGGACAGCTTATGCTTTATACAGTGCTACCAACAGGATGAAAGTGAGTTAACAATTTTAAGAACATTACTGCTTTAAGAAGGCCATAAGACCACAAGACCATAAGAAATAGGAGAAGAAATTAGGCCAATCGACCCATCGAGTCTGCTCCGCCATTCAATCATGGCAGATAAGTTCCTCAACCCCATTCTCCTGCTTTCTCCCGGTAACCTTTGATCCCCTTGATAATCAAGAATCTATCTATCTCAGTCTTAAATGTACTCAATGACCTTGCCTCCACAGCCTCCTGTGGCAATGAATTCCATAGATTCACCACTCTCTGGCTGAAAAAGGTTCTCCTTATCTCATTTCTAAAAGGTCTTCCCTTTACTCTAAGACTGTGGCCTCGGGTCCTAGTCTCTCCTACCAACGGAAGCATCTTCCCAACATCTACTCTGTCCAGGCCATTCAGTATTCCGTAAGTTTCAATTAGATACCCCCTCATCCTTCTAAACTCCAATGAGTATAGTCCCAGAGTCCTCAAATGACTTGGTCATTTGGTCAGCAGTTGCAAGCAGTGAACAAACAGCCAATGGCACTGGTGGAATTAGCAGAATCAAAATCTGCACTCCAGAAGAGTTGATAAGAGGCATGGGAATAACAGCCTGGACTAGGAAGAGAGCAAAGACTTGTCACAAATTTTGACAGTTCATAATTGTTTTTGTATAGCTGGAATCTATTCATTTTTAAAAAAAAGCCTTCTTGTTGAGTAAACAAATCTGGCTGGTTCTGAGGAAGGGTCATTGGACCCAAAACATTAACTCTGATTTCTCACCACAGATGCTGCCAGACTTGCTCAGCTTTTCCAGCAATTTCTGTTTTCACTGGTGCTTTCTGTCACTGGGTTGAAAACACAAGTGGGCATGTGATGGCCTCATGGTATTATCATCAGACTGTTAATCCAAAAATCTGGGTAATGTTCTAGGGACCTGGGTTTGAATCCTGCCACAGCGGATGGTGGAATATTGAATTCAATAAATATCTAGAATTAAGACTCTAATGATAACCCTGAATCAATTGTCAACCTTTGGGGAAAACCCCATCTGTTTCACTCATGTCAATTAGGTGAGGAAGCTGCCATCCTCATCTGGTCTGACCTACCAATGACTCCAGACCCACAGCAATGCAGGTGACTCTCAATTGCTCTCTGGGCAATTAGGGATGGGCAATAAGTGCTAGCCTAGTCAATTATGCCCTCATAAATGAATTTTTAAAAGTTGAGAAATTTTGCATACTTTTATAAAATATCTAACTTTTGTGATGACTTTGGGAGTAATAGGGCTTGAATTTTAGCATCATACCACATTGAGGTGTACTACTAGTCACTGTGGCAAGTAATAGAGTCCTGATTAATCCTGAGAGGAGAAGGATAACTTTAACACAGAAGAGCAACGGAGTTGAAGAATCATTGGAGAAAATTCAGATCATAAAGTTTGCCAGAAGAAGCAAATACTGATATTACCATATTTATACCATATTTTTCCAGTTCTAGTTCATTGTCAATTTTATTTTTAATTTTTCCAGTACTGATTATCTTGACTTCAGCCCCCTTGGTCCTAAACTCTGGAGTTATGCTCCAGCTATACAAAACTCTGGTTTGGCCACATCAAGAGTATTGCGTCCAGTTCTGGTTGCCTCATTACAGGAAAGATGTGGAAGCATTGGAAAAGGTGCAAAGGAGATTTACCAGGATGTTGCCTGGAATGAAGGGACGTTCTTACGAGAAAAGGTTGAGAGAGCTAGGGCTTTTCTCTTTAGAATGACAAAGGATGAGAGATGACTTGATAGAGGTGTACAAAATGATCAGAGGTATAGATAGAGTGGACAGCCAGAGACTTTTTCCTAGTGTGGAGGTAGCTATTATGAGGGGGCATAGTTTTAAGGTGAGTGGAGGTAGATATAGAGGAGACGTCAGAGGTAGGTTCTTTACTCAGAGAGTGGTTGGGATGTGGAATGCATTGCCAGAGAGGGTAGTGGAGTCGGCCTCATAAGGGGCATTTAAACGGCTATGAGATAGGCATATGGATGATAGTATATGGTAGGGGTGGAGGTTAGATAGACCTTAGGTTTAGGGCAAAAGTTCGGCACAACTTCGTGGGCCGAAAGGCCTGTACTGTGCTGTACTTTTCTATGTTCTATGTTACTTTACAAAACTTCTTGGCTCTACCTTTCACTCTTCCCACATGACGTTCCTTAAAACTGTGGCAATGTGAAATCTATATTCTCATGAGTGAACAGCAGCAAGTTTTACTGAACATAACTATATACAGAGGATGGTAAGAGACAACATCTTATCTGCAGCCCTACAAACTCAGGCTCCAATCCATTTAATTTGATGTAACTATGAAAAAGTTTATTTTGCATAAGCTCAGTAGCAAATTAGAGTAAAGCTATAATTCCTTTCATTGTATATCACTAGGCCTCCTGCCCCTGCAATTATTTTTTGATGTGCTGTTTTTTACAACTAACATACAGTAATGAACATTTATCTCTTCACTGCATCTTTTCCCCTCAATCCATCCCTTCCCAATCCCTACACACCCCTTTTTCTTGAGGGATTAATCTCCAAGAGCATTCTCTTTACTCTTCAAGGATATGTAGAATGAAAGTGCTCTTTTATCATGTTCTTGGAAGGTGAACACATTGAGAGGTGGAGTGACAACTTCTAATGATGGCTGGTTCTTGATTTTAAATCCAACATCAGCGAAGACCAATGGAGGAAAAACTTTTTCAAAGGAGTACACTCCACAAATGATCACAGTCTTTTGAAAAGGAAGACAAGCAATTGAAAATTTGCTCTGCTTTTCTTCGATTTTGCATTCTGATTTGGAAATACATCTAATAGGTGAAAAGAAAAATGAAGGGCTTTTTGAAGACAATGTAGGTGATGAACAAATCAAGACTTCTCCCTAACCCCTAGTGAAGGAATTTCTCTTTCTGTAAGTAATGGTATCACTTCAGGATTTACTGCAGTATGATGTTGCCAAACTACAGACATCTCACAGAATCTATGGGAAAGTAAGACTGTCCATCATTGTCAATGGTGTAAACTGCTGGACCTGGATCTTTAGCAGATTCTTTTGTAATGGTCTAATCTGCAGATTTACCTGAAAGGTCAACCCCATTCCACACATGATCTCTGTCATTAAAAAAAGAAATGCAGATACTTGTTCTTTTTCTCTAGGTTTGCATTTGAAAGACTAGACCATTGGTCATTGACCGTAGCAGAAAGTTTTCTGCAGCTAACTGTTCATTGTGATGAAGTTCTGAACATTGCTACAGCAGAAAGCATTTTCCTCCATCAACTCTACCTCGTTGTTGTGTCAATTGCATGGGAACTTTTGTTGTCAACGCGCAAGAATTTGTAAATGTCTTACAAGCTTTCTCTTCTCAGCCTGCAAGGCTTGGTTATGTTGTTTAACTGGTGATAGCTGGACATTTACTCTTGTAGTCTCAATGAATTAATTAGGCTTTGCCAATTTTTTTTTAGTTTTAATCTGTCCGAGTCCATTCTAATGCCAGAATTTAAAGCTTTGACTATTTTTTTGTCCAAACTCAACAGTTTGGTCTTTTAGGTTTTGCCTGAAAGAAACTTCTCACGTCTCTGTGGCTTGCTGATGGGCTTCCCTTGCAGTCTCTCTGCAGAAGAACAAACTCAGCATGTTTAATATTGACATGCTCATTTTGGACATAAGGGTCACTTTTTCTTCACATAGCACTTTGTTAGCTAATTGCAGTGGTTGTACTGCCTCCTGATAGGCTACTTCTGATGATTCAAGATTTTCTTTGAACATTACAAGCTCACATTGATCTCTGTGTACGATCATAAAGATGTGTTGCTTTCAACTTCCATCTGCCAGTGCAGATGAGGCACTGTCCCACCTGCCTGATACTTCAATGGTCCTGAATTGTTTTGGAGCTATGAGATCTATTTTGTGCATGATTGATGATCCCTTTCTAATGCATAATCTGTGAAAGTTCAGGTTCTGTAGTCATTTCACAGGCTGTAGACATTTTTGAATCTTCACTTGGTTTCAATTGTGATTGAAATAGTGCAAGGTGCAGTTTTTTGCAGTCCCACAATGGTCCTGCATGTCCATACCTTTGGGGGGGTTGAAGCCTTACTGAGGGACTGTCACATCACCCAGGAAACGTCAATCCTGCACCACTTCCCCACTCACCACGCACCACCATCACCGCCATCCCCCCGGCACCCACCCACCACCCCCACAGCCCCCCACTTCCATTACATCACATACAGCTGGAATCCTTGCAGACTGAAGCAGTCTCTCATTCTCTGCACTGCCACTGCAGCTGTGCCCTGTTCTCTCTCTTTGCACTCATGGCTTTCTATAAGACTGAGATAAAAGGTACTGCAGATGCTGGAGAATCCGAGATA